>JAJJWX010003505.1:2410435-3615652 GCA_023529315.1 Papaver bracteatum | reverse complement strand
AGTGCTTGCGCACCTCCTTCGAATCCCTAATTCCACCAAGTGTCGCAGATGAGTGTCTCAAAGATCATCTCATCCGTCCAACTTCACCAACTCAGTTATATAGCCCTGGTCAGGAGTTAATTAATCATTACGGAGTCATGGTGATCACCATCCGCCACTTTACCACACCATGTGGTCGGTCAAGGAAGGGTTTGCATGCGCAACTTCCAAACCATGCTGGATATACTCAATGCAGTACCTGCATAGTATACACACGATACTTCACAAGTATCAATTTCCTGAATTCCTCCTGGGTTTTGCTTTCGGGCTTTTTCTCCTCCCTAACGAGTTTAAAACCTAAATATTCCCGCTTTAGGAGATATGAAATTATTTTCCGTATGGAATGGAGGGGCAGACCATCAAAATCCGAGTCCGTACTAGAATTCTACAACGATTCTAGTAAGGGGCGCTAATTAGGGTTTCTAGTGCAACAATCAATGGTTGCCCCTCCTTTCAAGATGCAAAATCTCGGCCGTCGAAGGTCACCAAGCTAGCAAGTTTCCCGAGACTGACTTGCCAAGCCACAACAACATGCTACATGTTTTCTAAAAAACATTCAAGACATCAATCATGTCACAAACTGGGGGATACATACTGGGGTATTGGTCTGTCAGTTTACAGCGTGCAGCGAACAATGCGCCATCATAAGAACGTGTCATGAAGTCATGGACGGTTAGTGATGATGGGAGAAGTAGGCAAGCCTGGTCGTGTGATGCCAACACACTACTCTACTACTCCATCACTCCACTTTCTCCACTTCCCACGAGATATGAAGGTTAGGCTAAAAGGCTTGTATAAATAGGTTCTCCGCCCTATTTTCAACAATAACACAAGTCCAAAAACACCGAAACTGATAGATTACATCCTGCAAGCCAGTTCAGATTTCTGATACAAGTCCTGCATAGCCAACACCTTCACATTCTCAACACCTTCTTCGCGTCCCTCCCTAAGATCAACCCTATCTCCTTCACTTTTTGACCGAAACAAGTCTGGAACGGCCATTTCTTGGTTTAGGCCGGACTTGCACATATTTATCTCTCGAATCTACAAGTACTCACCGCGCAGTGCATTTGCTTTTGGTTTAGATTCATTCCTCATCCACACCCAAATTACCAAAATTAGCAGGAATAGTTTTCACCCATAAACAACTGGATACGAAAGTTCTTGCCTACCAGATTTTATTCAACGAATCACCTAGTAGTAGATCACTCAAGGTGTAATCCAATCGAATGCTTTATCTTTTGTGAATTTATAGGTTGATCCTAATAGTTAGACTCTTAGATCAAGGTCCACTTTTTAGTGTTGTTTATACACACAATCGCTCCACAGAATCCCTCTGCAAGGTTTTTTTCTTTTCAACTTGTGTACAAGTTATTCGACGATTACTAATCTCCTAACTTAATACTAGCAATAGATTGAATCAACAAATCAATTTAGTTGTCCACCTAAACAATCTATCAATCAATCATAAATATAAATCAATATAAAAAAAACGATAATCATATGAAGGACTTCAAAGTATATTAATATAATAACTCAAATCTTGTTTACAACTTAGAATTCATCATCAATCAATAGGTGTTTAGCTACTCATGGATGTACAAACATCCATGATATACATATAAGAAGAGTTTAGAGATAACGTTACGATTGAGAATCGTTCCAAAACCCTAGATTTGATATTTTTCCTCTCCAAGACTTACAATTTCGTGACCTAATGATGTCATATTTCACATAACCTAATACCTTTTTATAGGTTTTACATTGTTTGGCCTTCACGTATTTAGTTAGGTTTAGGAACCCGACCCGAAATAACGAATCCAAACGTGCCCTTAGGTCTTCCAAGGTGTGAATACACATTTCCCATTTTCTAAGTTCGCAAACCCAGTCCGCAAACTTCAAATTCTAGCAGAAACATTCGGAATTAAGTCTGTGAATCCGGTATGCGAATCTAGTTCGCGGACTTCACTGTCTTCAGTATTCAATAAAAACTGTTTTGACCACAACCTATTCATCCGAACTAGGAATGTCCTCATTCTTTTTGTATTATTTTTATTTTTCAATTCTATTCAAGATGGTGATGAGAAATCCTTAATTTGAATGAGTTAAGATCGGTATTTGGTCCTTCTATTGATTTTGAGCGTTTTGCTCCTTTTCGTCGCTTTTTTTCCACTTCTCTTGGACTTCGACACTTGGATACTTCTCTTCATATCTCTTTTCATCACTTCGTAGATCCTTTTTGGATGATTCACCTAATAGAGGCAAATAATAGAAAACAAGAGTAATAATACGAAAATATGCAAGAATAATAGCTTAAACAAGTATGGAATGGACACTAAAATCATATGAATTATGCGCTTATCAAATTCCCCCACACTTATCCTTTGCTAGTCCTCGAGAAAACTAAATAAAACTAATCCTAAATACAACAACTCCATGTCGTCGATAAAACAGTTACTCTTAGCATGAATAACATGCCTTTAAACCCCTAGGTGTCCCTAGTGGACGAGTTATAGTCTCGTGAGGGCTTACAAGAGGTATACCCACAAAACCTACTCCAATATCTCGCATTATAAGAACCACTAAGGATAGACACAAAGTAGAAATCCAAATAATTAGCTTGCGTATGTTCTTTAGCTACAAACATCCCACATACATTCCAATCATCACACATAAGCAATTACTTGCGTGTGTCATTCAACCTGATTGCAAAACTCTACTAAGATAGCCATCATACTTGTTGTAATTTTTGTCACAACACTCGCATACTGAAATCACATGGATATATAAGAAAATGGAAATAGAAAAGTGAAGTGTGCAAATGTTGGCTAAAGTGAAAGATGTTACCCACAATACTTGTATGAATGTCGTCAAAGGATTCTTATTTATAGTGAAATAATTGAGAGAAGCACCCATTTAACTTTACTACATGATTAGATACTCTAAGTGCATGTTTCCTTTTCAACAAGTATGCGATAGTTTCCTTGGATCCTGCGTTCCACGCTTGTTTAGGCGACGGAGACAGGGACAACATTTCACGCATACTTCCACCCAAGTGTCAAGAACCTCATCAATAGTCTTTTTGACTTGCTATATAATGATGATATGGTTTTTCTTTCATCGACTACATGATTAGATATTCTAAGACCATGTTCCTTTTCAGCAAATACGTGATAATTGCCTTTCCAAGGTTGTTTAGGCGACGGAGACAGGGACAACATTTCACACGTATTACTATCCAAGTGTCGAGAAAGGAAGAGGAGCCTTATATATATATATATATATATAATTCGGCTCACCCTTTATGAGTGTAAGACAATTGTCTTATGAGGCTTTCAAATACTCAACCAATGATTACCTTGCTACAGATCCCACCGAATCACTTCAGAGAAACATAAAACTGCAAAAATAAAAAGAAAGTGAATCAGTACTAATTAATTGCTAGGATGAATCTTTCAAACGACTAACATAGCTTAGTTTCGCATTCAATTATGAACGTATATAATTAAGGATTATAGAATGACAAAATGGAAATCAACCTATAGTTGTAAGAATTGTTTCAACCTGAAAAGGTTTAGAGTGTGATGTGAATCAATAATGTTGTAGTAAAAAGGTTCGTGAGACTTTTGAAAGCAAAATATTTTAGACTTAACAAAACTTCCAAATAAAGAAAACTTGATTCAAGATTGATTTCAAGATATTAGGAATAACCAAGACACTAGAATCCACTATTACACAAGAATGAATGATATTGAATATTTCATAACTCTAATTAGCCTTTAAATCCTTTAATTCTTAATTCACAAATAATCAGGCAAATTCTCAAAAATTAGTTGTATCCCCTAAGCATAGATTATCTTAATACAAAGCATAACCTATCTAATTGAATCACAACTAATGAAGAAAATTATGCAAACAATTAAAAACTCTGCAAAAGCAGTGATTGAGTGAATTGTAATTAAATATTAGAGAAAATGAAATAGTTACCCATTATACATGTGTAGATAGCTTCATCCATTTCCTTGATTACGTGAGAGAATTAGCCGCTCATCATGTTGGAAACACACTCAAAATTCATTTTATTGCTCAAAGTGTTGACAAATGATGAAAAATGGGAGAAAATAAATAAAACCGGGTTTGTAACAGTTAAATCTGTTACAAACCGAGCTGTTACAGAAAAAGCTACAAATAAACTGTCGATAACACTGTATCTATTCGACCCTCTTATCTGTGTCGTTGTCTTTGTTGATAAACGACTGTCTTTCTTGGTCTTTTGTTCTTAGATCTTTCTTCAATGGCAGCAGCAGAAAATTTTTCCAACTCGATTTTCTCAGCTCTGTAATCTCCCAAACTCTCCGTCATCCTTCTCTGAGTCCCTAGCACACTATATATACTCAATAGGATCAAAATATCTCGCAGTAAATGAAAATAATACTCCCAAATCTTCTCACATCAATATATTAACCCGAGAACATTTTCTTTCTTTTTTTTCTGTTTCCACACGTTTTGCAGCTGTTAAACATCCTTATTTATCTCCTCCACGCTCTAACTGATGGCTTGATCCATCCAAACACATGTAGTACACATTTATAATTCATGTAAACTCGGGATAGTGTGAAGAAAAGCCGAGATGTTCTCGTGCTCTGTTGAATAGAAGTTTCCTTTTTTTTCTTCGACAATATCTTTCATACCAATCATGTTTCATCATTACAGCTCATAACCAATCAATTGTCGTGACAAAAATCTCCAAAAATGTCGCCAAAATCTTGAACAAAAGATACGCAGCTGGGCTGATCTATTTTCCCGCCAAAACTCAATTTAAACGAAGAATAAAGGTGCCCCCCTAACCAAACCGGGGGTGCATCTAGTAGGTTCCCAACTGAGGTGCCCCTTAGCAATTGGGTTACCCCTTATCCAAAGTGGGAGTCCGAATAGAAAATGTCCTCCGGGGGGTGTTGTAGCTGCAGAATAACCTACAACTACACCCTCAATAGAATTAGTAAAAACTAAAGAAGTTCTTGATGATGAATAACAATTTTCTTATTAATGTTCTCAATTGATTACAAAGAAGTATCTAAATGGAATTAGAATAGTTACAACTTTCTCTATTCTCTTTCCTAAGATATTTTCTGACACTCACTCAAAGAACCTCTCGAATTTTACATTTGAACTCCTATTTATAGTAAAACTTATACAGCTGTATATGAGTTGCGAAGTATCGCAACTCATACTCGCAAAATTACTTCATCCTCGCAAAACTTCATTTTTCTCCGCCCTACTTCTATCATCGTATCATTTTATATCTTTTTTCTCCTTTATTTATTACGATACTCGTGAACTATTATCTTGCGATATTCAGTACTTACATCTTGCCTCTTCTCATGTCAATTCTACGAAGAAGAAATGTCATGAGAATCCCTATTCTCATAAATTTAGTGTAGTTATTACCACTCATCAAGTTCGCAACACGTCTTTTTACTTTTCCCTTATCTTTCTGACACGTTTCTTCGTAACCGTTCTTTTCAACCGTTCACGCTTACTCGTATTAATAAGTTTTTATTTTCATCAAACTCTCTTATAAATATTATCCTTTGTTTTTGCTTTTTATTCTCTTCATCTTCTGCCTCTGCAATCTCTTCTATCTTTTTTCCTTTCTATTTTCCCTCTTATATTCAATGGCACCAAAGAAGAAAACTATTGAACAAATTAATGAGGAACTTGCTGATAGAGATCTTATTCTTTCTGAGATTGAAGGTTATGATAATAAATCTTCTCTCTGTGTGAAGCTCTTTACCAACTATGTTTTGGATGATCAGAGAATTTTAATCTCACGAGGTCAAATCCTCGCAGGTATTCCTCTTCCTCTTTATGATGTTAACTTTCCTTTATTCTACGAAATTATTTCCCACCCCAATTTTTCTTGTGCCATTTACCAATTGACTGGTGATTGTATTCGCCTCTTAGTTGAATTCGCAAATCGTGCCGCTTTTGGGAAATATTTGTATTCAGTGAATCTTAGAAAACCTGGATTTAAAAATATAGAGATTGTTGCTGCGAATTATACAGTTGAGGGTTTCTTCAAAAATTACACATTAATTCATGCGAGGAAAGAAGATAATCGTTGGGGTGTTCGTCTTCATCGTAAAGCTAATATCGCAGCAGATGATCTTCTCATGCACGATATTGATTATGCTTCAGGAAATAATAAGACACCTCGTCGTTCTAATGATGAAGATTGGTATAAGTACCCTTTAATATTATCAGGTTCTTATATTACTGGATAGTAGAACTTCCTGCGAACCTTCGTAACCGCTATTATCAACCTTGGGTTTTTAGAAATGTATGTACTTCCATCTCCTTATATTTTTGTTACCCTTTAATTTCAAATGAGGTAAGAAACATTCTTGTATTTTTCTAAACAATATATTGTTGCCTCTGTTTCTTATCCTTATTTGAATTTACAGGTTCCACTTCTTCCTGAGATTGCTGCGAGTGAAAATAAGAGTTCTACTTCTTCTAAAAGGCTTACTGCAAGACAACAAACTCTTCGTTCTGCGAAGGTTACCCAAGCTTCTGGTAGTCAAGATGATGCTCTTCGCAAAGGAAAAAGAAAACTTCAAGATGTTGTTTACGAGAGGAGGAAAAAGAAGATACTCTCAACCAAATATCATTCCAATGTAATTTCTTCTAATGAGAACATTGAGGAAGATCTTGGTGATGAAGATGATAAATTTCTTGAGAAGGACTTTAGTTCTAATTCCGATACCCTTTCTGACAAAGGAGATGATGATAATGATGTTGATGAAGGTGGAAATGAAGATTATAGTATCCCAGAAACTTTTGCCTCAGCAATGGTTATCATCTCTGAGGCTTTCCTTCATTCTTCTCGTGGATTAGGAAATTCTCCTACAGCGAATGCTCGCAAACTTATTGCGAAGGATTGTAAAGTTCCTACTGTAATTGATAATAACTCCCTCAAAGGAATTTCAAGATTCGTCTCTCCTGCTTCATTATATGCTTTAGGTAGCATGGTAAGTTTCTTCTCTATTCCTTGTTTATTTCCCTTATTTTGTTGATTTCTAACCCCTTTTTTCTTGTTTAGGTTGGAAGAGTTAGTTGTGCAGCTGATTCTGATTGGGAAAGACGCCATTCTATTGCTGAGAAGAAAACTTTGAATCGTTGTAGGAAGTTAGAGGTTGAAAATTCAAATCTCCGTCAGAGAGTAGAATATTTAAATATTGATAATGCAGAATTAATATCCCGTCACGAAAATAATTCACAATCTGTGAGCATCGCAATTGATAATTCTTCTCTTCTTGAGGAGAATAATCAATTAAAGCTTGAAAATTCTTCTCTTCGTAATGATAAGAAACAAATAGAAGGTAAATTCTTTGCGATGGTAATTATTTTGGTTACTTTTCCTTCGTAATTTGCTAACCAATTCCTTAATTTCTCTCCTTGCTGCAGAAAATTATGCGAAGATGAATAATGATCTGGAAACTATGCTTGCTAATCGTAATAAGAAAATTTCTGACTTGAGATCTCAGCTTTTAATTTCCCAGCATAACCATAGTTTATATGTCAAGCGTTTTCGAGCTAAGATGACTCGCAAGATTTGCGAAGATAATGAAATTCCTCTCAAGAAGTACCATACGCTCCTTTCTGAAGAAATTCCTGAAGATACTCCATATCTGGAAATCTCTGAAAGTGAAGTTGAAAATGATAGTGAAGTTGAAGAAGAAGATCATTTTGATGGGGATAGATCACCTGAAAAATAACTTCACTCTTTTTTGTATGTCTGTTCTGTAACTTTTCAATACAACACTTTCTTCTTGATTGCACCTTGAATTAATCAAACAATTTATTTTTCAAAGCTTAATTTGAATTAATCCTTCTTTGATGTTTGTTTCCCTTATTCGCATAACTTGATCATGTGGAGAGAAATAATATATCTTAAAGACTTAGCTTAGTATTCCTTTTACCCTTATTATTGCTCTTCAGATGATCAACTCTTGTTGGAAGTATTAAAATATCCTTCTCAATTTATCTTACGAAGTTTTGTCTGATTGTGATTATGAATAAAAAGTCCTCCCTTTGAAGTATAAGAAATATGAGCCTTTTTCCTTTTGTGGAATGTTGCGAGGTAAATAATAAATCTCCCCTTGAAGTATAAGAAGTATAAAGTATACGAAATATGAAATATTCGTAAGAAGTATAAGAAGTATAAAATATCTTTGAAGAAGTATTAGCAGCATCCAATTCATGAAGAATTGCCCAATATATGAAGAAGTATAAGAATTGTATGAAGAAGTATAATAAGTACTTGACCTTCGCAAAATTAAATATCCATTGAAGAAGTATAATAAATATGATATATTCTTGAAGAAGTATAAATAACATTGAATTTGTAGAAAAATATTCAATATATGGAGAAGTATAAGAAGTATTTAACTCTCGTAACATTTTACGAGTATGAACTTATCTGTATTTGATTACTATCAAAATCGCATCTTTTGTTAAGTCTTCGTGAGAATTCTTCAATGATGTTATCTTCTTTGATAGGACTTTTTGTAAAAATTCTTCAATGGTATTGACGAAGCTGTCTTCTCTTCAAATCTTCATAATGTATATTCTTGTATAATTTCTTCAACGGTATTGACGAAGATGTCTTCTCTTCAAATCTTCATAATGTATATTCTTGTATAATTTCTTCAATGATATTGATGCAATGAATTTCATTAATTTCTGTGGTCTTATCATGCCTTCCTAAGTAAAGGTCTTATTTTTCCACCTCTTTTGTAGTAAATTTTTGTATTTGCGATAATATGACAAGTCTGAACATTCTTGCGAATATACAACCTCGTGAAATTATCGTCTTGCGATGAAATCGCAGGACGTTCTTACACTTTCATGCAAAAACCCATTGATCTCATCTTAACTTCTTTGTATAGTATTTTAGCCTCTTCAGGAATTGTTGCGACAATATGACAGGCCTAAATATTCTTGCGAACATAAAGCCCCATGACATTGCCGTCTTGCGATGAAATCGCAGGACGTCTCTACACTTTCATGTAGTGACCCATTGATCTCATCTTAACTTCTTTATTATGTTCTACGAGTTCTTTATTCTTTTCTTTCTTTCTTTCTTTTTTTTTTTTTTTTTTTTTTTTTTTTTTTTAGAAGGCTCGCAGAACTTCATTTGTTGCACAAATATGACAAGCCTTTATGTTTTCGCAAACAAGAAGCCTCGTGACATTTGCGTCTTATAGCACGTATCAGATCCCTAATGGAGGGTGCTGCCCTTTATCTTCCCCCTGATTGCCCCTTCAAGGAAGCGTACATCGACCATACAAGGTTAGCTCTTCCCATCCGGTTCTTCCAACAACCATCTTTTGATCGCAACCTCTTATCCTTTTTGCCTATAGGGCTTATAGTTACGAGGTTGCACCCTATGGGGTATCTTTGGGCCAAGTGCATCATTTGCCAAGACTTGTCAAAAATGGCAGATGTGGTTCAACCTCACCCGGCACTCTTGACTCAACCGTGTACCTCGGCGCCTAGATCGTTTTCTGCACTTCTTTGGAAAGACAGTATGCCTTAGTCGCCCAACCTAAATCCTCTTACACCGCATTTTATATTGCGTAATGTCGCTAGATTAGGTGAGAATCCAAGGTGTCTAACCCGGATAGGTACCCCATTATTGGGTTGTACCCCAAAATTTTTACCATGTACTAAGGGCCCTTGGTGGTGTTCCGGTTACCCTTAGCCACGTTATAGGTACCCCCTTAAATGACGTACTTTAGGACTTTGCCTCTTACGAAATATAGCTTCGCGAACTAGGGTGTACGCCACAAAGGTTTGCCTGTATAAAATTTTCTGCGGCTCTCTTTCTTTTTTGGAGGCTGATCACAGATTGCGGTCTTTTATTCGCAAATTAATGAAATTTTAATTGGAATACAAATTCTGAAAATTCGTAACTTTTCCCAATTTCCTGCGAGCAAACAATATTCGTAAAATTTATCACGAAATAAAAATTTTATTTTGCCACATACCTCATTTCCGCGAGCAAACGTACTGATTACCTTCTTGTTTTAATATTTTCCTTCTTCTTTCTTCGCAAATCACAATTCCTTGTTATCATCGTAAATTTCTTGTATGATTATCATCGTAACTTTATTCTCTTTTTCCTTAATCCTCTGCCATTAAATTTTCACTTCTTTTCACAGCCTTTGCTCTTTTTCTCCAATTTTCCTTCTCAGCAATTTTTCCTTCGCAAACTTCTACTTCTGTATCGTAACATTTCTTTCCCTCAGCCCAATCACCCTTGATAACTCCAATACCCTTCATATGAGGAAAATTTATGCACTGATGTAGAGTGGAAGCTACGCCTAGAATTCCATGAAGCCATGGTCTTCCTATCAAAGCATTATATGGTGATTCGACATCAACAACGCAGAACAGAATTTCAGTTCGCATTCCACTTAATGGAATTCGCATGCTCACTTCTACTTTGGGCTTGTTGGCAGTTCCATTAAAACCATAAATTCTGTAAGTAGAAGGTATTAAATCTGCATATTTTCCCCCCATAGTTTTGTAAGCAGAATAGAAGAGGATATTGACAGAACTTCCCGTATCAATCAAAATCCTATTAAGACCAATTGATTCTTCCTCCATATCATCTTATTTTTCCTCCATATTCATGTAGATTGCTAATCTTACTACCAATGGATTATCATGTGCTTCACAACCTTCAGGAATTTCAGTGGCTTCAAAAGAAATTTCACGTTTCTGCCGATCTTCAAGTCGTGAAATTCTTGCGATGTTCATTACTTCCTTTCCTTCACCATCCCTCGCATATACCCTGCTTAACATATTATCATGAAAATCTTCTATGGTTTTATATGAATGAACAATGGAATTACAGAAAACATTCCTTGCTTTTGATCCCACTTCTATATGTAGGATTTCTTCTCCTTTTTCTTTTGTTGTGTTCTCCCTGCGAGTTATGACTGGAGCCTGTGGTAATTGTTGCGATCAGTAATGCGCTTAAGTAAAAATTGATTTAGTTTTCCTTGATCAATCATTCAGAAGATTATCCTCTTGATATTATGGCAATTATTTGTAGAATGTCCATGAAAATGATGATATGAACAAAATTCATGACTTCTTGGACCCATTGGTGGTTCCTTTCCCATGTTCCATGGAGTTGGTATATTCTCTACCAGGATAATTGCTTGCCATATCTTTTCTACACTTGTATTCAAAGGTGGTAACTATATCTCTTCCCTTACCATTCTTTGACCTCCTTGACCGTTGTTATAATTTTGTCTCTGGTTCCCTTGTCCAAAATAATTTTGCCTTTGTCCCCCATAATTTTGTTGTTGTTGATCTAGTCTTGGAATTTGGTTATTTCCTATTCGATTATAAAAATTCTTCTCTCTATCATACTCTTCTTGATCTGTACTGCCCATTGCTACCATCTTTGGCTGGCTATCATTGATTTTCTTCTCTTCTGAAATTTGTGAAGAAGTTTGTGAGGATGTTTGCGAAGTACCTGCTACTACATTGATTATTTTGGGAAGTAAATTTGCTCCTCCCTCTTGATTGCTAGTGTTTGTTACTGGATATGACTCCATACTGTTTTGCTTTTCTTATAATGTAATGTATTCTTCCTGCAATTCTCGTAACTCTGTCATCATTATGGAATTCTTTCTTCTGAATATTTGAACATATAATTGTTCAGTTGCGAACATCGCATTTATGAAGGACAGAATCAAGTATCTCTCATCCACGCGCCCTGCCATATCACTGCACATAGTCTTCCATCGTCTTACCAAATGCTTCAAACTTTCACCCACTCTTTGTTTTAAACCAAATACATCTTCAATACCAAGTTGTGAAGAATGATTTGTGATATATGCTCCAAGGAAAGTTGCTTGCAAATGACTGAATGACGTAATAGTGTTTTTAGGGAGTCCTTCGAACCACTTTAAAGCTTCCCCTGTTAAACTTGATGCGAAATACTTGCATAACACAACATCATGATTCTCCCATTGTAACATGCATCTTATGTATGCTTTAATGTGCTGAATAGAACATGAAGTCCCATCAAAGATACTGGTAAGTGTGGGCAAATTGCATTTTGGTGGAATTCCTCCCAATTGTACTTCTCTAGCAAATGGAGTCCTCTCAGCTTCTTCTATTGCTTCATCTAATTGCCTTATATCATCCCTCTCATTTCTGCTAATTCTCGAAAGATTCGTGCATTTGCCTCAGAATTATCATCCATTGGTCTTTTTAATGCAGCTTCTCTTCTTCTACGTTCTTGCGCTTCCTCCCTTGCGATTCTTCGCGTTCTATCATATTCTTCATTAATGTTTTCATTTGCATAATTTTGCAAATATATTCTTTCTAAATTATCATAATTGTTCAGTTGCATAGCATCTTGGAATTCTTGTTCTTCCCTTTCTATTCTTCTCATTCTTCTCATGCGAATATCAAGAATTTATTCTTCTTCATTTCTCCTTCTTCTGTGATTTATTTCCTTCATTTGCTTGTACTCTGATTCGAGAATTTGGTTCATTCCTCTCCACTTACGTTTGTTGGTTTACAATTCTTCTCTTAATTCTTTCATACTCAACATTTTGTTTGTTACGAGCCTCTTCATGTCTTCTTACTCCATTCTCGTGATTGTTTTGATGTATTGCTTGTTGTCTCTCAATTTCTTCCATAAGTTGATGTTCTTCCTCTCGATTCTGATTGTTTTCTCTAGGATTTGGTCTTGTTCGCAAATTCCCCATGCTTTGTTCGTGGTTTGGTATTAAAATGAAACGATTCTCTTGATTTCTTTCACCTTGATTCTGCGCTTGTTCTTGCATATTATTTTCATTATTGATTATCGGTGAATTTTGTCCTTCTCTTTCTGTTCTAACATTTGATCTTGCAACACTTTGAGATTTCCTTCTTTGTAGTATCTCATTTTCCATTCTCAATTCTTGATTTTGTCTTGTTAAATTGGCACGTTCTTCAGCTTCGATCATTGGTTCTTTTTGGATTCCTTGTCTCAATGTTTCTAACATCTCCCTTTCTCTTTCAAGAATTGTTCCTCCCATCAACCTCCCATTTTCTCTGATTTGTGGTTCTCTATCTCCTTCTTCTGGTGTATTAGTTCTCCAAGTGTGTATACTCACTTGATCATGATCTATTATTTGTTGAGCTTGATTTCTTCGATTACTTCTTCTCCTACTAGGTTCTCCTGTTATATTTGCTTCTCCTCCTACAAGTCTTACGCTTCTTCTTACTTCAGTTAATGGTTCTGATGTGTTTCTTCTTCTTGTCATTTTTCTGGTACAGGAATTCTTTCTGTCCCTGTTTCTAGCGCCAATTATGTAGCTGCAGAATAACCTACAACTACACCCTCAATAGAATTAGTAAAAACTAAAGAAGTTCTTGATGATGAATAACAATTTTCTTATTAATGTTCTCAATTGATTACAAAGAAGTATCTAAATGGAATTAGAATAGTTACAACTTTCTCTATTCTCTTTCCTAAGATATTTTCTAACACTCACTCAAAGAACCTCTCGAATTTTACATTTGAACTCCTATTTATAGTAAAACTTATACAGCTGTATATGAGTTGCGATACTTCGCAACTCATACTCGCAAAATTACTTCATCCTCGCAAAACTTCATATTTCTCCGCGCTACTTCTATCATCGTATCATTTTATATCTCTTTTCTCCTTTATTTATTACGATACTCGTGAACTATTATCTTGCGATATTCAGTACTTACAGGTGTTCCGAGCAACTTTTCGAGCCGAAATTTCCAACAATCTTTATTTCCAAAAAAATACCTACAAACACACAAAACACCCTAATAAGGACAAAAACGAGTACTAACAATACGAAACATTGAGGACAAATTAGACACATAAATGCGTCTATCAAATACCCCCAAAATTATTATTTGCTAGTCCTCGAGAAAAACTAATAAAATAAATAAAATAAAACCGAGTTAATCTCGGGAGGGTTTACCAGAGGTGTACCCAAAAAACCATGACTTCTAATTGGTCACAAGTATCCAAAGAGCTATGAGGACATACATATTCTCAACCTATCTCCAAGTGACTAGAATTCCAGAGAAATTAAAGGTGCCAGCTCTAAAGCTGACTGAAGATAAGGGGAGACACATCCGCAACACTGCTAGATAAAGAGATATCCGCTACACATCTAGATAAACATTGTAAGATGCGTCCGCTGATTTACAGCTAGATAAGATTATGAGAGAGATAAAAATGAGAGGGACATCTTCTACACAGCTGGACTAATTACGTGTGATGAGTTGAACCAGTGCTGGAAAGATCTTGTGTCAGATTGAAAGCGGACTAACAAAGCAACCAAATGTATCTTTCTTCGACTCTCTCATAGTGCTCAGTAGAAACAACGTATTCTTCGGTCTTCAACTGTTGATGATAAACTCTCGAACCTCATAGAACCTTGACAATTAACTCTTCTCTTCGATTTCTTGCTTGACTTAAAAATTTCTACTTCCCTAAGGCCTTATTGAACAAAATTTAAAATTTAAACTTTATATATAATTTTTTTTTTTTTTTGAGTAATAACAAGACAAAAATTTACATGGCCAGAAGGAACTTAACACTTGGATCTTCGCAATTTGTAATGTCTTAGTATCATGAGCTTCAACAACTTATATCATTTGCTCTTATAACTTCTTGTAACAGTCTTCAACTTTGATTTTTGAATTATTCTTTTCTATTGTTGCTTCTAAACCTCAAACGTCTTCAACTTTCTTCATAGATTTTGATGTCGCTCCGTTTGTTGATGATGATAAGTTTCTACTGAGAGAGAGTTGTAATCCAGTAACTAAGACTACATTGTGAAGTTTCTTTGTCTTTCTGGCATTTCCTGACCTACTTGCCTTTCCATCATGGATGGTTAGGTACATCACGGTTACCCTCTGAAAGGAACAAGTTCTCTCCTGAATTTCAAGGATCTCAATGTCTTTTTCTCTAATGTCTCAATAGGTTGTTATCCCTAGCATTCCAATTTCTATCTTTTCGGTGAGAAACAGTATGTAAACTTAGCTAACCGGATACCATGTGACGCTAGAAGTTTCAAAAGTGCAACTAAAAAGTTCTTCCCCACCCCTAAACTTAAATCTAACATTGTCCTCAATGTTTCTAATGAAAGAGCAATACCAAAAGTAAAATAACACGAGGAGAAGTTGGAGAGATAGTACCTGGGTGAAGATAGAGAAAAACAAAACTAATACACAACATAAAACTGCCTCGATGGTCAATCAAGGGTAAACATGGTCCTCCAGAGGGACCTCCTCAACATCACCTGTAGGAAATGACTCTAAAAAGGGTTTCAATCTCTGACCGTTAACCTTCGAAGAACTACTACCATCTGGTGTCTCGATCTCAACAGCTCCATGAGGAAAAACAGTGCGAACAATAAAAGGACCCGTCCACCGAGAACGTAACTTCCCAGGGAAAAGATGGAAGCGGGTATCATACAGAAGAACATTTTTACCTGGAGAAAATGACTTCCGTAAAATATTTATATCATGCACAAGTTTCATTTTGTTCTTATACTCCTTCACACTATCGTAAGCATCTATACAAATCTTGTCCAACTCATTGAGCTGGAGTTTCCTATGGGCTCCTGCCTTGTCGAGTGAAAAATTTAGCTGCTTAACAGCCCAATAAGCTCTATGTTCTAACTCAACAGGTAAATGACATGCCTTTCCATAAACAAGCCGATAAGGCGACATTCCAATAGGGGTCTTAAATGCAGTACGATAAGCCCATAAGGTATCAGTAAGCCTAGACGACCAGTCTTTCCGATTAGGATTAACCGTTTTCTCTAATATACGTTTTATCTCCCTATTGGAAACCTCTACCTGACCACTATTCTGTGGATGATACGGGGTGGCTACCTTATGTGTAATACCATATTTTTTCATCAAAAGCTTAAAAGGTCCATTACAAAAGTGCGACCCTCCATCACTAATTATAGCTCACGGTGTACCAAAACGTGTAAGTATATTATTTTTCAAGAACTCAATCACAACCATATGGTCGTTGGTTTTACACGCAACCGCCTCAATCCACTTAGAGACATAGTCTACGGCGACAAGGATGTATAGGTTACCAAAAGAATTATAAAATGGACCCATAAAGTCAATACCCCACACATCAAAGACCTCAACAATTAAAATCGGGTTCAAGGGAATCATATTCCTACGGGAAATGGTTCCTAATTTCTGGCAACGTTCACAAGTAACACAGTAACTATGGGAGTCTTTAAACAACAAAGGACAATATAATCCACACTGTAATATCTTAGCATCAGTCTTCTTAGCACTAAAGTGACCCCCACAAGCATGATCATGACAAAAGAAAATAATACTGGACTGGTCACTCTCAGGTATACATCTCCTAATAATCTGGTCGGGACAATACTTAAATAAATAAGGATCATCCCAAAAGAAGTGCTTAACCTCGGCTAAAAACCTAGAACGATCTTGTTTACCCCAATGTTGGGTCATTGGACCAGTAACAAGATAATTCACTATATTTGCATACCAAGGTGATTGGGAAACAGAGAACAATTGTTCATCAGGTAAGCTATCCCTTATATGAAGGGAATCATCAGGGGAACTAATAATTAGCCTATCTAAGTGGTCTGCTACTACATTTTCTGCACCCTTTTTGTCTCTGATGTCTGGACAAAATTCTTGTAATAAAATGATCCACCTAATCAATCTAGGTTTGGTATCCTTCTTAGACAAAAGGTATTTCAAAGCAGCATGATCAGTATAGATTACGATCTTAGAACATAAGAGGTAGGATCTAAACTTGTCTAAGGCAAACAAAATCGCCAACAGTTCCTTCTCGGTAGTGGTATAGTTCATCTGGGCCTCATTCAGAGTTTTGCTAGTATAGTAAATCACATAAAGTAATTTGTTTTCTCGCTGACCTAGCACAACACCAATAGCATAATCTGAAGCTTCCCACATGATCTCAAAGGGTAGGTTCCAGTTGGGTGCCTGGAATATGGGGGCGGTAGTAAGTAAAGTCTTAAGCTTCTCAAAAGCCTCTAAACAAGCATCATCAAAGACAAACTTAGCATCTTTTGCAAGCAAATTTCAAAGAGGTCTAGAAATCAAGCTAAAATCCTTAATGAATCGACGATAAAAGCCAGCATGCCCTAAGAATGACCTAATATCTCTTACGGTTTTTGGGACCGGAAAAGTTTTAATAAGGTCAACTTTGGCTCTATCTATACCCTTCGAAGTCACGATATGCCCTAGAATGATTCCTGAACGAACCATGAAATGACATTTCTCCTAATTAAGCACTAAATTATTTTCCTTACACCTAGTCAAAACTAATAACAAATGATGCAAGCACTCATCGAAAGACGAACCAAACACTGAAAAATCATCCATAAAGACCTCTAAGAATCGTTCTGCCATGTCAAAAAATATGCTCAACATACAACGCCGAAAGGTCGCAGGGGAATTACATAGCCCGAAAGGCATGCGTCTATACGCAAAGGTACCAAAGGGACAGGTAAAAGTGGTTTTCTCTTGGTCTTCTGGGGAAATAGGAACCTGATTATAGCCGCAAAATCCATCTAAAAAGCAAAAATGGCTACGGCCAGCTAATCTTTCTATCATTTGGTTGATGAAGGGAAGGGGAAAGTGGTCCTTCCTAGTGACCTTGTTCAATTTTCTATAGTCAATACAGACACGCCAACCCGTGGTCATTCGGGTTGGGATTAACTCATTGCCATCATTCTGGACTACAGTAATACCGGATTTCTTGGGAACAACCTGAACGGGGCTGACCCACTTACTGTCTGAAATAGGGTAGATAATGCCTGCATCTAACAGATTAAGAACCTCGGTTCGAACTACTTATTTCATATTAGGGTTCAGTCGACGTTGCATCTCCCTAGAAGGTTTGGTATCTTCCTCTATATAGATCTGATGCATACAAACAGTAGGACTTATACACTTAATGTCTGCTATGGTCCACCCTAAAGCTTCCTTGTTATTCTGAAGGACGGTTACTAGCCTATTTTCCTGATCACTATCCAAGTCGGATGCTATAATCACAGGTAAAGTTTTAGATGGGCCTAAAAACACATACTTCAAGGTATCTGGTAATGGTTTAAGGTCCAATTTAGGAGGCTTTTCCAACGAAGGAACTGAGGTAGACTCAGAAACGGGTAGAGGTTCGAACTTTGGTTTCCAACCATTACTAGTGTCTATCAAAGGGGTTGAATCTAAAAAAGCATTCACCTCATTAATCACATCATCATCATCAAAATCAATCCCAAAGTGAGCTAGGCATTTCTCTAATGGATCTTCAATCAAAGTGTTTGGTAATGACTCCTCGACTAATGTTCCTATCATGTTCACCTCTTCTATGCTCGAGTCATCTAGTTCAGCGGGTAGCTTACTAATATTAAAGAAGTTCAGCTCAATAGTCATATTACCAAAAGACAAATTCATAATACCAGTTCGACAGTTAATGATCGCATTGGGTGTAGCTAAAAACGGGCGACCTAAAATTACCGGTATCTGGATCTCTGGGTCAGGGACAGGTTGGGGTATCTAGGATAACAAAATCTATTGGATAAATAAACTTGTCGACCTCTATAAGAACATCCTCGATCACACCACGAGGAATTTTAACGGACCTATCAGCTAACTGAAGAGTCATCTAGGTAGGTTTCATCTCACCAAGTCCTAGCTTAAGGTACACATGGTATGGAAATAAGTTTACACTGGCTCCTAAGTCAAGCATCGCTTTCTCAACACGGTATTTACCTATTGTGCAAGCAATGGTAGGGGACCTTGGGTCTTTGTACTTAGGAGTAGTGGTATTCTGAATAATAGAACTCACATGACTAACTAGGAAGGCTTTATTTTGAACACTAAACTTACGATTTCGTGTACACAAGTCCTTGAGAAACTTGGCATAAGCGGGAATCTGCTTAATCGCATCCAACACTGGTAGGTTGATAGTTACCTGCTTAAAAACCTCCAAAATATCTTTAAAGTTAGATTCGCTCTTAGTTGGAACTAGCAGCTGAGGAAACGGGGCTCTGGGAATAAAGCCGGGATCAACATGACCCTCATTGGTCTCTTTAGCGACTCTATCAGTTTCCTCGGTTTCTGGTTCAGAAGGGTGAACTACAGCATGTTCACTTTCAGGCATGGCGACCTTATTGTCAACTTTCTTTCCACTCCTAAGGGTTGTAACAAAATTCACATGATTGTACGGTTTATCTCCTTTAGGGTTAGGATCAGTATGACTAGGGAACCTTCCTTCTTCTCTCTCACTAATAAACTTAGCTATCTGGACAACTTGAAGTTCTAATTTAGCAAGAGTCTGGGAATTATTCTTCAAATTCTGCCTGGTTTCTTGTTGAAAGCTAAGGTGGTTAGCTGATAACATATCATGGTTCTTTGATAACATAGTGAGAGTTTCTTCTAAGGTAGAGATATTTTTCTCAGAAGTGTTCTGAAACTGGGTATGACCTGAAGGGTTCTTTGCATAACCAAAACCTGGGGGAGGATGAGAATTACTAGACTGACCTTGATTCTGGACCTTAGACCAAGAAAAATTAGGATGGTTTCTCCAACCAGGGTTGTAGGTCTCTGAGTATGGGTCAAACTTCTGACGGTTCTCAAACCTAGCGTTGTTATAGACAGCATGGGCTTGTTCTTCACTAACATGTCTTTCCCAAAATGAGTTATCAGGCTCTATTCCACAACTAGAGACTTGAGAGGCTCTATTAGGTTCAACAAGGGACCTATTTTTAGACTGACCCATTTCTAAAGCTTCTAACCTTCTAGATAAAGCATCAAACTTAGCATCTGACTCGAAGCTTGTTTCTACCACATTGGTGCTACTTCTATTGACCAAGAGTCTTTTAGGGGGTTCAAAACAAGGCTCCCACTGTTGGGATTTTTCAGTGATAGTTCCTAAGAAGGTAAAAGCATCATCAGCAGTTTTATTAGTAAACTCACCAGCGCACATAGACTCGACCATGGATTTAGTCGAATAGTCTAAACCATTTTAAATAATCTCCACAAGTTTCATCTTATCAAATCCATGGTGAGGACACTAGGATAGGAGATCATTGAATCTCTCTAAAAACCTATAAAGAGACTCTCCCTCTTGTTGCACATGCTAGCACTAATTTTCTGCCTAACAGCTGCAGTTTTATGCTTAGGATAGAATTTCATATAGAAAGCTGCAATCAATTCCTTCCATGTTTCAATGGATTCAGATGGTAGGTTTTTAAGCCAGGTCTTGTCTTTATCTCTCAAGGAAAAGGGAAACATCTTAAGTTTCAAGACTTCATCAGTAAGGTATTTTATTCTAACTGTCCCACAAATTTCCTCAAAGTCCCTAATATGAAAATAAGGGTTGTCATCATCTTTTCCTAAGAATATATGGATCATCTGAAGAATACTAGGTTTTATCTCGAAATTAGCCGTATTGGCTGGCAATTTAATGCATGAAGCTCGGTTGGCCATAGTTGGGAACATGTAATCTTTGAAAGTAGTCATTGCTGGCACAACTGAAGTACTAGGGGTACTTTCCTCACAAAGAGATAGATTCTCAAAACTGAAGTTTCCAAAAATGGGGCTCTCAAAAGAAGAGTCTTCGAGCTCCCCGCCTTTACAAGAATAACTACTAGGTTTGTCACTAATCAAACGACCTAGAGTGTTTCTTTTCCAAGCCCTTTATCTAATGACCTCGGGCATACACTAGAAAAACAAAATAAAAAGGAAAAGAAAAATCCTAAAAGGAAGGGAGGTTCTAAGCAAACACAAAGTAGGCTGACTCCACCAAAGCAAACCTAAAATTTTCTAGCAAACAAAAAGCATGATGGCTCCACTTAGATTGTTTCTATACCAACTTCTATTCTTTCAAAAAGGAATTCGTTACAATCTGAGCAAACCTATCTGGAATCAATCTGTGTTTAAGTAAGTTGAATATAGGCGAGGAAAGTTGCTGGAGCTTTGATACCCAAGGCCTCACCGCATTACAGGGCAGCGCAGTCACGCATCAACTCACAAAAACAATCATGAACTTCGAAGAATGCTCAAAAGAGTAACCAATATTTTTCGAACGAGTTTCCTATTAAGCTCGTTACCCTATTGGTCTCGTTCTATTCCAAATTTTAAGGCTTAGGTTCGCGTTAAGTTTCGTTTTCCTAAGGTGGGAAATAAGGGAACGGTGATGAAATCCGAACCCTTATCTTGTATGTCCAGTCCTTGCCCTTTACTAAGAATTTAAAACAGCCGTTTTCAGTTCCTCAACATATATGCAAATGAAGGAATACAGTAACTCGCTGACAGGGGATTCACGAGTGTTTCGACAAACTTACCTCCCGTTCTAGATGGGGGATGAACCGCTGAAGTCGACTCGGGCCACGAATCCTATGTCATGTACGAACCCGAGGGGCCGAGGTGATATCGTAATCACCATCCTTCTCTGCAAACAATTTAATATTTAAACTACCCTTCCGTAGGGTTTAAAAATAAAAGAATGTCCAAATGTCCAAGTCCAAAGTCCAAAGTCCAAAAAAAAATAAAGTGCAAAAGAAAAAGAAAATTACAAAAATAGAGAAATCCTAATACAATCTAAAAAAATAAACTCTTTTTTTTTCTCTCTTTTTAAAAAAAAATCTTCTTCTTTCGCTTCGCCTTTTACTTTGTCTATAACTCCAAATCTTTAAGTATTCACCAAAAGCTTTGGCAAATTTTTCTTTCGCTCCAAATTCCAAAATCTGTAGTAAAAAGACAAAAACAAAAACGTAAAGAAGAAAAAATAAAATAAAAACAAATAAAAACCTAAAAAAAGAATAAAAATCTAAAAACTCTAGCCTAAAGACAAGCTCCGTGTCGACGGCGCCAAAAATTGATGTGAATCAATAATGTTGTAGTAAAAAGGTTCGTGAGACTTGTGAAAGCAAAAGATTTTAGACTTAACAAAACTTCAAAATAAAGAAAACTTGATTCAAGATTGATTTCAAGATATTAGGAATAACCAAGACACTAGAATCCACTATTACACATGAATGAATGATATTGAATATTTCATAACTCTAATTAGCCTTTAAATCCTTTAATTCTTAGTTCACAAATAATCAGGAAAATTCTCAAAAATTAGTTGTATCCCCTAAGCATAGATTATCTTAATACAAAGCATAACCTATCTAATTAAATCACAACTAATGAAGAAAATTATGCAAGCAATTTAAAAACTCTGCAAAAGCAGTGATTGAGTGAATTGTAATTAAATATTAGAGAAAATGAAATAGTTACCCATTATTCATGTGTATATAGCTTCATCCATTGCCTTGATTACATGAGAGAATTAGCCGCTCATCATGTTGGAAACACACTAAAAATTCATTTTATTGCTCAAAGTGTTGACAAATGATGATAAATGGGAGAAAATAAATAAAACCGGGTTTGTAACAGTTAAATCTATCACAAACTGAGATGTTACAGAAAACGCTACAAATAAACTGTCGATAACACTGTATCTATTCGACCCTCTTATCTGTGTCGTTGTCTTTGTTGATAAACGACTGTCTTTCTTGGTCTTTTGTTCTTCGAGCTTTCTTCAATGGCAGCAACAGAAAAAATTTCCAACTCGATTTTCTCAGCTCTGTAATCTCCCAAACTCTCCGTAATCCTTCTCTGAGTCCCTAGAACACTATATATACTCAATGGGATCAAAATATCTCGCAGTAAATGCAAATAATACTCCCAAATATTCTCACATAAATATATTAACCCGAGAACATTTTCTTTCTTCTTTTTCTGTTTCCACACGTTTTGCAGCTATTAAACATCCTTATTTATCTCCTCCACGCTCTAACTGATGGCTTGATCCATCCAAACACATGTAGTACACGTTTATAATTCATGTAAACTCGGGATAGTGTGAATAAAAGCCGAGATGTTCTCGTGCTCTGTTGAATAGAAGTTTCCTTTTTTTTCTTCGATGATAGCTTGCATACCAATCATGTTTCATCATTACAGCTCATAACCAATCAATTGTCGTGACAAAAATCTCCAAAAATGTCGCCAAAATCTTGAACAAAAGATACGCAGCTGGGCTGATCTATTTTCCCGCCAAAACTCAATTTAAACGAAGAATAAAGGTGTCCCCCTAACCAAACCGGGGGTGCAGCTAGTAGGTGCCCAACTGAGGTGCCCCTTAGCAATTGGGTTACCCCTTATCCAAAGTGGGAGTCCGAATAGCAAATGTCCTCCGGGGTGTTCCGAGCAACTTTTCGAGCCGAATTTTCCAACAATCTTTATTTCCAAAAAAATACCTACAAACACACAAAACACCCTAATAAGGACAAAAATGAGTACTAACAATACGAAACATTGAGGAAAAATTAGACACATAAATGCGTCTATCAGAGTGTCATCCTGAATAGCTCAAAATTAACTCCAAAAGATGAAGTGTCAAGAATGCAAGAAATCAAAGAGATGAACAGTTTCAACCAAACATGCTTAACTACTCTCCCACACTTAAACTCAACATTGTCCTCAATGTTCAAAACTGAAAATTCTAATTTCTGACATAACATCCCTGAAAAACTCGAAAACTGTACAAATGGGTAGGGAACTAGCAACTAGGAGAAACATCCTAAATGAATGTTGTTCACGTCTTTTCTATAACATGTCAAAATTTCACAGTTTTTTGATAAAAGGTCTGACTTTGATGGCCTCCAGACTGACTGACATGCAATCTAAAAAAGTTTTGGAAAAATACCACTTAGATTTATACTTATCTCCACAATATTTGTGTATATCCTGGAAGATTCATGTTTATCTTCATCATATTTGTGCATATCTTGAGAGATCCATGTCTATCTTGGCAAGATTTATATTCATCCAAGAAGATATATGTTTATCTTCATAGATCTGGATATATCTTGAGAGATTCCAGGCTATCTTCCCCAGATTCATAATTATCTCAAAAGATCTATGTTTATCCCTTTAAGATTTGTATTTATCTTTAATGGTTTCCATGATAAACCACTGGGATACCTTGATAACCCAGCTGGGCTTCATAAGTTATTTTTTGTTTATCTTAATTAACCACCGGGTTACCTTGATAACCCAGCCGGGCTTCATAAGCCATTTTAGGTTTACCTTAATAAACCACTGGGTTACCTTGATAACCCATCCTGGCTTCATAAGCCATTTTCAGTTTACCTTAATAAACCGCTGGGTTACCTTGATAACCCAGTCGGGATTCATAAACCATTTTTGGTTTACCTTAATAAACCATTGGGTTACCTTGATAACCCAGCCGGGCTTCATAATCCATTTTTGGTTTACTTTAATAAACCACTGGGTTACCTTGTTAACCAGCCGGGCTTCATAAGCCATTTTTGGTTTACCTCAATAAACCACTGGGTTACCTTGATAACCCGGCCGGGCTTTATAAGCCATTTTTTGTTTTGAGGCGCATGTGTGCCCCGTACGTATACCATTTTATGATGGTACAAACAGTGCCCCCAAAAGAAGTAGAAGACTTTCTCTTTTGTAGCTTTTCTCCAATTCCTAAAATTATGTCTTCAAAGCCTAAAGTCCAATACAAAGATGTCCACCAAGCCCATATGTGAGAAACAACCATGTGAAAATATGTCCCAAAAGAAGTCGCTGGAAAACTGGTGCTAGTGCTGAAATTGGCCAGAATCCGGCACCGGAAAATATCTTAGGTGATCGAGTCAACTCAGTCAAAGTTACTAAGTCAGGGTGAGTCAACTGGGTTAAGTGAATCAGAATCTGTCTGCCATGCCAAAGTCATTTTGCAAAGGCCAAAGTTTGTGTTGCACCAGGATGGTGCATCACTGCTTCACTTCCAGCCATAATGGCACGTTTTTCCTTCTCAGGTTTGAGACAGCTGCAACCAAAGCCAAACAGCTCCATCCATTCAACTTTTAATAGCACTTCCAAAACACCAACACTGTGACATACTACCACTGCTCCCTTATTTGTATTTCTTTTGGTCAACCAATGCTTCACCCTGTGAACTCTTGAGTCAACACATAGCATCAGTTTACAACCCCTCTACAGCTTCATCACCACCAGAAATCAACCATCCTGCAATGATTCCAAGCCACCAATACCAATTTATGAATCTTCACATTCCTTATTCTCTCGACTGCAGTAGCACCATTATCCACAGTCACATGCTCATCATCCCAGCTGTATCCTAGCAACAATTCACTCCATTTTTGCAACTCAAGCTAGAGATAACACCATCAGACTTGCTCATATATCATCACACTCCATTCCATCTTTGCCCATTAACTCCATGGCACCAGTTCCACCATATGCATCATCAGCTCCATCTTTCCATGTCTTTATCATCAGCTACAAAGCACTAACTCCAACAGACATCTCCTTAGAACTTCAAGCCTAGTCATTGCTTAGTCTGCAAACTATACATCAACACAATCACAGTCCATGGCAGCAACAGATACAACTGTAACACACAATACTCCGCCTGCACCTGTAATTCTTAATACCACAGATTCAATCACCACCAATCTGTACTCGAGTCCCCTGCAACTTCTTGGATTTATCTTATAATATCAAGATGCGAAATCTTACTATGCAATTCCCAGTTTCTACAGCACACACTCCATCCCTCACAACCCAGTTCCAACTATCAATAGCAACAACAGCTTATTTCTTTATAAATATTGTACATCTTAGTCTCATAACTGCCATCACCAACTTCTATCACCTCCTGCAATCTTTTCCCGCCAGCTGCAACCACATACTCTTTACAACTCTTACATCTAAGTGCACCTGCAATTTCTGTAATATGACCATCTGTGCCTCACCTCCATGCCAACTGCTAATCCATCTCTCAGCTATAAAATTACCAAGTACTCAGCTTCCGCTTCATCCACCAGATCAATGTCAGCTCATTTTTGCAAAGCATCAACTCCACCTGCAGCTGCAACATAGCACCTGCATCTCCAACGCACCTCACAGTCCATCTGCAAAATGCATCACAACCTTTGGCAGCAATAACACTGCATCCAAGCTCTTAATTCATATGCAACTAAACAATTTAGCTAAACCCATTATATCATGATACCACTAACAACCCTTACTTCACATACAAATCCATTCTTCATCTTGGCTTCTCACTGTCCAACTCTACCATGTGAACATTCATCTTCACCTGAGCTCCTTCTTCATCTGCAACAGAGACCACCACCTGCAGTTTAACTTCACCAGAGACTCAACCAGCTCAACTGCATCACAAGAACTCAACATACAATCGAACTCATCTGCTGCAAATTCAGTAAGCCCTAACTCAATTCAGAAACCCAAATTCACCATCTGAACTGCCATTTCTTCACAATCTCAGTAAACCCTTGACAATCAACATTCCCTTCTATTTTAATTTCCTGAATCTCCACTTTCACCAGAGACCCATGAATTACTGCTCAAATCAGATCCAAAACCCAAACTATGAATCAGAAGCATACCCATAATAGCACCACCAGCATATCCAAATCAACTCGAATCACTTCTTTGTTCTTCTCAATTGAAACCCATCTAATCTTGGTTGTTGAATTCGAAATAAGAAACACTCAATCTGCTCCATACATCACAAATCCCCTTTTTCTTCCCTGAGTTTAATATCACCACCAACTGACAAGTACCCATCTTCTTAATCTTATTTTAGGAAACAAAACCAATTCCTCTGTATGGTTCAATTGATCATCAGCAAAACCAAATCTTCTCTCAATTTTTGAAGAGGCAGCCATTTTTCTCTTTCTCAGCTCTGAAATATAGGTTGAATGTAATGAGAAATTTTTTTTTCTTTTTTTCAGGGTTGGATAATGATAGGAATTATTATAGGCACCCAACAGATTAATATAGGCCAACAAAAGTGTTGTTGTAGGCAGGTGGCTGTCCTTTATCCTCCATTGTGGCTCATAATAGCATGCACACAAGAAATGATGCTTTCGCCCTTCTTGCTCCAAATGTACGATTTATTCTTCTTTGAATTCTTTCACCAACAACATCCTCTCTTACTTCTCAGATTCACTTCTTCCCTTCAATGTCTCATCATCACTAAAGCTGTCATGCTTTTCAGATAAAATTGCAGCACTAAAGCCAACATACTTTTCAGACAGAGATGAAGAAATAAAAGTAAATAATGAGAAATAATCCGTATCCAATAGCAGTTGCACATGAGATGACACTTTTACGCTGTTTCTTCTTATTTTGTTCCGAACGACTCCAAAGTACCTAAACACTCAAAAGTAAACATAAGATACATAATTTACAAGAAAACTCAACAAAGAAAGCATAAACAATAGAAAAATAACAAGGTGTTTTAGACACCTATCAAATTCCCCCACACTTAGACTTTGCTAGTCCTCGAGCAAATAAAATTTTTTTCTTCTAAAAACATACATACAACTCCGTGTCATCGAGGCTACGGTCACTTTTAGCATAAATAACAAGACTTTGAACCCCTAGGTGTCCCTAGTGGACGAGTTTTAGTCTCGTGAAGGTTTACAAGAGGTGTACCTACAGAACCTTTCACTCCAAATTACAACTACCTGTGAAAAGTCTATGAACAAATCCAAAATGATTACAGGAGGAGGTACCTTGATGCAAATTCAATTCATATATACGTAAATACAGCTCTACTTAGAAAGTCGAACAAACCACAATACTCGGAATCTAACTAACAACAATCACAATGAAAATATTAATAAGATGGACATAGAGGTATATGTTTGCGAATGTTAACAAGTGATTGGTGTTTCCCATATCTGTCTGAAGGTCACCGCCAAGATGAACCTATGCATCATATTGGATTGAGATACTAGTCTGAATTCTAGTGTCAACATAACTGGCATATACAAGGGAACCAACGGTCAACAATCTTAATTCTAGATCAACTCATTGGCATATACAAGGGAACCAGAAGTCGATTTTATTAAACAATAATAATATTATTATTTTATTTATTTGACAACATGATTAGATCTTTTGGATCCAAGCGCATGCTTCTTGTCAGAAGATTACATGATAGTTCCATTGGATCCTGCATTCCACGCTTGTTTAGGTGACGGAGACAGGGAGAACACACACATATTTCTATCCAAGTGTCATTTTTATTCCGATTGGTCTAATTGGTCAGTCATTTTTTTTAGCAACTCAATCACTCTATTGCATCCTAGCAGTAATAACAATTCGATGTTTAGTGACCCACCAAATCACTTAGATAACAATAGATAAATATGGAAAAATAAAAATAGAACGTGATATGATGATATTTCGATATATGGTAACAACTATCATATAATTTCTAACACTTGAATAATTCTGTCCCTTTTAGTTAATGGGTTCCTCAACTCCGCAATCAAGATGGTTACATCCACTAATATTGGTAGTGTCATCTTAAAGGCACAAGTTTCTAGATTCCGAAGTTCATAAAGCTATTTGTTTTTCACTAAAGGAATCAAACAAACTATACAAACATATAAATGCTCCCCCACACTTAACCTTTACATTGTCCTCAATGTAAAATTTAGTCATTCAAATTAAAGTTCAAGGTGGGAAATTCCGCAAATGATATGCAAAAACAAAGATAAAATGCTTAAAAATAAAAAGATAAAGATACGAAACCGGTGGGTTGCCTCCCACTTAGCGCTTGGTTTAAAGTCTTCAGCCCGACTATATCCTTGTTTGTTACACCTTATCAGGCTTCCAACACATTATGGAAATCTGATTGAATGTTGCTCGAGTGTTTCCTGGCCTCAAATATGTTGAAGTGAACGACTTCTTCATCGAAATCCATAGTCAAGGTGCCATTGTGAACATCAATCTTCGTTCTAGCGGTACTCAAAAATGGTCTACCCAATAGTAAAGGTGTAGACGAGGTTGAATTTTCATTACCCATGTCTAGAACATAGAAATCCACTGGAAATATTAGTCATTTTACCTGCACCAAAACATCCTCAACAATCCCTTTTGGGTATACATTAGATATATCGGCAAGTTGAATAACTATGTCGGTTTCCTTAAGAGGACCAAGATTTAAAGCATTATAAATTGAAGTAGGCATAACATTAATGGAAGCTCCTAAATCTAGCATAGATTTTGAAAACCTTGTTTTACAAATAGTGCATGGAATAGTGAAACTACCGGGATCTTTCAACTTTAGTAGGAGTTTCTTTTGAAGATATGCCGAAGCATTCTCCCCCACACTCATTACCTCATTACCGGTTAGCTTGTGCTTATTAGTGCACAATTCCTTTACATACTTTGCATAGCGAGGAGTTTGCCTAATTACTTCAATGAGTGGAATATTCACTTGGACCTTCTTAAAAACATCCCAAATATCCTTATCTTGTTCCACCTTCTTATTAGCTTTAGCAAACTTGCCAGGAAAAGGTAGAGGAGGAACATAAGTAGAAACAAGAGGTTTAGACTTAGATTTAGTTACCTCGGGAGTTTGGGGAAAATATGCGTTCTTTTCCTCCAAAATTGGTTCCTTTGGGGCTTCTTCTTCACCCGAATTAGTAAGTTCGGGTTGCACAAGTTGTGTACCACTTCCCAACGTAATAGCATTGACACCCTCTCTTGAGTTAAGAGGTTGGAAAGGGAGTTTCTCATAATTTTGTGCATGCAACTGATTAATCTCCTCGGCCATTGAACCAACTTGTGTTTGCAAGTCCTCGACCGCACCCTCCGTTCTTTGCATAAAAAATTTCAGCAACTCTTCCATATTGGACCCTTGATTTTGAGGTGGTTGTTGTTGATGATGGAATTGTTTTTGTTGCAGTTGACCAACTTGTGATTGCAACTCCTTAATTGGATTATCCATTTTTTGCTGATTTAAATTCGCTAGTTGTTGATTTTGTTGTACCACGGAAATTAGAGCCTCCACCAAAGTAGTCATCTTTTCCAATTCTGGATTATGCCCTTGTTGTGGTTGTTGCACTTGTTGTTGGAACTCATTCGGATGGCTGTAAACATAACTTGCACTTGCAACTTGCTCGTAAGTGTTGGAGTAAATACCATACAGCTGAGTTGAGAATATAGCATTGACATGCTCTACGTTCTCATAAGCTAGGCGTGATGGTTTTACAACCACTGCTGCAATTTGTTGCATCATTGCTATCATATTGCTCATTTGTTGACGTAATTCAATAATATCGTCAACTTGATTAACTCCCTTGGTAGGTGGTTCTGATCCAAGAATTAAAAATTGTTGAGAATTTGTTGCCATACTCTCAATCAACTCTCTAGCTTGTGTCACCGTTTTGTTCATAAGTGCACCACCACTTGCAGCGTCAATAAGATTCCTATCAATTGCTTGGAGACCTTCATAGAAGTATTGGATAATCATTGCATCACTAAATTGGTGATGAAGGAAGCTTTCCACCAATCTCTTGTATCGTTCCCAAGAATATAACTAATCCTTAGCACTATCCGCCAAAGAGAATCGAAAAAATTTCAACATTGCACCATCCGCATCAGTATCCGCTGGAAGCACGACCATGAAAATGGTGTGGAAGTCCATAATATGCTTGTTTGGGTCTTCATTCACCATGCCATGGAACTTTGGTAATTCTCTAAGCAGCCCCGGCTTGATCTCGAAAGTAGAGTTTGTTTGAATACTTATATTTCCAACTCCAGCTACCTGTGGCAAATCTATGAATGAATCCAAAATGACTACAGGAGGAGGTACGTTGATGCAAATTCAATTCATATATAAGCAAATAAAGCTCTAATAAGATAGTCGAACAAACCACAATACTCGGAATCTAACTAACCACAATCACAATGAAAAGATTAAGAAGATGGATATAGAGGTAGATGTTTGCGAATGTTGACAAGTGATCGGTGTTTCCCATATATGTCTGAAGGTCACCGCCAAGATGAACCTATGCATCCTATTGGATTGAGATACTGGTCTGAATTCTAGTGTCAACATAATTGGCATATACAAGGGAACCAGCAGTCGACAAACTTAATTCTAGATCAACTCAACTGGAAAATACAAGGGAACCAGGAGTCGATTTTATTGAACAATAATAAAATAAAAAATCTTCTTTTTTCACTTTTTTTTATTTGACAACATGATTAGATATTTTGGATCCAAGCGCATGATTCTTGTCAGCAGATTGCATGATAGTTCCCTTGGATCCTGCGTTCCATGCTTGTTTAGGCGACGGAGACAGGGAGAACACAGACATATTGCTATCCAAGTGTCATTTTTATTCCGATTGGTCTAATTGGTCGGTATTTTTTTTTCTTTTTTTTTCTGGCAACTCAATCACTCTATTTCATCCTAGCAGTAATAACAATTCGATGTTTAGTGACCCACCAAATCACTTAGATAAACAAAAAATTGCAAAAATAAAAACAAAAGGTGATATGGTGATATTCCGAGACATGGTAACAACTATCATGTTATTTGTCATTTCCGAGATATGTACGTCCTTTTAGTTAATAGGTTCCTCAACTCCTGCAATCAAGATGGTTCCATCCACTTATATTGGTAGTGTCAACCTAAAGGCGCAAGTTTCTAGATTTCGAAGTTCATAAAGCAAATTTTTTTTCTTGTTTTTCTATTATTATTTTTTTATTTTATTTTTTTACTAAAGGCATCAAAAAAACTATACAAACATATAAATGCTCCCCTACACTTAAACTTTACATTATCCTCAATGTAAAATTTAGTCGTTCAAAGTAAAGCTCAAGGTGGGAAATTCCGCAAATGATATGCAAAAACAAAGATAAAATGCTTAAAATTAAAAAGATAAATATAAAGATACAAAACCGGTGGGTTGCCTCCCACTAAGCACTTGGTTTAAAGTCGTCAGCCCGACTTTCTCCTTGTTTGTTACGCCTTAGACGGCTTCTAACACATTATGGAAATCTGATTGAATGGTACTTGGGTGTTTCCTCGCCTCAAAGATGTTGAAGTGTATGACTTCTTCATCGAACTTCATAGTCAAGGTGCCATTGTGGACATCAATCTTCGTTCTAGCAGTACTCATAAATGGTCTACCCAACAGTAAAGGTGTAGATGAGGATAAATTCACATCAATCATGTCTAAAGCGTAGAAATCCACTGGAAATATTAGTCCTTTTACCTGCACCAAAACATCCTCAACAATCCCTTTAGGGTAAACATTAGATCTATCAACAAGTTGAATAACTATGCCAGTTTTCTTGAGAGGACCAAGATTTAAAGCATCATAAATCGAAGTAGGCATAACATTAATATATGCTCCTAAATCTAACATAGATTTTGTAAACCTTGTTTTACTAATAGTACATGGAATAGTGAAACTACCGGGATCTTTCAATTTAGGTGGTAGTTTCCTTTTATGATACGCCGAAGCGTTTCCCCCCATACTCATTACCTCATTACCTGTTAGCTTGTGCTTGTTAGTGCACAATTCCTTTGCACACTTTACATAGCGAGGAGTTTGCCTAATTACTTCAATGAGTGGAATATTCACTTGGACCTTCTTAAAAACATCCCAAACATCCCTATCTTGTTCCACCTTCTTACTAGTTTCAGAAAACCTGCCAGGAAAAGGTAGAGGAGGAACATAAGTAGAAACAAGAGGTTTAGAGTTGGATTTAGTTACCTCGGGTGTTTGGGGAAAATATGCGTTCTTTTACTCCAAAAAATTGGTTTCTTTGGGGCTTCTTAACACGAATTAGTAAGTTAGGTTTGCACAGGTTGTGTACCACTTCCCAACGTAATAGCATTGACACCCTATCTTGAGTTTAGAGGTTGGGAAGGGAGTTTCTCACTATTTTGTGCATGCAACTGGTTAATCTCCTCGGCCATTGAACCAACTTGTGTTTGCAAGTCCTTGACCGTATTCTCCGTTCTTTGCATAAAAGACTTCAGGAACTCTTCCATATTGGACCCTTGATTTTGAGGTGGTTGTTGTTGTTGCTGGAATTGTTGTTGTTGAGGTTGACTAACTTGTGATTGCAACTCCTTAATTGCATTATCCGTTTTCTGCAGATTTAAGTTCGCTAGTTGTTGATTTTGCGGTACCACGGACATTGGAGCCTCCACCAAAGTAGTCATCTTTTCCAATACTGGATTATGCCCTTGTTGTGGTTGTTGCACTTGTTGTTGGAACTCATTCGGATGGATGTAAATAGAACTTGCACTTGCAACCTTATCTTAAGTGTTGGAGTAAACACCATATGGCTGAGTTGAGAATATAGCATTGACATGCTCTACGTTCTCATAAGCTGGGCGTGATGGTCTTACAACCACTGCTGCAATTTGTTGCATCATTGCCAGAAATTTTATTAACGAGGAAACCGCAAAAGCAGAAAAACCCCGGGACCTAGTCTAGAATAAACACACACTGATTATAAGCTGTTACACCAATTTCCTACTACCCATTAGGACTAGATGTAATACCTTCTTCAGCTGTATTCTTATATAACTCCTAGCAGAACACCGATTCTCTTTAGGAATTCTTCACGCAAATCTTCTAGCAGAACCCAAGGTTCTCTTTAGAAGATACAATAACACGATTGATACGATTCGATATTTTGTTTACACAAAACACCAGTTTGATTTCCCTTTAGATATAAATCAAGGTTTTGGAAATCTTGTAGATTAGGGTTTTAACTTACAATCAGTATGCGTACTCACAAGAAGTCCGTGAACCTGATTTTCGTAAGTGAACTTGGGTGATTCCAAAGATCAATTTCCAAGTTAAGAAAACCCTAATAATACTACAACAAGAACAACTAGATAAATCTAGAGATATCTTGTTTAAAACTTCTTAAGGATTTTTACGAGATGCCTCAATAGAAGTTTTCATTCTAGTCTCCGATTTCGACTAACAAGTGTTGGTATACGATCGGAAACTGAAATCTATTAAAACCTAGGGTTTATGAGCAACAACTCTTGAATGGTTTTATATCAGAAGAGAAAACCTTAGAATTGACAAGAGGTGAAAAACCTAGATTACAAGTTGTATAATCAATCACGAAGATTTAATCCAACTTGGCTTTGTGATCCCAATACAAAGAATTTTATCTCACTCTTATTCACGAAGAACAGAAGACGTGGAAAACAACCTGCAGAGCTTACGCCAATTTTCCAAAGGGGATGAAAAACGTGTAAACTTACGAACTCAATATTTATAGTTAAACATAGCTTGAAAACTAAGCTAGGAAATTGACCTTTACATCTAATTAGAAAAGATTCTTTATCTCCTTGTTGTGTTTTAGTCACTCTTCGCTCAATACGCAGTCTTCCTTGAGTGGTTCCTATCTATCAAACCATAAGTATTCTACCCGTAGTAAGATCATAGTGTCATCATCGTCATCATCTAGTAATGGTGGTTCAAATAACTTCAAGTATTCGACATTTATAACCGAGTACATTCCTAGATAAGGCGGTGGATCCAGAAGAAAGGCATTATCACAAATATGATCGAGTATACGAAATGGTCCATATCTCAATGGCTTCAATTTCTTACCTTCCCCCTTCAGTCGCTCCTTACCTAATTTTAACCATACCAAGTCACCAACACCGAAATTACAAGGCATAAGATGCTTGTCATGCTTTTCTTTGTATTTGGCTTGTGACTTCTGTAATTGTGCTTCAACAGTTTCATGAATCTGAGATATCTTCTCCAAGAACTTTTGTGCATTTTGTTGTTCACTTCCTTCCTTTCCCTCATACAGAATACTAGATCAAAATGAATAGGTGGTAAGTAACCATATCACGTATCAAAAGGAGATCTTCCCGAAGAACTATGAACCACTCTATTGAATGCAAATTATAGATATGGTAAACTCTAATCCCAAGTTTTGGGATGCTTGGAATTATATCCCCTTAGCATGTGAACCATAGTCCTGTTGACCAAATCAGTTTGTTCGTCTATTTGTGGATGAAAAGTTGTAATCTTCTTCAACCTAGTGTCCATCATCTTCCATAAAGAATCCCAAAAATTAATGACTAAGGAATCGACTATCCATATCAGAAATAATCAAAGTAGGTAAACCAAAATGCTTCCACACATGCTCAAAGAAGATCTTTGCTCCACCGTCTCCCGTTACCGTCTTTGTACATGGAATTAATGCAATCATCTTGCTGAATCGGTCGACCACAACGAACAAGTAATCATAAACAGACTTGGTCTTCGGTAATCCACCAAGAAAATACATATAAATACTCTCCCAAGGCCTTGATGGTACTGGTAATGGTAGCATATTTAGACAAAAGACTTAACGACGAAGGTTAAGAAGAGTCTTATTCATCCCAAAGTGTCCAGCAACTTGGGATGTGTGTGCCTCTCTCAACTATTGTTAACTATCTCTATTTTCTGGAATGCAAAGTTACTGACCCTTGTATAACAATCCATCCCGGAGTTTAAACTCTCCTTTCAATCAACTTTTTACACCTTCTTGAAGTCTTTGATAGATGTGTATGACTCAACATACTCTTGAGGAACAATCAGATGAATTCTCATGGCCACCATTAATGCTCAGACTGGTAGATGAGACAACATAACTGCCAACTTATTTGTTACTCCCTTCTTGTACTTAATAAGAATGTTGAAACTCATCAAGTAAGACATCCACTTCATGTGTAGGGCTTGTTGTAGTTTCGTCTGTGTGTGTAGATACTCTAATGGTTTGTGATCTGAATGCACCACTACTTCATTACCTAAGAGATACACTCGCCAATGTTTGATACATTGGTATAAAACATAAAATTCCTTGTCATAAGGTGTGTAGTTTTTAATAGCACCTGATAACAATTCTGAAAGGCACTCTAATGGTTTACCATCTTGCAACAACACTCTTCCCAATGCATAGTTAGAAGTGTCGGTCTCAACCTCAAAAGTACGCTGTAAGTTAGGAAATGCCAACACTGGTGCTTCTGAAATCTTACTTTTTAGTAACTGAAAAGCGTCTTCATGGGTTTGCTGCCATTCAAACGTTGCCTTAGCTCCCGTCAAACCATGCAATGGTCCTGCAATAATAAAAAAATACCGGATAAACTTACACAAGTATGTGCAAGCCCCTAAGAAACTCCTGATTTCAGTTACAGTACTAGGTCTAGGACACTTAGTGATCACTTCGACCTTTTTTTGATCGATCACCAACAATGAATCCAAGGTACACCAACTCCCCCTTTCCAAAGTCACACTTATTTACGCTCAACTTCAGCTGGCCTTCATGTAAAACTTTAAACACCTTATCAACGTGAATGAGATGCTCTTCCCAAGTTCTACTGTATATAAGGATATCATCCAAATAAACAATCACAAAATCTTTTATAAAAGGTCGTAACAAATCATTCATCAAATGGATAAATGTCGCTGGAGCATTACACAAAACAAAAGGCATCACCAACCATTTGATCAAGCCTTGTTTGGTCTTGAAAGTAGTTTTTCATGTATCATCTTCTCGAACTCTCACTTGATGGTATCCAAATTTGAAATCTAACTTTGTAAAGACTCGAGCTTTTTCCAACTCATCCATCATGTCGTCTATCCTAGGTAGTGGGTAACGATTCTTGATAGTGATCTTGCTCAATGCTCTATAATTAATACACATTCGCCAGCATCCATCTTTCTTTGGTATGAACAATACCGCTGATACACAAGGTGAAGCACTTGCACTATCATTCCTAATTCTAGGAGTTCTTGGACTTGTTTCTTGACCTACATTAGGAAGAGAACTCTCTCCGGTCAACATAATTTAATTCTCCACAATCCTCTTTGGTGGTAACCCTGTGACATCAGAAAATAAATCCTTGTATTTGATCTTCAACCTTTCTAGGTCGCCTTCTTGTTGTGCAGTCAAGGCTGCCAAACAAACTTTACCCGGCTTCTCCTCAAGAGAACGGATCACAAGAAGAATGAACTTTTTGCTAGCATTCACCAACTGCTTAGCCTAAGTGGTCGTAATCAAGCTTGCTCTCTCTAGAGGAGAATCTATAGCCCAAATCACAAAACTTCTCCATATTTGGTAAAGGTGTACTTTTGTTCCCTCCTATGTAGAGTTGCATCTCTATCTCATGGGTAAGGACTACCTAGAACTACCTGAAAAAGATCCAAAGGAACTACGTCACATGTAACTTCGTCAATATATGACTCATCTAGAGCAAATTTGAACATCCACTTATGTGAAACTTGTAAGCCCCCTTCCTTTTGAAGCCTTCCTAAAGGGTATGGTTTAGGATGTTTGATAGTCTTAAATCCTAACTTCTTCACCAAAGAATGTGAAACTAAATTCTTATGACTTCCGAGTCAATAACATCATCAACTAGTAATGTTTTGACTTGCATCTTCACTGTGAATAGTCGCCCCCTAAGATCATATTTTGAAGGTCTTTCTATTGCCCCTGTCATAAGAGAGAGATTTGAATTGGGTTCCGTCAGTCTGTGGACTTCTTTTGGAGTTTGAGCGACTAGTGATGCCTTCATGGCTTCTTTGCTCTACAAGTCTTTAGGATTTGGATAACCCAACACTTGTCGATAATGTGACATGTTTGTTTGAAATTGGTTCAAGTCAAACCTTCCTTGTCACTAAACTTCCCTTCTTCTTTGCTCCTTTCACTTATTTTTGCAGTGGTACCTCCAGATTTCACCTTAGTATTTCCTTTGAATCATATTTCTTAAGCATGCCTTCAATGTCATTAGATTTTATACTTGCTTCAGAGATAGAATCCACCGAAAACATCTTCAACTCCTTCCGTATATACTCATGAAAGCTAGAAATATATTTCATATAGATAACATAATCTCTCAAGTGTAAATCCAAAATCATAGCTTGATTCTGAAATTGCGAATTATATTCTTGCATGGTTTGGTTGAAAATCTGCTTCAAGTTGTACCACTTGAACCATCTTTCCTCAAGGTAGCAAACCGAATAAAATTGTTTCCTTACAACTGCCTTGAATCTTCTCCACGACAATACTCCCTTGCTTAGGTTATGCCTTTGATAAGCTTTCCACCAGGTTAGAGCATGCTTTTGTAGCTTCAACACCGTGAAAGTAATATTTTCCTTTGAACAATATTCAAAGAAAGAAAAATACGTCTCTAGACGTTCAATCCAATCATCCAATTTTTCTAAATCGACACTCCCATCGTAAAGTGAAATATCAACACCAAAATCAATTTTCAAATTCTTACCATGAGATTTAGTTGATGTAGGACTTTTAAGAAACTCACTTTTATTCTTTTATTCATCCTCATCTTCTTCCCCGTCTTCTTCTTCTTCTTCCGAATCGTCTTCTTCCGATTTATATTTTTCCTAAGCTTCAGGCGAAGATGCAATGTTTTTCTTCATCTTCGGCTTTGGTGTATGAGAACATATACATTCAGTCAATTCTTCAAGGGTAGTTTTAATCGACTTCATGTCTGTTTGTAGCGTAGCCACCTTTTCTTCCATAGTTTGTGGTTTGCTATGCTTAGGTTCATCATCTGAATTTGTCATCCTTGATCCCATTGTTCTCCTAACGTCTTCTAAATTCTCGAGTACCTCACCAAGATTTATGTTGAGAGATCTAGTGAAAACCATAAACCACATGGATCTAGCCTAAAAACGAACCTTGCTCCTGGTACCAACTTGATATGTTTGATCTCTATACCTTGGTAGCTATTACTATAAAAGTGGAATTCAAAATAATAATAGACGAGAAACTTAGAAAACAGAGACACAAGTAGGAATTCGAAGAAAATATCTTTTCTAGATTATGAACAACAAAACGATTACAATTCTCTCTTTGTTATGCTCACAATCTTCTCTATACAGTGGATTAACCTTAAACTGTTTGCTAAGCTGGAACAAGTATTGTTCCAAGCTTTTTCTAGGTTTTCTATGCCTAGTTTCTGTGTGTTTATCTATTAACCAAAGCCCTCTATTTATAGCCTTCATCGTACTCAGCTGACCAAGGACTTCTATTCGAAATATATTTCCTAAACTAAGAGTATTCCCTAAAACAAACTCTTCCCTAACTAGGAATTTAGACTAAACAAGGATTCCTGCCTAGAATAGGATTATTCCCTCAACTTAGCTTGAGGTAAACTAAGTTTCCTAAATAAGTACGGATACACCTGTATCATGGGTCCCCCTTTGAAGAACTTGAACTCCTGTGAGAGTTAAAAAGGAAGGTTAGGGAACTCGAGAGACCATTTTTCCTTATTAAACCACTTGGCCTTGCTAGGAACTTGACCTTTACATCCAATTAGAAAAGCTTCTTTCTATCCTTGTTGTGTTTTAGTCACTCTTCGCTCAATACGCAGTCTTCCTTGAGTGGTTCCTCTCTATCAAACCATAAGTCTTCTACCCGTAATAAGATCATAATGTCGTCATCGTCATCATCTAGTAATGGTGGTTCAAACAACTTCAAGTATTCGACATTTATAACCGAGTACATTCCTAGATAAGGCGGTGGATCCAGAATAAATGCATTATCACCAATATGATCGAGTATACGAAATGGTCCATATCTCAATGGCTTCAATTTCTTACCTTCCCCCTTCAGTCGCTCCTTACCTATATTTAACCATACCAAGTCACCAACACCGAAATTACAAGGCATAAGATGCTTGTCATGCTTTTCTTTGTATTTGGCTTGTGACTTCTGTAATTGTTCTTCAACAGTTTCATGAATCTGAGATATCTTCTCCAAGAACTTTTGTGCATTTTGTCGTTCACTTCCTTCCTTTCCCTCATTCAGAATACTAGATCAAAAGGACTAGGTGGTAAATAACCATAGCACGTATCAAAAGGAGATCTTCCCGAGGAACTATGAACCGCTCTATTGAATGCAAATTGTAGATATGGTAAACTCTAATCCCAAGTTTTGGGATGCTTGGAATTATATCCCCTTAACATGTGAACCATAGTCCTGTTGACCAAATCTGTTTGTTCGTCTATTTGTGGATGAAAAGTTGTACTCTTCTTCAACCTAGTGTCCATCATCTTCCATAAAGAATCCCAAAAATTAATGACTAATGAATCGACTATCCCTATCAGAAATAATCAAAGTAGGTAAACCAAAATGCTTCCACACATGCTCAAAGAAGATCTTTTCTCCACCGTCTCCCGTTACCGTCTTTGTATATGGAATTAATGCAATCATCTTGATGAATCGGTCGACCACAATGAACAAGTAATCATAACAAGACTTGGTCTTCGGTAATCCACAAAGAAAATCCATATAAATACTCTCCCAAGGCCTTGATGGTACTGGTAATGGTAGCATCTTTAGCCAAAAGACTTAACGACGAAGGTTAAGAAGAGTCTTATTTATCCCAAAGTTTTCAGCAACTTCGGATGTGTGTGCCTCTCTCAACTATTGTAAACGATCTCTATTTTCTGGAATGCAAAGTTACTGACCCATGTATAACAATCCATACCGGAGTTTAAACTCGCCTTTCAATCAACTTTTTACACCTTCTTGAAGTCTTTGCTAGATGTGTATGACTCAACATACTCTTGAGGAACAATCAGATGAATTCTCATGGCCACCATTAATGCTCAGACTGGTAGATGAGACAACATAACTGCCAACTTATTTGTTACTCCCTTCTTGTACTTAATAAGAATGTTGAAACTCATCAAGTAAGACATCCACTTCATGTGTAGGGCTTGTTGTAGTTTCGTCTGTGTGTGTAGATACTCTAATGGTTTGTGATATGAATGCACCACTACTTCATTACCTAAGAGATACACTCGCTAATGTTTGATAAATTGGTATAAAACATAAAATTCCTTGTCATAAGGTGTGTAGTTTTTAATAGCACCTGATAACAATTCTGAAAGGCACTCTAATGGTTTACCATCTTGCAACAATACTCTTCCCAATGCATAGTTAGAAGTGTCGGTCTCAACTTCAAAAGTACGTTGTAAGTTAGGCAATGCCAACACTGGTGCTTCTGAAATCTTAAATTTTAGTAACTGAAAAGCGTCTTCATGGGTTTGCTTCCATTCAAACGTTGCCTTAGCTCCCGTCAAACCATGCAATGGTCCTGCAATAGTAAAAAAATACCGGATAAACTTACACAAGTATGTGCAAGCCCCTAAGAAACTCCTTATTTCAGTTACAGTACTAGGTCTAGGACACTTAGTGATCACTTCGACCTTTTTTGGATCGATCACCAACAATGAATCCAAGGTACACCAACTCCCCCTTTCCAAAGTCACACTTCTTTACGCTCAACTTCAGCTAGCCTTCATGTAAAACTTTAAACACCTTATCAACGTGAATGAGATGCTCTTCCCAAGTTCTACTGTATATAAGGATATCATCCAAATAAACAATCACAAAATCTTCTATAAAAGGTCGTAACAAATCATTCATCAAATGCATTAATGTCGCTGGATCATTACAGAAACCAAAAGGCATCACCAACCATTCGATCAATCCTTGTTTGGTCTTGAAAGCAGTTTTTCATGTATCATCTTCTCGAACTCTCACTTGATGGTATCCAAATTTGAAATCTAACTTTGTAAAGACTCGAGATTTTTCCAACTGATCCATCATGTCGTCTATCCAAGGTAGTGGGTAACGATTCTTGATAGTGATCTTGCTCAATGCTCTATAATCAATACAAATTCGCTAGCATCCATCTTTCTTTGGTACGAACAATACCGCTGATCCACAAGGTGAAGCACTTGCACTGTCATTCCTAATTTTAGGAGTTCTTGGACTTGTTTCTAGATCTCATCAAATTCCTCTATGGACGTGCGATAAAGACTTACATTAGGAAGAGAACTCTCTCCGGTCAACATAATTTCATGCTCCACACTCCTCTTGGGTGGTAACCCCGTGACATCAGGAAATAAATCCTTGTATTTGATCTTCAACCTTTCTAGGTCGCCTTCTTGTTGTGCATTCAAGGCTACCAAACAAACTTTACCCGGCTTCTCCTCAAGAGAACGGATCACAAGAAGAATGAACTTTGTGCTATCATTCACCAACTGCTTAGCCTAAGTGGTCGTAATCAAGCTTGCTCTCTGTACATGAGAATCTATATCCCAAATCACAAAACTTCTCCATATTTGGTAAAGGTGTACTTTTGTTCCCTCCTATGTAGAGTTGCATCTCTATCCCATAGGTAAGGACTACCTAAAACTACCTGAAAAACATCCAAAGGAACTACATCACATGTAACTTCGTCAATATATGACTCATCTATAGCAAATTTGAACGTCCACTTATGTGAAACTTGTAAGCCCCCTTCCTGTAGTTGCAGAATAACCTACAACTACACCCTCAATAGAATTAGTAAAAACTCAAGAAGTTCTTGATGATGAATAACAATTTTCTTATTAATGTTCTCAATTGATCACAAAGAAGTATCTAAATGGAATTAGAATAGTTACAACTTTCTCTATTCTCTATTCTATTTCCTAAAATATTTTCTAACACTCACTAAAAGAACTCCTCGAATTTTACATTTGAACTCCTATTTATAGTAAAATTTATACAGCTGTTCATGAGTTACGAAGTATCGCAACTTATACTCGCAAAATTATTTCATCCTCGCAAAACTTCATATTTCTCCGCGCTTCTTCTATCATCGTATCATTTTATAATTCTTTTCTCCTGATACTCGTGAACTATTATCTTGCGATATTCAGTACCTACATCTTGCCTCTTCTCATGTCAATTCTACGAAGAAGAAATGATCGTGAGAACATAACCGTTACTTAGTCTTTTGAAATTTTGACACGTCTTACGAATCGTTATTTTTTAGTTATTCCCTTATATAACTCCTTTATATTCTCTTCCTTTTCTTCTTCTTATTTCCGCAATTCTATCTTCTACTCATACTCTCTATCACTATTTTCTCTGCAATTTTTTCTTCTACTGTATCTTCATGAGTTCTCCAAGGTAATTTCCCTCTATCTCTGCGTATTTCATTTGTTCTCTTCTTTAATTTCTGTATAATTTGTTATCTGATTTTGGTTTATTTCAAAGAAAATAACTTCTCGATGAAATCTCAACTAAAGAATCCAAGCCTTAATCCACGAAGAAGAAAATTTGAGAATCAAAAGGTAGTTAAAATACTCTTGTCTTCTTTCCCCGAACAATATATTGTTTCCTCAGTTTTTAATCTACATTTTGATTCGCAGGTTGACGAAAAACCAAATCCAAGCAAGAGATCTCGAATAACTAAACCCACACCATTAATTCCGATTGATGGTTTCCTTCCTGAAGTTGATAAGGAATTTTCCTCTCCTCCTCATGAAAATGCTTCTTCACATACTCCTGCCTCTACTCCATTACCTGATTTTCAATCCCCTATCAATGTCAATTTATCAACACTTCTTCAAGACCAACCCTCTCAAAATATTTCTTCAACTTCTTCTTTTGAAAAACAACCCTCGCAAAATATTTCTTCAACTTCTTCTTTAGAAAAACCTGTCTTGTCCCCAAATCCTTTGAGTGCTATTTCTCCAGACAATTTGCAGCTTGATCTTATTCCTTCAAATTCTTCTCCTCTTCCTCAAGAAATTCGAGATGGAATTTATTCAACTTTCCGAATGTTATCTGAGGTTTTGTCCAATACTGCGAAATCTACTAATGTTCGTTCGCAATATGAATTTTGCGAAGTTCTGAATAATTTCGTCAATCCAGACATTTCTTCTTCACCTCAATCCTTGGAAAAAGAAATTGAATTACTTCGCCATTCTTTGAAAGCTTCTCAAGAAGAATGCGAGGATCTTCGTAAAGAAAATCATCATCTTCAGAATAATTCTCTACGATCATGCGATTCTTCGCAAAAGAAATGATGAACTGAAAGGTATGATTACTATCTTCATATTTTCTCTTTTATTTATTTATATTCTTCATATGCTTGAAACATCCATTAAAACCCATTCCCCTTTATAGAATCCATCCAGAAATGTAGAAGATTGGTACTTCACCATGAATCGATGCAACAGAATATCGAACCAAGCATGAAAGCCTCTCAAACCAATTCTCCCATTTATCTAATCTTTACTCGTGTGCTCTTGACAACTCTGATGCTCTTTTTCAAGAGAATACTCAATTAATATATGATCGAAATTTTTTGAATGATGACATATCTCAACTTTTTCTTCCTTAACCAAAGCTAATTTGAGAATAGAAACCTTATTAGAAGAGAACAAAACCTTATCAGAAGAGAAATGTTCGTTTTTGAATACAATGATTGTTTCTTCGCAAGAATTAAAGACTCTTCAGAATAAATGTTGCGATCAAGAAAATCTTCTTTCTTTGTTGAAAGGTGAACTTGAGGAATTAAAGAAGTCTTCGATCTTTGAAAGAAATTCTTTTGTTGTTGAGAAGAATTCCCTTATTAATAAGAATATAGTCTTATGTGCTAAGAAGAATCAACTTGAAGAAGATTACTCGTCATTAAAAAGTCTTAATACCAAACTTGCGAAGGATAAAAATTTTCTCCTTTCTAAAGATCAAAAGCTTCAATCTCGACTTAAAGGATTAGTTGGTGATGGTTTTGATAATGCGATGAATCAGATGAAGAATTGTTGTCTATCTTTAACTCAATCTCTTACTTCGCAAAGAGAAGGTAGTCATTAAAATTTGACTGCCTCTGGTATATCTTTAAATTTCGTTATACTCGCAAATTTTATTCTTTGAACTTTGTTTTATTTGAAGAATCTGAGAACCACCTTCGTAATGCAAAAGATGGATTAGAAGCCTCCTGTTCTGAGCTTCGTAAGAAGAATGCTTTGCTTTCTACTCGCTTAATCAACTCTCGTGATCGTGCTACTCGGAGATTCAATTATCTTGCTTATTCCAAGGATATCGAAGATACCAATCATCAAAAGGCTATACTTCGTGAAAGTCATCTGAAAGCTCAAGTCTTTGCGAATAACATTCTCTTATCAAGAGGCTTGCCTCCTGTAAATATTACTCCTCTGAAGATATCTGACGATGAAGTTGCTCGTGAGCCTGATAGTGATTTCGATTATGAGAGTGATGATGAAGATCTTGATGATGAGAAAGAATCTATTCCTCAAGGAGATGTCCTCGCTGATATTCTTCCAAGGATGATATCTCGCAAAAGTCGAAGGCTGCTAATGACCCCTCTGATCTTAAAGATCCAGCACAGAGTGTTGATGAAGCATGATAATATTCCTTGTTCAATTTATCATTGGCTCTCCTTTGTTTCTTTCTTCTGAATTCCTTCCCTTAATTACCGTTGGTTTCCTTTTTTGCGAACAATTCTATTTTTTGAGAAGTACATTTGATATTTTACGAAGATGATCTATCCTTTCTTTTTGATATTTTGCGAAGATAATTTAACCTTTCTTTGACTAAATTTGCCCCATTTGATCATGTGAAGAGAAATAATATATAACTCACAGATAAAGCTTAGTATATCCTTTTCCCCCTATTATTTCTCTTTAAATGATTAAACATTGTTTGAAGTATTAAAATATCTGCCTCAGTTTATCTTACGAAGTTTCAACCTTTGTAGAAGTATTAGAAGTACCAAATCCATCAAATGAAGAGATATAAGAAGTATTAGAAGTATTTAATCTACCAAATGAATTATTAGAAATCCCTTTTTCGTATTAGAAGTACTCGATCCACCAAATGAAGAGATATAAAAAGTATTAGAAGTATTCAATTCATCAAATGAAGAAATATAAGAAGTATTCGATCTTTGAATAATTATGTAACATATGACGAAGTATAATGATTATTTAACTTTCACCAAATGAAATATCCATTAAACAAGTATAATAAATATGAGATATTCTTGAAGAATTATAAGAAGTATTCAATCTTTTTGTGAAATATTCAATATATGGAGAAGTATAAGAAGTATATAATTCTCGTAAACTTTTACGAATATGAACTTATCTGTATTTGATTGTTATCAAAATCGCATCTTTTGTTAAGTCTTCATTAAAATTCTTCAATGATGTTGTCTTTTTTGATAGGACTTCTCGTAAAATTCTTCAATGATATTGCCAGAGCTGTCTTCTCTTCAAAATATCTTGATGTATATTCTTGTAAAATTTCTTCAATGATATTGATGCAATAAATTTCATTAATTTCTGTGGTCTTATCATGCCTTCCTAAGTAAATGTCTTATTTTGCCACCTCTTTTGTATTAATTATTTGCGATAATATGACAAGTCTGAACATTCTTGCGAATATACAACCTCGTGACATTATCGTCTTGCGATGAAATCGCAGGACGTTCTTACAATTTCATGCAAAAACCCATTGATCTCATCTTAACTTCTTTATATAGTATTTTAGCCTCTTCAGGAATTGTTGCGACAATATGACAGGCCTAAATATTCTTGCGAACATAAAGCCCCATGACATTGCCGTCTTGCGATGAAATCGCAGGACGTCTCTACACTTTCATGTAGCGACCCATTGATCTCATCTTAACTTTATTATGTTCTGCGAGTTCTTTATTCTTTTCTTTCTTTCTTTTTTTTTTTTTTTTTTTTTTTTTTAGAAGGCTCGCAGAACTTCATTTGTTGCACAAATATGACAAGCCTTTATGTTTTCGCAAACAAGAAGCCTCGTGACATTTGCGTCTTATAGCACTTATCAGCTCCCTAATGGAGGGTGCTTCCCTTTATCTTCCCCCCCTGATTGCCCCTTCAAGGAAGCGTACATCGACCATATAAGGTTAGCTCTTCCCATCCGGTTACGCAACAACCAGCTTTTGATCGCAACCTCTTATCCTTTTTGCCTATAGGGCTTATAGTTACGAGTTTGCACCCTATGGGGTATCTTTGGGCCAAGTGCATCATTTGCCAAGACTTGTCAAAAATGGCAGATGTGGTTCAACCTCACCCGGCACTCTTGACTCAACCTTGTACCTCGGCGCCTTGATCGTTTTCTGCACTTCTTGGGAAAGACAGTATTCCTTAGTCGCCCAACCTAAATCTTCTTACACCGCATTTTATATTGCGTAATGTCGTTAGATTAGGTGAGAATCCAAGGTGTCTAACCCGGATAGGTACCCCATTATTGGGTTGTACCCCAAAATTTTTACCATGTACTAAGGGCCCTTGGTGGTGTTCCTGTTACCCTTAGCCACGTTATAGGTACCCCCTTAAATGACGTACTTTAGGACTTTGCCTCTTACGAATTATAGCTTCGCGAACTAGGGTGTACGCCACAAAGGTTTGCCTGTATAAAATTTTCTGCGGCTCTCTTTCTTTTTTGAGGCTGATCACAGATTGCGGTCTTTTATTCGCAAATTAATGAAATTTTAATCGGAATATAAATTTTGAAAATTCGTAACTTTTCCCAATTTCCTGCGAGCAAACAATATTCGTAAAAATTTCATGAGTTTTATGGGTAATACCTTTTCAAATATAGTCTATTCCAAGGTCTACCGAGCCTCAAACCCATGTCTCTCCCTTCTGGATCCATCAGCCGATAAGCTCCGCTTCCTACAACTTCTTTAATAACATATGGTCCATCCCATTTTGGTGCTAATTTCCCTCCATTTTCTTTTTGATATCGAGGTGTTTCTCGCATGACCAAATCACCTGGTTTATATTCACGTTCAATGACTCTCTTGTTGTATTCTCGAGCTAATCGTTCCTGATAAATCCTCATATGGTGCAACACCTTTTCTCTTTTTTCTTCCAAATCATCCAATTCTCTTAATATTACTCCCGCACTTAAATTTCTTTCCCAAGCTTCTTTCTTTGTTGTTGGAATTACAACCTCGTGGGTATCGCTTCTACTCCATATGTTAGACAATAAGGAGACATTCCAGTTGCTTCTCTTCTAGTTGTATTGTATGCCCAGACTGCGCTAGGTACTTGCTCGCACCACCCTTTGAGATGTCCTTCTAATTTCTTTTTGATTGTATCTGCGATTGTTTTATTTGTTGCTTCAGCTTGTCCATTAGCTTGTGGATATAACGGGGTTGACTTCCCACATTTTATTCTAAAAGCACTGAGTAACATCTCTATATTCTGCCCTCAAATTGTTTTCCATTATCAGATACTAGTTGTGATGGAACCCCGTACCTGCAAATGAGGTTCTCAAATATAAACGTAAAAACATCTTTATCACGAATATGATGTACTGCTTTTACTTCTGCGAGCTTCGTGAAATAATCTGTTGCAACTATCAAGTATCGCCTTTGTCCAGGTCCATGTATAAATGGTCCAACAATATCCAACCCCCATTTACCAAAAGGCCAGCAGCTTGTTGAAGAATTTAATGTAGCCCCTGGTGCATGAATTCTTTTACCATGTCGTTGGCATTCCTTGCATCTTCGTACGAACAATTTTGCATCTATATGCATATAAGGCCAGTAATATCCTTGTATCTTTGCTCTATATGCTAGAGATCTTCCCCCACTATGATTGCCAGCTTCTCCTCTATGTAACATCTTCAATATCTTTTCTCCTTCTTCGCGAGTTAAGCACCTGAGAGGTGGTCCACTAAAAGATTTTCTGTATAAAATTCCTCCTCGCAACTCATAGTTTGTTGCACGACTCTTTAATTTATGTGCTTCTAGTCTGTTCCTGGATGTTTCTCCTGTTGCGAGGTATTCATGAATTTCTTTTCTCCAATCTGCGATGTTGTTTGATAACTCTCTTTCTACTTCCATCGCAACAGCTTCTTCAATTTCTTTCTCTTTGTCCACTGATGGGTTTTGAATTGTTTGTATTTGGATATTTCTTGTATTTGGATTTGTCATCATGCTTGGAATAAATGCAAAAGCATCTGCGAGACGGTTATATTTTTTTGATATATGTCTCCATTTTAATTTTGGTATCTTCGCAGATAATTCCTCAACGAGTTTCTTGTATTTCTTCAAAGAAGATTCATTTGTGGTATATTCCCCTTTAATTTGACAAATCACTAATTGTGAATCACTTATTATCCTTATACTTTCAAGCTTCTTTTCTATTGCGATCTTTAATGCATGCACTACAGCTTCGTACTCTGTTTCGTTGTTCGTGGATGCAAATTCTAGTCTGAATGAGAATGCTGTTCTTTCTCCTTCTGGTGAAATCAACACGACTCCAATTCCATTTCCCTCACTATTGGATGATCCATCCACCAGAATTTCCCATCTATCAGGCTCTGTTAACAAGTCTTTTGGATTTCCAAATTCTTCTTCAACATCCATCATTTCCTCTACTGCTTCATCTTCTTCCAAAGAAAATTCTGCCAAAAAATCTGCGACAGCTTGTGATTTTTGCGATGACAACACTTCGTATTTTATCTTGTAATGGTTTACTTGTGCATTCCACCATTCTATTCTTCCTGACCTTTTTGTGTTCTTCATGAATGATTCAATTGGGACTTTGGTTACCACTTTTATTACATGTGCTTTAAAGTATATTCGCAACTTGAATGATGCATAAACCAAGGCTAAGATTAACTTCTCCATTTTAGAATAATTCTTTTCTGCTGCATTAAAGGTTTTACTAATGTAGTAAATGGGCCTTTCTACTCCTGCGTCTGCTCGTAACAGAACTGCACTTAGAGCATATGGAGTTGTTGCGAGGTATACCAATAATTCTTCGTTTTTCTCTGGTTTCTGTAGTATAAATGTATTTGCGAGGTATTCTTTGATTCCTTGAAAAGCTTTTTCACATTCATCAGTCCATTTGAATTTTGCTCCCTTCTTAAGTATGTTGAAAAAATGCTTGCACTTATCTGACATTCGCGAAATAAATCTTCCAAGTGAAGCTAAGAGTCCATTTAGCTTTTGTACTTCTTTTACCGTTGCAGGTGTTGGCATGTCACGAACTGCTTGGACCTTTTCTGGATCAACTTGTATTCCCTCCTTTGATACTATGTATCCCAAGAATTTTCCAGATGAAACCCCAATTATACATTTCTCAGGATTTAATTTGATGTTGAACTTTCTCATTTGCTCAAATATTTCCTTCAAATCTTGCACATGGTCTTTAGCTTCCTTGCTTTTTATCAACATATCATCTACATATACCTCCAAAGTTTTATGTATCCACTTCGCGAACACTTTTTCAACCATACGTTGATATGTAGCACCCGCATTCCGCAAACCAAATGGCATCTTCACATAACAATACAAACCCCTTGGAGCAAAAAAGGCAAAGATGTTCTTGATCTTCTTCTACGAGTGATATTTGATTATACCCTTTATATCCATCAAGTGAAGTGACTCTATCATGACCTGCAGCTGATTCCACCATTTGTGGTATATCTGGTAATGGAAAACTATCTTTGGGACATGCCTTGTTTAGATCAGTGAAATCTATGCAAATTCTTATTCCTTTATTCTTTTTCGGAACAATGACCATATTCGCAATCCATTCTGGATATTTTGCTTCCTTATGATCCCTGCATCCAACATCTTTTGTAATTCTTCTTCTATCTGTACATGATAATTTTGTGATATCTTCCTTATTCTTTGTTTGAATGGTCTTATATTTTTATCTATATTCAATCTATGACATGCCACTGATGGATCAATTCCTGGTATCTCATCTACACTTCCTGCGAAGATATCTTTATATTCTCGCAAAAGATCAAGATTAGTCCTTTTTTTCTTCTTCATCCATCTTAGTTCCAATTCGTAAGAATAAAGGCTCCTCTTTACTTCCAATATTTATTTCTTTAGTTGGTTCAAATTGCAACATAGCTTGGACTTTGCTCCCCCATAGGTGTTGGTTCTTTAATTATTTTTGATGGTTCACCTTCTTTTCTGGAATTTCATTTGGTATACCTCTCCTTCCTTTGCTCTTATTGTATACACTCTAATTCTTCTTCTTTTCTTGTTTCCTTCGCAAGTTTCCTACGAAGTTGTTTCTTTCTTGCTCTTCCTCCGCATTGTGTTACTTCAATTTGATAACAAAATTTTGCACTATCAAGATCTCCTTTTATTTCTTGAATTCCATTTGGTGTAGGAAATTTGATTTTTTGATGTAATGTTGAAGCAACATCTTTGATCGCATGAATCCACGGCCTTCCTATCAGCATGTTATATGGATATTCCATATCTATCACACACAAGATTACATGTGTTTCGATTTCTCCTAGTAATACTCAAAGACGATTTCTCCTTTAGATTTTGTTGTAGATTTCCCTAATCCATGAATAAGACACTTTGAATTTATGATTTCTTCATCTCTAATTCCCATCCCCTTAAGTGCATGATAGAATATAATATTAACAGAACTCCCTGTATCAACCAAAATTCGGTTTAATTTCCATTTTTCTTCAGCTTTCTTATCTTCTAGCATGATTGGCAATGTGATCACCAATGGTGAAGTGTGGTTCAAGTCTTCATTTGGAATTTCGCTCTCGAAAATGTGATTTTCTCGCTTTTCCCATTCTTCTAAAGTTGTCATCTTTTCTTCCTCCATGATCTTTCTTCCTCTACAATCTCGCTTGTATATTTTTCCCTTCATATTACTATGAAATTCATCAATCATTGTCTCTGTGATCATATTACATTCTTATTTTTTGCCATCTCCATCTACTGACTTCATTTGATCTTCAAATTTTCCACAATTCCCTCAAATTGTTATTCTAGCGCCAATTATGTAGTTGCAGAATAACCTACAACTACACCCTCAATAGAATTAGTAAAAACTCAAGAAGTTCTTGATGATGAATAACAATTTTCTTATTAATGTTCTCAATTGATCACAAAGAAGTATCTAAATGGAATTAGAATAGTTACAACTTTCTCTATTCTCTTTCCTAAAATATTTTCTAACACTCACTAAAAGAACTCCTCGAATTTTACATTTGAACTCCTATTTATAGTAAAATTTATACAGCTGTTCATGAGTTACGAAGTATCGCAACTTATACTCGCAAAATTATTTCATCCTCGCAAAACTTCATATTTCTCCGCGCTTCTTCTATCATCGTATCATTTTATAATTCTTTTCTCCTGATACTCGTGAACTATTATCTTGCGATATTCAGTACCTACACTTCCCTTTGAAGCCTTCCTAAAGGGTATGGTTTAGGATGTTTGATAGTCTTCAATCCTAACTTCTTCACCAAAGAATGTGAAACTAAATTCTTCTGACTTCCGAGTCAATAACAACATCAACTAGTAATGTTTTGACTTGCATCTTCACTGTGAAGAGTCGCCCCCTAAGATCATATTTTGAAGGTCTTTCTTTTGCCCCTGTCATAAGAGAGAGATTTGAATTGGTTTCCGTCAGTCTGTGGACTTATTTTGGATTTTGAGCGACTAGTGATGCCTTCATGGCTTCTTTGCTCTACAAGTCTTTAGGCTTTGGATGAGGGTTCTTAACCCAACACTTGTCGATAATGTGACATGTTTTTTTGAAATTGGTTCAAGTAAAACCTTCCTTGTCACTAAACTTCCCTTCTTCTTTGCTCCTTTCACTTATTTTTGCAGTGGTACCTCCAAATTTCACCTTAGTATTTCCTTTGAATCACATTTATTAAGCATGCCTTCAATGTCATTAGATTTTATACTTGCTTCGGAGATAGAATCCACTGAAAACATCTTCAACTCCTTCCGTATATACTCATGAAAGATAGAAATATATTTCATATAGATAACATAATCTCCCAAGTCTAAATCAAAAATCATAGCTTGATTCTGATATTGCGAATTATATTCTTGCATGGTTTGGTTGAAAATCTGCTTCAAGTTGTACCACTTGAACCATCTTTCCTCAAGGTAGCAAACCGAATAAATTGTTTCCTTACAACTGACTTGAATCTTCTCCACGACAATACTCCATTGCTTAGGTTATGCCTTTGATAAGCTTTCCACCAGGTTAGAGCATGCTTTTGTAGCTTCAATACCGCGAAAGCAATATTTTCCTTTGAACCATATTCAAAGAAAGAAAAATACGTCTCTAAATGTTCAATCCAATCATCCAATTTTTCTAAATCGACACTCCCATCGTAAAGTGGAATATCAACACCAAAATCAATTTTCAGATTCTTACCATGAGATTTAGTTGATGTAGGACTTTTAAGAAACTCACTTTTATTCTTTTCTTCATCCTCATCTTCTTCCCCGTCTTCTTCTTCTTCTTTCGAATCGTCTTCTTCGTCTTCGGCTTTGGTGTATGAGAACGTATACATTCAGTCAATTCTTCAAGGGTAGTTTTAATCGACTTCATGTATGTTTGTAGTGTAGCTACCTTTTCTTCCATAGTTTGTGGTTTGCTATGCTTAGGTTCATCATCTGACTTTGTCATCCTTGATCCCCTTGTTCTCCTAACGTCTTCTAACTTCTCGAGTACCTCACCAAGCTTTATGTTGAGAGATCTAGTGAAAACCATAAACCACATGGATCTAGCCTAAAAATGAACCTTGCTCCTGGTACCAACTTGATATGTTTGATCTCTATACCTTGGTAGCTATTACTATAAAGGCGGAATTCAGAATAATAATAGACGAGAAACTTAGAAAATAGAGACACAAGTAGGAATTCGAAGAAAATAACTTTTCTAGATTATTAACAAGAAAACGATTATAATTCTCTCTTTGTTATGCTCACAATCTTCTCTAAACAGTGGAGTAACCTTAAACTGTTTGCTAAGCTTGCACAAGTATTGTTCCAAGCTTTATCTAGGTTTTTTATGCCTACTTTCTATATGTTTAGCTATTAGACAAAGCCCTCTATTTATAGATTTCATCATACTTAGCCGACCAAGGACTTCTATTAGGAATATATTTCCTAAACTAAGAGTATTGCCTAAAACAAACTCTTCCCTAACTAGGAATTCGGCCTAAACAAGGATTCCTGCCTAGATAAAGCGGCGGATCCAGACGAAAGGCATTGTCACCAATCTGATCGAGTATACAAAACGGTCCATATCTCAATGGATTCAATTTATTACCTTCCCCCTTCCTCCTTCAGTCGCTCATTACCTACTTTTAACCATACCAAGTCACAACACCCAATTTACAAGGCATAAGATGCTTGTCATGCTTTGATTTTTATTTGGCTTGTGACTTATTTAAATGTGCTTCCATAGTTTCATGAATCTGAGATATCTTCTCCAAGAACTTTTGTGCCTTTCGCCGTTCACTTCCTTCATGCCCCATATTGAGGTGTCACTAGAAAATACTAGATCGAAAGGACTAGGTGGTAAGTAACCATAGCACGTCTCAAAAGGAAATCTTCTCGAAGAACTATGAACTATTCTAGTGAATGCAAATTGTAGATGTGGTAAACTCCCATCCCAAGTTTTTAGGATGCTTGGAACTATATCCCCTTAACATGTGAATCATAGTCATGTTGACCACTTCTGTTTGTCTGTCTGTTTGTGGATGAAAAGTTGTACTCTTCTTCAACCTAGTTTCCATCATCTTCCATAAGGAATCCCAAATATGACTAAGGATTAACTATCCCTATCAGAAATAATCAAAGTAGGTAAACCAAAATGCTTCCACACATGCTCAAAGAAGAGCTTTGCTACACCTACTCCCGTTACCGTCTTTGTACATGGAATTAATGCAATCATCTTGTTGAATCGGTTGACCACAACGAACAAGTATTCATAACCATACAATTAGTCTTCAGTAATCTACCAATAAAAACCATAGAAATACTCTCCCAAGGCCTTGATGGTACTGGTAATGGTAGATATAACCCACGTTTTCTATTGGAAGGTTTAGATGTGTTGCACAACTTAAACCCTCTAACTAACTTAGTCACATCATCTTGAATCTTTGGCCAAAAGACATAACGAAGAAGGTTAAGAAGAGTCTTATTCATCCCAAAGTGTCCAGCAACTCGGGATGTGTGTGCCTCTCAACCATTGTAAACGATCTCCATTTTCTGAAACACAAAGTAACTGACCCTTGTATCACAATCCATCCCGGAGTTCAAACTCGCCTTTTAATCCACTCTTTACACCTTCTTGAAGTCTTTGCTAGATGCGTATGACTCTACATACTCTTTAGGAACAATTGGCTGAATTCTGATTGCTACCCTTAATGCTAGGACTGGTGGACGAGACAACATATCTGCCAACTTGTTTGTTACTCCCATCTTGTACTTAATGAGAATATTGAAACTCATCAAGTAAGACATCCACTTCATATGTCGGGCTTGTTGTAGTTTCATCTATAAGTGTTGATACTCCAATAGTTTGTGGTCTGAATGTACCACTACTTATTTACCTAAGAGATACACTCGCCAATGTTTGATACATTGGTTTAAAGCATAAAATTCCTCGTCATAAGGTGCGTAGTTTTTAATATCACCTGATAACAATTATGAATGGTACTCTACTGGTTTACCATCTTGCAACAACACTCCTCCCAATGCATAGTTAGAAGCGTCGGTCTCAACTTCAAAGGTACGATGTAAGTTAGGAAATGCCAACACTGGTGCTTCTGAAAACTTCCTTTTTAGTAAATGAAAAGCGTCTTCATGGGTTTGCTGCCATTCAAACTTTTCCTTAGCTCCCGTCAAAGCATGCAATGGTCCTGCAATAGTCGAAAAATACAGGATAAGCTTACGCAAGTATGTGCAATCCCCTAAGAAACCCATGATTTCAGTTACAGTACTGGGTCTATGCCACTTAGCAATCACTTCGACCTTTCTTGGATCGATCTTCCGTTAACCACCAACAGAAATGACTCCAAGGTACACTAACTCCTCCTTTCCAAACTCACACTTCTTTACGTTCAACTTCAGCTGGCCTTCATGTAACACTTTAAACACATTTTCAACGTGAATGAGATGTTCTTCCCAAGTTTTGTTATATATAAGGATATTATCCAAATAAACAATCACAAAATCTTCTATAATCATTTATCAAACACATAAACGTCGCTAGAGCATTACACCAACCAAAAGGCATCACCAACCATTCGAGAAAGCCTTGTTTGGTCTTGAAAGCAATTTTCCATGTATCATCTTCTCAAACTCTCACTTGATGGTATCCAAATTTGAAATATAACTTTGTAAAGACTCGAGATTTTTCTAACTGATCCATCATGTCGTCTATCCTAGGTAGTGGGTAACGATTCTTGATAGTGATCTTGTTCAATGCTCTATAATCAATACACATACGCCAGCCTCCATATTTATTTGGTACCAACAATACCGCTGATCCACAAGGTAAAGCACTTGGCACTATCATTCCTAATTCTAGGAGTTGTTGGACTTGTTTCTTGATCTCATCAGATTCCTCTATGGACGTACGATAAAGACCTACATTAGGAAGAGAACTCTCTCTGGTCAACATAATTTCATGATCCACACTCCTCTTTGGTGGTAACCCTGTGACATCAGAAAATAAATCCTTGTATTTGAACTTCAACCTTTCTAGGTTGCCTTCTTGTTGTGCAATCAAGGCTGCCAAACAAACCCTACCCGGCTTCTCCTTAAGAGAAAGGATCACAAGGAGAATGAACTTTGTGCTAGCATTCACCAACCTCATAGCCTGAGTGGATATAATTAAGCTTGCTCCCTCTAGAGGAGAATTTATAGCCCGAATAACAAAATTTTCTCCATATTTGGTAAAGGTGTACTTTTGTTCCCTCCTATATAGAGTTGCATCTTTATCCCATAGGGAAGAACTACCTAGAACTACCTGACAAACATCCAAAGGAACTACGTCACATGTAACTTCATCAATATATGACTCATCTAGAGCAAATTTGAACGTCCACTGATGTGAAACTTGTAAGCCCCCTTCCTTTTGAAGCCATCCTAAAGGGTATGGTTTAGGATGTTTGATAGTCTTCAATCCTAACTTATGCACCAAAGAATGTGAAAGTAAATTCTTCTGACTTCCAGGGTCAATAACAACATCAACTCGTGATGTTTTGACTTGCATCTTCACTGTGAAGAGTTGCTCCCTAAGATTATATTTTGAAGGTCTTTCTTTTGCTCCTGTCATAAGAGAGAGCTTTGAATTGGGTTCCGTTAGTTCGTGGACTTATTTTGGAGTTTGAGTGACTAGTGTTTCCTTCTTGGCTTCTTTCCTCTGCAACCCTTTAGGCTTTAGATGAGGGTTCTTAACCCAACACTTGTCGATAATGTGACATGTTTGTTTGCAATAGGTGCAAGTCAAACCTTCCTTGTCACTAAACTTCCCTTCTTCTTTGCTCATTTCACCTCCTTTTGCAGTGGTACCTCCACAAATTTCACCTTATTATTTCCCTTTGAATCAGATTTCTTAAGCCTGCCTTCAATGGCATTAGCTTTTATACTTGCTTCAGAGATAGAATCCACCGAAAACATCTTCAACTTTTTCCATTTATACTCATGAAACCCAGAAATATATTTCATATAGATAACATAATTCCCCAAGTCTAAATCCAAAATCATAGCTTGATTCTGAAATTCTGAAGTATATTCTTGCATGGTTTGGTTATAAGTATGCTTCAAGTTGTACCCCTTGAACCATCTTTCCTCAAGGTGGCCAACCGGATAAAACTGTTTCCTTACAACGCCTTGAATCTTCTCCATGACAATACTTCATTGCCTAGGTTCTTCCTTTGATAAGATTTCCACTAGGTTAGAGCATGCTTTTGCAGCTTCAATGCCGCGAAAGCAATCTTTTCCTTTGAACCATATTAAAAATAAAATAAAAATACGTCTCTAGACATTCAATCCAATCATCCAATTTTTATACATCAACACTCCCATCGTAAAGTGGAATATCAACACGAAAATTTATTTTCAGATTCTTACCATGAGGTTTAGTTGATGTAGGACTTTTAAAAAACTCACTTTTATTCTTTTCTCCATCCTTATCTTCTTCCCCTTCTTCTTATTCTTCCGAATCATCTTCTTCCGATTCATCTTTTTCCGAAACTTCAGGCGAAGGTGTAATCTTTTTCTTCGTCTTCGTCTTTGGTGTATGAGAACGAATACATTCAGTCAATTTTTCAAGGGTGGTTTTAATCGACTTCATGTCTGTTTGTAGCGTATCCACCTTTTCTTCCATAGTTTGTGGTTCGCTATGCTTAGGTTCATCATCTGACTTTGTCATCATTGATCCCCTTCTTCTCCTAACGTATACTAACTTCTCGAGTACCTTACCAAGATTTATGTAGAGAGATCTAGTGAAAACCATAAACCACAGGGATCTACCCTAAAACCAACCTTTCTCCTAGTACCAACTTGATATGTTTGATCTCTATACCTTGGTAGCTATTACTATAAAGGCGGAATTCAGAATAATAATAGACGAGAAACTTAGAAAACAGAGACACAAGTAGTAATTCGAAGAAAATATATTCTCTAGATTATGAACAAGAAAATGATTACAATTCTCTCTTTTTTACGCTCACAATCTTATCTGAACAGTGGATTAACGTTAAACTGTTTCGAAGCTTGCACAAGTATTGTTCCAAGCTTTCTCTAGGTTTTCTATGCGTAGTTTCTATGAGTTTAGCTATTATCCAAAGCCCTCTATTTATAGCCTTCATCGTACTCAGTCGACCAAGGACTTATATTAGGAATATATTTCCTAAACTAAGAGTATTTCCTAAAACAAACTCTTCCCTAACTAGGAATTCATCCTAAACAAGGATTCCTGCCTAGAATAGGATTCTTCCCTCAACTTAGCTTGAGGTTAACTAAGTTTCCTAAAGGAGTACGGATACACTTGTATCACCTAAGTACGCGTACTTTAGGTGGTCTGGAAGTGGCTTCAATTCAAGTTTTGGTGCCTGCACAATAGAAGGTAAAGGTACCTCATTAGTTATGGGTAACGAAATATAAGAAATATTACCCGTTTTTGCTTCTTGTAGTGGTATTAAAGCACCACATATCTCCACCAGTTCTTTGGCTATCTCAACGTCCATGTTCGGATGTCCATGAAACTAGATTCATCCTGTTTTAGATTTGGTTGAATTTGGTTCCAATCATGTTTAACCTGGGATGAAATTGGTTTCGTTCTGTTTTAAATCGTTGAAACTAGTTTTATCATTTTATCGTTAAGTTAGCATTAGGATCATGTATTTTTATAAGCTGAACTAGAATCCTAAATGCCATGTTTGCTACCTCTAATTTATTAATCTTATATGGAAAAGACGGAATAGTGTTAAGGTGGTTACTACTGTTGATGCCCTTGGTATGGTTAAGCTGGTTATGAATTGCCTAATTAATTCATAATTATTCACAAATATGACCTCAACCAACAACAAATGGCAGGAATGGCTGGTTACTAGTGTTCTTATATGTTGTAATTATCGGTACATCGTACCTCGAATTGTCTTTGTTACTCCCTCTGTTTCAAAAAGACTGTCCTCTATTCCATTTTGGTCTGTTTCAAAATTATGTCCATCTTCTGTTTATAGTCATATTTTTCCAATGAACTCTCTAATATACCCTTAAGTTTTTATATTTATAAAATCTTTTTTAATAGGACCCAATTTAAAAAATACCATGTTTAGTGACGCTCTCAAATCAACAGAGAGAGACGCTCTCAAACAGTAAATTTTTTTTTGAGTCAAACTTCAAACCCATTTTCAAATCAACAGATTAGATCAAGCTTCAAGTAGTAATGGGATTTCATCTCCAACAGGATTTCGGTGGATTCATCCGTTCAAACTTGGTTTACAGGTTTTATTTTTATTTATTTTTTTTCTTTTGATTCGTTTATTCATTACTTATTTTTTTTTTTGATTTTTTTTTTTCTAAGTAGCGTTTGGTCTTCAAGTTCTAATGTGTTTGCAGTGATGGAATATTTCTTTATTTTTAAGATCCGTCTGGTTGGCATGCTCGTTTTTCCAAACCTTCATCGCTGCTACAGTAACATATGTTACAGTATTATCCGATTTCCGCAGAGATGCTACAGTAAAAATCGATTTTTACTGTAGCATTTTTTTTTTTGTGATCTACATGGCAAGATCAACAGGAACTCCATGTAGCCGGTTGTCTTCTTCACCTCCCCTATCCGTCTCTCCTTCACCTCCCACGGAAGATGTTACAGGTATTGATAATATCTGCCATTGCCCCTTCAAGGGAGTTCATGGGTGTTTGGATGGTACGAAAGGCAGGGGATATGCTAAGGGGTCTATCATCAAGCATCTCCACGACAAACACTTTTCTTCTGAGAACAGCAAGGAACAATGCAGAGACTTAATGGCCAATTCACAGCACATTCGTCACGCTTGGGAGAAGCTTATCAACTGCTTACGCATGTGGGTGTGTTGCAGATGTCTTCATCTTCACGCTTGGAGGATGTCTTGCAAAGGGAAGGAGGGATTGATTCATGGTGATGTAGTTGCTGGACCCTTCAATGGTGAAGGTGTTGATTTCCTATTTCATGGGTTAGTTTTCTCTACCGAGAGCAGAAGCGCTGTTGTGGAGGGGGTTTCAGATGTCGTTGTAGGTGCTTCTGACGGGATTGACGATGGTGCTGAGTTTCCTTGCTCCCTTTCTACCGAGCTGCTTAATTCTGTACTCTTACGCCAGTTCCAGACCGTAACTTGTATCCCCCACAAGTGTCATCTATCATTTTCGAGAGCCTTAAAATGTTGCCTTGACAAGGTGATAGCCAATCCAGCTAGCACGTCTGCCTGGATTCATCTCATTTTTCTCCCTATTTGCACACTAATGCTTTACAGACCCAAGAACGCGGCTGAGGCGAGGTCTTGTAAGCGTAAACGTCTTCAAGTGGCAGCTATAAATAATGCCTTATTTGTTTGGAGGGAGCCTGATGGGTGCCGCACTTTGGTGGACAAGTTATTACAGACTCCAGTCCGGCCTAGACAGAGTGATGTGAAGAAGCTGGAGTCTGCCAATTTAACGGCCTGTCGTCGAAAGATAAGTTGTGGTCATTTTGGAGCTGCCATCCGTGTAATTTCTTCAGGAGGTGTGGCGCCTTGCAATAAACAGACCTACTTGGAATTACAAGATAAACATCCGGTATCGCCTCCTCCAGCTGTTCCTTGCGAAGAGACTACTGCAAACTCAATCGTTGTTGATTGCAGAGCAATATTGGGGGCTATTAAGAGTTTTCCCAAGGGTACATCTTGAGGTCGAGACGGGTTGAGGGCTCAGCACTTAGTCGATGCGATGAGTGGACCTGCTGCTGCTATCGCTGACATCTTACTTGCTTCGATTACGGGGGTTGTCAACCTTTGGTTGGCTGGGAAATGCCCTGCGGAGTTGGGAGAGTTTGTTGCTAGCGCGCCTTTAACTCCGTTACTCAAGACTGGAGGTGGTCTTCGTCCTATTGCAGTTGGCACGGTTTGGCGTAGATTGGTTTCCAAGGTGGCTGCCTTTGTTGTTGGGAAGGATTTGGCTTCTTACTTAGGGGATTACCAATTTGGAGTTGGTGTTTCTGCTGGAGGTGAAAGTATTTTACACGCTGTGAATAGTCTCCTCGCGCTGAAAGGACACTCAGACAAGATGTCAATGCTGCTTATTGACTTCTCTAATGCGTTCAACATGGTGAGTAGGTCTCAACTCATCAAGGAGGTTCGTCTTCATTGTCCAGGTATTTCTCGATGGGTAGAATTCTGTTATATGCGGCCTGCGAAATTGTATTACGACCAATATATTTTGTCGTCTGCTCTTGGAGTACAGCAAGGTGATCCTCTCGGTCCCTTATTGTTTGCCTTGACTCTTCACCCTCTTGTGAAGAATGTTGCTTCTAGCTGTAAACTCGATTTACATGCTTGGTACCTTGATGATGGTACAATCATTGGTGATATGCTTGAAGTGTCCAAAGCTCTGCGTATTATTGAAAATGAAGGCCCAGGTAGAGGTTTGCATCTCAATGTTAAGAAAACGGAAGTATTTTGGCCTTCCGTCGATCCCAGAAGTGTGGATGATGGTGTTTTCCCTCCTGAGATTGGTAGACCGTCTAATGGTGTTAAACTTTTGGGAGGTCCTGTGAGTTTGGACTTGAACTTTATTAGTGATATGATGCTGAGTCGAGTGGACAAGACTCTTCAACTTATGACTGCCATCAAAAATCTCAAGGACCCCCAAAGTGAGATGCTATTACTTCGTAATTGTACGGGTGTTTCTAGATTATATTTTGCATTACGTACTACCAATCCTGCTGCCCTTCAGCAAGCTACTGAGATCTTTGACGAGCATTTGTTCAAGTATTTGAGGCTCCTTATCACCGGTGATGGCCCTGGATTTGGGCCTTTACAGCAGATATTATCTACTTTGCCTATCAAGGATGGTGGCTTCGGCATATACACCATGGAAGACACCCGAGCCTACTGTTATATCGCATCTCAATGTCAGATGGCTTCTGTGCAAAAGGCGATCCTTGGTGACCTTTTCCATACCAACAAAGGTAATGTTTATCGGTTGGCTCTGCAGAATTTTATTCAGGTATGTGGATTGCCTTCTTCTTATTGCGTTGATGATACTTCCCCCTCCTCCATGCATTCCTTGGCAGTTACTTACTTTGATGCAATTAATAAGAAGATCCCAGACCAGTTTTCTATGTCTGCTAGAGATTCCATTTTATGGCAGTCTAACCAAGTTAAGCATGCTCAAGATTATTTATTGACGATTCCTATCAGCGGGCTTAACCAATGCCTTGGGCCGAGGTAGTTTAGAGCTGTCCTTTGCTACCGATTGGGTATCCCTTTGTTTGTTGAGAATGGGTCATGCTCTAGCTGTAACAAGCATATGGATATTTATGGAGATCATGCACTCCACTGTGCTAAAGATGTTGGGTATAAGTTCAGACATGACTTTGTGCGTGATATAGTTGCTGACATTTGCTACAAAGCTAATGTACCTGCGCACAAGGAAGTTTCTCTTGGGCTTCAGACGGATGACGGCAAAGATCTAAGACCAGCTGATATCCTCGTTCTTAACTGGGAAAATGGTAAGGATGTTTGCATGGATGTTACAGGGGTTTCTCCATTCGCAGGTGATGGCATTCGCTCTTTTTCTCCTGGCAAAGACATTTCTAATGTTGTTGCTCGAAAACACACTAAGTATTTGGATAAGTGTGTTTCACTTGGTTATGGTCTGGGTGTTTTAGCTTTCTCTACCTTAGGAGAACTAGGTGAGGATACTTTATGTTTTTTTAAGCGTCTGAAGAACTGCTTAGTTAATAATGACGCTAGTAGTGGTGTTGGTAGCTTTATTTTCCATAGATTAGGTATCACTATTCAAAAAGGTGTTGGGTCCCAGCTTGTCGCTAGGTTGCCAACCAAAAGTATGTAATTTTCTCTCATTTGAAAAACAATTAAGTGAAATAATTTAAAATATTAATAAAATTTGTGTAATTAAGAAAACAAATATATCCTTCATTCATTTTTTTATTTCCTATTTACACTCCCATAACAATTTTTGGTAGTTTTTATTACTAACAGTTTTATTGAAATAAATTAGTCAAGTAAATAAGGGTAGACATGTAAACTACTATGGCCTCCTTAATATCTTGACAAAGTCAAAATAGATTGTCTTTTTGAAACGGATGGAGTATAAAATATGTAACTGCAATTGCTTTTGGTTGTCTTTGAATAATAGAAAATCCTACTTTCAACTCAATCTTCAATATATCTCAGTTTGGTAATGTTTTCCTTGCTTATTTGAAGTTTATCAACTAATCTTATAGCCATCTCTTCCTACGCACTATATATCATATTGCTCAGAGTCATAGTACATAAGTGTCGTATCATGCATATGGTAATTAACTAATTGTAATTATCACCTGTACGGCTGTACTGGATAATAAATGAGGATCCCTGATATTAACAGGGACGTGATCTTGTTCACATGCCGATTATTTTCACAGGGCCAAAAATTATGACACTTAAATTGGAAGTGTTATACACACGTCCCGTCATCTCCGCAGGACCAACATATCAAAAAGCAACCAAGTAACCAACTCCCACCACCGTGTGTGTTCTTGTTCCACTTTTTAAATCTTTCGTGTCATTAAATCTTGGTATTATTAACAACCTATCAGATTCAAAAATATAAATGATTCAGAGTTCAAATAACTATATAACTCAAAACTCCATCACCACCTGTGAATCTAATCAATAAGAATAGAGGAATCTCAACATCACTACTATCAATCTCGTCTTGTATATCTTTGGTATTTCCATAATCAAGAGCTCAACCAACATACACACATGTCCCCAAAATCACCATTGTTATTAGAGACAACTGGTGATGAATTGGCATATCAAAATCACTTTTCTCTTGCATTAAGGAAAATTAGCATCTTCTGAAATTAGATCTAACTCTGATTTTATTTTAGGGTTAATGTTACAATCAACAAGACAGAAAGGGTGTTGGATTTCAAACTTATTTTGAATATGAAAGTTTAGGGACTAATTAATTCTTATGATATGATAAAACTTCAATCAAGAATGGGTTCTTTACTGTATGAAATAAACTTAAAACAAAAAGAGAAAAAATATGGATGATCTATTTTCCTGTATACATAGAAATGGGAGAAGATGAAGATAATAGTTCATATACTGGCTAGGGTATGGACCAAATGAATTTTTATTTTAGGTGATGTTTGGTTAAGGTTTGGTTTGGGAAATTAGATGAGGAAGAATAATTTGAATTTGAAAGGATCAAAGGTTAAATCAGGAGGAGGCAGGAGCAGGCGGAGGTCGGTGGTGAAAGTGGAAAAGAATTGGCCCTGCGAAGATTAAAATCAAAACACAAAAGTTCAAACAATATTTTTGATTTTTAAAACCAATCACTTTTTAGTCCATCCTTACAAAAGTCAAAAATAACTTGGCCCTGTATATAACAAGAACTGACCCTATGTATATGCTCAGTCTAAGTGAGTCATTTTTCTACAAGAGTAAAGCTAAATCTTTTTCTGAAAAGGTATAGATCCCAAGGAAAACTCATGAATCGTAATGAGCTTATTACCGATTTCAGGACATATAAGCTGATTCATACAATTTGTCGCACTTTTTCGAATTTGTTCTAAATTGCCCCTCAATAAAATGTGTGTTATATAAGTAAAACTAGAGGGGAATGTGGACATTAATTTTAGTATGTTATACAAATATCAACTAAGGGGAGGACATTTTAGTCTGTTATGTAAATATTTATTTTACTAAAAGGCAAAATTGTGGGTGTAATACCCAGTTGAGGATATTGTAGTACATTTAAGATTCTTGGGTATTTAAACAATATCAAACTTTACATGTCTTTTTTATCCATAAATTATTGTTCTAGGGTTATTTAACCAATTTTGTGTTTTTCTAAAATACCCGTATTTGTAGAAGTTTAGTTTTCTATACGGGGTTGCATGAGGAGGTGAAACGATGCTTTGGGTAAGTATTCCCTTCAGTTCCACTTTAAAAAAAAAATGAAAAAGATTTTGCTTGTGTTTTGATCGTGTAATTGAGGTCCAAAGAATTTGGAATGATGTGCTTTAAGCTGAGGCCGTCGCATATATATGATATCCCTTTTCATTGCGCTGTCCAACTTTAATTAAAATGCTTTCATAACTCAACTAACCGACTGTCAACAAATTTTGTAAATGAATCTTTTTATGACCCGACTTGTCAACAACCTAATTTAAATGACAGATTTTTTAACTCTAAGACTTTCTATTTTCTTCTACCATGTCCAGTTCACATCCCAATTCGAACTTTTCTTTGTCTAGTTAGTTTTTCCTTGTACTCTGGTTTTGTTTTTCATTTTTAACCGAACTTAAAAATCACATCGTTCTCTTTATGTGTTGATAAAGAATTTATTCAACATTTAAAGAATTAAGTTTTGATCTTTGATACTTATAAATTAAAGATACGTTCAATATAATCACCAACAACCAACATGGTTCAAGGGTAAAAGATGCACACCTACAATCTGGGGGTTCATGTTCGATTCTCTGCGACCTTTAAGTTTTTATTACAATTTTTTAGTGGAAACCAAAAGTTAACTTATAGTGTAATGACCAAGGTTGTTTGGACAACAAGGAGTTACCAAATCCGAAAATATTAAAGAGATTCAATAAATGAATATTTTTGTCCTTTGGGATATGAAAATCATATAACTTGAATATCTAAAAGATACTAAAATATTTCGGTTCGGGATCTCACATGGAGTATCAAGGAAAATACTTGAACATTAAATAATTAGATAGTTTATCAAACGTTCGAATAATATGTCAACTAGTATTTCTCCCGTGCTTTGCATGGGCTTAAGTTTATATTACTGGGATTTCTTTTCCGGTAAAGAATAATCAGAGATAACAACCTGATATTGAGTGCCCCTTCTTTTTTTTACCGGTTTACCAATAAGGGAACTACATTAGATAGCTTGATCAAGATTTTTTTTGCTTTACACACCCTAGCTAGTTCTTAAGATTTATAGCAAGGTCATTCCACCCCCTTTGAATTGGTGAAGAATCCAATGGCTGGGAGTTTCATGTTCAGATCATTTTTTTTTATTTTTTTTTGAAGCATAGATCATTTTGATGTAGTTGAAAATTATTAAAGTAATTTAAATCAAACGACTTAAGTTACTCAAAATAATCTCACCTAAACTATCAAAAATCGTACTCAATATTTTTCAAAATGAATCCCCACACCACGAAATATTGGAAGAATCACGTGTACTTCTAATAAGGAAAACTAAATAATCATGTCAATGTAATTTCGCTCGCATAGCCGGATCCCCATCCTTGAATTTTCAGATGCCAATCTCCTTAACTTTTAAGCCGGTCTCTCTATCATAATGTATTTGGTCCTCTTATATTTTGACGTAATTGAGCATTTACAACACTATTTAGTATCCGTTGTCTAGGAATCATGCCTTCGTTTCCTCCGAAATTATCCATGACTAATCTAAAAAAGTGTCTTCCTCCATGACTGATATAAAGGCCTGACCACGTTTGTTATCGATGAGCTTCCAAGACACCATCCTGTTATAATTGTGATTTTTCCTAGCCAAGGCGTAGGAAAATGCAGACAACCACTTGATAACACATTCAACTTGTACTCTATTAGCCGGTACCTAAGGCTATCTAAATAAAATAAAAATACCAGATTACAAGACACAATGATCATCTGTAATTCATTAGCTCTTGATCACCATACTCTATTTTTTTTTGCAGGACCACCAAGGAAAACTATAATCTTTGTTAGTCATTGATTCATAAGCCAAAAAAGTGAATAAGTGAAAAATAAGAAACCAAAAAATCAAAGAAAAAGAAACAAACCATAATATACGTTAGTCACTAATTCATTAGCCCAAACATATTGAATAAGTAAAACATAAGAAACCAAAAAGCTAAGTAAATTGAGAAAATGATCAAACCCTAACTCACATCTGTTGGAAGTTTGGAACTGATAAACTTTTAACTACAAAATCAAATATCTCTAGCACATCCATGTATTATCACCTGCGAATAATCAATAGAAAATCATAACATATCTTTAAAATAGAGATGAAACGGCGAAAAGATCAAACAAAGAGAAGAAGCTCTAGAATTACAAACCATTTCACTAACAGTACCTGCATGTTTAGGATTACATGCAGATCTTATGCAGTAACAATACCTTCATGTTTAGGATTACATAAGGAGCTTGTTAGATGATCTCAACCAGGGAAGGTAACTTGCTAGATAATATTATCTAGGGTTTGTTTAGAATAGTTAGTGTGTTGAGGTAAGAAAAAAGATGAGATCATAGAAAAGCGATGATAATAGGGTATGGATTTTGTTTGTTCATGGATTTTCGTCAACAATGGCGTAGACTTCACAGTAGCTGTACACACCATTGCACTACCTGATTATGATCTCAAAAGAAAGTGGTTAATCTCCCCTACCGAAGATAGTTTGCTAGATAATATTTTCTAGGGTATATTTAGATTAGTTGCAACGGTTAGGGAAAAGATAAAGATGAGAGAATTGGGAGGAAGCGTAGAGAATAAAAATAAGGTATGAATGGATAAAGATGAGAGAATATGAAGATATGATATGGGTTTTGTTTCCTGCGATGAGATAAGCGTGGGTTTTGACCACCCACCCCATACTGTGCGCTGCAAAAAACATCGAAAAGATCTCAAAACCCAAGATTATTATTGGTCTATATTCTCTCAAGTGAAGTCAGAAGCTGTAGAATTTGAGATTCGTTCAGCTTTTAACCACAACTCTCTAATTTGGACTCAAATTATATATATAATATTGTGAACTTTTATTTTTAACCAATCTGCATTTGGATAACTACGTAAACCCTAAAGTAGTAACAAACTGAAAATGCTCTTGTGGTTAACTAAGGATCAGCCCTAGTAGAAATCTACGGTAAGAGATCGATCTTATTAGAGATGTTTAGGACCGATACTGGTAAAGATTTTTGTTTAAGGGATCGGTCCTAGAATAGATCCTTTGACTCCTTTTCAACTATGAAACAAGATTACTTCCTTAAAATATGTAATCGAACATAGTTTCCGAGGCATGGAATCAATTCGAAAGTTCGACACACTAAATTATAACAAGTCACAATTAGTAGCATGTCAAAAAAATTTATGAAGTACAAATAGCTATACTATATATACTTTGTAATCCAATATACCAAAGTTGTATAAAATACCTAGTATATGTTTCCTTGACACTTTTTATATAATGACCAAGTCAATAATAACTTGAGACAAGTAAACAAACTATACTTCATATATTATGTTTTTCATGTAAAATGACTTGAAAGAAACGAAGATAGAGATGAAACAAGTCAAATCTGTGTTATTAACCTCGAACGGAAGGATGATGTGTTCGTTGATTCCGATACGCCTTCAGGTTATTTAGAGTAACATGAGAGAGTATTCAATATTTCTATTGTTCTTAGTCCAACCTAACGAAGTTGAATCTAGTAATCAAATCAAGCAGATTCGAGTTTTGTAACTAAAATATGATAACTAAACTTGACATACCAATGCTTGGTGGGTTCAACCGAGCAATGCTCTAACGTATCGATATTTACGAATCATCTGAAGATGACCTCAAAATATCGATTATCTTGCAAAGAATTAATCACTGAACTCAACCTTCAAATAATCCCAGCAGTGTTCCGAAGTAGTTCTTCCTAGAGTTCCAGATAAAATTGATTTAGTAAAGGTTGAATTTAAACTCGACATTACAAAATGATCCATCTGAGTCCAAAAAGGGTACCCATGATTTGTCATAGTTTCACCATTTTTATTCAATGTTAGACGAGGAAAGTAAAATCCATCAATAAAACACACAAATTTTGTACTCGTAACGTCAAGATTATCTTTCCATAACAAATAACTAGCTAGTGTCTATGTTGTTAAAGGCTAGTTAGGCGCTCAAGTCATGTAGGGGGAACCTAGTTAATAAAACATCCAAGGGGAAAAAACATGAGCCATTATTTATTTTTATGGGTGCCTGGGTGCTAGGCGAGGCAAGGCGAAAAGATTAGATGCCTAGTCTCGCCGAGCACCTAATACAACATAAGTTAGTGTTATCCGATTTTATTGAGATAAATTACATATGTTCTGAAAAGGAAGAAATAATCTTTATTGAGTTGTTATTGAAAAGAATATAATAGTTGTACCTATGAGACTATGAGTATTTTGTTGAAACGAATTTGAGGTAAAATTTTATATAGAGAAGATATTGACGTTGTAACTGAAGATAAAAATAGGCAAGGATTGAGAGTGATTCTTGAAATGACAAGTGAAATCAAAAAAAGATAGTAATTGATATATGTGTTGAATAATTATGATCATTAAAAATTCTCATGAGAAAGAAAAGATTGATATCCTAAGACACATCGTATTGAAAACTCGTACGGTTCACGATTTGAATTGTACGATTCGATTCAAATCTTTTCCTATCAATTTAAATTGAATCTCTTATGAATCGGAAAAGTCCTTCGTTGACTTACAATTCGGGACTTTTTTGACCAAATCAGACAATTGATTGATTTTATGAATTTTTTAAGGGTGTGGGAATTTGAACCTGAGACATGCTACTCAACGTTTTTATATATATATTTATACCTACTTCTACATCAAAGTCAAAACTTAAAAATATTTTCTTTAGTTTAACGATATTTATCGACATACATGTAACGATCTATTTCAATTATGAATCTTCAGTTTACGATTTAAGATACGATTCAATTCTAAAAATTCATAAACGACGCACTTCGCTGTCACTGGGATACCGAATTCTTATAGCCGTTACCGATAATACGAATTCCTATAGGTAATTTTCCGACATAACGGTAATCGGAAATCGGTAACGGAATTTTGTCGGTAATTATTGTCTTAACGAAACGGTATCGGCTAAGGCACATACCGGTTGGTTAACTACCAATACCAATAAGTGTTTACCGGTAATGGTAATTATTGTCCAAGGATGCAAAAAAATTTTCAAGAACATGTAACTAAGTAAATTTGGAACATTGAATATGTTTACTTTGTGTTTGGCATGGATTTTGAACTGAAAGCTTCTTATTTTGAACTGAATTTGGGTATGAAAAACATGTCATGTAGAACTCTGTCAGATAACAGTATTTATCAGTAATTTTACTGGCATCTAATAACCTTAACAAAACGGTATCGACTAGGATTTTGAGAATTCCGTCGAAATTATCGGTACCAGAATTCCGGTAGAAACTATCGATAACGGTACCACCTAAGCCAGTTACCGTTTCAGTAGGTTCCATTGACATCACTGATTTACGATTTCACAACCTTGCTAAGAAATTTATGAAAAAAGCCTTGCATATTTTATTCCGACTTAACTAATACGGACAAGATACACGTGTTTGTGCACAAACATCTCATATACTCCCTCTCTTTCTGGAAAAGAGTTATTTTTCCAATTTTCACAATTTTTAAGGCAAGTATGTGAGAGAGTAACTTCTAAAAATTTATTTCCAAAACCGCCTTCAACAAAAACCCTCAAAAAACCATTTAATTGCCACTAGTATCATTAGTATGGGGAAGGATAGTTTTGGATGTTCAACCTAAATTAAATGAAAGTATCTCTTTTGTGGATACAAAATTTAAAAGGAAAAATAACTTTTTTTGGAAATGGAGAGAGTATAACATAAACATCTCATACATGACTGTTTGAGGGTGAAAACGGTTTCTGCTGATTTTGGTAATTTCGAGTGTGTAGGTGAGAAACGAATTTAAACCCTAAATAATATACTGCAATGGAGTACTTTAGATTTGAGAGATCAATCTGTATAAATATGGCATAAACCAAGAAATGGCCATTTCAGACTTGCTTCGGTCACAAAGTGAAGGAGAAGGGTTGATTTTGGGGAGGGAAGCGAAGAAAGTGTTGAGACCAGAATAGTTGATTCTGGAAGAGTAGTTGTTTTATGACTTGTATCAAAAAGTGGGAAGATAACAGATGGAGATCTAGCAAATGTTTTCTGAGTGTTGTATGTTCCTGACCTGAACCTGTTGTTTTGTGGAAATAGGTAGTGCCTATTTATACAAGTCGAAGTGAAACGTATTCTGGTCTCATTAAGAAATGGAAAACGGGTGAGTAAATGGGAGGAGGTGGTAACAGGTAATGCATGGAATTGATGTTCCATAAAAGAAAGCATTTCACCATTACTCCTGTATTTACTAACCGCCTCATCCTTATGACACTTTCTTATAACGGGCGTAGTATACGCCTCACGCTGTAAACCGTCAAACCAATACCCAATGAGCATCCCAAGTTTGTGACATGCGTTGATGTCTCGAGTTTTTTCGTGGAAAACATGTAGAATGTTGCTGCTGTTTGGCAAGTTGATCTTGGGAGACTAGCCATCTCGGTGGTGACCATCGACGGTCGAGATATTGCATCTTGAGAGGAAGGGTAGTCGTAGATTATTGCAACCCTTAGCTTGGTAGACAGCGGCATGAAATCATGGCCGACATGGCTTTAATGTTATTAAGCGTGGCCAAGCTAGGATTTTGGTGTTGGGCCAAAGGTGGCCATGCGTTAGCTGGTGACCTTGGACGGATAAGATCTGCATCTTAAACGGAAGGGTGACCGTTGATCGTTGCAACCCTTCATTTGGTAGCCAGCGGCATGAAAGCATGGGAGGCATGGCTTTAACGTGGAGTGGATCCACTGGAAGTGTGTGGCTTGGAAGGGAAGCGCTTGCGGCTTTGTCTAAATTAGGGTTTGGTATGCTGAAATCCGAATTAGTTCCCTTTACTAGAATCGATGTACAATTCTCATACGGACTCAGATTTTGATGGTCCGCCCCTCTATTCTGTATGGAAAAGAATTTTCTATCTCCCACTTGGGGGTACTTAGGTTTTGAGCTCGTTCGGGAGGTGAAAACAGCCCGAAAGTAAAACTCAAGAAGAATTATAAGTTTACCATGTGTTGTTTGGCAACCTTGGACGGATAGGATTCATATCTAGGATGGAAGGGTGGTCGTTGATCACCACACGCCTTAGTTTTGGTATTCACATAGGGAAGGCCAGCATGGTATGGCGCGGCAAGGTGGTTGGCATGCCATTGGCACATGTGGCATGACATGCCTTGGCGTGGCCAAAACTAGGGTTTTGGGCCAAAGGTTACCATGCGTTGTTTGGCAATCTTAAACGGATAGGATTTGCATCTAGGATTGAAAGGTGTCCATTCATCGTCGCACGCATTCGTTTTGGGTAGCCGCATAGGGAAGGCCGGCATGGTGTGGCCAATGCAAATGACGCGGATGGATTGGCATAGTGGGGCCAAGGGTTTGGTACGGACGGTTTGGCATGGTGGGGCCAAGGAAAGGTGCGGTTGGCTTGGCATGCCATTGGAGCATTGTGCGGTTATCATGGTTGGCATTCCTAGGCGTGGTTGACGTGGATGACATGGTTTTCCAATGGCACAGTGGTGCAGCTGGCATGGTTGGCATGACTTGGCGCGGAGATGTGGCTGGCATGGCTTGCCATTGGCACAGTGGTGCGGTTGGCATGGTTGGAATGCCTTGGCACGGATATGTGGCTGACATGGTTTTCTATTGACATAGTGGTGCGGCTGGCATGGTTGGCATGCCTTGGCGCGGAGATGTGTCTTGCATGGTTTGCCATTGGCACAGTGGTGCGGCTGGCATGGTTGGCATGCCTTGGCACGAAGATGTGGCTGGCATGGTTTACCATTGGGACAGTGGTGCGGCTAACATGGTTGGAATTCCTTGGTGCATAGATGTGGATGGCATGGTTTTCCATTGGCACAGTGGTGTGGCTGGCATGGTTGGCATGCCTTGGAGCGGTAGCATGAGAATTAGGGTTTGGCATAGATGATGTCGGTCAATGTTAAGGGTTCTTCCGTGGAACATGACACGTAAAAAAAGGTACCCTGGTAATTCTTACGTAAGCATGCTGATCGATTCAATAAATCATCATAGTGACGTCATGCCAGATATGCGGTTTTACGATTCTAAAAACCACCATCAACAATGACATAACAGAAACGATATAACCCAGACAACTACCACATGTGCACGTAACAAACACATCTCACACTGAGTAACTAAAATAACGGAAACAATAAGGGAAAAGTGTATTTTTACACCTGACGAAGACTATTCTGTCTTACAGTACACCTTCTAATTGATGCTTCCAATGCCCCTTAAGTGAGGGAATTCTTTTTAATTGAAATGGGTTTCTCTATCAATAATACAACTCGATTCTTCATCTCTAGTCCAGATTTACCTCCATACCAGTCTTCAAACTAGTAAATACAGTGACAGCTATGATCCCAGTTTTCTACAAAATCAATAAACTGCCCCAGGAAAATAGAGCGAGAATACTCATCTCCGTTCATCTTTTTCCATAGATCATGTATCATATGTTCGATGTGTTCACGGGCTATGGTTTCTGAAACACCATTTTTATGCATGTAACATTATATTGCTTTTGGAGTGTCACCCCTATCTTGCTCGTGCAACACAATCCAATTATACAAGCCACCATATTAAAATATAATCTTACTAACATTACTAACAAGTTAACAGTTGGTGGTTGACGAAACCTTATTGCAGTGTATATATGTACTTACTGATGAAGTTTGCAAGTCATCCAGGAGTCGAATTATCATGAGTGAGTACCGTACAAAATCATATGAATGGTTATTTATGCATTACAAAGCTTCTTTTGTAATTTCATTCCCTTGAAGAAAATACGCGTAAAGTGGCATTGAGTATCCGGAGGCTAAAATCCATCCTATTAGAGTATATATATTATGTATATACAAAGTAGCCTAGGTCATCAAGTAAAGAAGGACCGAGGAAACCCTGCGGTCAAGGCATGCGTACACAAGAAGCCAAGGAGCAGAGAAGGTCCGAGGCAACCGTACCTTGAAGTGAGGACCAAGTCAAGTGACCTTGCAACCAAGGCACGTGAAGTGAAGGACAAGTTAAATAAACTACCTAAAATAACAACCTTCCTAGTTTAGTTTAATCTAATAGAGTTATAAATTAGAGTTCTCCATGTAATCGTAAAATCATCCCAATATCATCTAATTCTGGAGATCAATAATATTCACCCTAAGGGGTTTCGTCTGTGGACGTAGGTCAAGATGACCGAACCACGTTAAATATCGTCTTCCACCATTATTTTGGTGTGTAGATTTGTTTTTCCTTTATCGTTCCTTAATCATTGATTTATCTTCTTGTTTTCTATTTTGATTAGTGATATCCATCTTAATTTTTATCTACATATCAAAATTTAAGATGGTATCAGAGCCATGCGCTCTCGATCCTTATTTCTTCCGCTTTCATGTAGAGCTTTCAAAGCTTTCAACTATTTCCTTTTCTTTTACATCACATGCATATATACTGTGGTTGATTATTCAAGCCAACCTTCATACGTGTTGGGTTTTCTAATTAATTCTTTTTCATCAGAATTTTTATCTTAATGGAGGAACTTTACATATGGTTGTTTCCTCTATCACCTATTGGACTATATCACCACATCTTTTGTTAATGGTTAGTCAGTTTTCCCTCTGATTTTCTACATAAGCCATGTTTTTCTATAAACTCTATAAATCCTAGGGCTAAACTGGCCTCAAATAATTTTTGAGGGTTTTTAATCGTATTGATGGTATTTTCCGTATCAATAACTATTTTCTAACAGTACTCAAGATTATTCCATGGTGATCAATTAATCCATGTGTTCGATTTCTTTCCTGCTCTTGTCCCATATTTTAGGGTTTATTCATAACAATCACAATCCCTGGTTTATGGAAAGTTATCCTTCAAGAAATTTTTTTTTTTCTAATCCAGTTGACTAATACTTACCGTCTTGGTAATATATAAAGCTCAAAGTGAGCAAGTTTGTGTTAGTGCATCAACCTACACACGATCAATCACGGCAAACAAGTTTGGACAAAACTGTAGTGCATTCACCTACATGTAATACCAATGAAACAGTAATGCATTCACCTACAGCAAGGTATCGTTGCTATTAATTTCACTCCTATTTTTCTTTGATCGCATCTCCAAACAATGGATTTTTGCTTCAGCATTTAAAAAAAAAAAACTGTTTAGCATGCATTTTGAAATTTTATGTTAAAAAATTCTGTCATATCGGCAATCCCTCGTTCACTGCATCATATCATCGTGAACTCATAACAAAGTTAAGTGATATTGATGCATCAGCACATTCAGCACATGAGGTCTTGTACCTTATCATCATTGTATCTTTGGTAATCTCATGTCTGTATCACATCTTTCTCTCATGGAAATTAATCTATCAGTCAATCTCGATCATGTTATGGTAGTTTTTATTCTTAATCATGCATCTAAGAGCCAAGAAAAAATATGGTTTTGTGGAACTAAATCTTGATGTTCATACGATTAATTTACCTTAATTATCTCACTGTCAAAGTTGTTCACTCTGTCAACAACATTTTTTTTTTACTAATTCATTCCCAAAATCACAATATTTTGGTGATCTATATATATCTAAAAAAAATATTTTCCATATTTTTGGAAATTAGTCTCATGCTTTTCAGATATATTTTCGGATATCCACTCGGGGCCGAAAATATCATTCCATCTTCGGATCATGTTTTCACCTTCTTTTCCGAGATGCTTTCAATTTTTTCTCGTAACCTGCTAATCAAAGAAGTAACATCAAGCAACAGTTTTAAAAGTTATTTGATGCGCGTAAAACTGTTTTGAGTATCCGGAGGCTGAAATCCATCCATTGTCCATATATTCTTCAAATGTCGGTGTGTACCCACTATAGTACCATTTTGCTTCCAGAAAATATGCCTTGCAAAAATCCGCCCACTGGTAAAACCAACGAAACATTTTGATTAATTGACATCTTATATATGATCGTGCACTCATACTAGGTTGAGTACTTTGTTTAGATCTTGGCGTGCGGAATGATTTCAAAAGAAAATATATATGGTGTATTTCAATCGGCCAAAATCGATATGATCTCCAGACATATCGAGTTGGGTTACGCTTTTAGCGCATCATCCGAAAAAGAGTAGTAGCAAATAATTATATGCAAAATGGGTTATATGACCACAACCCATAAAGTGTGGGAGCAATGGACTTATAAAATATAGGTCTGGGTGAAAAAGACATAAGAAAAATTAGTCAAATGTACCCTTAACTTTGAACTTTATTTTTTATCATATCCTTTCTCTCTCCTATTTATTTTTTCACTCTAATTTTAAAAGTAATCGCGAGAAAGCTCTTGTGACAGTACGAACCCCTTTCTCCGGTTTAACCGAACTCATTAGGGTTAGAAATCAAATTCCACACCGGGTATGTTAAAAATAATAAAATGGGAAGAAAATCAATGTTCATGTGCCTTTAACAATTCTGGGTGCCATAATGGAAAAAGAAAAATCATTTCTAAATAGGGAGTTTGCCTTAATCTAATCCTTGGTGCCTAAATAGCATATATGCATGATTCCCACGTGTAACATTTAGAGACATTGAGGGCACCTTTGTAAATTGTTGAAGATAAAACTAGTGGGAAGGGGGTTCTTTATTCTCCTTTTTTCTCCAGTCTCGGGTGATTGTTGCTCTCTGAAATTTACTATTTCTATTGATCTAATCCTTCGAGAAATTTTTGTATTTGGAGAAAGAAATCAACCCATATATACATGCTGGGATGAATAGAGATGGAGTAATTTTTGGTCAAGTTAGGGCTGGAAGAATCAAAAAGGAAATAAAGATGAAAGTCTTAAGAGTTGGTCATGGATTTGGAAGTAGTCGCAGACCAAGAAACAGACGAGAGAATGATGTAGCTGTCGTTTACATTGGCAACGGATGGAGGATATTGAGTTAGGTATTTTATTTTTCCTCATCTTTGTTTAAACTCAATATAATTCTGACCTAGGTGTCTAATCGGTTATTTGATTCAATTCATTCTTGATTATTGAATTCCCTTTATTTTTCGGAGTGGGTTTCAAAAGAGAAGTGATATTTGACTAGTTTGGGTTGGTACATGTAAGTACATAATCCCACCACTCTCCATGTGTCCTCGGATGAACACGTGGAGAGCTCATGAAGAGGGGCATCAAGAGACGATGCCACGTAGATACAACCAAGAAACGTGTACCAGCAGGGAGGGGCCCTCATCTAGAAGATCCAAGGGCCATAAAGGATAGAGCACAGAAATAAAGCACCACCGCGTTGGACCCAATACATCCCCGGATCTGCTTTATCCCATCTCGAGAAGAGTCTTAGATCTATGGTCAGGGCCCAACTGACTGACACGGACAAGACAGGGGAAGGAAACCATGGTCTGACGCGTGTAGAAGGCCCAACCACCCGCATTAAACACTTGGAGCCACACACGCGTCAATCCACCAATAGAATAAGCGAGCATATCTCTTCGGCAATAACGAAGAAACGAAGGGAGAGCCTCGTAATAACCGAAGACTCTGCGTGTTGGCACAAAACACAAGAGGATAAGATTACAACGGTTCCGTCGGTGGATCCCACGTGGAATCCCTATAAATACCCCTCCTCACTAAGAAAGAGGGGAGGTCGGAAAAGGAAGGAAAAAAGAGGAGAGAGAATTAGGAAGAGTAAGTAATACTTTAAATCCCGTTGCCTCAGTGAGAACCCCTAAAGTCATTTGAATAAGCTTGTAATCAGTACATACTTAATGAAAACCTTTCTCTTACCCAGTGGATGTAGGCCTTAGTGCTGAACCACGTAATTACTTGTCTCCTTTATATTACGCACTTTACATTACGTTCTTTACATTACGCACTTTATATTACGCACTTTACATTACGTTCTTTACATTACGCTCTTTACATTCCGCACTTTACGTTCGTTCTATACACTCTGTGTTAAATACTCTATGAGACAAGGACAAGTCCGAGGACTCAGAGTCGATGAATCGACGTTCGCACTATTTTGCTACGTATGTTATATCCAACCCGTGAACTTTGGTGTGAGCGAACTTTGTTTGTGGACACGTAGTTACTTGCGTAATTTACGTGTTCACAATTTGGCACTAGAAACAGGGACTTTTCCCGGTAAAAGATTTATCTTATCCTGTGATTTGAGCACTATGGCTTCTCTGAGCACCGCTCTATGAAAATAGCGGTGCTTGGAGCATTTTTGGATTTTTTACGCCACTTTGCTCGGTAGATCTACTTCTTCGGAATGATTTTCAATTTTTCATCTTTAGAAAATCAAGCGTGTGGACATATCCACGGATTTTTCAGTATATCTACATCTTCGAAATGATTTTCAAGTTTTCATCTTTAGAAAATCAAGCGTGTGGGCTTATCCACGGATTTTTCAGTAGATCTACATCTTCTAAATGATTTTCAAGTTTTCATCTTTAGAAAATCAAGCGCGTGGACATATCCACGGATTTTTCAGTAGATCTACATCTTCGAAATGATTCTCAAGTTTTCATCTTTCGAAAATCAAGCGTGTGGACACATCCACGGATTTTTCAATAGATCTACATCTTCGAAATGATTTTCAAGTTTTCATCTTTAGAAAATCAAGCGTGTGGACATATCCACGGATTTTTCAGTAGGTCTACTTCTTCGAAATCATTTTCAAGTTTTCATCTTTAAAAAATAAAACACGTGGGCTTATCCATGGATTTTACGATAGATCTACATCCTCAAAAGCGTTTTAAAACAAATATACACCTAATGGTGATCTTATTTCACATCACAAGCTAACGAAATCCGATTTCCCAGACTTTACTAACGGGTTCCCCTTTGGACCAATCTTTTCTTGTGTGCGTCATAATCGTTTTCAGAAAAATATCAAAAATGGAGAAGAACAAAGATGCAGGAAAAACGAGAGCCTCATCAAAGGAAACACCAAGTACAACTCCGGTGATGACTAGGAGCAAGCAAAAAGGCGAAAAGCTCAAATCCACAGACAAAACGCAGAATGGAGCGGAGAGCTCGAGGCTTCTGGATGCAACCACTATTGCAGCGGAATCCCTAAAGGCTGCGGCCGCCAAAGCCGCATCATCAAAATCCGTAGCATCAAAGGCCGGGGCATCCAAATGAGCGGCCTCTAAAGCAACCGCTGCCACCCGACCATACGAACCGCGTGAAGGGATGGCGGAGTTAGGGTTGCAACAGCCTTTCTATGGGATGCCTCACGCTGAAAAACAAAATGCACCCCCACAGGTAAACCAACCTCTTCTGATAGAAAGCGTACGCACACCACAGCCAACGGAGAAGCTGCATCTGCAAGCAGATCCCCCAGAACCCCTGATTCAAATCGTGGACGAAGATCAAACGATATCCGCGGAAGAACAGATGTCGGAAGGAACACCTAATCAGGAGTTGAGCCAATCTGCCCAGATGAGGGCAAAATTAGAAGAATTAAGGAAATCTCAAAAGACATACGCGGAGGAGGTAGCTCTGTTGGCACAAGAAAATCAGTAACTCAGAGCTACCCAAAGTGGGGACACGGGAGTCCAGCGCGATGAAGCTAACTCAATGGCACCGAGACCAAATCAGGACCGTAGGATGGTACTGGCCGACAACCCGGACCCTATGAAACCAATAGATACGATAAGAAGATGAAGGTCTGACCCGGTGGATAACCCACACAACGCAGACTACTTCGAAAGTGGTCACCCACGCGCGGGGAAACTCTCCGCCCAGGAAGAACATCAGCACGTAATGGAAGATCTCCGCGCCGAAATAATGGCGGAAATCAAACAATTGAAGGCTAGGCAAGGGGGGGGGGGAGATTGGAACAAATAATGAAGGAAGCGAGCACTACCCCCCTAATACTGCACCTAGCCAAAGCTCTCATCCCCCAGAAGTGCCCAGTTCCCACCTTCGAATTCTACGACGGATCTAGCGACCCCGCAGCCCATCTTCGATATTATAATCGAATGATAGAACGATGGAATTACGACGAGGCCATATTATGCAGATACTTCCCTTCAAGTTTGAAGGGATCGGCAATCTCATGGTTCGATAACTTGTCGCTAAATTCCATCAACTCATACGATCAACTTACTGAAAAGTTCTTAACAACTTACATGTACAACAAGGTGGTAAACACCGGAATGGATAATCCCTTCTTACTAGCAGTCCAGTACAAAGAAACAATCAGAGAAGACATAGACATGTGGCATAGGATCTTCCAAGCCATCGGAAACGTAGATCTTGTGGTCAGTATCAACTGCTACAAATGGGGGGTCGACAGAATGAGCCCACTGTTTATCGAGATCCACGGAATCGTACCTGCAACAGAAGGAGATCTTCGAGTGATCATAGAAAAGAATGCCAGGTTAGAAAAAATACAACGGGAGAACCTAAGAGCTCATACCCAGCGCCCACCACGGACCAACTCTGCGGAACAATCCAGCAGACCTATGGGGGTGACTTGGGTGAAAAACCTAACGAAGATAAAAGAGAACGCAGGGATGATCGACGAGGAGGCACAAGAAAATTTGAAGATCGATTTTTCACGAAGATGAATGCCAGCTACTACACCATCTACGGATTCAATGGAGCAGCCACAAATCCCTTAGGAGACATTATCTTGCAAGTTGACGCAGGACCAATGAAGGTCGACACGCGATTCAGCATGGTGGACGCACCCTCACCATACAATGCTATAATCGGCCGAAGATGGGTGCATAAACTCAAAGGGGTGGCCGCTACCTACCACCAGTACCTTAGGTTTCCAACCCCCCAAGGGGTAATTGAGATAAAAGGCGACCAAGCCTTGGCACGAGAGTGTCAAAATCTACAAAATAAGCTCAACAACGAACAAGATGAGTAGAGAAAGAACCGAAGATCACGAAACAAGGAAAACAAAAAGGAAAAAGCAATCAACGCTTACCTAGAAGAAATCTCCGAAAAAAGCCTTCCAAAGGAGCACATGACGGGAACACGGATGCAGGTACCTCGGCCACAAAGGAAAGCGAGGAACCCATCAAATAGCAATCAAAGAAGATTCCTCTCCTAGGGGAATCAAATCCCACGTTTACGCCTGTAGAAGCGGTGAAAGAGGTAAACGTGGGAACAAAAGAAGAACCAGGAATGATTAAGATAGGAACGCTGATGGATAAGGAGCGCGAGGCATCCTTAATAAAGATGCTCACGGAGCACGCGGATATCTTCGCATGGAAACTAGGAGACATGCCCGGCATCGACCCTAAGACAATTCAGCACGAACTTCGCATAAAACAAGGAACAATACCTTTCAGACAGAAGGTGCGCAAAGTTGCCTCAGAGTACCACAAAGCCGTTGAGACGGAGCTTTGTAAGTTGCTAGAAGCCGGATTTATCAAGGAAGTCAAATACCCAACATGGATCTCAAACATGGTCATCGTACCTAAAAATAATGGTGGAGTGAGGATATGCATCGATTTCACCAACCTCAACAAAGCTTGCCCCAAGGACAGTTACCCTTTGCCAAGCATCGACCAACTGGTTGAAGCGGTCGAATGGTACGAAGAGATGTCCTTTATGGACGGATACTCCGGGTACAACCAAGTGTTTTTATCAGAAAAAGATCAACATCACACAGCGTTCTATACACCGCATGGAATCTACTGTTATGTAAGGATGCCCTTCGGACTTAGAAATGCAGGAGCAACGTACCAAAGGATGGTTGACTCCATTTTTAAGCCATGGATCGGAAATACCTTGGAAGTCTACGTGGACGATATGTTGGTCAAGAGTAAGCTACGAAAAGATCATCATCAAGATCTAAAATATATCTTTCAGGTAATGAGGAAACATAGCATGAAGGTAAACCCGTAAAAATGCACATTCGGTGTTACTTTGGGGAAATTCCTCGGGTATCTAGTAACAAAACGAGGCATCGAAGTAGACCCTGCCAAAATTCAGGATATAGTAGAAATTCCCTCTCCAAGGAACCTGAAAGAAGTCCAGAGGATCAATGGTTCCCTAGCGGCGCTAGGGAGGTTCATATCCAGGTCTTCAAACAAATGCAAGCTCTTTTTCAACATCCTTAAAAAAGGGACCAAATTTGAATGGACGGAAGAATGCGAGGAAGCATTCAAAGAAATCAAAGACTACCTCGCTGGGATACCCATCTTACAAAAACCAGACCCCGAGGAGGTTCTGTCCATATACATAGCAGCAACAGAGAATGCAGTCAGCGCGGTGTTGGTAAAAACCAACACGAAGATAGAGCATCCCATCTACTACGTCAGCAAAACTCTCAACACGGCGGAAAGAAACTACACAAAGATCGAGCAACTTATCTTGGCTCTAGTATGGGCTACCCAAAAGCTAAGGACCTAATTCCTAACACACTACATCCGCGTTCCCTGCAAATCCCCACTAGAAGTTGTCCTCAAAAGTGCGGCAAAAACAGGGAGAATCTCAAAATAGAATACTCATCTAGACCAGTACAACATCATACACGAACTCCAACATTCCCAGAAGTCCCAAGTTTTAGAAGATTTCCTTGCCGACCTACCACTGGAGAACGATGAAGAAATCCGCATTGAAGGGCTCAATACAGCGGGATTACCAAAGGGCATCAGAGGAAAATATCCCATCGATGTCCTCGAGCCGGCAAACCCAAGACAGTGGGAAATCTTTGTCGATGGCTCGAGGAACAAAGAAGGAGCGGGAATAGGAATCGTAATCACTACCCCCACGGTAGACCGAATCATCTATGCATTCAGACTATAGTTTAAAGAACACACCAATAACATCGTCGAATACGAAGCCATTGTACATGCCTTGCGTTTGATAATAGAAATGGGGATAACAAATGTACGATTGACCAGTGACTCGCAACTGGTCATCAGGCAAATAGAGCTGGAGTATAATGTGTATGACGAGACCTTGTTGACATACATGACGTTAGTCCAGACACTAGAAAATCAAATACCAAACATCATATTCCGGCACTTAAGCAGAAAGGATCTCAGGCATGCGGATGCTTTGGCATGCATCTCATCTATGTTGAAAAACAAAGATATAGAAGCAATCAAAATCACCAGAGTTTACGAGCCATCAATCCCCCCACGAGGACTCTGCGCTGCCAGCAGGAAGCATAGCACGGAGGAAGACATGAAAGACGATGATGTGGGAAAAAACATCACGGACGATTTCCAAGAAGATGACATCATGACAAGAGCAGATGAAGACGAGGACTTCAACGGAGAAGAAGACTGGAGATTGGGTATCCACCAATTTTTAGAAAGAGGAACATTACCCAGAGACCTAAAGCAGGCTAGGAAGATTCAATCAAAAGAAGGAAGGTACGATCTAAGGGGAGAGATTTTATACAAAAAAATTTTCCTCGGGCCTTTGTTACGATGTTTGTCCAGATAAAAAGGCCACATAGTACTAAAAGATATCCATCGAGGAGATGCAGGGAATCAAAGTGGGATGAGATCCCTAGCCGACAAGAAAAAAACACAAGGGTATTATTGGCCAACGATGATACGTGATGCTGCAAGGATGTCAAAAAGGTGTGAAGAATGTCAGAGGTTCGGGAAAAGAATCCACGCACCAGCAACAATGCTAAACTCAGTAGATAGTCCTTGGCCATTTTTAAGATGGGGCATAAACATCGTAGGACCCCTGATCGAAGGATCAGGAAAAAGAAAATTCTTGATAGTGGCCACAGACTATTTCAGTAAATGGGTAGAAGCCAAAGCCTTGGCCAGAATCCGTGACTCATATGTCTTCACATTCATCTTTTAGAACATAATCTGCCGGTTTGGAATCCCGGCGGAAATTGTCTATGACAATGGTAAACAACTACAAGGTAAAAACATCGATTTACTATTTGATACTTTCAAAATACGAACAAATAAATCAACACCAATATACCCTCAAAGCAATGGCCAAGCAGAGGATACAAACAAGACCATCGCTCTCATTCTCAAAAAATAATTAGACGAGCACAAAAGACGATGGTGTGAGCAACTACACAATGTCTTATGGGCATATCGAACAACCCGAAGATCAACTACAGGGGGATCCCCTTTTTTGCTGACCTACGGAGTAGAAGCCGTCATCCCCACGGAAATCATCATGCCAACCACAAAGACAGAAGCGTGGGAAAAGAACCTCACAACGGACATGATGCTGGAAAGACTCGACGATCTCGAAAAAAGAAGAGAAGCAACACTACAAAAGATGGAGACTTACCAAAGAAGATTAGCAAGGGAATACAACAAAAAGGTTAAACTTTCAATTTTTTGGAAGGACAGTATGTGCTGAGAACCATACCCCAATACCAAAGAGAAAAGAAGTGGGGCAAGCTGGCACCAACATGGGGAGGACCTTATGTCATACAAGATATAGCAGGAAACGGATCCTATTACCTGCGCAACCTAAAAGGGGAAGTCCTCCGCCATCCATGGAACGCCAAGTATCTCAAGCCATACCATCCTTAAATCACAACGCAGCGTTGCAACTGCGTGAAGAATACCAGAAGAAGAAGACGATGCTTTTCGATATGTTTCTATCTCTGGACGAGGGATAGCAGGCCTCAATAAATCAATGAAATAAACTTTCTTACATATCTATGAAAAGAAGATCTCCAACTATTCTAAGTCAGCGGGTCGACGAAATGAGGGACATGTACATAGTGATACCCCATATCCTAGAACGTTGCATCGACCCCCACCGTCTGGGAATCCTCTGATCAAGGATTAGCCAGCGGGGTGACAGGTCTCAAGATGTTCACGAAGGTACACACCTTCGGCATCGCACTCAAAAATTAGGTCAACGGGTCGACGGAATGAGGGACATGTACATAGTGACACCCCATATCCTAGAACGTTGAACCACCACCACTGTCTGGGAATCCTCTGGCCAAGGATTAGCCAGCGAGGTATCCGGTCTCATGATGTTCACGAAGATACTTACCTTCGGCATCATACTCAAAAATAAGTTCAGCGGGTCGACGGAATGAGGGACGTGTACATAGTAACACCCCATATCCTAGAACGCTGCACCGACCCGCACCATCTAAGAATGCTCTTGCTAAAGGGTTAACCAGCAGGGTAACAGATGTCAAGATAATTAACAAAACTAACCAAAAAACGATGATCCATTCCAGAAAAGTTTATTACAAGCTCGACAAGATAAGCAAAAGAAGAAAAAAAAATAAGCAAAAGAAGTTCGACAGACGCAGCAAGAACTCTATAAGCAACAAGGATCAACTTTCTACAACTAAACAGAAGAATCTACTTGGACGATTCCATGCCACCAGTAGGGCTCTCCCTCTGCAGTGAAGGAATGCTCCCACCTGAAGAAGGACCCGAAGAGCCAGACGGGACCGAAGGTTTAGGACGACGAGGATAGTGCTTTTCAAGATCATGCTCAGTCAAGAGGTCATGCTCTATCTTGGCCAGCACCTTGTTCGTCTCTTCGGTTAGCTGACAGCGAGCTTTGTACGTAATAGCGGTGTTACGCATCTCGGCCTGAGACAACAGGGTAGACAGACGGTTCACTTTCAAAGAGGCCAACTGAGCTGCTTGTTCATTAGTCGTATCCAAGCCTTTGAAATACGAGGCCTAACCCTCCTGTTTCACCAAGGCAGTCTGAGACTGCTCTAGATCAGATTGAGACTTGTTAAGTTTTTCATTTTCAGCGAGAAGCTGTCCCTGGAGCTCTGAAAAATAAAAACGAATGGTTAGATCCGCGAAGCATGAAAATCACACCCGACAAAGCAAATATATACCTTCGACTCTAGCAGAAGATATTTCATACTCGTTAACAACCGCATCCCGAGCATCGTCAAGAAATTCATATTCGTCGGATATTTTCTTATAATCCTTTTGAAAAAGGGAAAGAGCAAATTGACTAGCGTCTAACTCTACCTGCTTCATTGAATCCAAATGACGAAGATAATTGACTTCGTTATTTAGCTTCTCCATTCCTTTATTAAGTCGGTACATATTAACTATAATATTTTTCTCAGACTCATCTTGATGAGCTACGTTGGCCCTAGACGCGGCTAAGGCTTTGCCAAGGGCAGATGCCTCGGAACGAGCATCATCTCTTTCTTTAAAAATACGTTGAGTGTACTCCCAAACATCGGAATATTGAGAGTAACGGGCCTGACATAGCTCTTCTTCCAGGAGATTCATCTTAGCCAAAAAAGACGAAGAAATTCCGCGGGCCTCGCGAAGATTATCGCGCGTCCACATTAAAGTACCATCAAAGAGACGACGATCCGAGTTATACTTATTTTGTATATCAACTATCTAGATATGCCTTAGACGCTATGCCTCGGCCTTGGCATCCCACTTCTCGGACTCACTCTTAAGTTGTTCTACTAGTTCGGCAATACGGGTCTTCTGCCGCTCCCTCTCATTTCGAAGCCATATCAGCTCAGGGACTCCACCCAATGAAGATAGGGCGGGGATACTCAGACGAAACAAGAATTCCTAAAATAAAAATAACGATAAACATGAACAAGGAACAAACCTGTAAAATAAGAAGCATTTTTTCGAACGGCCTCCAACTCGCTACGCACCATAGCAAGCTCCAAACGAAGCCTCTCTTCTTCGGCGCCCAGATGCTCCTTCCCCTTAATACGATCCTTCATCTCACGTATCTCCTTATATCTGGAAGAGATAACAGCCTCTGCCATAGCCATATCCTCCTCTCTATGACGAAGCTTACCCTCTAACTTAAGATACTTGGCCTTAAAAAACTGGTACAAATTATGATTGCAGTATTCACTCCGCATCACCTATGAAGAGTATCGTGTAAGAATACCGCGGAGTGTCCACGGAGTACAAAACAGTAAAACACGACGTACCTCTAACATCCGCTGATGAGGTTAACCATACTGATAACCATCAGCTATGGCCATCATATCAACAATGGCGGATGGAGGGTCAACCACCAAGGTAGCCTCCAGCGACCTCAGATTCCTGTCCCAAACCTCCGCGACTCGATCTTCAGCGGATAACTGCATCATCTTTCGGGTATAGGCATCAGAATCTTTCTCCCCAGGAAACACGGGTGCAGGGTTCGGAACAAACATCAAATTTTTCTTGTTTAGCCAAGTAAGAACATCATCACCACCTTCCAGCATCAAAGACGGCGAAGGGGACCGAGTTGAAGGTTCTGCGGCAAAGGGAACCTTCTCAGAGGTATCAACATGCGCGGAAATCTGCACAGCGGCTTTCCCTTTACTAGATATATCCAGTACGTCCCAATCATCATTTGGGGAAAGCAGAGATAACTCATAAGCAAGACCCATTGTAGCATTCACATCAAAGAACGGCCCCGCAGATTGGACCCGGCCAAAAGAAAATTCTGGACCAACATGGTCCCCACCAATACTACCAGCAGCGGGAGTGCCCTCGACATCAGCACTAATAGGGGTATCCTGTGTACAACCACCAGCCGTGGTAACATCCGCAGGCTTCCCAACAAAGGGGTTACCCTCTGCACCACCAACACCAGAATCCTCACGAAGAGGGGGAGAAGTTTCAGTACGTTCCTCTCCATCAGACATATCTTCATCTTCCTCGAAATCATCATTAGCAGGACTAGTAACCTCCTCTTGGACCTCTACGTCATCAAAAATAATGGTAGAAGAGCGCTTGGGACCAATCCGCCTTTTATTTGTACCCTACAGAGAAATAAGAGAGTCAGATCGACATTCTTTCCTTTACTCAAAGATTTCCTTTGAATAAAGAAAGAAGGGGTAACTAAAGGAGTAAAAGATCCGCACCTTCACAGCAGCAGTACTCTTCGAGGAAGAGGCAACACCCGAAATCTCATCATCAGCATCAACAACATCGGAGTCGTATGGAAAACTCATACCTTCGAAGTTCAATTTCCAAGGGCAGTAATTTCCATAACGAAGAGGGGGAACCTCACGAGGAACGCTACCAACAGTAGGACGCCACCCGTCGGGACCTGGAATCCATCCCAAGCCAACGGACCAACAATCTCGATAACAGTGGCATGCCACTCATATTCATGATCGCGCTTTATCCTCTCACGAGAAGGAAAAAGTTTCTTATTAGCAGACCCTTCAGTACCAGGAACATACTTCAGCTTAGCATCACTAACCTCGCTCAAAAGACGAATCTCGCCACGGGAGGCATCAATATTACAAATAATCACACTCCACGGCTTGCGGTTCCTGATGTTGACATAATCCCCGAAATAATTGTTGAAATTCTGAGGGGTATACCATTCTCTCTCAGCAGGATCAGGGGTATAACAAGTCATCGTTGTCTCTCCCTTGCTGCGAAGATAGCACTCCTTCAGGGCGCAGAGATAATTCCCAGTCAACTGGGATACAGAATGACTAGGGGTATTTGTCTAAGAACCCTCGTGATCAGCCAACACGTCGTAGTAAAAAGAATCACCTGACTTGTACAAAGGAAGCATAAGACCCGCTTCGAAGTCCCCCACAGTAGTCAACAAATGAAACTCATCGACCTGGTATCTCGAGATAAGATCATAAGTAATGTCATCATCAGGGGAATAGAAGCGGACATCAAAATCTTGGAGCTCATGCTTCTCCTTAAACACTTCCAGATCAACGTGTTTAAAGGTAACTCTTTTCTTCCCAACCGGGACGCTTCGAATAACCAGCGCAATATCCTCCTCATCGAGAGGGTCTTGCGCGGAGTCTTTTGAAGGGCTCGTTTCCAGGACCTTCCTTTTCAAAGGCACACTCTTCGGTGGTTCAGCCTTCGAAACACCAGCCTTAACAAATTTTCCTCTCGAGGGAACCGCGGGAGGAGGAGGAAGAGGATTCTCCTGTAACGCCGGCGGAACCAAAGAACGAAGGGGACGAGCATCCAAAGCTCCGTCACGAGGAGCACCCTGCTTATTTCTAGACTCATCATGTGGACGAGAAGAAGTGCGGGTAGCAGCATATCTAGAACCAGGGGGATCCCTCGGAGTATCTCCCTTCCTCGAAGAATGCCTGTGACCAGAAGAGGATGAAGCCCTCTGAGAACGAGGATCCACATGCGAAGCCCTAGAGCCTACAGGTGGAGATATATCCGTGTCTCTACGCGGAGGAGATCTGGGAGGACTAGGCGGCGGAGTTTGGTAATGAGCCCGTGGAAGCTCAGCCATATCTACGGATACACAAACAAATAATAGATTCCTCAAAACCACAAATGAAGATCAAAAGGTTGAAAATTCTAAGGAATATGAAAACCCTAGCTAAACCCATGAAACATGAGGACGTTCTCCAACCAGAAACTCGTAACCCTTGCAGATGAAGAACAGGGGCAAGTATATATACTTTGTATATGTGTTCTTCATCGCAAGGGTAACGAGACAGCAACAGATGATGATCAACAAGCGAAAAATGGTACCAAAGATTAAACTCTTACCTAAGACAGATGCTTCAAACAACGAAAGGAAGAGCAACAGCGAAGAACGAGAACAGGATATCAAGGACGGGTCGTATTCAAGACAGAGCAGTAGCAGCAGCGGTCATATTCAAGGCATAATAGTAGCAGCAGCGGTCGTATTCAAGGCAGAGCAGTAGCAGCAGCAGTTAATGACATCCAAACAAAATGGAAGAATTCTTCAGGAGGAAAGAAGGAATCCACAGAGAATGAAATTTATTTCACATTCTCTTCCTCCTTAAATACCCAAGAAATCTGAAACTGTCCCTTCTCCCAAGGGGGAGTTATTGCAAGAAGTTATTGCTTAGTGGGAAACGCGCCCTAAGATCAAGGGGAAGTTATTGGGCGAGTGGGGAATATGTGACGGATTTCCTCTCACTTCAAACTAACGACTCAAGTCAGAAGAAAAGGGGAAAATTATAAGTACATAATCCCACCACTCGCCACGTGTCCTCGGATGAACACGTGGAGAGCGCATGACGAGGGGTATCAAGAGACGATGCCACATAGATACAACCAAGAAACGTGTACCAGCAGGGAGGGGCCCTCATATAGCAGATCCAAGGGCCATAAAGGATGGAGCACGGAAACAAATCACCACCGCGTTGGACCCAATACATCCCCGGATCTGCTTTATCCCATCTCTAGAAGAGTCTTAGATCTACGGTCAGGGCCCAACTGACTGACACGGACAAGACAAGGGAAGGACACCATGGTCTGACGCGTGTAGAAGGCCCAACCACCCGCATTAAACACTTGGAGCCACACACGCGTCAATCCACCAATAGAAGAAGCGAGCATATCTCTTCGGCAATAACGAAGAAACGAAGGGAGAGCCTCGTAATAACCGAAGACTCTGCGTGTTGGCACAAAACACAAGAGGATAAGATTACAACGGTTCCGTCGGTGGATCCCACGTGGAATCCCTATAAATACCCCTCCTCACTAAGAAAGAGGGGAGGTCGGAAAAGGAAGGAAAAAAGAGGAGAGAGAATTAGGAAGAGTAAGTAATACTTTAAATCCCGCTGCCTCAGTGAGAACCCCTAAAGTCATTTGAATAAGCTTGTAATCAGTCCATACTTAATGAAAACCTTTCTCTTACCCCGTGGATGTAGGCCTTAGTGCGGAACCACGTAATTACTTGTCTCCTTTATATTACGCACTTTACATTACGTTCTTTACATTACGCACTTTATATTACGCACTTTACATTACGTTCTTTACATTACGCACTTTATATTACGCACTTTACATTACTTTCTTTACATTACGCTCTTTACATTCCGCACTTTACGTTCGTTCTATACACTCTGTGTTAAATACTCGATGAGACAAGGACGAGTCTGAGGACTCAGAGTCGATGAATCGATGTCCGCACTATTTTGCTACGTATGTTATATCCAACCCGCGAACTTCGGTGTGAGCGAACTTTGTTTGTGGACACGTAGTTACTTGCATAATTTACGTGTTCACAGTACACTTAATGTTCTTTGTGTTCTAGCAAATTGCACTTTTCTTTTTTATCTTCTGAATTCGGAACACGTCACTTGCTTGATATTTTTCCTAAGAGAAATATATTTTCCTGAGATGCTATGCTTGCTGCTTTTCACATCATAATTGAAACATTCAAATACTTGAACTCTTTTCGTTGTTAATATGCCTATGAGATATGAATCTAAACTAGCCTAATATTATTAAATGACGGGTTAGTTAATCACCTAGTGAGAAAAGTATATTAGCATGAATAGCTTGTGTACAGAGTCATGGATAATTTTTAGCAAGAAGAATGAACCTAAAAAGGATTAATGAGGCTGAAAGCCTGGATTTTTGCATGAAGATGTTGTTGGTTAAGATGGTTGGAGCTTGAGTCATAGTGCCAGTAGAACTCTTGAAGCCTGTAGCGATATTTGAATATGGGTAATCGAAACCTAAATTCCTGAAATAGCAGGCCCTGTCATGGTTTTGTCGTGCGGTTTCGGAATACTTAGAATTTGAACTAGCCTTGGTTGTCTTCAAAGAATTTGCTAGCTCTATTGACTAGTAACTTTCTAAGCTAACCCAGTTTGTTATTTCATTTTGTTTTGCATCAAATTTTGGAGTTGCCTCTATTTAATAAATTGTATTGAATTTTATAATCATGAGATATGTACTGCTATCTTAGATAAGGGTGAATTTGGTTATGGATGTGCCTTAACATAAATGAGGAGTCTTGTAGTAGATACGGTCCTGCTATGCTGGGTTTATTTCCTAGCGTGAATTCCAAACTAAGTACATCAACTGTTAGAGTAGCTTAATGGACATGACCAATATCTAATTTATAGTAGCCTGATACGGTGCCTAGTCCTTGGTTGGCGGTAATGCTAGTTAGTCTGTATTCACCGAGAACTATCGTTTCTATGTATCCACCGTGTTTGGCATGGGCAATACTAATTGGGAAATGAAAGCTCATAGCACAATGAGAACATCTCTGGGATCCCTTTTTCCCTTTTCAGTTACATTCTTGCAAGGTTGTCGGCATGTTGTATATTTTAAAACCAGTGAGTGGTGTTAGTCGAACCACTAATGATCTTAAATCTATCTCTTCGTAAAAGGGACTTAAGTATAAGTGATTTATTGTTTCTACTTATGCCGACTTGGTATCTTTAAATGTGTGTATACTGTGGTTTGATCTTTGGGTGTACCAGGCTTCACACCTCTTTCATTGTTGAATCAAACTGTATCGGCAGGTTTGGTTTTATTTACAACTTACTCTTTATACATCTACTTGATGAAATGCAAGTTTTCAGCTGCTACAAAGCTAATACGGACGTCGACAAATCTTTGTTTAAGTGTGTGTACCGTGTCTACTTAATATGATAGCCTGACCTTATATACATTACATTACATCCCATTTTAATTTACTATCAAGTTATACTAGTTAGTGGTGGCATTTTCTTTAAATGCAAACTGAACCAACGATGCCATGTGCATTAGACTAAAATAACGTATATATGTATTGTTGAGTGGCTCCTTATGTTTAAAACTATGGGATTTAACTAGGCCATTGTCATAGGACTTTGGAAGAAAGGATTTTATACTTTCCCCTTGTATTAATGTAAATGAAGGAGCTTCTCGTTGGCCTTGAATACTCTTTAATTTTTAAAGCTAAGACAGTTCCACACTCAACTGGATGTGCTGGTGACGGTTAGAGATTTTGGCCATTATTTGAAATATTTTCGTCAGTTTAAAAACTAACACGCTGGTAGGGATGGTTCTTATTAATTAAGTCCCATTTCTCATGTGAATTTAGTCCTTAAATGGATGTGTTACTGTGTACTTACTACTTGGAGTTTGGTTGAACCATAGCCATAAAACAGGTGGAAATGTATTGTAGTATATGACTTGACGGTGGAGCTGTCGGTCAGTGGGAGAGCTAGTGGACTGTCGGTCAGTGGAAGCAATGAGTGTAGGCTGTCGGTGGTGGAGTGAGTAGCTAGTAGTGAATTATGTTGACATTATGTGAACATTCCTTCACCCATTTATCCTATATAAGGCCATGTAATTCTCATTCCAAAACATCCCAAAAAATCAGTTTCAAACCAAAGAGTAGTGTAAACTAAGAGAGAGTAAGGTCTTGTTCTTGAGAGGAGTTTATACTCTTGTAACCTTGTTCTAATCATAGTGCAAAGTTATCGTCGTCTTCCAAAGTGGATGTAGATCATCTTGATCGAACCACTATAAATCCTTGTGTTGTGTGTGTGCCTATTTTACTTTTGATTTCATTTCTATTTCAATTTTCTATTGATTGTGCTAGGAAGAGCCGTTGGTCATAACAAATTGGTATCAGAGCAAGGTGGAGCTGCCGGGAGTCGGGCTAAAAAGTGGTTATGGAATGCCGGTAGTCAGAAGGTCGCAGGGGGAGCCGGGAAGTTCAAAGTACGAGTAGTGTTCCAAGAGCATATGGTGGCAGTAATCATTGTCCGATTGGTAGCATACGGATGGAGGTGGCGAGGTGGTGTGTATTCTCGCCAAGGTGGAGATTGTTGGAGTTGTGTGGCTCAAATACACCCATGTGAGTCACACATGGAGTTGCTAAGGATAGTCCCACATAGAGGAGAACAAGTTCCATATGGTGATATATAAGCAAGGCATTCTCCATACATAGTACCGAGGCCTTTGGGATAAAACCCCACACCTAACCTCAAGGTGGTCAAGATGTGACAGTATCGGTGCTATGTGGCCGTGCCCGGAAAAGGTATGGCGGTCGGTGGAGGTCCTACATGTATCTTACTTAGAATTCATCAACAAGATAGAACAGACCTTAATTAATGTTGTTGTTTGTGTGAGCGTTGATTTAGTTTTGATTTAGCTTAAAGTCACCTTCTTGTTACTTAAATAATGTACATTGAAATTTATGGATTACCTCTTATGGTACTGTTGGTGACGTAATAAGATGGGGATATTTATTGCTACACAGTAAGTCTGTTAAGAGATGATTACTAAATATAGAACTACGAACTATGGTTGTGCTTGATTCCTTCGAGCAACTGAGAGGTACGTAGGCAGCCGCTATGCGGTTCAGCACAAATCTATAAGATTGTTCCTATCATCGGAAAGTACTGGTTGCTGCTTTGGAAGTTCATCGCATCTACTTGGAGATGATTGCAATCTTGAAAAGTATATATCATAGGCAACTGACCAATGATGGTTGGTAACCAGAACTACCTTAATTTGGAAATTGGATGTCTGTTAGTGGAAACTAGCCGTCTGTTAATTTTGGCAATTGGCCGTCTGTTAGTGGCAACTGGCCGTCTGTTAATTTTGGCAATTGGTCGTCTGTTAGTGGAAACTGGCCGTCTATTAATTTTGGCAATTGGCCGTCTGTAGTGGAAACTGGCCGTCCGTGAATTTTGGCAACTGGCCGTCCGTGAATTTTGTCAACTGGCCGACTCTTATACTTTTGGAAATTGGAACTCTTGTGGAATTATATGACTATTATGGTATGGGACATATGCTCATAGAATTCTAACCTTGAGACCAATGAGATTTCTGTTCAGTAGGATCTCAAGTTTATTGTTCGGTAAGAAATGATTTTTACCTTCTAATGTAGGGATTTTATTAGCTAACATAATTTTTATATTTTCACTTGAGTGGAATTTCAGGGAGTCGGAGCTTGCCTAGCAGGCTGAAATCCTGTTCGTTGGAAGTCCAGATTCTCTGACCGTCACAGCTCTTAACTTCCGAAATATAGCTCGGATTTCAACAAAATTTATATTTTCGGAAAGGGCTCGAAAATCTCTTCAAAACAAGATCCATTGATGATATGAAATTCTTAAAAAAAAAATGTTTTAACCCAAGCCGAGTATACGTTATGCACCAAGGTGCAACTTAGCCAAAATTTATTTCATATAAAAATATCATTATGCTCCCAGGTGCAACTTGGCCAAAATTTATTTCATATAAAAATACCATTATGCACCCATGTGCACCTGGACAAAACATTTTTTCTATAAGAATCAAAAAAATTGTTTTTTTTTTCCGAAATATAAATCAGATTTCAATAAAATTTATATTTTTGGAAAACGCTCGAAAATCTCTACAAAACAAGATCCATTGTTGATATGGAATTCTAAAAATAAAAAAAAATATTTTAAACCGGGCCGAGGATACATGATGCACTCAGGTGCAACTTGGCCAAAATTTATTTCATACAAAAATATGCATTATGCACCCAGGTGCAACCTGACCAAAATTTACTTTCTATAAGGATATGTATTATGCACCCAGGTGAAACCTGGCCGAAATATTTTTCCTATAAGAATCAAAAAAATATACATTATGCACTCGGGTGAAACCAGACCAAAACCTATTTCCTATCAGGACATACCTTATGCACTCATGTGCATCTTGTATACTTCGTAGATAAATCTAGGTTTATCCTACTAATCTCCTGCAATATATTATGCATATCCAAAATCACTAGTTCATGATCTTGAGCAATAAATCCAACATCAATAGAATCACATTCACCATCAAAACAGTAACCAAATACAAGTATTATAAATAAATAAATAAATAAATAAGAGGAATAACAAAAAATTCACAAAAAAACACATATTATGCACTCCGGTGCATCTAGGCCAAAACCTATTTTATGTCAGAATATACATTATGCATCTTATGTATTTCATGGATAAATCTAGGTTTATCCTGGTAATCATGTCGAACAACCGGTGGCAGTAGCAATTCCATTATCACAAAATTTTAAAGCTATTTAATTAAGATTTTTGTTTAATCTAAGTGTTCAAGTAGAATAATTAAGAAGAAGATAAATGATACTCTTAATCAGCAAAAATGCTATATGAACATTTTGGCATTCTAGTTTTTGCTCCTGATACTAAATTCTACAATTTGAATACAAACCTATTACCATGAATTTATACTGAAGACAGACCAGGCACCAAAATAAATAGAACTAAGTAAATGATAGTACTCTACTGCACATCTTACAAAAGCCCGTGCTGAGTTAGTTTGTCGCAATGCTTGTATTAGTAATGAAACATGAAAATCAAAGATAGATAATTTATTGCTTCAAAAATGTAATGACAACATAAAAGGTACCAGAATGTGATGCAACAACTACATCTTGAATTTCTTTATCATTTCAGCAACTTTCACATGAACAGAAAATGTCTTCCCCAGCACTATGAGTCTATGACATTGTTTGCTTGAGCTCGTAAAAGGGCATTATCGATACCTTAAAAAAACAAAATGAATACTAGATCACCACATTGCTTTCATTACATTCTACGTCGTTATTGTCGTTGTGCTGCATTAGAACTTCATTTGTCCCCCTGTGTTCACAACCATGACTCGACGGCATCATCAATTGGTCCATTGGTGCTGTGAAAAGCTTGGTACACATCTTTACCTCTCAAATTGAACCCAAATCCTTCTCAATAGAGTACCACAACCTGCAATTTCGACACAATCTTGGATTAGATACAAAACCCCCAAAACAATCTATGCCAAAACCCCAATTTGAACTCAATTTCAGTTCAAGTGAAGAACCCCAAATCTGTTGTTGTAAAAACCTTCATTCAAATCTCAATAACAGCCCATACTTCCACCACTATAGCACTCTCAATCCTTAGATACACAGCCAAATTGTTTCATGGAAACAACACATGCAGTCTTCAATATCACAACTCGTATATTTTTTTGCATATAAATCTTCTTGTTTTTGAATTTGGACCCATATAATTGTTGGAATTAATTACAATAAACGAATGCAAATGGGAAATAATACTTAGATTACACTGATAGTAGTAACAAATAACTCAATAAACTTAGTAGAGGCACGTATGAGATACGCTGAGCTAAAGGTAATATTGTCTGCTACTCCTCTGAGATGCTATAGCAATTAGCAAACTACCTCCAGGATACAACTACTGTTAGTTCTCCTCTATGTGTAGCATACACAGAGAGAACCCTTAGAACTTGGCAGCAAAAGTAAAAACAAAAACACAAATTGAAAATACAAATTGTTTCTAAGTAATGTAAAAACAATTTTATGTTTCTGTAAACTATATTTCTGTGAACTAAAATTCTGTAAATCAAGAAGTAGTTATACAAAATTATGTTTCTGTAAACTACAACTTGTTTCAGAAAAGAACTGAACGTTTTCTGAGTTTTAAGACAAATATGAATAAGAACTTAAGTTTCTGAAAATAATTAGAGAAGAAGGAGAAATTCAGAAGATAAGAGTTCTGAATGGTATGTTTTAAACTGAAAGCCTTAACTCGTATTTATAGGTAAGAATTCGAACGTTTGAGACACAGATCCGTAAATCACGCGTTCAATTTGTCGGATGAGTAAAAGCAAAAAGCATCCGTTAAAATAACAAAAAAACGCATCCGTCGGGCAAGATTCTTCTCGACGAGAAATCTCTATGCACAGGTGTCCACACGCGTGAGATTAAAGATTCTTTACGATGAAAACAGTTAAGAGAATTCACGCGTGAGAATTAACCGTGTGTGACTAAAGATGCTTCTAGTGGCTGTTAAAATTCTTCACATGTGTGGGAGAAACGTGTGGAAAAATTCAATAAAAAGAAAGGGTCGGATACACCCACACCCACACCCACACCCACACCCACTCCCACTCCCACTCCCACTCCCACTCCCGAGCCCGAGCCGAGCGAGCGTGCGTGCTTCTGTGCGAAGCACTGCGCGAACGGGAAAGGCAATAAGAAATGCAATAAGGTTTAGGCAACCTTGCCATAGTCTAGGGCTTTCCCCATACACAAAGGTCTAAAGACCCAAAGGGCCATGCCCTTAAGGTTAAACCCATGGTATTTAAGTCTAAAACTCTAAGTGTTTTAGTCTATGTGGGACTAATGTTTTATTCATTCACATGAAAAAACATCTAGGGAGCAATAAGTCTAGGGATCAAAACATGGTTCAAGCATTTTTGATTTTAAGAAAACATAGTTTTTTCTAACAATCCCCCACATGAATAATAAAACATGTCGATAAAACACGAGAAAACATAAGGCAACAATTTAGGCTAAGGTGTCCCAAAGATTGAACCTTAACTTAGTGAGAGGTTACCTGAACTGCTTGTTGATACGGTGAACGCAATGTCTTGAACCGCCAACAATGAATGCAATTCAGAAATAACAGCCACACTTGATGCCTCAACCGAAGAAAACAGCTGCCAAGCTCTTGCGGTTGTGCCCATTTTGGCCGTGGGCTAAAATCCCGGACTTAATGAATGTCTCTAGAGAATTAGCTCAAATTCTCATAGGAAGCGGCCTCACTTCCAACATCCACAAAGGTGAGTCCATAAAGAGTGTCCTGCCACACCCCGCTTTAATCAAAGACATGGAACCCATTAAGATCTCAAAATATCATCCTTATATTCTGCAGGATGCACTATCACACGGTTACACCATAGGGAGGGACTAAGATAGTGCTTTCACAATATCACCATAAATTAGTTGTCTCATTGAACCTTGATCTTGGAAATCCAATCACAAGGTTGAGTATCCTTCATGGTGATTTATTCTATGAGCTTAAGTCCCATCCCCCTCGATGTGGATTTAACTTCATCTCTTGGTAAACCTTTCGTCAAAGGATCTGCAATATTATCTTTGGAATTTACAAAGTCTATCGAGATAATACCAGTAGAGAGTAGTTGTTTCACCGTCTTGTGTCTTCTTCGTATATGTATAGACTTCCCGTTGTATACATTGTTCTTTGCGCAACCAAGAGAAGCTTTACTATCACAGTGGATTGCGATTGAAGACACAGGCTTGGGCCAGAGTGAAATTCCTCCCAGGAAACATCGTATCCATTCAGCTTCCTCTCCAGCTTTTTCCAAGGCTATAAATTCAGACTCCATAGTGGATTTAGCTATACATGTCTCTTTGGTAGACTTCCATGAGACACACGCACCTCTAAGTAAGAAGATGTACCCACTAGTAGACTTGCACTCTTCTGAGTCTGATATCCAGTTGGCATCACAATACCCTTCCAGTACAGCATGATACTTCCCAAAACTTAAGCAATAGTTTGAGGTCCTCTCGGTAACGTAAAACTCAAGAGAGCATTCCAGTGATCCTGCCCTGGTTTTCAAGTATACTGCTAATCTACTCACGAGTAAGCAATATCAGGTCTTGTATAGTTCATCAAATACATAAGACAACCAATAATGCGAGAATACTCAAGTTGATCAATACCCTTACCCTTGTTCTTTTTCAATTTACAAGTGGGATCAAAAGGAGTAGATGCAGGTTTAGCATTTTCATAATTAAATCTCTTTAGTACGGTTTCAAAGATAATGAGATTGACTAAGACTATATCCATCGACATCTTTCTCGATTTTCATCCCTAAGATTACATCAGTAGGGCCTAAGTCTTTCATGTCAAAATTATCTCTAAGCATGCTTTTAATGGTATTAATAATATCAAGGTTACTGCCTAATATGAGCATATCATCAACATATAGGCATACAATAACATGTGAATCATTAATGATTTAATGTAAACACATTTATCGATTCATTAACCTTGAAGCCATTAGTTATCATAACATGATCAAATTTTTCATGCCACTGTTTAGGTGCTTGTTTTAAACCGTATGAGATTTTTTTTTCAACTTGCAAACTTTGTTTTCACAACCTTTTACAATAAAGCCTTCAGGTTGGTCCATATAAATTTCTTCATTCAATTCACCATATAGGAAAGCAGTTTTAACATCCATCTGATGTATATGCAAATCATAAATAGAAGCAATAGCAATCAACATCCTAATCGAAGTGATTCTAGAGACTGGTGAATAGGTATCAAAGAAATCTATTCCTTCCTGTTGTCTATAGCCTTTAGCTACCAACCTAGCTTTATATTTGTCTATAGTTCCATCTGTTCTAAGTTTCCTTTTAAACACCCATTTGCAACCTATGGATTTACTACCGGGAGGTAAATCTACAAGCTCCCAAGTTTCGTTTTGCTGAATGGACTCCCATTAATTTAATGAAGCTTCTTCCCAGAAAGGAGCTTCTGGAGAAGTCATAGCTTCCTTATAGGTTTGGGGTTCAAACTCTACCGTAAGAGTCAAAAAATCAGGGCCAAAACTTGTTTCAGTTCTAACCCTCTTACTTCTTCTTGGTTCAGTCTCATACTCCAAAGTTGGAGTTTGACTAGTCGATGGAACATCCGGGAGGTCATCATGGACCCTTTTCCGAGGTCCAGACCTTAAAGGAAATATGTGTTCATAAAACACAACATCTCTAGATTCCAATATGGTGTTCTGACCAATGTTATTATGGTCAGAACTGATGACCATGAACCTGTATGCAATTGTATGCTCAGGAAACCCTAAGAAAACGCAATCGACTGTTTTAGGTCATATTTTAGTTTTCTTGGGAAGAGGAATGGCCACCTTGGCCAAACATCCCCACACTTTAAAGTATGCATAAGAAGGTTGTTTACCATTCCACAATTCATAAGGAGTTTTATCAGATTTTTTAAATGGAACTCGGTTCAAAATATAGCAAGCAGAGAGGATAGCTTCCCCCCACAAGTTCGAAGGTAACCCTGAACTAGTCAGCATAGCATTCACCATATCTATGAGTGTTCTATTTTTTCTTTCGGATACACCATTCGATTCAGGTGAATATGCTGCAGTGGTTTCATGAATAATTCCATTATTTTTACAAAACTCACCTATGGGTATCACATACTCACCACCACGGTCTGACCTAAGAGTTTTAATCTTAACTCCTATTTGGTTTTCTACTTCAAGTTTATAAAATTTGAAAGCTTCTAAGGCCTCATCTTTACTTCTAAGAAGATGAACCTGACAAGTATTCGTGAGTAATCATCTATAAAAGTGATGTACCATTTTCTACCACCTCTTGTTGGTGTTGATTTCAAGTCTCCTAAATCCGAGTGTATTAGTTCCAAAGGAACTTTTCTACGTTCAACACTTTTATTAAACGGTTTTCTTGCATATTTAGATTCAACACAGATTTCACATCTTTTATTTTTGTCAAATTTTATTTTTGGTATGCAACCTAAATTAGCAAGTCTTTCTAGCGATTTGAAATTAACATGTCCAAGTCTATCATGCCAAACATGTGAAAAGTCACAAACATAAGCAGAAGAAGATGCATTAACATTCAATTTCAAATCAGATACACTAAGCTTAATCACGTTATCGGTAACATAACCTTTTCCTACGAATTCACCATGCTTAGAAATAACAACAGTATTAGATTCAGAAAAAATCTTAAAACCTTTTCCTAGTAAGATGGTTTCTGAGATAAGGTTTTTGCATATGTCTGGGACGTAAAATACGTCATTCAATGCGAGAGTTTTTCCTGAAGTTAGCTTCAGTTCGACCTTGCCTTTCCCCACCACTTTCGCGGTGGAAGAGTTTCCCATGAACAGTTTCTCATCATATCCTACTATGGCATAGGAGGAGAAAGCATTTCTAATTCTACAGACATGCTTGGTGGCTCCAGAATCAAGCCACCAGTCTCTCACATTAGTCATACTAGAGACAAGGTCGACTTCAGACACCATGCCAGTGAAATATCCAGAGTCCTCTACTATGTTTGCCTTATTTTTCTGTTTTGGATCATATTTGATCCTTTTAGGGGCCTTACAGTCTTTAGCCATATGTCCAGGTTTACCACAATTAAAACAGTCGCCTTTGATGGTGTGCTTAGTGACACCACCTCTAGGCTTAAAATTGTTACCTCTGGGTTTTCGACGTCTGTAACGTTTATTACCCATTTTGCTGGATTCTCCAGGGGTTTTCTTTGAAGCAGCTTTATCTCCAAAACATGAGCTTTGTTGGACATGTTTTTGCTCAGCATCATGCTCTTGTCCTTGCTGCACATAAGCTCCTCAACCTGGATCTTTTTGCCAAGCTCCACCATGGTGATTTCACGAGTCTTGTGTCGCAGACTCCTCTTGTATTCGCTCCATGAGGGTGGAAGCTTTTCAATCACAAATTTCGATACTTGTAGAGCTTCATCAAAAGTCATGCCTTCAGCAAGAATCTCGCTGATGAGGAGTTGAAGTTCGACGAACTGTTCTACCACAAGCTTTTCGTCAGTCATGTTGTATTCTAAGAACTTATCCATCAAGAACTTCTTACTTCCAGCAGCTTCAGCATGATATTTTTCTTCTAGAGCTTCCCATAAATCAAAAGCATTAAAATCTTCTTTTGCATTATAGAAGTCATACAAGGAGTCATCAAGACAGTTAAGAATATGATTCTTGCACAAATAATTCTTCCTATTCCACCTGTCCAATTTATCTTCATTACCACGGCGATGAAGTTTTCTCGAGGGTTTTTCTAAAGCATATCCATCTAACCTTTGGTCGTTTAGGAAGAATAGCATTTTAGACTTCCATCTCTTAAAGTCCTTACCACTGAACTTTGGTGGTTTTTCTACAGTATTCTTTCCCATGTTCTTACAACAAAGAATATTACAGTATTACAATATTACAATAAGGCACGATATTACCTTTAGATTGTTGGAATTAATTACAATAAACGAATGCAAATGGGAAATAATACTTAGATTACACTGATAGTAGTAACAAATAACTCAATAAACTTAGTATAGGCACGTATGAGATACGCTGAGATAAAGGTAATATTGCCTGCTACTCCTCTGAGATGCTATAGCAATTAGAAAACTACCTCCAGGATACAACTACTGTTAGTTCTCCTCTATGTGTAGCATACACAGAGAGAACCCTTAGAACTTGGCAAACAAAAAGTAAAAACAAAAACACAAATTGAAAATACAAATTGTTTCGAGTAATGTAAAAACAATTTTATGTTTACGTAAAACTATATTTCTGTGAACTAAAATTCTGAAATCAAGAAGTAGTTATACAAAATTATGTTTCAGAAACTACAACTTGTTTCGAAAAGAACTGAACGTTTTCCGAGTTTTAAGACAAATATGAATAAGAACTTAAGTTTCGAAAATAATTAGAGAAGAAGGAGAAATTCGAGAAGATAAGAGTTCTAAATGGTATGTTTTAAACTGAAAGCCTTAACTCGTATTTATAGGTAAGAATTCGAACGTTTGAGACACGATCCAGTAAATCACGCGTTTAATTTGTCTGACGAGTAAAAGCAAAAAGCATCCGTTAAAATAACAATAAAAAACGCATCCTGTCGGGCAAGATTCTTCTCGACGAGAAATCTCTGTGCATAGGTGTCCACACGCGTGAGATTAAAGATTCTTTACGATGAAAACAGTTAAGAGAATTCACGCGTGAGAATTAACCGTGTGTGACTAAAGATGCTTCTAGTGGCTGTTAAAATTCTTCACATGTGTGGGAGAAACGTATGGAAAAATTCAATAAAAAGAAAGGGTCGGATACACCCACACCCACACCCACACCCACACCCACTCCCACGCCCACGCCCGAGCCCGAGCCGAGCGAGCGTGCGTGCTTCTGTGCGAAGCACTGCGCGAACGGGAAAGGCAATAAGAAATGCAATAAGGTTTAGGCAACCTTGCCATAGTCTAGGGCTTTCCCCATACACAAAGGTCTAAAGACCCAAAGGGCCATGCCCTTAAGGTTAAACCCATGGTATTTAAGTCTAAAACTCTAAGTGTTTTAGTCTATGTGGGACTAATGTTTTATTCATTCACATGAAAAAACATCTAGGGAGCAATAGGTCTAGGGATCAAAACATGGTTCAAGCATTTTTGATTTTAAGAAAACATAGTTTTTTTCTAACAATAATTTCAGTTAAAAAGATTCAATTTTGATCAGGAAAAAGTCATTCCTAATAAAACCCATCGTTATTCCCATCTGTTTCTCAATTCATATATACCTTCTCTTGTAACTCGACCATCAAAGCCATTCCAAATTTGTTGTTGTCGAACCAATTTGAGTTTATGTCAAGAAACCCCCGAATCAAAGTAAAAATATGAACAAACAACCATGATTTTATAGAAATTGTTCATAACCATTATTAACTTGCATTAGATAATCTGATTTCTTAATACCCGCTGAAAAATCCATCGCCACCACTTCCTTCAAATCAGAACACTTATTAGTGTTCATCACGTAGTCTCCTTCTCGTTGGCAGCGGAAGCTTGAGAAGGTTTTGAGTTCTATTGTTCTTCATCAAAGAATGAGAGGGTAATTTAGTCTGCTGCTGTAAAAACAGTCACACAGTTTGGGCGAGATATCCGATTCTGGATATTAGGAAAGTATATTGAAGATTTAGGATACTAGAACAATACTCATATTTTGCTTGTCTTTTAGACCCAGAAATTCTAATCGAAGGTATATTCGACCAAAAAACTGTATAATTAATGTCTAGATTAAGAATTACCACTTTCTTTAGGTCTGATAGGATGTCTAGGCCACACTTCTTTAGAACCTTATAGGCTATGGCATTGGTAGTGTTGTACACAGCCAAATACAATACTTTCATGTAATCCGGAAGGTCGGAAATTTTGTTAACATCCCACCTGGAAAATGAAAATCAGTGTGATCCAATTAACTAAATCTTCAAGATAGAGGAAATGAACGAATCCATTCATCACTAATTCAGTTCTGGTCAGTAAGAGAAAAAATATAGAATACCAACCTTTCAATTGCATCAGTGAATATTTTGAGTTCTTCTAAGGTACCATAAACGTCATATGCATCATCAACTAGAGTTTCCAATGCACCCCATTTGGTTATCTCTACCCTGCTGATGTCAAACTCCGGCTCAAAGTGACACCATATGCTCTAGACAAACATTTCCACAAACCTGTTTCTGGAGAAGCTCAATAATTCAATACAACCCAACTCTTTCCACCACCTGTAAAATGAGATCAATTTGATATCACTTTTCATTAGAGAATTAGGCTCTTAATAAGACCGGTATTATGATCATCGCCTCATATTAGATAAGATCTATATGACACAGCTTTCTACAAACTACACTCCTTTACTTTTGGGGAATTTTTTTGTTCATCGAAAATAGGTGATTGGTTGTGAATATTGTGATAATACATGCAAAAACATTCAAGAAATTAAAAAAATACTGAATGAGCGCAATAGATTAGGTGTCTTATTCAAATTAAGGGATGATTTAATTAACTACAGACATCTAATTAGCTTTGACTCCGGTTGGTAATCGATGACGGATTCGATCTCCCAGTTAACCAAATACTCCCTACGTGGCTACGTCCCACTATTAGATGACCTGGTTCAAGTTTGCACAATTCTTAAGGCAAGGAATGAAATGGAGTATTTTTTACAATTATACCCTTATGATAGTAATTTGTGAAATTTAGAATTGATTTATTTCTCGAACTATACCATGGATTTTCGTAAACTTTATATCATTGAAAAGCATTTTAAGACACCTACATAACGAATATAAACATGAATATCAAATTATAAATATTTCTTATACTACCGATAATCAATCAAAGGGATAATTTTAGAAATATCCCCTTATTTAATGAAATAGGTCAACAAATAGTGGGACAAAATGTTAAACTAAGTATGTCATTTAATAATGGGACGGAGGGAGTACCAACCATCTTAAGCATTAATTAGATTCTCATACGAACCCAAATGGAGCTTACTCAGAACTATCAATAGGCGTTAAAATATATATTTTGTCTGTCCCACTATTAATTGACCTATTTATTTTTAGATTTTGTCCCATAATAGATAACATATTTCACTAAACCAGGGAATACTTCTAAAACTACCCTTTTAATTGTTTTTTGTTAGTATAAGAAATATATATAATTTGATAGACATGTTTATATTCGTTACATGGGTGTTTAAAAATGTTTTTCAATGATATAAAATTTGCGAATATCCATAGTATAGTTTGAGAGATGTTACAGGGCCTACAGCCCATGGATGTGCGGTCCATATAGTTACCTAGTGTTTCCCCTTTATATATATTGTATCCATGTAACCCTAAGAGACTGATGAATGGAAACTCTCTTGCCTCTTTTTCTTCCCTACATTTCCACTACAATACGTTATCATGCCCGATGCTATACTGCAGAGCTAGATGGGATTTTTGGTATATTTATACCCTTCTACATGGGTGATTTAGATCAACGCAGTTATGCAATTACCATCAAGCTAATGTTGAAATCGCCGGAATCAAATCAGATGAGTTGGATCAATTTCTTTTTTCTTTTTTTCCCCTAATTTTTTATTTCATTTTTGGAATCTGCCCTATTTTGTGATTTCAATTTTGGGTATATTAAATTTGTGGTGTAAGTTAACTTGATCTCTAGAAGATACGTATATGCACCCTATATCAATTGATCTAATTTTATACGCTTATATTCAATCGATTTGTTGAATTCTATAATAAATGATTTGATTGAATTTTATAATAATATAATATGAGCATGTTTTGTGTTAGGGTGATTAATCGGCTGTAGTAATTCTTGTCATAGATACAAGCCATATGATGGTATAGTAATTATGATATGATTATGATTTATAATATTATTTTATATTATAAATATATGATTTTGATTGGATCTGTGTGCCTCTGTGACGTGGGTGAAATCATGTCTGGGACGGAGGAGAAAGAGAACATGAAAGGAAGAAGGAGGAGAAAGAAACTCGTTTGTTCCCCTGCCCTGTTCTTTCCCGGTCCTAATCCAACCCTGTTTCATTCGGTCCAACCCAGACCGGTTCAACCCAAATCAGCATGGTCCCATTCCGGCCGGGTTCCGGACTCTGTTTCGTTCCAGCCTGTTATTGGTTTTCTGGCCGTGCGCGATCAAGGCTATTCCTATTCCACCTATGTACAGTGGGAACCAAAGCTCGAGGTATGTAACTAATGGAACATCTATCGGGCTCTTTTTTTTTTTTTAGAACATTTTTTTGTCTTAGATAAGTCCATATTACATGAAGGGTCAATTCCAATCTTGAATATGATATTGATCATAGTTGAATGATTTTTTTTTGTTCAATTGATTGTACCAACCCGATTCAAATACATTTGTTTTGGGTTTAGAAGTACTTGAACACCATTATTGCGTACATGATTTTTTCTTCCAAAAATTTGAATATTCCAAGAAATGTAATTCCACTTGCTCGACTATTAAAGAGTCGGTAGTTTCTAAAGAATTGCAAATAAAATCACATGTATTACAGTTTATGTGGAAGAACTCACAAAAGACGATATGAGTAAGAAAATTTCCATTTCTCTACTTTATCAATTATACTAATGCACCAGTATATATTGAAGTATGACAACAAGAGATCTATATACGTAATCTAGTCAATCTAAAGTAAGTGGTTGACATGTGTAATGAGATTCTCTTAGCCTTTTGAGATAAATATTTTTCTCAAATTAAGCTAAATGTAGAAAAATTGAAAATGGAAAGAACCCCAAAGTAATGAGGGTTAGACAGAATCGTATAAAGCATGTGAAAAGGGACATATATATCATGAGACGAATTTTTTTCCCCAGCAGTAATAACACCAAAGTATAGGTATCGATTGAACATGGGATCAGCTAAAATGTAATTCTAGCTCCCATCATAAATAAAAGAGTTGGAAATGCACCTGGTCATTAGTGTTGGTATATACAATATAATGTGTATGTGTATCATTGTAACAACCAATTTTCACATCAACTTTAATGGCAACAAGAACTTTGCTTGGCCAATTGACTATCTTATCGAGTACATCACTGTTTATTTTATTTTTATTTTTCAAGATAGAACAAATACGTCGCAAAATCTCTAGATGTACCAAGAGATAATCACACCTTGTTAAATTCCCAAGTAATATGTGCAAATAGATATCATGTGGAACATCAAAATGATGAGAATGTAATTGATTGCATCTTTTATAGTTTCTAATATATTTGGAAGGAAATATATTTTATAAAAACTAATGAGTCAATATAGTGCAATGTAATTCACTATAATATTTGGATTATTGAATCCATATTGATTTCGGCGATAAAATGTTGGAAACTGACTCATACATGCTATGGGTATAACCATAAAAAGACTTTGGTTATGACATGATGATTGTTATGAATAACTCATACAAATATCACTTTATTTGAGTGAACGAAAATGGGAAAAATATTGACAGAATGCAAAGTGACATCATATCTCTCAATAAGTGTTTTCTAAATTACTACATGCACAACCCCTCTTCCCATTTTGCATTTAGGTAAGAAAGCATGTCACTCATTTTTACAAAGTCTTCAGTAAAACAAGATCGAGACCATCCTAAGATGCAAATGGTAAAAATTCCATATTACAAAGAAACAAGGTGAAATTTAGAAAAATATTCATGTAGAATGCATGCGGACCATTAAAGTGACTGATGGATCTGGTGAATGTTTTGACATTTTGGACTAGTTATTGTTCCCAAGAAATTTGCGTTTTGAAAACTCCTAGCACATATTACGTACACAATGCAAAATACAAAGGCTAACCACCATTGTTAATGCTATAAAATTTACATCAAAAGGACTTGATAAATATTGCATGTTTAATAGGATCAATATAAAGCATCTTATACCCAATGGTCTCGCAGAGGCTACCATCAAAGGTTACAGATGGTGTCTAAGGAATAGGTTATGTGTACCAACCTACCTTTTATTTCTTTGGGGATATACAATATTACGTGCATTTTACTCAATTTTTGTAGAACCCAATATTAGTCAAACTTTTATGCGTACCAGTTGGTAACTGAATTCAAGCCTGAAATTTGTGTTCTTATGCATTTTTGGTTGAACTATATATGTGTCATTACAAGTCCACATCGTACTATGATGGGTCATAAAAATGATTAAGTAAATTAAGTAAATAATATCAGCATTTTAAAACTTTTGGAAGGATATCTCTTACTGTTAGATTTGTAGGTTATCACTTTAATGAGACCTTCTTCCCATCGTTAGGGGGGGATATGAAAAAGTATTTCTAAGGGAACGACATGAATTGTCGTGGTGTGTTCCCACTCTGTCTCATATTTATTCTTGTACTCCACAAATGTAAATGTGAAGTAAGAAAGAATATTCGATTCTCAGAATGTAAACTGATGTTGCTAAAGTGATGAGATCACACATACCAGATGAAAACCTACCTGCGAAGTTACAAATCCTCAATACATGATATACACCATAGACTAAGGTGTTACAACTACACTCAGTGGAAGTGTGGTTGAGGCCGTGGCTCCATAAAGGAAGTTGGAGAGACCACCTGGTTTGATCAATCCTCACCTAGAAAGGAAGTAGGTGAGTAAGGCACAACTTATTTATATCATCAGAAATTATCTTATAAGATTGTCTCTGACTATGTCCATGAATCAATAATGGAGGACGCTCCGAAGTTTTAAATGATTCTAGAGAACAATGAAATCCCGATGGATTATGAGAATGCACATGAGTCAATGGAAGGATCATGCGTGCACAATGATGATATAATCCATAAATAGTTGCTTCAGAAGTAGAGCACAATGAGATCGAACCATGCTTTATTTTGATTAATCTCAAATAAATAGCATATTTGTCTTACACAATCCAAGTAGAACTTTATTTTTTGGAAAATATACATGTATTTGGTGTGGTAGTGCTAACCAACCAAGTGTAAATCCTATTGGACATACATAATTAATTTGTCATAAAGCATAATGAGAAGAAAGTAGTCTTAAAGTACAACGACTCGCCTTGTGACGCGGGGTTTCTCACAAATCCCTGGAATTGTTCTCTTGTAATGAACATTATAGAGTTCTGCTAATTACTTAGCTTGGTAATTTCAAAAGGACTTGTAATGCAGCATATGTATGTGGTTGTTACGCATCTCTGAAATAATCAAGAGATAAAATATATTTACAAAAGTACTTGTTGACTTTTGTTTCCCAAATAAAATGACTCTAAACCACAGAGTGCGTTTATAGTTAGATAGAAAGCTCACTTATAGATTGAAGCAATCAGGCGGAAGTGGTATACCCGTCTAAGTGGATATTTGATTTGGAAGGGATAGACAAGTAAGTTATTTTTCCTTGCGTATTCACAAGAAAGTTCTTGATTTGGAATTGTAGCTATCTATGTCAATGATACAAACATGATGGGTACTCTTGGTGTAATAAGAGACCTTAAAATATATTTGAATTCCGAATTTGAGATGAAAAGTCTGGGGAAAGTTCGACCGAATACTGAGCTTGTGGTATATTATTCCACCAGTTTGCATATGTCTAAAGTTTTCAAGAAATTTAAAAAGGACATGCATCATGCTAGCATTCCCATGGTTAGTCGAGGTTCAGATGTAAGTAAATGACCAATTCTTCTAAAAGAAGATGACGAAGATGTGTCAGGAGATGAATTTCCCTTATATAAGTATAATATACGCATTATTGTACTTAATATAATGTACTCGACCAAATGTTACATCCACAGTGAACTTGTTAGCTGGATATAGCTCAGCGCCAACGCAACGTCATTGGAATGGTATAATGAACGTAATCATATACTTAAAAGTAACCATTGACATGAGTTTGTTTTATCCCTGCAAAGACATAAAAATGAATGCTAATTTAAGTGCAATACAAAATTTGTTGATTATGAAGGAACAATAATATTTTCTCCAATGAAAGTAATTATGGGGGAGATATGGTAGACTATTTTCTAGGTCATTACCGATATTAAGTTTCGAAAAGTACATGACTAAAAAAAACTGTCTGGTACAACTATGAAAGTAATCAGGGGGAGATGCCGACGTCAGGGGGAGGATCCAAGGATATGATGTCGACATATTTTACTTCGAATTTGAAGCTGTGTTGTACTCTTTTTCCCTTCGATCGAGAATAGTTTTTCCCAAAGGATTTTGTTACTCGACAAGGTTTTTAGCGAGACAACACTAAACACCTCAAGTATGTTGAACGTTGATGACATAAAGATCGCGTTGACATTACTGAAAATATTTGAATCAAAGAAATGAATGGAGATAGTCTGTTAGAAATGTAACTTCCAGAATCAGCAACAGGGTCATATAAACATTCAAGTCACCAAAGTAGTGTGTGATAAACTTCCTTTGACTACAGTAGACTAATGAAAATTATCTGACATCAGGGGGAGAATCTAATGGTGTGTTTAACTCTCTTCCTTCACCGAGGTTACTTTTCCCGTGGGGTTTTATTTCTCGGAAAGGTTTTTAATGAGACAACAACAAACATCAGGAATGTGATTTCCCAGCTAAGGCTATTGTCTCTCTCACGAGGATTTCCTGCCTTAGGAGTTGTCAAGCAACTAGTCAAATTCAACGGAGCAAAGTGATCATCTTCAACAGATTACCTTTACTTGCATCTGTCACGTTGTATTGTTTTCCCTTCGTCAAGGTTTTATCCCACTGGGTTTTCCTTGTCAAGGTTTTAATGAGAAAACGTATACGAATCCAACTACTTTCTAAGTTTTATTAATATTGTGATCTTTTTCTTTAGTTCAGTTTTTTCCCTCAGGGGTTTTCCTGACGAAGTTTTAACGAGGAAGTTAACTTAGATTCGTCGATCTTTGAAGATCGTATTGCATGTGATGAACTACATGTAAAATACGAGACAACATGTGACATACTACATGTGAAGAGTTGTACCAAGGTTTTATCCCACTGGGTTTTTCCTTGTCAAAGTTTTAGTAAGGAAATCTATTACATCACAAGTCATCAAGGAGAGAACGACATTTGAAGAACTACATTCAAAGCACTATATGTGAAGCACTATGTGAACCGCACAAGGGGGAGTGTTACAGGGTTTACAGCCCATGGATGTGCGGTCCATCTAGTTACCTAGTGTTTACCCTTTATATATATTGTATCCATGTAACCCTAAGAGACTGATGAATGGAAACTCTCTTGCCTCTTTGTCTTCCCTAGATTTCCACTACAATAAGAGATAAATTATTTCTAAATTTACTAGTTATTATTAAGGATATAATTGTAAAAAATATTTAAAAAATATTATTTCCCCTTCCTTGCCTTAAGAATTGTAGTTGCAAAATATCCTACAACTACACCCTCAGTAGAATTTGTAAAACTTAAGAAGTTCTTGATGATGAATGACAATTTTCTTATTAATGCCCTCAATTGATTACAAAGAAGTATCTAAATGGAACTAGAATAGTTACAACTTTCTCTATTCTCTTTCCTAAGATATTTTCTAACACTCATTAAAAGAACCTCTCAAATTTTACATTTGAACTACTATTTATAGGGAAATCTATACAACTGTATGTAAGATGCGAAATATCGCAACTTATATTCGCAAATCTATCTCATGTTCGCAAATCCTTTACACTTCTTCCGTGCTTCTTCTACTATCGCGCTATCTTGTGACACTTTCCTCTTATACTTGTTACGATATTCGTAAACCAATACCTTGCGATATTCGGTACCTACATATTGCCTCTTCTCATGTCAGTTCTACGAAGAAGAAATGTCATGAGAATTATTATTCTCGTGAATTTAATATAGTTATCATCACCTGTTAGATTCGCAACACGTATTTTTTCTTTCATTAAATTTTTGACACGTTTTTTTCGTAACCGTTCTTCTTAACCGCTCACGTCTAATCATATTGATGAGTTTTTATCTTCTTTGAACTCTCTCTTCTTTATAAATATTATCTTTAGTTCTTATTCTTATTTTTTTATCTTGTTCATCTTCCTCATCACTTCTGCTTCTGCAATATATTCCTTTTTTCTTCTACTACTATTTCTCACCTCTTTTACATCTTTTCTTTTCTATTTCTATTCTTCATCTAATGGCTCCAAAGAAGAAATTTCTAGAACAACTTAATGCAGAGTTTGCTGATAGAGACCTCGTTCTTTCTAAAATTGATGGTCACAACAATAAATCCTCTCTCTGTATGGAACTCTTTATTGATCTCCACTGGGATGATCGGAAAATTTTAGTTTCACGAGGTCAAATTCTCGCAGGTCTTCCTCTTCCTCTTTATGATGTCAATATTCTTCTATTCTACAAAATTATTTCCCACCAAAATTTCTCACGAGCCATTTATCAATTAACTGGTGATTGCATTCGTATTCTGGTTGAGTTCGCAAATCGTGCTGCTTTTGGAAAATCTTTGTATCCAATCGAACGTAGGAAGCCCGTATTTAGATATGTAGAGATTATTGCTGAGAATTACACGGTTGAGAATTTCTTTAAGAATTATACACTAATTCCTGCGAAGAGAGAAGATAAACGTTGGGGTGTTCGTTTTCATCGTAGATCTGATGTCGCAGAAGATGATCTCCTTATGCATGATATTGATTACGCTTCTGGGAACAATCATACTCCTCGCCGTTCTCATGATGAAGATTGGTACAACTATCCTCTTGCATTATCGGGTTCTTATATTTCTGGAATAGTAGACCTTCCTGCGAATCTTCGTGATCGTAACTATCAACCCTGGGCTTTTTCTTGGCCTAACAGAGATAAAGATGTATGTATCTTTATCCCTTTATTTTCTTTGTTATTTTCCTTCTTTTGCTGATCCTTTTGCAATATTTCCCAGGTGAATGAACTCAAGGAAAGTTATCTTAAAACTGGGAAATCCAGTACTCGTGAGGCTTTCAACTTGTTTTCATATGAGGTAAGAAACATTCTTATACATTTTAAACAATATATTGTTGCCTCTGTTTCTTATCCTTATATGAATTTGTAGGTTCTCCCTAATATCCCTGAGGCTGTTGTGAATGAGAACAAGAATTCAATTTCTTCCGAGGTGCTAACTACAAGACAAAGGACACTTCGTTCTGCGAAGAATACCCAAATTGCTGGTGACAAAGAAGATGTTCTTCGCAAAGGAAAAAGGAAACTTGAGGATATTGTTTCTAAGAATAATAGGAAAAGAGTCCCAGTCAATGCTTACTCCAATGTGAACTCCTCTAGTAAAAATGTTGACGAAGAACAAAGTGATGAAGGTGATAAGCTTCCTGATAAGGATCTTAGTTCCAATTATGATACTATTTCTGATAGGGGACATAATGAAGATGATGATGATGATGATGATGAAGAAGATGAAGACTATAGCAATGCGGAAACTTTTGAGTCTGCAATGATTCAATTGTCTGAGGTTTTTCTCCATTCTTCTCGTGGATTAGGAAATTCTTCTACTGCGAATGCTCGTAAACTTATTGCAAAGGCTTGTAAAGTTCCTATCAGACTCAACAATAATTCCCTTTACTCGGAATTTCAAGATTCGTCTCTCCTCGCTTCATTATACTCTTTGGGAGTATGGTAAGTTTCTTTTATATCCCTTGTTTCATTGATTTCTAATCCTTTTTATTTGCTCAGGTTGGGAGGGTCAGCTGCGCAGTTGCTTCAGACTGGGAAAGACGTCATGATATTGCTGAGAAGAAAACTTTAAATCGTTGTAAGAAGTTGGAGGCTGAGAATTTAAAACTTCGTCAGAAAATAAAGGATTTGAGTATTGATAATGCGGAATTGAAATCCCGTTGCGAAGATGATCCAAAATCTGCAAGTATTGCATCTGGAAATTTTTCTATTCTTGAGGAGAATAATCAGTTGAAGCTTGAAAATACTTCTCTTCGTAATGATAAGAAGCGATTAGAAGGTAAATTTGCGTATTTTGATTATTTTGACTTCGCAATCTGCTAACCAATTCCTTAATTTCTTCCTTTATTCTTTATTCTCTTATCCTTTTGCTTTGCGGATGATGCATAAAATTATACGAAGATGAATAATGATCTGGAAACTATTCTTGCCGCACGTAACCAGAAGATTTCTGATTTAAAGTCTCAGTTTCAGATTTTTCAAAACAATCATAGCTTAAGTATCAAACGTTTCCGAGCTATGATGACTCGCAAGATTTGTGAAGACAACCAAATTCCTCTTAAAAAGTATCAGACGCTCCTTTCTGAAGAAATTCCTGAGGATACCCCGTATTTGGAAATCTCTGATAGTGAAGCTGAAGATGATATCTCCGAAGAAGAAAAAGAAGATCATTTTGATGGGAATAAATCACCCGCAAAATAGCTTTATTCTTTTCTGTATGTATTCTCCAGTTCTTTTCATATTGTCTGTTTGAGTACAACATTTTCTTCTTTCCTGCATTTTTAATCAACCAACAATTTCTTTTTGAAACTTAATGTCTTAATTTTGCGATGATGAATTGATCTTTATTTAATTGAGTGCTTTCCTTATTTGCATAATTTGATCATATGAAGAGAAATAATATATCTTGAAGACCTAGCTTAATATTCCTTTTCCCCTTATTATTATTCTTCAAATGATCAATCTTTGTTGTAAGTATTAGAATATCTGCCTCATTTTAAGTTGCGAAGTTTCAATTTGTTGCGAAGTAAAAAATAAATCCCCCCCTTGAAATATAAGAAGTATGAAATCTCCATGAAGAATTATGAAACATCCTTGAAGAAATATAAGAAGTATGAAATATCCTTGAAGAAGTATAAGAAGTATGAGATATCCTTTGAAGAAGTATAAGAAGTATGAAATACCCTTTGAAGAAGTATAAGAAGTATGAAATATCCTTTGAAGAAGTATAAGAATTATGAGATATCCTTTGAAGAAGTATAAGTAGTATGAAATATCCTTTGAAGAAGTATAAGAAGTAGTCAATCTTCGTAAAACTTAATGAATATGAAATATCCGTGTTTAACTGCAAACAAAATTGCCTCTTTTGTTATGAACTCGTGATCTATACTCTTATAAAAATTCTTCGATGACATTGATTGAATTGATTTCATTAGTTGTTGTGATCTTATCATGCCTTCCTAAGTAAAGGTCTTATTTTTCCACCTCTTTTGTGATAATATTTTTGTGTTTGCGATAATATGACAACTCTGAATAATCTTGCGAATATACAGTCTCGTGATATTATCGTCTTCCGATAAAATCGCAGGACGTTATCACACTTTCATGTAATAACCCATTGATCTCATCTTAACCTTTGTATTTAATTCTGCGAGTATGTATATATATATATACATGTATGTATATATATATATATTATTTTATTTTTACTCGCAGAAATATTATTGTTGCACAAATATGACAAGCCTTTATGTTCTTACGACCAAGAAGCCTGATGAAATTTGCGTCTTATAGCACGTATCAGCTCCCTAATGGAGTGTGCTGCCCTTTATCTTCCCCTTGGTTTCCCCTTCAAGGAAGCGTACATCGACCATACAAGGTTAGCTCTTCCCATACGGTTTTGCAAACAACCAGCTTTTGTTCGCAACCTCTTATACTTTTTGCCTATAGGGCTTATAGTTACAAGGTTGCACCCTATGGGGTATCTTTGGGCCAAGTGCATCATTTTCCAAGACTTATAAAGAATGGCAGATGTGCTTCAAGCCCATCCGGAAATCTTGACTCAACCGTGTACCTCGGCGCCTTGATTGTTTTCTGTACTTCTTGGGAAAGACAGTATGCCTTAGTCGCCCAACCTATATCCTGGTATATCGCAAGATTAGGTTGAGAATCCAAGGTGTCTAACCCGGATAGGTACCCCTCTTTTGGGTTATGTACCTCGTAATGTCCATGTACTCAGGTTCCTTGGTGGTGTTCCGGTTTCCCTGAGCCATGGTTATAGGTACCCCCTTAAATGACGTACTTTAGGACTTTGCCTCTTACGAAATGTTGCTTCGCGAACTAGGGTGTACGCCACAAAGGTTTGCCTGTGTAAAATTTCTGCGACTTTCTTTCTTTTCTGAAAGCTAATCACAGTTTGCGGTCTTTTGTTCGCAAATATCTTTTGCGTCTTTATTTAATGAAAGCTAATCGCAATAAATTTTTTGTATTCGTAAAAATACCTCACAAATATTTCATGTTGCGAAATACCTCATTTCATTTTCTTGTTTTTCAAAATACATTTTATTATACGCTGTGAAGAAATATACTGATTAATTTTTTTCTTCATTTTCTTTTCTTCGTAAATCATATCCATTCTCTATCATCGTAAATTTCATGTATGCTCAATCATTGTAACTTTATTCCTTCATGCCTTAATCCTCAGCCATTAAATTTTCACTTCTCTTTGCAGCCTTTGCTCTTTTTCTCCAACTTTCCTTCTCAACAGTTTTTCCTTCGCAAACTTCTACTTCAGTATCGTAACATTTCTTCCCTTCTTCCCAATCACCCTTGATAACTCCAATACCTTTAGGATGAGGAAATTTTATGCATTGATGAAAAGTTGAATCTATGCCCAAAATCCCGTGAAGCCAAGGTCTCCCTATCAAAGCGTTGTACGGTGACTCAACATCAACAACGCAAAATAATATTTCAGTTCTCATTCCACCTAATGGAATTCTCATGCTTATTTCTCCTTTAGGTTTATTGGCAGTTCCATTAAAACCATAAATCCTGTAAGTAGAAGGTATTAGATCTGCGTCCTTTCCCCCCATGAATTTGTAAGCAGGATAGAAGAGAATATTGACAGAACTTCCTGTATCAATTAAGATTCTATTAAGACCAAATGATTCTTCATCCATATCATCCTCACTTTCTTCCATATTCAGACAAATTTCCAATCTCACTACCAATGGATTATCATGTATTTCGCAACCTTCTATAATTTCTGTGGCTTCAAAAGAGATTTCACGCTTCTGCCAATCTTCAAGTCGTGAAATTTTTGCGATGTTCATTATTTCTCTTCCTTCACCATCTCTGGCATATACCCTGCTTAACACATTATCATGAAAATCTTCTATGGTTTTATATGAGTGAACTATAGAATTGCAGAAAACATTTCTTGCTTTTGGTCCCACTTCAATGTGTAAGATTTCCTTTCCCTTTTCTTGTGTTGTATTCATCATGTAAGTCTCCACTGGGGCTTGTGGTAATTTTTTCGGTTGTGCTTGATTGAGTAAAAAGTGATCCAGTTTGCCTTGATCAATCATTCGCAAGATAATCCTTTTGATATTATTGCAACTATTTGTAGAGTGTCCATGCAAATGATGGTACAAGCAAAATTCATGACTTCTTGGACCCATTGGTGGTTCCTTTCCCATATTCCATGGAGTTGGTATATGCTCCATCAAGATAATTGCCTGCCATATCTTTTCTACACTTGTATTCAAAGGTGGCATCTTTATTTCTTCTCTTATCATTCTTTGACCTCCTTAACCATTGTTATAATTTTGTCTATGATTCCCTTGTCTAAAATAATTCTGCCTTTGTCCCCCATAATTTTCCTGTTGCTGATCTAATCTTGGAATCTGGTTATTTCCTCCTCGGCTATAGAAATTCCTTTCTCTATCATACTCTTCTTGATCTTTGCTACCCATTGTTACTATTTTTGGCTGGTTATTTTTGTTTTTCTTCTCTTCTGATATCTGCGAAGATGTTTGCGAGGATGTCTGCGAAGTACCTGCTATGACATTGATTATTTTAAGAAGTAAGTTTGCTCCTGTATCTTGTTTGTTGGTGTTTGTCACAGGGTATGAATCCATATTGTTTTGTTTTTCCTCTAATGTAATGTATTCCTCTTGTAATTCTCGCAATTCTGTCATCATAATAGAATTTTTTCTTTTGAATATTTGAACATATAGTTGCTCAGTTGCGAACATCGCATTTACGAAAGAAAAAATCAAGTATCTCTCATCCACACGCCCTGCCATGTCACTGCACATAGTTTTCCATCTCCTTACCAAGTGCTTCAAACTCTCACCAACTCTTTGTTTTAAACCAAACACATCTTCAATACCAAGTCGCGAGGAATGATTTGTGATATACGCTCCTAAGAAAGTTACTTGTAGATGATTAAATGATGTAATAGTGTTCTTCGGAAGCCCTTCGAACCACTTTAGAGCTTCTCCTGTTAAACTTGATGTGAATTACTTGCATAATACAGCATCGTGCTTCTCCCATTGTAACATGCATCTTACATATGCTTTAATGTGTTGAATTGCACATGAAGTCCCGTCAAAGATACTAGTTAATGCAGGAAAATTGCATTTTGGTGGAATCCCTCCCAATTGTACTTCTCTAGAAAAAGGAGTCCTCGCAGCTTCTTCTATTGCTTCATCTAATTGCCTTCTATCTCCTCCTCCTCTATTGTTTATCATTCCTCTCATTTCTGCTAATTCTCGAAAGATTCGTTCATTTGCCTCAGAATTTTCATCAATTGGCCTCTTCAACGCAGCCTCTCTTTTTCTACGTTCTTGCATTTCTTCTTTTGCGAGCCTTCGCATTCTACCATATTCTTCATTAATGTTTTCATTTGCACAATTTTGCAAATATATTCTTTCCAGGTTATCACAATTGTTTTGTTGCAGAGCATCTTGAAATTCTTCTTCTTCCATTTCTATTCTCCTCATTCTTCTCATGTGATTATCAGGAATTTCTTCTTCTTCATTTCTCCTTCTTCTGTGATTTATCTCTTCCTGATTTTCTTGAACTCTGATTCGAAGATTTGGTTCGTTCCTTGCTATTTCTTCTCGTTGATTTCCAATCCTCCTCCGAATTCTACCATATTCAAGATTTTGATTGTTGCGAACCTGTTCACGTCTTCTTACTTCATCCTCGTAATTGTTTTGATGCATATCTTGTTGTCTCTCAATTTCTTCCATGAGTTGCCGCCCTTCCTCTTGATTCTCTTCGCCATTCTGATTACTTTCCCTTGGAAATGGCTCTGTTCGTAAATTCTCCACGTTTTGTTCGTGATTTGGTACTAAAATGAAGCGATTCTCTCGATTTCTTTCAACCTGATTCTGTGCTTGTTCTTGCATAGCACTTTCACTATTAACTGTTGGAGAATTTTGTTCTTCTCTCTCTGGTCTAACATTTGATCTCATAATACTTTGAGATTTCCTCCTTTGTAACATCTCATTTTCCCTTCTTAATTCTTGATTCTGTCTTGTTAGATTGGCATGTTCTTCAGCTTCAAACCTCCGTTCTTCTTGAACTTCTTGTCTCAATATTTCTACTATCTCCATTTCTCTTTCACGAATTGTTCCTCCCATCAATCTCCCATTTTCTCTAATTTGTGGTTCTCTGTATGTTTCTGCTGGTGTATCATTTCTCCAAGTGTGTATACTCACTCGATCATGATCTACTGTTTGTTGAGTTTGATTTCTTCGATTGTTCCTTTTCCTACTAGGTTCTCCTGTTACGTTTGCTTCTCCACCTGCGAGTCTTGCACTTCTTCTTACTGCAGTCAATGGTTCTGATGTATTTCTTCTCCTAGCCATTTCAGATTTTCAGAACTCCTTAAAAATTTTGCTATAACAATCTTCATTCCCTGTTTCTAGCGCCAATTATGTAGTTGCAGAATATCCTACAACTACACCCTCAGTAGAATTTGTAAAACTTAAGAAGTTCTTGATGATGAATGACAATTTTCTTATTAATGCCCTCAATTGATTACAAAGAAGTATCTAAATGGAACTAGAATAGTTACAACTTTCTCTATTCTCTTTCCTAAGATATTTTCTAACACTCGTTAAAAGAACCTCTCAAATTTTACATTTGAACTACTATTTATAGGGAAATCTATACAACTGTATGTAAGCTGCGAAATATCGCAACTTATATTCGCAAATCTATCTCATGTTCGCAAATCCTTCACACTTCTTCCGTGCTTCTTTTACTATCGCGCTATCTTGTGACACTTTCCTCTTATACTTGTTACGATATTCGTAAACCAATACCTTGCGATATTCGGTACCTACAAGAATTGTGCAAACTTGAACTATGTCAATTAATAGTGGAACGGAGAGACGAGGGAGTATGATTTATTAGAACCCCAATTTGGGGCATACCCAAAAATTTTGGGGCATACACACATATAAGGCACCCATTACCAAATTATAAGGGCTACCCAAATGACGGTTAAGTTACTATAATACCCCTGCATAGTTTAAATTACCTTACTACCCTTCTACTTAATTAAATTCTAATCCTAAACCCATCCCATTAATTAACTCACTCATTAATCTAAAAAGCGTTACTTAAACAAAAAAATTTTAAAGTTTAAAAAACCCAAAACCCTTCTCCCTCTTCTTCTCCAAAATTTCTGAAAATTTCTTCGATTAAGTTCTCGATTAAACACATACATGGAACCTCGTGTTAAGCGATTCCCTAGAAATACAGTGCCGAATCCTGGTCTAGCTTCCGTAGCATCTCAATCTAGGGATTTTCAAAAAGATGAAGATGAAGTGGATACCAGATCGATTGGTGTTGGAGAGGGAGAAATAGAGGATGATTCTTTAAAATTGCACATAGAAAGGTATTTACCACAAACCCATTGTCTATTTTTTTCGTATTTTGTTGATTTATGACTTGTAATCCATGATTCGTCTAGGTTATTGTTAGTCTCAGGGTCATGTTCGGCAGAAATGTCGCAGCCGAACTTGTTTTTTTTTACACAGATGAAGAACAGTTCGGATCTAATTTTGTAATATTTTGAATATCATATTAGCCGAACTTTATTTCCCTTACTTCTGGGTACATTGTTCGGCTCATTTTGTTAAAGTTCGAATGTGCCGAACCTTTCTCTTACCAAGGCTAACACTGTTGGGCATTTTGTTCGGCTCATATTGATTAAATTCGTATGTGCCGAACTTGACACTGTTTATGGCCAATAGGTTCCTCTAAACTTGTCCAGTTATAGGTGAGTTATGAAAATATGTGGTAGAATCATATTTATATAATTTGAAAAACTAATTAAGGTTTGTCATTTGTTTTAGCACCCATCCGGGAAAATTCAAAGACAAGCTTAAAAGGAGAACAATGGAAGTGACTCCTTCTAACTTAAAACTCCCAATCCTCGGGGTGGTGGCACAAAGAACTTACATGCATGCAAAAGGGGAATTGACACGACTTGCTCTTTGCCCGTAGAACAAGAAGATCACAATGTTGAATAAAAGGGTGAGGAAGGTCAAGAAGAAGAAGAACTAGAACAAGGACAAGAGAAAGTTTTAACATCAAGGGAAACAGGTAAGCACATTCCTCATCCGGATAATGTTATACGTCCTCGCAGGGATGGTTTGCCCCATGGTCTCCCTGAAGATGGTGGAAGAGTGTTGATTGGCTACAAGGAGTCATGGTCCAAGAGAATTTACAAGACTCTGGATCACATGGATGCAGTCCGCATACATAGACACCAAAGCGCTGCAAATTGGGATATTTTCAAAGAGGCTCCTAAGGTGGTGGCTTTAGTACAAGGATCTGGTTTATGGCCTACTATTTTCTATGCACAAGAGGAATTTGATGATGTTACAAACTCAGGATTTTGTGAGAGATTCTATCCTGAGACTTACACATTTCATCTCCCCTTTGGCGAGATGTCAATTACTCCAGATGATACACAGAAGATTAGTGGTCTTAGAACGCATTGAAAAAATGTGTACTCAGCGGTTTATGAAATGACTTGGGATGAGTGGTATGTACTTGCTGAGGAAACTCTTGGTTGGCTAAAAGACAAAACAGAATTGGAGTTTTCCTGCGCTGCTAAAGAGGTCAAGTTTGCGGATTCTAGCACAAAGAAGTTGAAGAAAATCAAGTTGACCACTTTGAAAAAGTGTTTTGGAGACACAAAGGAGAAAATTTCAAAGGGGGAGTTGGTTATGGACGAGGTCATGTCTAATCGCACTGTTACCGCGTATTTGTTGTATACTTTAGGAAGTGTTATATTTCCCGATAACAGTGGGAACAAGGTTAATGCTCAATACCTCAAATTGTTAAGGGATTTAAAAAGCTTCCACAAGTACTGTTGGGGAACCTCGGCCCTTTCTTTCCTATTTGAGCAACTTGGAACTGCATCTAGGTTAAGAAATGGGAGCATTGAAGGTTATTTCACAATGCTTCAGGTAAGTTTACACATTGTAGTTCCATTTTCAAGAAAAAAATCGGCTTTCTATTTTGTATTTTTGGTAAGCCGAACCTATTTTTCAAACGGTTCGGCTGTTTCGAATATACTTTATGTAGCCGAACTTAAATTGTTCGGCTTTACACGTTTTTTTAAAATAAGCCAAACTTGCTTCTGTTTCCCAAAGTTTACAACCTCCATGATTCAATTCTATTGATCCTAATAAATAAGTTTTGTGTTTTGTTTTTTATATTGTTGGTGTAGGTATGGATATATGACCATTTGCCGGATTTGAATTTAGCCAAGGAAGATGATAAATGGGTAGACACATTCCCTACCTCGGGAAAATGGAGTTTCAAGGAAAATAAGAAGAGGAATAAAAAGGAAATCTTGATAGCGTTGAGAGAAAAGTTATACTTTTTGAATGTTGAACAAGTTGTATTTCAACCATACAAAAAGGATGAAGAAGATGATGAAGTTGTTTAGGATGAAGATATGCCATTGGGGATGTACTATGGGCTATTGTTTTATCCCGAAGGCTTTATATTGTTTGATCCCCGTCGAGTACTCCGTCAATATGGATTTATCCAAACGATTCCGGTGCTAGAGGAATCAAAGTTCAAGTTGTTGCCAAACTGTTCTAAGGGAACAAAGAGTACGGAAAGTTCATGGAATGCCAAATATGATCCCGATCCTACCATTCATTGTTGGAATAAATTGGAAGATAACAAATTAAGTTGGGTTGACTTAGAAGAGTTGCGTGAGGATCCTTGTGAAGTTGACCCGGCTTATATAAATTGTTATAACCAAATTTCACATCCTTTAATCATTAATAAGGAAAGTCAAACTTTGGTAGACGGTAAGAGGGGATAGCGAACATAGAAGGAAGTCGAGCCGAAGACGAGGAAGAACACAAAGGGAATGGTTGAAGATGTTTCGAAGTCTTACCGAACTATGGTATATTGAGTGCATACTTTTAAACTTGTTTTCACTATTTTGGTGTATTATTGCTTATATTCTTTAACTAAATTTTATCAGATGGCTGGGGGTAACGACATGTTGTAGGCTATGAAGAAGAAAATTGATTGCAATGTGGATATGGCGGTGGAAGAACAAGAATATATGTACAGTCGTTGGGATGGAGTAATCAACAAATGTGAATGTGCGAGTGGAAGGGGTGCTAAAAAAGGTCGTAGTGGTGGAAGAGGCATTCGTACTCAATAGATGATTATGTTCAAACTGAAGTACACTAGGTATTAATGGTTTAGTTTTTAAGTAATGTTTGATTTTAGCACAATTTTATTTACTTGAAGAAAACAATGTTATGTGTTTGGTTTTAGGTACAATGTTTTGATGTTTAACTACAATGTTATGCTTTTATGTTTAAGTGAAATTCTAAGATTTGAGTGCACTACGATATGAAAGTTACAGTTGAAAGTTCGGCTTATTAATATGTTATACGTATTAGCCGAACCTGATACTGACCTTCAACAGTTTGGTTAGTTAAAAGCTCGGCTTATAAGTGTTTAACGAGTATCTTCTGAACCTTATAATGTGACACTCGATTATTCTCTTAAGAGAAAGTTCGGCAGTAAGTTCCATCTTACTAAATAGCCGAACCAAATAGCAAAGTATTAAAATTCTCTAGAAACTTGTAAATTACTATACTACCCCTAAGTTGATATAAAAGCAAAAAATTCTCTTTGGGGTCAAAGCATAAGGAACATCAAAAGAACCTTTTCGGTTCTTCTCCTCTTCTCTATTCAAACCAATTCGGAGAAAATCGGTTAAAATCATATTTCATCGCCGAAATTGATCGTCGATTCATAAAAATTTGATCGTCGATTAAACACAACTATAAAATGGCTCGTAAGAAACAAAAAGCAACTGGTAAGCATTCCAAATCTTCTTTTAATCCGTCGATTGAAGAGCAACAACCGTTAGAAGGATTTGAAACTGAAATTGGCAAAGAAGTTCAATCAAGTGAAGAAGAAACCCCGGAAATGAGGATTAGAAGGTATGTTATACAAACCCAACCATTTAATTTGTTGATTAATGCATTTTATTGTATTCTTAGATTAGGTTTAATTGAAAAAACCTAGGTTTTTAGAAGATTTTTCCGAAACACAGAGACAGTTTCGGCTCATATAGTATAATTTATGATAGGCCGAACCTTTAACTGAAGAACAGTTCGGCTGGTGTAGATAATCGCCGATCTTTGAGTATCATTGGTTCGGCTGTTTATACTGGCGTTCGTGTACGCCGAAATTTTATGTAGGATTATACTTATTTATATTTTTGTAATATGTACAGGAACCTAAAGAGTAAAATGAAAAGCTGGGAAGATCAACATGATGTGGAAGATCAACCTAAAGTGCAACAACAACAATAACCAGAGAAGCAAGAAGATACACCTCGTGTTGTTGGGTTTCACATTCCTGATGATGATGATGTAATAGATCCAAGAGTTGATGGTTTACCACACGGTCTTCCAGCTGATGGAGGCAAGGTTTTGATTGGTTACCGAGAGTCTTGGGCTAAGAGGATATATGAGACTCCTGACCATTATCGTGCGGTAAGAGATTTGAGACATCAAAGGGCTGCACATTGGGATTTGTTTAAAGAGGTGCCTGAGGTGGTTGCTATAGTGAAAGCCTTTGGTTTATGGCCTGCCATTAAATATGGTCATCGGGAATGTGATAGAGTGACAGCCTCTGCCTTTTCCAAGACATTTGCTCCTGAGACTTACACATTTCATCTCCCTTTTGGCGAGATGACAATCACTCCTGACGACGTTTTTAAGATTACGGGACTTAGTGTCACCGGCAAAAGCGTGGATACAGCGTTTTATAATATGAGTTGGGATGAGTTGTATAAGTTGGCCGAGGAAACTCTAGGTTGGCCAAAATCTAAAACCAAACTAGAGTTTTGTTGTTCTGTGAGATATGTCACTTCTACCCATGATGATAAAAGTGTGCCTAACAAGAAAAACAAGAAGTTCAAGTTGGTGAGGTTGAAAACCTATTTAGAGAAAACAACGGACATGGTTAAAGATGGAAAGTTGGTGATGACTGAGGAGTTGGTGAAACAAACTGCAACATCATATATGTTATACACTCTTGGAAGAGATATATTTGCACACACTTCTGGGAACAAGGTGAGTGCTCAGTATCTCCAATTTTTCAAGGATGTTCACTCGGTTAATACTTATGCTTGGGGGACAACGTCACTTTCCTACCTACTCAATCAACTCGCACAAGCATCTAGGTTGGCTTTTTGAGATTTACTAATTGATGTTGATAAGATATAAATATATACAAACATTGGAGGAAATTTTACTATGCTTCAGGTAATAATATTCATTAAATTTGAGTTTGTTGTTCAAATTATACTTATTGAAAACAAAACTTTGGTTGCTTAGTGACAAGTTCGGCTTAAAACTTTGCATATGTGTTAGCCGATCTTTCTGAATAATGGGTTCGGCAGGTTTTTAAACTTTCGTTATCTGCCGAACATTTATAGTTCAGAGGATATTTATTCAAATCTTGAATTGTTTATGTAGGTATGGGTATATAACCATTACCCGAAATTGAAATTGGACAAAGTACATGCTAATTGGGATAAAAGAACTCCAACAACGAATCAATATGATATGGAAGACAAGAAAGAAAGAAATACGAAAGATGTGTTTATTAATCTCAGAGAGAAATTAGACTCTTTGTATGAGAGTGGGGGACAACGTCACTTTCCTACCTACTCAATCAACTCGCACAAGCATCTAGGTTGGCAAGTGCAAACATTGGAGGAAATTTTACTATGCTTCAGGTAATAATATTCATTAAATTTGAGTTTGTTGTTCAAATTATACTTATTGAAAACAAAACTTTGGTTGCTTAGTGACAAGTTCGGCTTAAAACTTTGCATATGTGTTAGCCGATCTTTCTGAATAATGGGTTCGGCAGGTTTTTAAACTTTCGTTATCTGCCGAACATTTATAGTTCAGAGGATATTTATTCAAATCTTGAATTGTTTATGTAGGTATGGGTATATAACCATTACCCGAAATTGAAATTGGACAAAGTACATGCTAATTGGGATAAAAGAACTCCAACAACGAATCAATATGATATGGAAGACAAGAAAGAAAGAAATACGAAAGATGTGTTTATTAATCTCAGAGAGAAATTAGACTCTTTGTATGAGAGTGATGTCGTATTTGACCCATATTTGAGAGATGCTCGAGAAGATTATGTTGTTCAAGATCATTTTGTGCCGATAGGTATGTACTATGGACCTTTATTTTATCCGATTGGTTATGTAATATATGATCCTCGTCGCGTTCTACGTCAGTTAGGATCTGTCCAAACGCTCCCAGTAGTTAACAATAAGTTCAGGTTGTTGCCATTGAGTAGCGCTGGGACTAAAAGCACCACCTCTTCGTGGTGCCCCAAATATGATCCAGAACCAAGCTTACAGTACTGGAGAAGGTTGGATGCCAATAAGTTAAATATGAACCACTTGCATATTTTGGCTGACGGTCCTCCACGAGTAGAGCCAGGCTATATGGATTGGTATAATGAAATTTCACATCCGCTTATTATCAGTAGAGCAAGTCAAGTTGTAGCTGATAGGGAGAAGGCAAAGGTTGCCAAAAAGAATTCCAAGGCCGTTGACATTCAAAAGGCATATAAAACAATGGTAAGCGATGTCATCAATTTATACTTGTTTAAGTGTTACTTCTTAAATATTAAAGTTCTTGTTTAAGTGACCTTCACCTTGAACTAGGTTGCGGCGGGTAAGGAGTTGTTGAGAAATTTGAAGAAAAGAATTTCTTGCAAAACTAAGATGACGATGGAGGAGAAAAAAGATTGGTACAACCAGTGGGATGCAGTCATAAATAAAGGGAAAGGACCCAATAAACCAGAAAAAAGGCCGACGATCAAGAGGCCACGGCAAGAAGGTGAAGGCTCAAGTCTACCTGATAGGGGCAGGCCAACTGGTGAAGAGGACGAGAATGTACGTCCTAAAGGGAAAATAGGTCGTGGTGAGTGAACTATAAGTTTGGATGGATGTGTCCTGAAGTACACTTAGTTTGTTATATTTTGTTTAGAGTTGTTAAACACACTTAGTTTGTTATGTTTTGTTAAAAACACTTGTTAGGTACCTTAAATCACATGTTTTAATGTAATTTTAAATGGTTTTATATGCTTTGTTTGAATGTTAGGTGGTGTTTGAAACAACACAAAGGGAACAGGTTCGGATTAAATTACAATTTGCGTAGTTGCCGAACCTTGGAACTTCAACCAAATTTTGATAATGTTTGGGTTCGGCACATTCGACCAGACACGAATTAGCCGAACCTTTAAATCAACAGGTTCGGCTAATAAATAAATAGTTCACATGCGCCGAACATAACACTGTCTTCTCAAAAAAATAGATCCGTTGTGGCATTTACTATATATAGTGTTTCTATTCATAGCATTGGGTCTGCTTAACTCATTGTTTCCGTCTATACTAATTCATGGAACCATTTACCGTAGAAGATCATAAGTTGCTTGTTAGATCTTTCATTCGGAATTATCGGATTTATGGAGAGCATTAGATAGGTTTAATCAACATTTGATAATATAGCCGTTACAAATAGTGCAATCCGTCACTCATATATATAGCCACATATGATATCTCATTACCAAAACACAAAATGGAAGCGTCTAGTCCTAAGTATACTCTAGAAGAAGATTTATCTCTTTGCAAACATTAAGTAACTTACTATCCGGAGAAGGGTGCCGAGCGACGAGTAAAGGGTTTAATGAGTATGTACTACTTGGTCAGAATTCACGAAGCATTCACCAATGAAACAGGTAATCCAAACAACCGGGATAGCGCTTCCATGTTTTGTCTAATCGAAACAATTAAAAAAAAAGTTAGGGACTTCATAGCTATGATTCGGATTGTGAATTGATATCGGCTTAAAGGTGAAACAAATGATGAGGTTGTTGTTCGATCTCTAGAGGAATAGCGAAGATGGAAAGGAAAAAATTTCAAATACCAAGCTCACTACAACATCCTTAGAAAGTTTGTCATAACTCGTTTTGGTTATTAAATCCTTGTAATTTTTACTTTATAATGGTTAGTGATTTTGTAATGGTTAATTTGTAATGCTGATTTTATGATTTCAAACAATTGCAGGGTCAACATTATTGTTCGGCTGTTTAATTAAATTATCTATAAGATGAAACATACAATGTATGAAATCTTATTAAGATCGGCTTATTATTGAATATATCGAATAAGCCGAACCAAGCACTGTGTGTTGGAATTTTTCGCAACACTAAATTTCGGCACAAAAAAATCGTAAAATGTAAGCTGAACCATACAATATATGCAATCATATCAGGATCGGCTTATTATTGAATATTTCGAATAAGTCGAAACTTTAACTGAGTGTTGGAATATAAATCAACACTAAAGTTCGGCACACACAAATCGTCAAATGTAAGCCGAACCATGTACTGAAAGTTCTTTTTCTTCAAATATTTGCACCAAAAAACAAGTTAAAAAACCACAAAATATTTTCAATTCATAAGATGCGCTTTAGGATCCATTATGTAGCATTCATAATCTCATATCAACCTAGGCATCCGACAAAAACAAAATGCAAAACAATTATACCTATTAGAACAAGTACTAGGGTGATCCTAACCTCATAAAATCTTCTTCGTCATCTTCAGAAACATCTTCTTCATCATCCTCGGAAACATCTTCTTCATCCTTATCATCTATTACAAACACTAGTCTGGGTGGAAGAGGTGGATGCAAACTTCTCCAAAGCTCCATCTCCATAGCGTAATTTTCACATAAATCCATAGCGTAATTTTCTTCAAAAACAGGCCAAAAGGCTTCTGGAGACAATTGAGGTATTGGGAAACCGGGTCTAAGATTAAGATCGATATAATGGCAGCCTTGAACAAATGAAATGAAAAGTCTTCTATCTTTCACACTCTCATTACAGGGATTTGTTGGCGGCGTGTAGGTGGAACAACTTCCGGCCCTCAAAAAAGAATGAACAACACAATTAAAGGTCTCCGTGATTAAAAGCCCACATATCGGCATTTGAATCCAATAATCACGTGTGATGACGGCATCCCCATGTAAATGCCGTTCAAAACTAATGAACTCTTGTGCGACCCCATGGTCTCTGCCACCTCGCATCATTGACTTGTAGAAGTCCCTGTTTTGGCGTAGAGTTTGTAACAATCTTTGAGGAATATGATTTACTTCATCCCATTGGGAAACAGGTTGGTTACCATCCTTAAAAGGTCCTAGTTGTTCCGTGGTGACATGGAAACCAAAATTTACATACCCTTCGACATCGTCCATGGATATAATAAACTCATGAATGGCTTCGGGTAGGTTCTCCAAGTAGTTTCTGTAAATCATATTAGAAGGTCTCAAATACTTCCCCAAACTATCTCTTTTATGACCCTTCATTTTCCCTTCCGCATATATGGTTTTTTTCTCCTTTTGCTTGGGCAGCGGTGTTGTCTTTGTTGTTTCCATTTGTTGATATGGAAACATCTTACCTTTAATCTTTACGTCTCCTTATAATGGTGGAGGACATAGAGGACCACTATTCTTAACATCTTTGTTACTTGTTTCACCTTTACCCTTGGTCGGTCGACCACGTTTCTTTGATAGCTTCACTTCATCCATCTTGTCTAACTTCTCTATTGCCTTCTTCTCTTCTTCGTACTTTGCATCATGGTACTCCACCCCGCATGGATCCCTTGTGATAAGTGTTTGTTTTTTGGTAATAGCATACGCTCTTGCTCTCTGCTCTTGTCGGTTTTCTTTCGTGGGTGGCCTACCTTTTTGTGGCCCCTTTTCCGGTTCTAATATACCTTGTTGGGTGTGAGGATAGAGGATTGGCATCATGTTTTCCAAAAAGATTCATTTATGAGGTCGCAACATCCCACGATACATTTCAGGCAACCTTTTTCCGTAAGGTGTGTCCCAAATCTCTACATCATCGTCCTCGTCGGGCATAGGATCCCTACTCAATTGTTTCCAATAAGGATCAATATCCTCAAATGGTATCATACAACCCTTGTACCTAAGTAGTTCATGCCGACACGGAAGTCCCATGCTTTCCCTTATTTTACAAACACACTCTTCTTGGGAGTTTGCGTCCATTTTGTCCATCAAATCCACTTCCTTCATTATAAGTTCAATGCACAAATGAGAGACCATATGGGTTAGTCCCCGGAGCCACTAATCATCTGGGAATTCATCATGCTTCATCATTAGACTTTTTTCGAATAACGCTCTAATTCTTATAACATCACTCATGAAATAGTCTTCTATTGCGTCAAAACCCGTGACGAACGTGTCCATGCACCCAAATAGATTCTTCTTCAAATGATAGTGAGCTGACTCTACCATACTTGTATCTTGGTTGTCGAAGTGCTTGTGGTGGTTTTTAAATGCACTAACAAATCTATGTGCGTTCGTATCCAAGAATTACTTCCTTAAATATATAATGATTTCCGGGTATTTGACGCCCCAATTCGAAATGAGCTTTGCAACATTTTCTTCAAACACTTCTTCGGTGATGGACCAAGTCAAAGCTTTCCAATCATTGTGGAAACATGCCCACATCCTTTCATTAGAATTATATGCTTCCTTGAATTCTTTCTTCTTCACTTCTCGTTCTCCATCCGGTAATGTAGCAATCTTCTCTATCTATTTCAACTTAAGCGGTTGGATTATCCCTTGGCATTTTTTCTTAACATTATTCCATACATGAAAGGTACATAGAAAGTTTTGCGCGTTCGGAAATACCTTCCTTATAGAAAACATCAATGCCGCCTCTTGGTCGGTTACCATGACCTTTGTAAGAGCATCCTCCCGGAAGATTAACTTCACTTGTTTCAATGCCCACACATAGCTTTCTTTCAACTCATCATGCAAAAAACAAAAAGCAACGGTGAAAGGTGACTTGGTTGACGTATGACCAACAACGTTCATTAAGGGAATCTCATACTTATTGGTCTTGTAAGTGCAATCAAATATGAGAACTTGTGGGAAGCATAACGCCAACTTTACGCATTCCGGATGGGCAATAAAAAGGTGCGTCACATGGCCGAATTCATTCAATTTCTTTTGGCAAGCATAGTTCTTCTTTTGCACCAACCACAATAATTGTTGCATCACCAACCTACCTTGCAAATCCTTTCTTCTCAAAGTACTTCTCGCGTTATAGATTTGTTTCAACGTAGTCTTGTTATTCTTATCATCCGCCTTCAACTTTATAAGAATTTTAGAGGGAGGCATACGTGCTCGTGTCATTTTATCTATCTCCGCATATTCATGAGGTTTGAGTCGTCCGGCTCTATAATGTCCATGAAGATCCTTTGGACGTGGGTGGTTATGAAGACAATCCATATCTTTATTCATTGGGAAAATTTCTTCATCTGCGTTCCAATTTAAGACGATCTTGAAAGGACAATTTATCTTCCTTGTTTTAGTCTTATATTTTTTCCCGGTCTTCCAAACATATGGCTTACCTTTTTTCTTCTTGCTTACTTTCTTCCCGCCCCTCTCACAAACCATCTCAACCCGCTTCTTTCGGCTTTGCCTACCTTTCACTAGGACGCAATTGATTTTCCAAGCATGTTCCTCAACCCATTTAACAACTTCTTCTTTGATTTTCCACGTCTACATATCCACAAGTACAAAATTTTAGTTTTATTAATGATTTTGCATACAACATACTTGAAAATTAATAAAAAAATAAACTACGTTATTTACCTACCAAGTCAGTTTGGAAGTGATCTCTAGTATCTTCATGAATGACATCAACAGGCGGTGGTTGATCCTCCATAGTTTCCATTTCAGCAACAATCTACAACAATATCGCACAGGTTTTGGGTCAGGTTCGGCTAACACGAAAAACTATATGAAAGCCGAACTACAGGTTCGGCTGATTCGTGTTTGACTTATAAAGCCGAACTACATGTCAAACATTGATTCGGCATATTTGGTTCTAATATTATAAGCCAAACCATAACACTTAAAATTTTAAAAAAAATCTAATAACAAAAATTATTGTTCGGCTGTAGAATAAGTAAGCCGAACATTACACTGTAACTCGTATGTTTTTTTTAGATATGGTTCGGCTTACAATTTTACCTCACATTTGAGCCGAACCATGAAAATTATTTGGCGCGAAAATAATTGAATGACAGTTCGGCGTACATATTTCTCAAACGAATAAGCCGAACTGTTCTTGTTTACTATGGTTCGGCATACATATTATCTGCCGAACATTGCTCTGTTGCGCCGAACTAGTTGCAAAAATCATAACTTTTGGTGAAATCAAGATACAAAATGAACATTAAACAACCATACATGTGTATTATTAGCATTGGGTTCTTCATCTATGTACTCATCTTCGGGATTTGGCTCCATAAATGAATCATCTTGAGCTTAAGAAAAAAGTTGAGTTTGGGTAAAATCATTTTCATAATCCAACAAATCAGCCATTTCCGGATCTCCATCGTAATTGATATGTATTTCTTAGCTTTACGTGATGAAGATTCACCTTGATCACTCGAATTTGTATCACACATCTCTCAATATTCACAAAGATCACAAACAAAGAAAAAAAAAGTTTTTTTTTCTCCTCTCCTTCTTCTTTTTCTAAAATTATTCACTAACTAACTATCCTTTAACAAAAAATTATTATCATAAATTAACACTAAACTAATTTTAATCATTAACAATTAATTAATTTTTATTATCACTAATTAAACACTAATCTCATGAGGGGTATTTTAGCATTTTTGAAAAATGCAGGATAAGGGCCACCCTTGAAATATTATTAGCACCCATATTTTTGTCTTATATGCCCCCAAAAATTTGGGTCTGCCCCAAAATTGGGTTCATTCGTTACCTGGAGATGTGTTTCAGTTCATCTAGATACTTAGCTCGCAAAATGTTAAAGTCCAGTTTAGCAAATTCCAATAACAAGGGGCCCATATCTTGCATCATTTCATATAGATGTCTATGTACCATCTTGCCTCTACTCGTGGAGCTATCCAATGAAATGAAAGCTCCAAGGCATGATGGACTAACCGTTCGGTGATAGAATTAGTATTTCCTTGATCTTTGGCTGATGACAGCAAGTACTCCGTGAGAATCTTTGTTGTTGATTTTTGGGCTTCATCTAATATATCTTCGCCTTCAACAGCATAGAACGAGGCTCCGTAAACACTCACTACTCCTTCTATATCATTAAGTGCCGAGGAAGTGTTTGTCATCTCTGCCATGAAGCGCTTAAATACATTTACAATGCACGACAAAAGATTCAAGTTAAATTATTATTTTTTGAAACAGATAAGCCTTTTTTTAACCTTCTCACTTTGGGTACCGCTGACAATTTTATTAGTTTCCAGTCCATGGGAGTGAGCCAAATTGCGCTGCAGTATTACATGATGTTTTTCCATCTCTTGTTGCATGTGATATACATAAATATTGAAAATATGCATACCTTGAGAAACTGTGTGGCGATGTTGTCTGAGCATCCTAAACCGCAAAGCTCTGGTGAACAGGTCATCCTTCTCCCATCCATAATTCTTCTTGTTGATGGTGTCCAGCGAAGCTCTGATCTCACCATTGAAATGGTAACTCACTCCAAGCCTTTGAATGATACTGATCAACTTAAGAGTGGACGATAATGACCCACGGCACACTTGATCAACAAACATGAGCTTCACCTTTTCTTTTAATTTTTCGGATCGTCTAGTATAATTCTCCTCCTAAACAGTCAAATATTTAACATTTGTTTTAGTGCATTTGCTTATATAATGCCACAAGCATAATAAGTTTTAGCAGGAACAGAAAAATATCACATCTTGAACAAGTAAATTATTAGATGACTATGTACCCAGTCTCATGTACGGACGCACATTAGACTACACTATCTATATACTGTTGGGTGCAATAATCAAAACAAAAAAAAAATCAAATAAGCAAGAGTTATTAATACTTAGCTCCTTTAATGAAAGTGATGGATTTTACGAAACGAGCGAGCTCCCCATATCTCCACAACAGCAACAAGGAAAAACTTTGAAAAACAGAGTGAGTCACGTGTTCAACACGTTGCCCTTAAGACATTAACGCCTGGCTACACTCAATAGTGATGCTATAGCCCTCACAGGACGGATATCTCCAGGATAAAACACCCTAATACACCTACTACTAGCATATGTAGTAGATGCTCAACTTGAGCTTGGAAACTCCGAAAAACCATAAAGAAAAATCGCGAACGCTTAAGAAAACATATAAAATATCTTCCCTTGGGGGTCCCTCTAAAATATAGGGCAACCCCTTTCCCATTGATTTTACAAAAGTAGTGAATTTGTTATATAATGAAACAAAACAACTTAAGAAGAAGAACTCCCCGATGTGGGACTAAAAAGCTTATAGAGTCTCTTAAAACAACTAAAAAGTGGAAACTCCACAATGTGGGACTAACAAGTAAGTTTTTTCATTCACAAAAGAAAACAATAAATTATAATTTTATTAAAACCTTAAAAATCATTTTTTAGTAATTGTTTTCCAACAATCCCCCACATGAATGAAAACTCAATAAAACACGAAAACACAGATAGATCTTGGTAAATCAACAAGCCAATCTCACGACTCGAATGACTGAACAGACAAACAAATCGTGCATGTTGAAGTCATACTAGTCATTCCAACATCATCTCCCTCACACAACAGTGTGTTGACCCCAGGGTCATACTATGGATTACAAAAATCATATAGTATAGAGAGCTTTCATCTTTAGTTCCTCACAAGTGAGCCTAAAGGTTTCTTTCACCAAAGTGAAAAAGCATGAACTAGTGAACCCTTAGTGACCCTTATGTCCTAAGTTCCAGTAATACCAAAACCATCAAAATGAAAATCACATAAAAAGCGCAGGAAATGCCATTTTAGGCAGATGTGTCCATGAGGTCTTGAACCTTTGCTTAGTGAGATATTACCGAAATTACTTGCTAGAGACAGTAAACTATGTCTTGAACTGCTAGAGTTTAATGTAATTAGCGATAAAACCCATGGATGATATCTCCCAGGGTGCTGCCAAGCTCGTGTCGTTTTGTCCAATTTGGCCCTGGACATATCATGTTTCTCAGAATGCTCTAGAGAATCAAAGATCATATTCTCATAGGAAGCGTCCCCACTTCCTCATTCAGATAGGTGAGTTTCCATAAAGAGTGTTACTGCTACACCACACTTCAATCTTAAATTGAAACTATAGAACTCATTAAGACTTCTTAAAAGTTATCCTTCACATGCAGTCACACTATCACGTCTACACCATATGAAAGGGACAGAGAATAAAATTCTCTGATAGTGTTTACCTTTACCCACCACAAATTAGTTGTCTCATTCGAAACCTTGATCTTGGGATCTCCAGTCAGCAAGGTTGAGTATCCTTCATGGAAAGTTTAATTTATGAGCTTAAGCCACATCCCCATCGATGCATTTCTAACTATCTCTTTGGATAAACATTTCGTCAAAGGTTGGGCGATATTCTCCTTGAACTTTATCCAATCAATGGAAATAACGCCGATTGAGATTAGTTATTTTTAGCTTTAGCTATTATAGCTTGGCTAACACAATGTATAGATATATCTGGCACAGGCCTATGCCAAAGAGGAATGTCTTCTAAAAAGCATCTTAGGCACTCGTCCCCCTCTCGTGCTTTATCTAATACAATACTCTCAGATTCCATAATGAATTGAGTAGTATATGTCTGTTTGGAAATCTTTCAAAAACAAACCCTCATGCTAGAGTGAAACCATATCCAATCGTAGACTTAGACTCCTCTGAGTCAACTATCCAGTTTGCATCATAAAGTCCCTCAAGGACAGCAAGATACCTTTCATAAATCAAATAAAAGGTAATAGAGTATTTTAGGTACCATAATACTCTACTCAGTGCATCTGAATGCTCTTACTCTGGACTACAATTATATCTACTTAACTTACTCACAATATAGGCAATGTCTGGACTCTTACAGTTCATTAAATTCATCAGACATCCTATAACTCTTGAGTATTCAAGTTAAGATACTCCACTACCCTTATTTTTTTGAGTCTACAAGAATAATCGTACGGAGTACAAGCAGGCTTACAATCAGACTGATTGTATCTCTTAAGCACAATTCAACATAATGAGAATGACTAAGACTATAAATGTTTGATTATCTTCTAATCCTCATCCATAAGATTACATCAAAAAGGCCTAAGTCTTTTAAGTCAACGTTCTCATTTAGTGCATGTTTTAGTGGAATTAATCACATCTATGTTTGTATCAAGTATAAGCATATCATCAACATACAAGCATACAATCACACGGGAATCCTTAACAAGTTACTTGTAAATATACTTGTCAGATTCATTAACTTAAATCCACTACACATTATTACATGATCATATTTTCCATGTCACTATTTACGTGTTTATTTGGAACCATGCAAATATTTGTTCAGCTTACAAACTTTATCTTCATAACCTTTCACTACAAAGTCCTCAGGTTGGTCTATGTAAATTTCTTTATCTAATTCACGGTTTTATAAAAGCTGTCTTAACATCCATCTGATGTATCTCCAAGTTGTTTATGGCAGCAATATCAATTAGCATCTCAAGAGAAGTAATTTTCGTCAGAAGTGAATAAGAATCAAGGAAATATACACATTATTTTAGTTTATAGCCTTTAGCTACCAACTTAGCCTAATATTTTTCTACAGTTCCATCTACCTAACGTTTCCTCTTAAAGACTAATTTACATCCCATGGTCTTACTCCCTGAGGTAAACTAACAAGCTCCCAAGTCTGGTTCCGACGGACTGAGTCCATTTCACTAAATGAAGCTTCTTACCAGAATGGGGTTTCAGTAGATATCAAGTCTTCTTTACAAGTCTGGAGCTCAGACTAATCTATGCAGGTTAGGCTCAACCTTAACTTCATCTTCCTTTAAGATAAGTTCTGACTATTTGAAAAACATCTAGGGGATCAACAACACATCCCTAAGAAGAGACATGTTTCAAAATAAACATGTTCAAAGAACATCCCTAGACTCCATAAAAATATTCACACCAATGTCTGAAAAATCACACCAAAGTCTGAAAAATCATAACACACAACCAAAAATCTATATGCAGTAGGGTACTCAAGAAACCTTATCTAAACACCCATACACTTTGACGTATGCATAAAAAGGTTGTCCATCTTTCCATAATCATATGGATTTTTATCTGAACCTTTAAAGGTTACTCTATTCAGGATATAACAAAATTATAGAACGACCTCCCCCCACAAGTTTGTGCTTATCCTTTAAACAACATGGCATAAATCATCTCCTTAATAGTTCTGTTCTTACGTTAGACTATGGTGAATAAGGAGGTGCGATCTCATGAATAATTCCATTTAACAAGTAAAGTTGTCTTATATGAATTTCATACTTTCCATCATGTTTATACCTAACCAATTTAGTGGTAACATATACTTCGCTTTCATTTCAAGTTTATACTCTTAAGGCTTCTAAGGAATCATCCTTACCCCTAAGCAAGTATACAAGAGAGTACCTCGTACAATCATCTATGAAAGTTACAAACCACCTTTTACCACCTTAGTATGGGTTGAACTCGTTTCAATTAGGCCTTAGAATTACTCTGAACATTTTTGCTAAAAGGTTTTATAGCATATTGATTTCACTTTTGTGTTCAAAATCCAAACTAAATTTGGGTATGCAGCCTATGCTAGGCAGTTTATGCATTAACTTATAATTTGACGGTTCCAAGTCTACCATGCAAAATATTCAAAGACACACAAATGAAAGCACAAGAATCAACTATGTTCACTTCATCTGATTTTCCTTTAAGCTTATATAGACCCTAAGTCCTATAACTATTGCCTAAAAAAAAATCATTGCCCTTAGTTATAACAAGTTTTCCACATTTAATTAATATCTTCAATCTTTTACCAACTTCAAGAGAACAAGATACAAGATTCTTGCATATGCTCGTAACATGAAAACTTCATTCAGTGTGAGAATATTACAGATATGAGCTTAAGCTCGACCTTTCCCTTTTATGCAACCTCTGTCGCAGATGAGTTACTCATATTGAGTTTCTCGACATCCCTTATCCTCTGATAAGAGGTGAACAGGTCTCTGTTTCAACAAACATACTTAGTGGCTCCAGAGTCCACCCACCAGTTTCTCACATTGGTTATTAAAATAACTTCCGACATCATGTCAATGAACTCGTTCTAATTTGTTTCAACTAAATTAGCATTAACTTTCTACTTATTAAGGTTTTATGTTGTCTACACTTTACTGCCGTATGGCCAGGAATTTTACAAACATAACAATCACCCTTAATTTAAGTAATGTCGGATTCAGTTTTACGAAACATACCTTTCTTATGAAGACTACGCTTAGAGTTGTATTTGATGTTCTCGCATGTGTCAGCTTTGGAAGACTTGTGTTCATCCACATGCGCCTGGTAGCCATGTTTCTTTTCAATTTCATGTCACAATCTTCGTTTATATTCTGACCACGGACACGGTAATTTCCCAATCACCTAATATACCACATCTCACAAACCTTAGTTCCGAAACGGAAGATAAAATATGAGTTTTGAAGATAATATCTAGATTTACAAACTTCTTTTGAACCACCATATCAAAAAACTCATGGTTAGCCCACAAAAACTACTGTAGTTAACAACAAATTTTTGTTCGTCAGAATTTTTCAGGAACGTTTCTATGTTTTGTAAAATATAAAAAAAAATACTTTTACAACTCCAAAAATTCTGAAATTTTACGTGGGTAACTATCAGGATACCTACTACGTTGTGTCAAAAGGGTTCATCTAAATTCCTTTTAGGTTGAGAGATAAATTCGAAACTTTACATATGACCAAAAATTCGTTTTTATTTTGTCACTCCACAATTAACATCCATGATTATTAAAAACTTCTAATGTCTTAATATTGTTGGGTGCAATAATCAAAACAAATAAAAATCAAATAAGCAAAAGTTATTGATACTTATCTCCTTTAATGGAAGTGATGGATTTGACGAAACAAGCGAGCTTCCCATATCTCCACAACAGCAACAAGGAAAAACTTTGAAAAACAGAGTGAGTCACGTGTTCAAAACGTTGCCCTTAAGACATTAGCGCCCGGCTACACTCAAGAGTGATGATATAGCCCTCACAGGACGGATATATCCAGGATAAAACACCCTAATACACCTACTACTAGCATATGTAGTAGATGCTCAACTTGAGCTTGACAACTCCGAAAAAACATAAAGGAAAATCGCGAACGCTTGACATATAAAATATCTTCCCTTGGGGGTCCCTCTAAAATATAGAGCAACCCATTTCCCATTGATTTTACAAAAGTAGTGAATTTGTTTATATAATGAAACAAAACAACTTAAGAAGAAGAACTCCCCGATGTGGGACTAAAAGCTTATATAGTCTCTTAAAATAATTAATAAGTGGAAACTCCACAATGTGGGACTAATAATTTTTTTCATTCACAAAAAAAAATAATAAATTATAATTTTATTAAAACCTTAAAAATTATTTTTTAGTAATTGTTTTCCAACATATAGTCACTACATAATCACTCGTGAGAGATTGCACAAAATCATGACCCCAATCACTGGCTTTTTAGTTGGCCAATCTTCTCGTGGTGAAGTTCTCACTTTTTGCTATAACTCCAGACATCCTGAGCTGATATTGTGATACAGTACTGTCGCTGGGACTTGAAAGTTGTCCTTGAATGGTGAGAGGCATGGAGTGTTAATAGCAAAAGATGATATATTATTGATTACTTTTTTTTTTTTTTTATGAAGGGCCGGAATTCATATTTGTGTCTTAATTGTAAGGGATAGATGATGGGTAAAAACTGTATATCGGGTGGATTTAGTAGAGACTAGAGAAACTAGAGATAGAGGGTGTATATATTATTTTTTTTGATACTAATTGGGCCGACCAACAGGAGGGCCCGAAGGGCCCGTAGGGAGGGAGTCCTTTTTATGGCCATTTTTTTGTTAAATGAAGAGTAACGTAAATGTTCAATTTCATAAAAAGATTGAGAAAGAATATTCCTTGCAGATTCCCGTCACATTTGGTTACTTTTTTACTAGACAAGATTATCCCTCTCTTTTAGTTCAATTACTATAACTTTTTGTGTATCCTACTTTTTCAGGGGTATAATTGGAAAGCCAACTTTAATATAACATATATAAAAATCCGTGCATTGGAATTTTATAAATTTTATCTCGTTGGAAAGGTTGTAAAAAAAATCTACGCAACGAGCACAAATAACAATATCTATTGGACGTGTATATGTAAATTGTAGTCCAACAACAGCTGCCCCGTCAACACACCTACAACTAACCAGAAGAACTAGTATTCCGGTGCAGCTGAGTATGTATAAAGTGCGAGTCTTATGTTATATTCTTCCTATATTATCTGAGTCTTCCTGTATTATCTCTGAATCAGTGTAACAAATCTGTACATCGACTATTATAAATTGAATGAGAAACAAAGAGTCTACACAGTTGTGTAAACTTACCAGTATATCTAGATTCTTAGTTTTAAGATGGTATCCTTGTAGATCCTAGGAACCTTAATTCTTTATCTTCCGCTTCCTCTCTGATTCATCTTTTTTATCTAGATTGTGTAACACGACCTGACATCACATACTCGGTCAATTATTTAAGTCAATTTATGCAGCAACCATGTTCTCTATTCACACGACCTGACATCACAGTTGTGTAAATCACTGATTCAAATGCAATTGCCGGATGGCTCTTTTTCTGTGGTTAAACACATTGGCGAAGTTGTTTCTCGCCTACTCTTAAACTTTCAAATGTACATCATATACCCAATTTCAAATTCAATCTTATTTCAGTAAGCCAATTAACTCGCCAATCGAATTGTATTGCTTACTTCTTTGATGATATTTGTTTCTTTCAGGACCGTCTCACGAAACAAGTGATTGGTCAGGATAATTTTCTCTCCGGCCTATAACATCTCCAAGTCCATCCGCAAATGCCAGAGACGCACAAAGCCTTATGTAATAAAGTGTATTTAGATGTTTGGCATTGCCGACTAGGACATCCTAGTTTAGAACGATTCAAATTCTTATGTCGTAGTTTTAATTATATTACTTCTAGTCCATCTACATTTTGTGATGTTTGTCCACTGGCAAAACAGAGTCGATTATCATTTAATAAAAATAAAATTTCTTCTACACGTTGTTTTGAGTTAATACATTGTGATATTTGGGGTCCATTCTCGACACCCTCTATCTCTGGTGCACGATATTTTCTAACTATCGTTGATGATTTCTCTCGTTGCACCTGGATTTACCTTATGCATGCTAAAAGTGAAACGTTTAAGTTCATCAAATTTTTCACTACATTTGTTGCCACACAGTATTCACGCAACATTTTTTGTGTTTCCACAGACAATTCTATACCATTTTTGCCTATGTTGCAGCGTGTTCAATCTGATAATGGGACAGAGTTTCTTTCCCGTGACATGCAAGGTTGGTTTGCTGAAAAGGGAATTCATCATCAGCGTAGCTGCGTTTCTACGCCTCAACAAAATGGCATTGTAGAGCATAAGCATCGTCACTTACTTAACGTAGCTAGAGCTTTACGTTTTCAAGCACATCTGCCCATTACTTACTGGGGTGAATGTATATTAACGGCAGATTATTTAATCAATAAAATGCCAACTCCAATTCTTTCACATAGAACACCTCATGAGGTTCTCTTGGGGCAAGCACCAAATTATCGTCATTTACGAGTGTTTGGTTATTTATGTTTTGCTCGCAATACTAATATTTCATCCAAATTTGATCTCAGGGCAATTCCGGGTGTATTCCTTGGTTATCCTTTTAATCACAAAGGCTATATTATTTTAAACCTTGAAACGAAAACTACTTTCATTTCAAGAGATGTTGTTTTTCATGAGCATTGTTTCCCATTTAAGGATGCTAATATCACTAGCAACGATTTCTTATTTTCTTCTGCACAGGAAGAAATATATTATGATGACACTGCAGCTTTCTCACCTACTGTACAACCTTTAATTCATGTGCCAACATCTCCTTCACAGGATTTACATGTTACGTCTGACAACATTTTGTCATCAGGTCACTCTTCACATTCCACTATAGGTGCCTCTTCACCTTCCACTGCAGGTGACTCTTCACCTTCCACTTCCACACTGTCATCCACAGCAATGTTGTCTCTTACTGAATCAGATAAAAAAGATGAATCACTGATTCAGTGTAACACGACCTGACATCACATACTCGGTCAATTATTTAAGTCAATTTATGCAGCAACCATGTTCTGGTCACTTGGATGTTGCACACCGTGTGGTTTGTTATCTTAAGGGCACGGTTAGTCATGGAATTTTTCTTTCTGCAACTAGCTCTCTATCTCTTGCTGGTTATATTGATTCCGATTGGGCAGGTTGTCCCACTACTCGACGTTCCACTACATGATATTTCACCATGTTAGGAAACAATCATATCTCTTGGAAATCTAAGAAACAACCAACAATATCATTATCTTCTGCTGAAGCAGAATATCGGGCTCTCGCCAAATTAACTTCTGAACTTCAGTGGTTTCATTATTTATTCACTGATCTTCGTGTCCCTATTCCAAAGCCTATTCGAGTTTATTGCGATAATCAGGCTGCAATTCACATCTCAGAAAATCCTGTTTTTCACGAAAGAACTAAACATATCGAAATCGATTGTTATTTCGTTCGTGAAAAGGTTTTATCTGGTCTCATTAAACCAACTCACATTCCTTCTGCAGAACAACTAGCTGATCTCTTCACCAAACCACTTGGAGTGGATCATTTTCGACGTCTTACAAGCAAGTTGGGCGTTCAACCTCATTCGTCAACCGCTCCAACTTGAGGGGGGGTATTGGACGTGTATATGTAAACTGTAGTCCAACAACAGCTTCCCCGTCAACACACCTACAACTAACCAGAAGAACTAGTATTCCGGTGCAACTGAGTATGTATAAAGTGCGAGTCTTATGTTATATTCTTCCTATATTATCTGAGTCTTCCTGTATTATCTGTGAATCAGTGTAACAAATATGTACATCTACTATTATAAATTGAATGAGAAACAAAGATTCTACACAGTTGTGTAAACTTACCAGTATATCTAGATTCTTAGTTTTAAGAATATCAAATTTAAACTCCATCTTCAGATTCTTTTTCGGTCGGCCCTTCCACCGTGGCAACGGTTGTACTAGTATAGAAGGTGTATATGGTGTGTGATAACAGGGTGGATATCCGTAAAGGAGTGGCGGGAATTAGTCGAATGCATAAGTTGTGGGGTTTTGTTTGGGTTTCATGAGGTGAAACGATGTTTGTGTTTTAATCGTGTAATTTTAGGTGCAAGGACTTGGGAATGACGTGCTTAACCTGGGTCATCATATATTTACCTGGCATAACTCATTTCTAAAAAAAAAAAAAAAAAAAAAATTACAATCCTTTAGTAACCTACGTGGATTAATCTAGCCTAAATTCTAATGTTAGTACAACATATCATCTGATCCAAAGCTATGCCGATCTTAAGATGTGACTATTTAGGACAAGTCTTATAAGATGAAAGATCAATTGGATGAAAAAAGTTTTACACGTAAATATTGCAATTAATTGCAAAGCGTCATGCAGCAAAGCGCCGGGAAAAAACTTTCTTTAAAGCATTTAGAGAATTAGGAAGTTACTAGATTTTGTGCCCGTGCTTCGCATCGGGCATTAGACATACCTTTTTTTTTTACAGTGCTCACCCATTCTTTGGTAATATATTTTTCATTTTGTGTGACAATCTTTTTATTTTATTATTATTGTAGATTTGTGCTCGTGCTACGCACCCGATATTTTTTTTCCTTATAACTTGGTATGCGTGAGCTTCGCTCCGCCCCGTGGTGATGCATTTTTCATTTGGTGTGCGCGGAGCTTCGCCTTGCCCCGTGGTGAAATATTTTTTAGAGAACCAATTATTAATTATAATGATGAGATGTATCAATCACAAACTGTTGAAATAATCGTCCTCCTCGTATTAGTTTTTGTCCGTCATTCGATCATTGTTGCAATCTAAAGGCATAGTTATGTTTTTTTTTTTTCAACACCCAATTCAGCATCTCTGACGCTGGTACTTTCTTTGTACCGTAAGGAATAATCAGGAAGAAATTGACAAAGAAATTGAACAAAATCTAGCTATAGTTGTTTCCATTTTTTAAAGAAACTTGTTCAAGTTGTCTACAATTATGGAGGCAACTAGCTCAAGTTGCCTTCGAATATGGAATCAACTAGCTCAAGTTTCCTCCAATCTGGAATTAAGTTGTCCCCAAAATCTAGCTCAACAAACCTGCAATATAATATTCCCATCCTTTAAACATCAACATCACCAATGCACGACCATCAACTACATCTCCTAATTGCAGCTGTACTATAACCTGGAATGTTAAACTTAGTGAAATGTTAAATTTCAAACACACTCATAAATCAGCACAACAAAAACATATTTAAAACACTATTAGTAACAAACACCACACAAAGTTACAACAACAATCCAACCCATGATTCATCTTATCAATATCTAGTGTCAAGAATTTTGACTTAATTTACAACACTAATCTGACCTGCAAATACCCCATTTAAGAGTTATCCTAGCATCACTGATCACCACTTGTCAAATCAGGGAGCAACTTCTACATATCTATACAGAATCACTGGTCACCAATTATCATATTACATGCATGGAACCTAAGAGATAATATGTGATAGAAAAACTAGTTACGCACGCTTGGTTAAGAGAGAAATAATAGATTATAGAATTCATTAAATCTAAAAGGTAATCATTCGTGATCAAATAGAAAAACATTGAACGGCGACATTATCCAACCTATAGTTTGTTAACTAGAAAATGAAAAGAACTAGATTTCAGTGGTAAAACCATACAAGAACAAACAAATCTATTTCTAAAACATAATACTACAGGTCCACGGATTTCTATAGTGGTTATTCGAACATATGTAATTAAGCTTCAAGCTTACCTGCTGGCACTAGAGACCCCCAAGTGTATTGATCATCATCATTATGTTTAATAGTCACAATAACTTTCTCATCTACAAGATAAGATGAGTAAAACCCAACACCAAATTGTCCAATCATAATAACATCTGCACCATCTTGTAAGGCGTCCATAAACTCGTTGGTGCCAGAACTTGCTATTGTTCCCAATTTTTTCACTAAATCTGCATAATCCCCATAACTTAACACATAATCAAAACCAACAAAATCATCCAAAATTTTCACAACCCATAACATGCACCCATAGTTGAGCTAGAATCCAAGAAATTTCAGTAAACAATCGATACAAACAGAATCTCCTAAATTTTCAAAACACAATTCAACTTGCAACCCAGAAGTTTCATTAAACAATGTCAACACAGACTGAATCCAACAATAACATTTCTCACAATACCCGCTACTAGAAATTGAAAAATCCCTCACCTTCAAATTGACGTGCCACCTGCCTAACTATCAAAAGCATAAGGAAGTAATGCAGTAATTTAACCATTTACCTTTATAAACTTAAAAAACAAAGCTTTCAGTAATTATTCACATACAAACATCTAATTAATGTAGATTCAATACTAAATATTGTGGTGGTCGTGGCGAAATTAGGAAGGCAGTGATGAATATTGATGGTAACGGAAGGGTTTGATTAGATTGATCCGTCGGAGTTTTTCAGATCCATTTGTAACGACTTTGATTTCAACTAAACCAAACATGCAACAAATAAAATCCATAACTACCAGAAAATTAAAAACCTAAATCAACAAATCAAACCAATATTACCATAAACCAAAATCGAAAAACCAAAATCTCTATCTCGATCTTCAACTGACATTAAAATAACTTTTATAATCAGAGAAAATAAATTGTTGATGGTGACTATGAGGTTTAATTGTGAAGATTTAATTGATGGCGGAGACGGTGATTGCGGAGGTGGTGGTAATTGCAGAGGTGGTGACGGTGGTGGTGGTGGATGATAGAAGAGGAGAGAGCGATTTTCAGATCTGAAACTACAAAATGTAATGACTTTTATTACAATCTATTTCTTTACCGACATGAAAAGGGCATTTAAGGGATTTAAGATTAAATTGACTACCTTTAAGAAGGTGAGGGGTAACTGGGATATTGCAATGCCATGTAACTGGGATGCAACTCGGATATATTTTTCATATCTCCATCTTTTTGATCAACGATAATATCTCTTCTTCCATCGGACTCGGGATCATCAATGATAAGCCCAACAATTTCAGATGCAGTTGGCAAATTGTATTGTTGTGCATCCTTTTTTACCAACGTTAATTAGACTCAACTCAACATAATTTAGTTCATTTGCTTTGTACCGGTCTCTCCAGATGTGGAATGTTTTTCAAAGTTCATTGTTTGAATCTAACATTTTTATCAAGCCTTCTATAATAAAATCATCCACTGAGCTTGTTGTTTCATCTTCATACTCGTTTATTTTATTCATTCCAAGATCAGTATTTTGGTTTTCCTTTTTTCTTTTCCTATTGGAAAGAGTATTCTTCCTATTACGTACTTCTTTCTCGGTGTCGTAGATATACAACTGTAGAAATGCAGGTGTCTTACCATCCGAAGGTAATAAAGAACCAATCATGTTGTGATTTTGACCATACATCGAAAACATCCATGGGGCTGAACCATCATTCTGTTGACGCTTTATTTTGGCACCAAGGGAGGTGCATGCAAACATAGAATTATATGCAATAGTATTTTTCCTAAATTTCGATAATCTAGATCCACCGTTTGTATATTGCAAAAGGTTTTTAAGAAACAATGGCATATCTTTTAGGAATGGAAATTTTACAGTTCCTCTCATGCATCACATGTTGAATTCAGGAACACTATTCATATTTCTTTTGTTGCATCTCTATTCAATCCACATAATAGCTTAACAATGAGGACATACTGTTGTTGGTCCTCCGACATTATGTTTATTCAAGTCCATCACTGTTAATTTAGACAGATGCAATTATGAGGATCAAATTATATGTCTTTTCTAATGCAGAAGCTATGGTGAGGACACTTAGCATAATTCTATTGGTTGTAATAATTAAAATTTGGTTACCATTTGGATACATCAAATACTTAACTGTCCGTTAGAAACAGTATTGAAAAAAAAGTAGGTGGACAATACTTATGTAAGAATTTAAACTTGAATAATTTAGTTATGCCATGTTTCACCTATACTTAAATGTACTTTAATAAGGGTGGACAAAACTCACGTTCAAACCGTTAAATAAATCTAAAAGAAAAAAAAACGTTAAAAACTTAAAACGTTATGAATTCGGGAACACTATTCATATTTCTTTTGTTGCATCTCTATTCAATCCACATAATAGCTTAACAATGAGGACATACTGTTGTTGGTCCTCCGACATTATGTTTATTCAAGTCCATCACTGTTAATTTAGACAGATGCAATTATGAGGATCAAATTATATGTCTTTTCTAATGCAGAAGCTATGGTGAGGACACTTAGCATAATTCTATTGGTTGTAATAATTAAAATTTGGTTACCATTTGGATACATCAAATATTTAACTGTCCGTTAGAAACAGTGTTGAAAAAAAAGTAGGTGGACAATACTTATGTAAGAATTTAAACTTGAATAATTTAGTTACGCCATGTTTCACCTATACTTAACTGTACTTTAGTAAGGGTGGAAAAAACTCACGTCCAAACCGTTAAATAAATCTAAAAGAAAAAAAAAACGTTATGAATTCGGGAACTGATGAAGTAGGATATTTGGCTTTGGTTTCAATGGGGCCCGAGATCCAACATTGACTCAAATGCGAAAGTATATACATGTGCAGAGACTTTTTAGGGAGTTTTTATTCTAGGAAAGTCTTAGGTGTCTAGTGGTGTTTATCTCCACATTTATAGGTTACGGGTTTGGGTTTGTCGCCCATTTTATTTAGGTTTATCTTTTCTTTTCTTAGGTTACAAGTTAGGGTCCTATTTAAGGTCTTGTTTACAGTTTTAGTCGGCAGTTTTTGATGAATATTAAGAAAAGTTTAAAGCTCTTTGAGTTTTCCATGTTCAGTTTACGTTTCATCCTATAACCCTGCATCATTTTTGGCGCTAGAAACAAATCAACGTTCATGGCTCGAGGAAGAGAAGAACGTAGTGCTTTTGTTCGTGCTGCTCCTCATCTAGAGGATATGATGAAGTCTGAGAGGATTACAAAACTTGAACGACAGGTTAAAGTGCTCACCAGTCAAATGGTTGTTATGCAGAAACAGCAAGAGCACCATCAATATCCAAATCGACGAGAAATGGAGGAGGATGCTGATGAGAAAGACATGTTTGATGTCTTCGTTGGTAGCGTAGTGGGTAGTCAGCTCGCTGCATATCAATCACATGATTCCATGTGGGAATCTGGATTGACAGTTGACATCCCTGACCTCAACGGTATCTCGCAACCAGATTCGATTAATTTTCTTTGTGATGTGGAGGAAGTTTTGGAGTTTAAAGATGTTTCACGAGATCTAATTTTGGATAGTCAATCGTCGTTCTACGTAAGCGAAATGGTGGAAGACACATCCATCGTGGATTGGGGCTTACCGCCACTTTATGATACATATCCGAATGATGAAGTTTTTTTTCAATTAGATTGTTGTGATAATCTTACGGAATAAGATACATACACTGTAAGTATTCCTTTGGACTTCTGTCGTTCGGCTAATGAGTATCAAGTTTTACCTATGGTGGAAACTATTACATCGAGTTCATATTTTTATAATAAAATATTTTGGCATAACAAAATTCTTGGAGAAAATTATAAAAGTAAAATTCGAGGACGAATTTTCTCGAACACCGGCAGAGAAGCTATAGATGGAAAGCTATCAGCAAATTTGGGAAGTATCATATACTACTGTAGTACATCTTATACCGATAGTGACATTCAGGTCGAAGAAGTGATATGGCCTGTAACGACAACAGATGCCCATCAAACACCTGTTATTGGAGATGAAAGCTCACTATCTATGACAGTGCTAGAGTTATTTTTAGCACCAATTAAGGAAGGCGGTCACTTAACAGTAGCAAAATGGGCTCACAAAGGTTTGTTGTCTCCTGTCTGTAGTCGTTTCTGCTGTTGTGAAGACATCGCCCCAAAGAAGTTTATGTAGCATTGGTTTCGATGCCGGGATGCTACTTATTTTTGTTGGGTTGGTCGTATTTTCACAAAAAACTTTGATCATTGCATGTTATATCCGCAAGGAGAACTGTAGACGGTTTTTTGCACTTAATTTTCAGACTATGGAAATCTTAAGAAGTTTTACACATAGAATCAACACCGTGAGTATGAAGAGTTATGCCTCTCTGTATTTTTGGGAAAACTCTTATCTTTGGTTTTGTATATGTTCCCCGTCTAAGAAGTATCTTCATCCCAGGAGCCAAGAACTATTGAACAACAAGATCCATTATCGTGAGAAGGGTCGAGGAGAACTGACATCAAAGATTTCGGTTGTCATGGCATTTTATTCTAACGCGGAAACGCAAGGTTTATACAAGGTGGTGAAGAAATGGGCAAGCTACAAGGTTTCAACAAGGTGGTGGTGTTCTAATACAACACAATGGCCAACACCACAAGGTATAGGATGGTCGACTAAAGTTGGTCAAGTTCTGTTTACTAATGAATATGACAGTGTTATAAAAATGAGGCTTTATATTGACACTGGTCATGTGGAATCCTTGAAAACCAAGTCTGTTACAGAGTGCATGGAGTCAGGTCCTAAACTTGTTGAATTTTTTGTTGGCGCATCTCCTAACAAATACATGTTAAATGCTCTACTGAAGTTCAAAGAGGATGCTCCAAAACCGTTGGTTCCCAAGAAGGAAGAGATCTTACCATCCATGACGGTACTAGATTTATTTTTTCCAAGTGAGGGAGATGGTTTACGGCTTGGAGGGTGCTTAACAACGACAAATTTACTTTGCAAAAGTTTGTCGTCTCATGTTCATCTTCATCCAGATGTTTCTGTAGCAGGGGGAAAGCATTTAATTGTTTGTCATGATTTGCATGGAATTTATTTAACCACATTTTCAGGAAAATCAGTGATTGTCTATTTCAACGGAAAGGGAGAGGACATTATTGTTGGTCGCTGGGGTCATTCTTGTATATACTGTAATATACGAGGCGGGGGTCTCTTCATCGATCAAGACTGTGAAAGAGGTCAAGCAACACTGAAAAATTTCTTGGAAATCTTTGCTAGTCATTTTGGTGGTACTACTGACATGATCCTTAAAGATACGTGTCACCTATACATGTTAAAGATGGAAGAATGCGTTAAAATGAAGACTATGACAAGTGTTTCTAAACTGCGAAGGTGCAATGAGGGAAATTTGGTAAGCGTGTTCGTTGATCTTAACTTCAGAAGAAGTAATATTGGTATACAACCTGAGTTATGCATCTTCTTTAACTCGAAAGAAATGGGTGAACTGCTGCCTCAATATCTTAGCATCAAAGCAATAAAGATGTCCACCTTTGAGTACACAATGGCAGAAAATGCTCATCGATGGAATAAAATATTCCAAGGGAAATTAGTGAGAAATTCATTACTTGGGTGTCATGGTGCAAACACTAGCTCGGGTCAGAAATTAGAATGTTCAGAATATCAAGATGGATTAATGGATTTGATGATGGTTATTGGAATCGGAAATGAAGGTTTAGGTTTCGTGTTCGATCATGGGAAGGCAGCAGAGATTTCTTATGAGACATTAGGCAACATTTCTTGCTTATTGAGTTTTACGATCTCTAAAGTGAGGTGTTTTGTATTCGATCGTGGGAAGGATAACAAGAGAAAAATTCAGGGACGAATTTTATTTGAGCAGGGGAGAATGATGAAGTAGGATATTTGGCTTTGGCTTCAGTGGAGCCCGAGATCCAACAATGACTCAAATGTGAAAGTATATAATGTGCAGAGACTTTTTAGGGAGTTTTTATTCTAGGAAAGTCTTAGGTGTCTAGTGGTGTTTATCTCCACATTTATAGGTTACGGGTTTGGGTTTGTCGCCCATTTTAATTAGGATTATCTTTTCTTTTCTTAGGTTACAAGTTAGGGTCCTATTTAAGGTCTTGTTTACAGTTTTAGTCGGCAGTTTTTGATGAATATTAAGAAAAGTTTAAAGCTCTTTGAGTTTTCCATGTTCAGTTTACGTTTCATCCTATAACCCTGCATCAGGAACACTATTCATATTTCTTTTGTTGCATCTCTATTAAATCCACATAATAGCTTAACAATGAGGACATACTGTTGTTGGTCCTCCGACATTATGTTTATTCAAGTCCATCACTGTTAATTTAGACAGATGCAATTATGAGGATCAAATTATATGTCTTTTCTAATGCAGAAGCTATGGTGAGGACACTTAGAATAATTCTATTGGTTGTAATAATTAAAATTTGGTTACCATTTGGATACATCAAATACTTAACTGTCCGTTAGAAACAGTGTTGAAAAAAAAGTAGGTGGAAAATACTTATGTAAGAATTTAAACTTGAATAATTTAGTTACGCCATGTTTCACCTATACTTAACTGTACTTTAGTAAGGGTGGACAAAACTCACGTCCAAACCGTTAAATAAATCTAAAAGAAAAAAAAAAACGTTAAAAACTTAAAACGTTATGAATTCGGGAACACTATTCATATTTCTTTTGTTGCATCTCTATTCAATCCACATAATAGCTTAACAATGAGGACATACTGTTGTTGGTCCTCCGACATTATGTTTATTCAAGTCCATCACTGTTAATTTAGACAGATGCAATTATGAGGATCAAATTATATGTCTTTTCTAATGCAGAAGCTATGGTGAGGACACTTAGTATAATTCTATTGGTTGTAATAATTAAAATTTGGTTACCATTTGGATACATCAAATATTTAACTGTCCGTTAGAAACAGTGTTGAAAAAAAAGTAGGTGGACAATACTTATGTAAGAATTTAAACTTGAATAATTTAGTTACGCCATGTTTCACCTATACTTAACTGTACTTTAGTAAGGGTGGACAAAACTCACGTCCAAACCGTTAAATAAATCTAAAAGAAAAAAAAAACGTTAAAAACTTAAAACGTTATGAATTCGGGAACACTATTCATATTTCTTTTGTTGCATCTCTATTCAATCCACATAATAGCTTAACAATGAGGACATACTGTTGTTGGTCCTCCGACACTATGTTTATTCAAGTCCATCACTGTTAATTTAGACAGATGCAATTATGAAGATCAAATTATATGTCTTTTCTAATGTAGAAGCTATGGTGAGGACACTTAGCATAATTCTATTGGTTGTAATAATTAAAATTTGGTTACCATTTGGATACATCAAATACTTAACTGTCCGTTAGAAACAGTGTTGAAAAAAAAGTAGGTGGACAATACTTATGTAAGAATTTAAACTTGAATAATTTAGTTACGCCATGTTTCACCTATACTTAACTGTACTTTAGTAAGGGTTGACAAAACTCACGTCCAAACCGTTAAATAAATCTAAAAGAAAAAAAAAACGTTAAAAACTTAAAACGTGAAACTCTTGAAAAGGAATTCCTGTAAAAAAAGGAAATCGTTAACACACCAAAAAAATGAAACCGTTAAATTAATAATAATAATAATAAATTAAAAACAAAAAGTGAAAAATTTAAAACGTGAAACTCTTTAAAAGGAATTCATGTAAAAAACAAAATCGTTAACACACCAAAAATATGAAATCGGTTGAAATCAAGAGTTTGTTACCTAAAAATATTTGGCATGATTTCTTTACATATATATATACGACATTGCTTGTTTTGTTTGTGTATCTGTGACATGAGTAATCCAATTATATTGCAGTAAGGAAAATATATAAACCTATTATGTCTTTTGAATTTTTCTTTTGCTTACAAACTAATTTTCCTATTTCTTGTCTGTTAACCAATCTTTTCTCATGAATTATTTTCTTTGAAAATATTTTTGTGCTTAAATCTAATGGATCGTAATGCGACATAGAAAGGTTTTGAGAGCAAAAGATTCAACCTCATACTCCTAGCGATCCTAGTTGTTTCTTTTTGAAACTCTTTAAGTTGATATTAATGAAAGGCTGCCATGATTTAGGTTTATGCGAAATATTTGTAACTAAATAAATTTTATGTTATGCATTGCATATATAAAAAAAATGTTAAATTACCCCGTTTCTAACACGATTTCCATAATTAAGATGATTCACCAATTTCCTTTGTAACAGAAGATCTTGTTATATTTTCCTTGTTTCACTCTTCCTAGTTAGGAAACATGATAAAAATTTAGTCGGTTACAAAGTTTAGAAGGGAGAAGATAAAAATCAAAGATCTAAGTAACCCTGTTCAGTTAGGGTGCGCTTGGTTTGGAACAGACCATCAAAATCCTTTAATCAAACTTGTACAACAGACCGAGACACTATCTTCATTTTTAAGATCTTACACATGATAATCAGGATAATTGTCAAAACAAATTTAAAAAATAAACTATGGATCTTGCAAAACATCATCCTAAGTCGAATCTAATCCGTGTAGGTCTACACAAATTCATACTCTACTTCCCCACATGCGTAAATTTGCATTTAAGTTTGATATTTTAATGAACATAGCTCACTATGTTTTGCCCGCATCCAAATATGCTAGCTGATTTGACATCAAAAAAATGTATCGTACACCGTCACAGAGGTTTAGCGGGTGGACTAATTTTATTATGGAAGGATGGCTTTCATTTAATGTCATCAATTGGGAATCTTGGATTATAAAGCTTGTTCTGTGCGGGGATGATCCTTCAAACCGGGACTTGGTTCTTAACCTCGTATGTAATATCAACACAGCAAGGAAAGACAATGGACATACATTAGAGATCTCAGTGTTACTATACAACAACCATGGGTTGTTATTGGCGTCTGAAAGTGATGATAGAATCTCTTAATAATAACCGGGAAGATTCCCCTTATGTTAATTTAATTCGAAAATTTGGGTTGGATGATATGAGTTATATAGGAAGGTCATAATTAAGATGATTCACCAATTTCCTTTGTAACACATGGCTAAGATCGTGTGAAGACAAAGTTAAAAAACGAAGATGCTAGGGAGACCCGGGTTGATACCCCAAGTTTTATACCCCTATGTGTCATCTATTTTGACCGTAGATTTTATCCTCATTATATCCCACCAGAGAAAAATAGGGGATCCGTTTTAAAAAATCGGTGTCTTGGTTTTATATCAACCATATAAAACAGGTATCTCTTTAGTATTTTCGGTTCAAAAATAGTCAGTTATTTTGTGAAAAACAAAAAAAATAGATATCAATTTTGATCACGATTGCTAAAGACGGTACCAACATTAGCGGGGCTGGTACCATTTCAGTGATCCAACGGCTAGGATCGTTTATAAGCTTTTTATCTTATGTGAAATGGTACCAGCCCCGCTAATGCTGGTAACCGCCTTTAGCAATGGTGAATTTTGATTCCCTTTGCGAAAAAACAGAAAATTAGATATCAATTTTGATTTCCTTTCCTGATTAAGAAGAGTAGGATGTTACTACAAATAATGGAATACATGTGTCTCAATCCTATTAGCTTGGCACAGATGGCTCATTTTCACTTTGGCAGAGAAGTTAACACGATTTCAATTTAATTTCCATAATTAACACGATTTCCTTATAACTAACTAAACATGGTTTCTTTAATTAACTTTTTTTAACGATTTTGTCGTAAGTGTTGTCCACCTTAGACGGTGTTACTAACGTACAGTTAAATATTAGTGTAAACACGATGTAATGAAATTATTTAAGCTTAAATTTTGACATAAGTATTGTCCACCCACTTTTTTCTCTACACCGTCACTAACGGACAGTTAAGTAGCTGATGTAAACAAAGTGTAACAAAGTGTAACAAAATTTTAATTATTAAAACCAATAGAGTTATGCCAAGTGTCCTCACCATAGCTTCTACATTAGAAAAGGCCTATTTCGACTAATAAGAAGCGAGAGTTTCATCACCGTTTAACATGAGGGCATATTTTGTCAAGAACTTTAAGGGGAAGATATATTTACACAGGGCTGCATGAGTGAAACGATGTTTGGCCGAGGAAAAAAGAAAAAAGGGAAAGAGATTTTACTTGTGTGTTAATCGTGTAATTAATTCAGGTCCAAAGAATTTGGAATGATGTGATTTAAGCTGAGGCTGTCACATATGATATCGTTTTCTGTTGCGCTGTCCAACTTTTAATCAAAATGCTTTCATAACTCGACTGACCGACGGTCCAACAAAATTTTGTAAGAGAATCTTTTTCTGCTCCTACTTATTAACAATCAATTGAGATGACAAATTTAATTAATTAAATTCCACTGATGCTTACTGGAAGCTATCTTAGATACATGGGGTGTGAAAACTAGGTGCGTCTCCCAGGAGAAATCTATATATAGCTCTAAACAAGCGCCATAATTGTCTCAGACAATTATCTTGCTTAATTATGTTAGGTCTTGGTACGTCACCTCTAATCGAATCGACTGGACAAAATCAATTTACATATTATCACATCGGCTTAGGTAAGCCCAGTACTGTTGATGTGGTTCATTCGAATAGGAGAATATGAGGTGAATAGGAATCACGAGAAGATGCTTAACTAACTAAATATCTACTTGCCCTCTGCAGTCTCCACATCAGTGGCCCATACCAATGTAGGATGTAATGTGATTTGTCTGGTTGGCATTTTGTGGTCATGCGAACATAAGTTGGAATCATATTTCTCTACAAATGGTTGCATTTTGAAAACGTGATAATGTATGTGTTCAAAACTGCCACGTCCAAACCGAGAAACAAAATAAAAAAATGAGTTATGTGTGTTCGGAAACGTATTGAGCCCGAGAACAATTTTGGGAAGGTCCCGCTAGTCAGAATTGTGAACCCTAGCATTAGACAAAGGACACAATCAAAAGAAATTCCCACCAAATTCAAATGGAACGAAAAACATATGCATTTCTGGTGTTTATAAGAGCAATCACTATGGTGTGCATTTTCTTAGCAAAAAATAAGCCATAGAGATAAGACAAGAGAAGAGGAGTTGGCAACTCTTATGGCCCTGGGCTAACCAAGGGAAGAAACCTAGCTATCACCCCTTTAGTTCTCCTTCTCCTCCACCATTATCTCTTAAGAAAGAAAAGAAAAGAAAAGAAAAGTAGTCTTTTATTATTTTGAGTATGTTTAAGCTCGTTTGACGGTTTTTAAAGGGCTTGTTCTATATTCAAAGGAGTTTCCATCGAAGGTTTTAATTTTGAATTTCACACATAAATTTATCAAAGGTTAGTAATTGTTAGTCTAGGCTTTGAAATCAAAGTTCTTATGATATTCATTAATGTTTGATTTATCTAAATTGCAGACAACCCAAGGGTATAGAGGTCGATAAAGCCAAAGTTGACCTTATTAAGACTTTACAGGTCCCAAAAACCATAAGAGATATTAAGCCATTCTTAGGGCATGCTGGTTTCTATTGTTGATTCATTAAGGATTTTAGCTTGATTTCTAGATATCTTTGCAATTTGCTTGCAAAAGATGTTAAGTTTGTCTTTGATGATGCTTGTTTAGAGGCTTTTGAGAAGCTTAAGGATTTACTCACTACCTCCACCATAGTCCAGGCACCCAACTAGAACCCACCCTTTGAGATCATGTATGATGCTTCAGATTATACTATTGGTGTAGTGCTAGGTCAGCGAGAAAACAAATTACTTCATATGATTTATTATGCTAGCAAAACTCTGAATGATGCCCAGTTGAACTATACCACTACAGAGAAGGAACTATTAGCTATTGTGTTTGCCTTAGATCATCCCAAATTATGATCATCACTTAGACAAGTTTAGACCCTATCTCTTAGGTTCTAAGTTCATAATCTTTACTGATCATGCTGCTTTGAAGTATTTTCTTTCCAAAAAGGATACTAAACCTAGATTAATTATATGGATCCTCTTGTTACAGGATTTTTCTTAGATATTAGAGACAAAAAAAGGTGCACAAAATGTAGTAGCAGACCACTTGTCTAGGTGTTGTGGATACCCCTGATGATTCTCCTCCTGTGAGGGATAGTTATCCTGGTGAATCACTGTTCTTAGTTACCCAATCACCTTGGTATGTGAATATAATGAATTATCTTGTTATTGGTCGAATTCCCCAACATTGGGGTAAACAAGATCATTCTAGGTTTTTAGCCGAGGTTAATCAATTCTTTTGGGATGATCATTATTTGTTTAAGTATTTTCCAGACCAGATTATTAGGAGATGTATACCTGAGAGTGACCAGTCCATTATTATTTCCTTTTGTCATGATCATATGCTTGTTGGGGTCACTTTAGTGCTAAGAATACTGCTACTAAGATATTGCAGTGTAGATTCTATTAGCATTCATTATTTAAAGACTCCCACAGTTACTGTGTTACTTGTGAGCATTTCCAAAAATTAGGAACCATTTCCCTTAGGAACACGATGCCCTTGAAACTTATTTTAGTTGTTGAGGTCTTTGATGTGTGAGGTATTGACTTTATGGGTTCGTTTCCTAATTCTTTAGATAACCTATACATCCTTGTCGCTGTAGACTATGTCTCTAAGTGGATTGAGGCAGTTGCGTGTAAAACCAATGACCATAAGGTTTTGATTGAATTCTTGAAAGATAACACGTTTTGGTACACCACGAGCTATACTTCGTGATGGATGATCGCACTTTTGTAATGGTCCTTTTAGGCTTTTGATGAAGAAATATGGTGTTACACATAAGGTAGCTACCCCGTATCATCTACAGATTAGTGGTCACATAGAGGTTTCCAATAGGAAAATAAAACATACATTAGAGAAAACAGTTAATCCTAACCGGAAAAAATGGTCGTCGAGGCTTACTGATGCCTTATAGGCTTACCTTGTTGCATTTAAGATCCCCATTGGAATGTCACCTTATCGAATTGTGTATGGAAAGGAATGTCACTTACCTGTTGAGTTAGAACATATAGCATATTTGGCTGTCAAACAGCTAAACTTTTCACTTGACAAGGCATGAGCCCATAAGAAACTCCAGCTCAATGAGTTGGAAGAGATTCGTAGAGATGCATACGATAGTGCTAAGGAGTATAAGAACAAAATGAAGCTTGTGCATGATAGAAATATTTTAAGAAAGTCATTTTCTCTAGGTCAAAAAGTTCTTCTGTATGATACTCGTATGCATCTATTCCCTGGGAAATTACGCTCTCGGTGGACCGGTCCTTTTGTGGTAAGTATGGTTTTTCCTCATGGAGCTGTTGAGATTGAGACACCTGATGATAGTAGTTCTTCGAAGGTTAACGGTCAGAGATTATTACCCTTTTTACAGCCCTTTCCTATAGGTGATGTTGAGGAGGTCCCTCTGGAGGACCCTGTTTACCCTTGATTGACCATCGAGGCAATTGTTGGTACTCAATTTTCTCTATTGTTGGTACTCGATTTTGTACTTATTATGGTGTTTTAGGTGTTCGTAGGTATTTTTAAGAAATAAACTTTGTTGGAAAATTCGTATCGAAAAATTGATTTTGGCACCCGGAGGACACGTCAGACTCCCAATTTTGGATAAGGGGTACCTCATTAGATAAGGGATACACTAATTACTATCGGTACCCAAGCATCTGGATAAGGGGCGACCTTCTTCTTCATTTGAAATTTCAGTTTTGGCGGGAAAAATGGTGGTAGAATTAGGGTTTGGATTTCGGAGATGTTCGACTAAGACTCAATGGTTGAAATTAGGGTTTGGATATGGCTGAAAAATGCTAGTAGAATTAGGGTTTGGATTTGGCTAGAAGGATCGATTTGAAGGAAAAACATAAAAAGTACTTTTGCCGGGAAAGTGCGGGTTTGAATTTTTCTGACCTGCGAAGGTTGCTGTTTTCGATTCGGGAGATTTCTAAAGAGATTCAATCGCTCTAGTTAGTTTGTTTGGGCCTGTTACGACTAAACATGGTTCGTATGGTTGATGATAGTTGGCTAGATATTCGGCCCAAACAAAACAGAGCAGTGGGTATTCGCAGGATTTCTCGAGATTTTCTGCATTGAAGTTCAACATGATTTGGTCGGATTTGTTGATTATTTTGGATTGATACCACCCTTTTACGACTAAACAGGGATGGTAAGTATTTTTTTTTCGAAAGAAAAAGAAGAGGAGGTATGTGGAGAGATAACAGAGTTATACTCGCGCTTTTATCATATTGTCACGAGTTGGTTGAAACATTACGTGTGTTGTGGCATGTTTGGATGAAGATTTAATGAGATTGGAGTGTGCCAACTAGATACAGAGGCGTGAAGGGAAAGAAAATACTGCCCGAGTTATGAAGATTATTTTGAGTAATGGGGAGGATTTTCTTAGCCATGTTGAGTATAAATAGACCCTTGGGGTATCACTGAAGGGGAATCAAGTGGTGGAAATAGAATTATTGTCCCTAATTTTGACGGACCTTCACAAATATCCTTGCACACTATATTTATATCCCTATCAAAAAAAATCAGAAACTGATTTTAAAATTAATCCCACAAATACCCTTCGTCACTTCGTGCATACGGAGAGAGTCATCGTTTATCTCTTATTTTTCTTTCATTTCAGATCTAAAAAAGTTGCGTGTCTCTTCTCTCTTTCTAGCCACTGCCGCCACCACCACCACCACCAAAACCACCGTTACCACCTCTGCAGTGACCATCATCTTCATCTCCACCATTAAAAACAATCTTCTTCCTTGAAAAACCTAGCCTAAATAAATCTCAACAACGTTCTTTCTTGAAGGTTTACTGAAAATTGAAGAGGATAATTGATGAGATTCATCATCAACAAAATTAATTTGAAGAATTCAGCTCCATAGACGATTGATTAGATAAGTTTTGCTTATCATTATATTGTTAAGTCGAGCGAAGTTTCAATCGATCGATTCTAATTTTTACAATTTCAAAATTTTAGAAGTTTAATTTCAACTCAAATCTCTCATTCAAGTTATGATTAGAGCGTATATTTATTATAATCTATTCTTCATATTTGTTTTGAGATCAAAATTTTGAAAAATCTCGACAGAAAAAATCGCGAAGGTTTTTAGGGCTCCCGCCTATTTTTGGATTAACTACTGATTTCTCCTTAAGTTTTTGAGCAAATTGATTGTTTTGAATGACTTAGGTTGAAACTCCATTTTCCGGGTAGCAATTTAGGAACTAGAAATCATGTTAGATTTATTAAACTTCATAACAAATTCGATGCAATAGTGATTACTCTTTTTCTGGTTATTTGTATGTGGTATCTCTTTTGTATTGTACTGTATTGATGGTGTTGTTGGGTTTTGAAAGGTAGAATCAGTAACGCAGATGTATTGTACTGAATTGGATGAAGGACTCAATATATTTTCATCGACTTGAAGTGATGTGGTGGTTCAGGAGAGGTATGATAGGCTGAGGAGCATGGCTAGGAGGATGCAAAAGATTGTGAATACAGTTCTTCAAAAATGAAGTACACATGATGACCGATTGGGAAAATTAGATGTATGGTACCTAACCGATTCTGATTTTTTTATCAAATATGAGTTGATTAGGTTGGCTTTATGGTGAATCTTGTTCTTCAAAAGTAAAGAAGATGCTATAATATGATTTGGTTGGACCTTTCCAATTGTGAAAATTGTTCTTCAAAACTGAAATTGGAGAACACATTATAATCGTCAGGTTAACCCCTACCAATCTAGTTGATTAGCATTTTGATCACTTTGGTTTCAAAATTACTTACATGAATAAGTTGGCATCAGATAGGATCTCGGAAGTGAATAAGTATCATTAGGATTTACTTTATTATATGATAAAGTGTGTGATATCATTAATGTAGGCAATGAATCGAGAATATATTATGAGTAATTTCAAAAAAATGGTGGATGCTCTTCTCGAACTAGTACCCGATGCCGGGATGCATATTTCTACTAATATAATTTGTGGTTTCCTGTACATGTGTAACTTTTTTAAATTTGATTTTTTTATGTTACTAGCTAGACTCCCCTGCCTATTCAAGAGTTCTATAATAAATAATTATGTTCACAGATGTGTTCTAGGTGTTTATTTCTAATCAATGCTTCTTTGCATGAATCCTTGTTCTAAATGATAAAATGTGCGTTATGTATATGAAGCAATGGCTTTTGAAGAAACATGTGATACATATTATCAGAATACTATGAATCTACATTAAATTCCTTAACAGAAGCTTGTTTTTAATGATCTTAAGCTGAAGTTTCTTAGATTTATTTTAGTTGGATAGTCTGTGTATAAGTGTGTTTGTTCACATCTCGCCTTTCTCAGGTGAAACTGATGAAACTTTTGCTGAAACGGTCGACCTTGTTCAATAGTACAAGTTCTCTCAAGTTCATAACTCGCGTTTCTATCCAAGGCCTGGTAAGTTTTTAGAATATTCCTATATTTTATAAAAATGGTTTTGGCGAGGAAGATATTTGCACTTCAGTTTTTATGGATCAACTACGGTTGTTGACCCATTTTTTATGGTTGTTGATCCATATATTTTGGATCAACTATGGTTGTTGATCCAACTAAAATGGATAAACATCCATTGTTGATTCAACTGAGATTGGTCTTGAAGTTGGTCTATGAGCTGTTGGTGTTTATGAAGCTACAGGTAATGAAATATGGTGGTTATATAGGTTGAAGCAGGAAGTGATATTGGACCAACTATGGTTGTTGATCCATATATTTTGGACCAACTATGGTTGTTGATCCATCTATATGGGATCAACTACTATTGTTGATCCTTTGAACTCATGTTTTGTAGTTTAAATCATGTAAATTTGTTCCAATGTTGAACTTGTGGTGCAATGGTAGCATGACTGACTCCATGTCAGATGATGCGTGTTCGACTCACGCCAAGTTCACTCCATTTAAGATGGATAAACTATCATTATTCATCCAATTTTACATGGATCAACTTCCATTGTTGATCCACTAAAATTGGATCAACTTCTACTGTTGATCCTTTTTTCTTGGATAAACTAGATAAACTTGTAATGTTGATGGTTTTGTTAGTGGATCTGAAACTTCAACTGATGAACTGGTAGCATTTTTCCATCAGCATGGATAAACATCCATTGTTGATCCAACTGCAATGGATAAATTTCTCTCAAGATCCAACTGCAATGGATAAACATCCCTTGTTTGATCCAACTGAAATGGATCAACTACTTTTTGTTGATACAAAAAAATTTGAACCAGCGGCGGCGGAGGTGGTGGTGGCGGCGGCGGCGGCGACGACGAATTTTGTGGTGGAGGAGGACTAGTGGTGGTGTAATGGTGGCAGAGAAGGAGTGGTGGTGGAATATTGGTGGTGGTGGCGGAATGGTAGTTGAATGTTAGTGGTGGTTGTGCTAGTGGTGGTGGTGAAGTGGTAGTGGAAGAAATTTGTTGTATTTAATTTGAAATAAAGAAAAATATTATATGAGTGAGGGTATTAAGGTAATCTAATATTAAATGGATAAGATTATAAAAAAGGAGGGACATAATTATTATTGCATAAGGATATATTTTTAGGGAGTTAAAAGTAGGGACATATAATTAATATACCCAATCAAGTGTTTGGAAAGAAAAGGGACGCTGCAGAGATAGTTTTAAGCGTGTTTCCACCATGATGAGAGGCTAAGTACCCGGTGACTGAGGTAATGGAGGAAACTATTCGCTCATGCTTGATTGGTAATTTCTTTTTGCAATTTCTATATTTATTTATTTTATTTAATTCACTAGGATCAACATAATAAGTTGTGAATCAATTTGATGTATTATGCTTAGAATTATTTCTTTGATAATTCATGCTTAGGGATTACAATTCAATATTTGGAGACCTTATAGATTAATAATGAATTAATGAGAAAAGTGATATTAATAATAATTTTTTAAATATTATTGTAAACCAATCAACTAGAAGTAATAGTGGAATCTGGAGCCTTGGTTTATTTTTAATCTTCACATCACTTTTTATTTTGAGTTTGCTACATTTTTAGTTTGAAAATTAAGTCTAGAATCTGCTTCACAAGTCTTGAACGAATCATATTGCTACAACACAATTGAAATCATATCAGGTCAAACGTGTATGGAGATCCAAACTCAATACCATACGGGTCGGAACAAGACTGATGAATATATTTCCCCTAAATAAACTTTCATGGCAAGGCATAACTAAAACTTTATATACATGAATAATGCATATGAATACATTAGACATCGTTTACATCATTTTCAACAAATATTTTTAAATTAATATACACTACAAACAATTATAAGAAAATAACGCAATCGCTAAGCTACACATTTCTAACTTCCACTTCCAACTTCCATGAATTATGAAAGAAATGTCAATTAGGGTGAGATGACAATTCAATAGAATACACTCCCATTCTCAAAAGATGCTGAAAACAAATCAATTTAATTATCAAGGAAAAAATGTAACATAAAGTACACAATACTAATAATGTTTCCGATAAATTATATAATATAGAATTTAATCCATGAGTTCACAACACCAATAAGTTTTCTAACAAACCATGAAATTCATATTTCAACACATGAATTCACATCACCAATAATATTTCTCACAAATCATGTAATGCACCTTTCTGCACATGAGTTCACGCTACAAAAATCTTAGTTTGTACACCCACATTTCGTTTATCCGGCCGGATGGACAGCCTCTATTGATGGTCAGGAATATAAGTTCCTACATGGGTATCATTACCTATTTAACTCCTAGGGATCATCACTTGTTTTACTATAGGGGATAATTAGCCGCCGTTAGCATGGAACAATGTTCCATCTAACGAATATGAACTTATTTCCAATCTGTAAATCATTTTTACAAACAATACAAGCAACCATGGCTTATATGAACAAACAACATGAATTCATGTTAAGCATTTAATCAAACAAACTAACTGTAGACATATTATATTACATGTTTCATAGTAATAACTTTATTTGTCCGTCTTCAAATTTTACATGAATCTATATGAATAAATCAACATCAACATAACCAAAATTCACAGCAAACCAACTGTTCAAAAAAAGTTAATTGAATTTACAATGATATCCTAACAACTGGGCAGATTACATATATTATTAACAAAAGTGACTGGTGTGACCGATCACAAGTAGGTACCATATTTAGGCCAACACACATGAATCCCAAGACAGAAATCACTATCATGGTAAATTCATAATAATCTAAAATTAAGAAAATCCAAAGCACAATGAAATGTATCATGCATAGCTACAACTTTTGTTAAGAGTTCAAATCATTCTAACACCATTAAGATTGCCTAAACACATCAAAACCATAGCAAAGAGAAACTGTCCAAAATCAAAAACTATCATCCAAATTAAAAAAAATATTCAACTATGAATTTACGGTGTATTATTCTCAAAATTTAACCATAGTACCTAATCATAAATAGAAGAAGACTGATCTTCAATAAGAGATACATATTTATACAAATAATTATTTAAACCTGATAATACATATTCATAGTGCAATCATTTTACGATGACGATTATATTGAATATTGGTTAAGAACAGTGGCCTGGTCGAGTAAAGTCCAATTTTGTTTATATCCATACTCATAGTTGTATAAAAAAGACAAATATGGTAGCCAAATTGTCAAATACATACATTTAGGTGTTGTAATTTAAGATTTTTATATTTCATGTGTTTGAATGAAATCAAAAAAATTAGACATCCAAAACTCTAACACCCATTCAACCCATCAAAATTATTGTAGGAACAATTCCTCAAAGAAACATTGATAAAATGGTTTTACATGTTTTTTAAACAATTATTTTCTAAGGCTACTACTAAGTTATTAGATACGTGTTACGCGTAATAATGGTTTAGTCTTAACAAGTGCCGTTATGGCATGGGTTATTTCTAGTATTTATACGAAATGAATACCCAAAGAAAAACACTAATAGAGAAAGGGTTTAGCATTATACCTCAATTCCATTGATACTCTACTGATTTTTCTCAATAAAACCCTCTCAAATACCCTAACTTCAATTTATCTTCTTCCTCTTCTTTTATGCTTCTAACTTCTCAAATACATTTCCCTATATTAATGCTAAACCTTATAATAATACAATAATTATTATTAAATTTTCAATTTATTATTTTCTTCTTAATTATTTTATTTGTGTTTTTATTTTTCTATTAATCAAAACTTGTATTCTATTATTTATTTAATTCTTTGATTCTCTCTTCAAGTTCCCTAATTTTATACTCTTTTTATTTATTCATCAAAACTATCATTATGTGACTATTTCCACCCGATGCTTTTAGTAAATGCAAGAAGAATGATTTCTAAATATTTAAGTTCACGTGTTACAATTTAGGGTAAACTCAACAAATTCCCACTTAACAAGGTTAGTTAATTAGTCAGATAAAATCCAACCTGAAACGATAAATAAAAATACTGAGCATTACATGTTTTAGATGATGAAAAAATCTTGAAATGTGATGATTTTACACATGTTCTAAATGCCAAAAATCGGGTTTTGTCCATGATAGCACACATGTGAAAAAGAAACTAGAACTCATTCCAGAAGGGATAAAGCAATACTTAGAGGAGGCACTAGAGATGTGAACAAGATGTACATAATTGTTGATAGTAATGTGTTGCTAAAGAAATTGTTGCTAGGTATGGGTTTTGAACAATCTTTCAAATATTTTACCCAAAAGTCAACAATGTGCGGCTTTTAAATGATATATTCGAGAGGTGGTGGCTTAAAACATATACATATTATATTCCCAACTTTAAAGTAGGTTTTACTCCATTGTATTTCACCCAACTATCAGGCATACCCATTGGTTTTGGAAATCGCATAAGTTGGAATCATTCAATGAGAAAGAATGAGAACGTTAATGTAAGGACTCTCGAGCTCATCAACATTATTAGACAGGTCAAGTGTCGATTTAGCCGATAATAAATCGATTAGTTTAGCACGAACGTTAATTAATAGGAATTAATCAAACAATGATCTAGGCACGAAACTAGTATCTTTGAATAGGTCTCGAAAAGTTAGGAAAATTGGGATACTCGAACGTGTTATTCGGATATCAGACGAAGAAGATATTATCCTTAGACCGACCTGGCTTCCCTTATCCAAAGCGTGGGCGCCTTAATAATTTTCATTAGCCTTATCACCACCCAACGTGTCGAGAGAAGACTCACTTTCTCTTTTCTTCTTCTTTCCTCTTCTTCTCTGCTTCTCCTCTTTCCATTCTCTTTTCTTCTTCGGTTTCTCGCCCATGGCGATTCTGTGAATCTATTTGAGAAAAATCGATTGATAAAGTTGTCTAGTAGATGAAGGTGATGATGTTCTTATTAAATAAGGAGGAGGAGATTTAGGGGTGGTTATTTGAGATGATGCTGTTAATCGAAGTTAAGGTTTATAATGTCGATTAATGTTCTGAAGATTTAGAAGGTGAATTATGGAATCATTATTATATGAGGAATCATGGGTTGGAGTTTAATTGAAGCTTTGAAGTTGTTTATTGATTGAATCAAGAGTTAGGGTTTCCTGAGTTGGAGTGGAATTCGATTCGAGTAAGGATTAAGAAGATTTAGACGAAATTACAAGATGGGTTTGCTTAATTGGAGAGTTTAGTTGATGTTTTGTGATTGAATTTGAGATTGAAGATAATTAGGGTTTCATGTTCTTCCCCAAATTGGAATTAGGGTTTGTAGATCGAATTGTGTGTTTGAATGGATTTGATAAGTAAACTAAGTTGTTGGGGGATGAAGAATAATTGGGTTGCAACTTAATTGAAGATGTGAAGTGGTTTTGTTGGAAAATCAGTGAGATATGGCTCTAAAGAGGAATAAGGTTATCTTAAGGTATAAGACTTGAACTGGCAGGGGGGTGATGGTGTTGAATCAGGTGAACTGAGGTAATTGATTCTCTGAGTTGATTTCATTATAGTTATTCAGTTTCATTACTTATATGTATGTTATTGATAGTAGGTTTCTAAAGGGTAGTATTAAGAGTTTATATGAATGAGAAGTTGAGTTTTTAACTGGTATTGATGTGAACCAATTGGAAAAGGAAAAGAGGTAATCGTATTGAGTGATGAATGACTGTTGTGTTGATGAATATGTCCTGAAACTGAGATTATGACATTTCAGATGAAGCTATTTGTGTTGTAGCTACTAGTATGTGGATGGATAGTTGGATGGGTATGTCTGTAGCATAACTGAATTGTTAGTGGTTGTGTAAATTAGTTGTGCAAACTGAAGTAAGAAGTGACCAAATATGGGATTCGCATGAATCAAAGAAGTGTTGTGTTATGTGTATTGGTTTGATGTTGAACTGTTATTACTCAGACTAGCATAGACTGCAGAAAATGTAATTATGGAAGGATATTAACTTGAGATGTAATTGTAGGTGGTGATACTATAATCTGGTGAAGTGGTAGTGGTATATTGATGGATACATGGTTATGAGAATGTAATGAAGATGATATCTTTGTAGTGTTGTTTGTGAGGCGATAAAGAAGACATGGTTGTATAGAAGTGGTGTGACTCTGAAATACTATGGATAGGCAGTGGTTTGATTTGGAGTTTTGATTGTGTAGGATGGGTGGTTGTAATGGATCTGAGTTAGGTTTGGTTGAAGTACTTAGAGCTTGGTTTACAAATTGTGTTGAGTTTGAAATATGAGTTAGACCTACAGGTGACTGTAGTTGAGCTTAGTGATGAATTTAGAGTTGCAGTTGTGGTTGCTGTAAAAGCTTGGAACTGCAATTGCAGGTAAACTAAATTGTGTTGTAATTGAATTCTGAAGTTTGTTTATGAATTAATGAACTGATGTAATGTATAGTTTGAGGTTGAAATAGCATTTGAGTCACAGTTGTGTAAGAAGTTTTGGGCATGTGCAATGGCTCAGGCCAGTGCTATGTCACCAAGTTATATGTCTAAATAATTTAGGTTAGCCGACTCAGATTCTGGCTGAGTTAACTCAGTGACTACACATGACCAGACTTGACTCAGTAAATCTTGACTGAGTTGGTTTCTTTGACCATTGACCCTAGACGTTGACCTTTGACTGACGTTGACTGTTAGCTGACCTATGACAGTTAGTTTGACTGTTAGAGACCATTAATTGAGCCTAGTGGATCAGGCCTTGTGTAATGGGCTTGTTTAGTGGACTTGGGATTAATATCATGTATTTCTTAATTTGACATTTTGGACCACTTATGGTCCGAATTAGACTTTGGTTCCTTCTACAAAGTTGTAGGTATCCTTAAGACTTAGCTACTAGACTTTAGAATCGACTTAATTGAGTTAGTAAACCTTTATAAATGCAACAGATGGATAATGAAGATGTGTAGAATCATAAATGGGCCTAAAACCATTAGATAGAACTATGTAATTCTTGAATGATTCTTTTGTGAGCCATTTTGGCTAATCTTTTAGAGTACTTGTGTGATTAACAGTTAGTTATTAACAACAATCGATTCAAAGGATGAACCAGTGGATCGTGGATCTCGAGGTAGGCATGGCCTGTCATCAAAAAGGTGTGGGAATGCATTTGACTCTTTGTATTCATTATTGTTGCTTTTATAAAAGTTTATGTTTAATAATCTCATGCATTGTATGTCCGTGCATTCCATGCTTTGTTTAAAATGCATTATAATAATCCCGTTATTTCTGTGAATCTTTCCACGATGTGGAAAGGACTTGTATTGTTTTGTTGCCAATATGAATTGTTCTGGGAAATGAGAATTTCCACTTGTGGTATATAGGATACGCTCCTTCACATTTATACCTACTTTAATTCAGCTTTTATTGTTTAGAGTACTGGTCACCATGGTCTTGGTGGCGTCCATATATATTAGTTGTGAATTGTCAGGTAGGGATTTACAACCATATTATACATTGTTTGAATAAGGAGTTTGTCCATATACATGTATGATTATTTCAATGACTTAGTCACTGTTTAATGTTTTCGGAAAAACATGTATTGTTTTCCAAATCTTGCCTATGATTACTTAGAAGGTTAAATGTTAATTATTCCCACTTCAGTTTCTGTGATAGATCATGGTTGTGCAACTAAAGCTTCAAGAGTTGACTTCTCTAGTTGATTAACTTCTGTTATATTTATTATGTTGTATATTTTATTCAAAAACCAAATGAATATTATATATGTATCATTTTAGAGAAGATCTTGTATATATATTTCTGAGAAGGGTTAGTTTTGGGTTAAGTTTTGTAGCAGATTTCTTAATTGAATGCTTAAGTGTTTAATTTAGATTTTTAGTGCCTCTTATTTAGTTAATCTCTTGGATTAGTTAACTTCTAGCTTAGGGGGCACTACAAAAGTTGGTATCAGAGCTTACTATTAGATCTTATATGGGAGACAATACGAATAGCCAGTGCCAGTTAGAGAACTAGATTAGTTTAGAACTGGGTTGGGTTTGTGAGATAAATCTTAATCACTAAAAGCTATTAATTAATAATTAAAAGAATTATCTGATTGATTTATTTGTTTGGTTGTTTGTATGTAATGAAGTAAAAAAAATTGTAGGATACACCAATAATTAATCTAATGACGATTAAAGAATAAATGATTTAAAATTATGAACACATAGACAATTTAAGAATAAAAATAATGAGATTAGAAGTATTGATAAATTTTGGAAGTCACATGTATACTTATTAAGTACATTGACTTATACGTAGGATCGATAAATTATAATCACATAAATGTTAATAATATTGGGGCTCAATAATATTTGTAAGAGTAGTTAGAATAATGGTTTGACCAGCAATGTCAATAATACAAATATTATAATAGTAATTATGTACGATAATTAAATTAATTTTTTTTTTACCATTTATCAATTAGTACCATACCAAACTTAACTAAATTCTCAATAAGGATATATAAGGATTAAAATAATAATTATGGTTAAATAATTATGAAAAATTGGTAACGCTAATTACAATTAAGTTTTGTAAATTAAACTAATTAGAAATGTAAGTTTTGAGTTTAATTTAGACAATTAAAATAATACTTAATAGACGTTAGACGTAAAAGGTGAGATATAGTATATAAAATAAAAAGACTTAACTTGTTAATAATATTGTACCTAAATTATCTTTAATCTTACAAATGATCCAAGTAATAATAATAGTAATCGATGCTTAGTGTAATACTAGAATTTAAAAGAAAATAAATTTGTATATTGATAGGATCCTTTCATTCTTCTTATGTAAATAAATTCAATCATCTTTTAAAATGAACAATTAAAATAAAGAACTTATAAAATGAAACAAATAAACATGAAGTAATAATAATAGTAATTTAAAATTAATATTATATTAAGCATAACAATCATCTTTTAAAATGGAAAATTAAAATGAAGAACTTAAAAATTTAAATTAATATTATATTAAGCAAACTTAAAGTTAAAATATCACAAAATAATGATTAAGGTTGAATAACCATGGAAAAATTATTAGTGCTTATCTATGATTAAGTTTTGCAAAGTTAACTAATAACAAATCATAAAAATATGTTTTGCATTTAAACCTAATAGATAAATAAGACTTATTAAGTAGGAATAAAAGAACGTGAGGTCATATAAGGCACAAATAAAGACTAAATTTGTTAGCGTTCTTATACCTAGATTATCTTTAGTCCAATAAATGATTCAAACAAGCGCACAGAGGTTTAACAGGCGTTATAAATAAATTTGAACTAGTTGCATCTTTCTATAATGATTTGACAATAAACATTTTCAATCTCTTTTCATACATGTTAGAAAAAATAGTATTATTACTAAATAATTATTTTGATCATCCGGAAATATGTTAGTTAAAATCAAATAAGAAAATTTGATAAAACAATAATGTTACCTTGTCCGATGAAAATGATAGTATAATTAAGACAATAATTTTTGATTAAATTCTTTTTCTTCTTTACTTTCTCCTCTTAGAAAAAATTCATAATGTTTTACTGTCTAATATTAATTATTGTAAAAATTTAGAGATACTTATTATTAATACTTGTTTGGTAACATACCCAAATTTTATAATTAGGCGTATCGATAGGCAGAATCAAAATTGCGCTAAATTACTAAATTATACACATGAAGTGATAATTATAATATTTGAATACTTAGAACAAAATTAAAATTAAAGGAGAATAAAATTGCATGTGAAATAGATACTTATTATTAATACCCAAAATCTGTAGACTATCAAAACGTATTAAATTTTTATGAAGACTCGAAGTTTAAATCATATTAAATTACCAATGCCAATATTTAACAAGACGTAGTATACGCATTCAATCTGAATAAATAAAAATCTGTTCTAACCATCTTTCGTGAAAGTAGAATTATATTTACAAGATTAGGGCTTAAAAAAAGTATTATTACTAAATAATTATTTTGATCGTATGTTAGTTATGCTAGTAATCAAATAAGAAAATTTGATAAAACAATAATGAAAATGATAGTATAATTAAGACAATAATTTTTGATTAAATAAGAAAATTATAATACTGTCTAATATTAATTATTGTAAAAATTTAGAGTTATTGTAAATATCATTTGGAAAATAATTATATGTTAGTACTATATCAGAAGGATGCAACTTTTGTTAATAATAAACCTTAAAGATTACTTAGCACTAGAATAAATTTAAGAAAATAAAGTTAGATCAAATCAAATCTAATATTAATAATAAATTTAAACTTCTCACTATGACTAATTACGATTTAACTTGTATCGGTATAAGAAATAAAAATAAATAAATGTAATAATAATAATAAAATATTAATACCAAACGGATATGAAGAATGGTCAGTAGTTGTTTATTTGCATCAAGTCACATAATGAAATAAACAAATAGGTATATTGAAAGGAACATTTGCACAATGGTTATAATATTAAGTTATTATTAAGTAGCACATAAATTAAAAAAAAATTATATATAGTATAACAGCGAAGTCAAAAACATCAGATATTTTTAAAGTAAAATCGAATTGAGATTACTTAAATTGGTAAAGTAAATAAATAAATAAATGCATAAAATTTCATATTACTAAATTGCTTAAAAAGATGTAAACTATTTAAATATTTCACGAAGTATAATTTTCATAATTACACCAATTAAGATAGAAGTCTAAAGACTAATTGATCTTAATAAATTAACACATAGTTAATCCAGCACTGGGGAATAGTGAGGTTGGTAATTCTGATGTGTTCGGGTGATACTTGTTAGGTAGTAGGCATTGTCAGGCGTCGCGAACCTAGACAGGGCAACTTCATTCTTGTATCACTAGGCATTGAAGGGAGACTTGCTTCTATTAGTGAACTAATAGATCCCAAATTTTAATGAGAATCTTTATTGTTGAATGTCTTATAAAAACACTTAGAACCAGTAAGTTATTGATATAGAAATTAGTTTAGACAATTTAAATCTAAAACTTCGTAGTTTCCATTATAAAGATTCATTCATGTAAGAAACTTAGACTTCCCTCTTGAATAGAACTTAAATCAGCGTAATTGAACCTAGATCCACAAATTTTAGTTGTAGAAAGCCATGTAGGTTGTGATTTGTTTTATGTTGTTTGCGCTTAGACAAGAGATGGGATTATTCTATAAGGTGGGGAGTATATGAAGACCAGAAGGATGGTTCGATTTTCGAGGATGAAAATGTTATAAGGTGGGGAGAATGTAAGGACTCTCGAGCTCGTCAATGTTATTAGACCGGTCAAGTGTCGATTTAGCCGATAATAACTCGATTAGTTTAGCACGAATGTTAATTAATAAGAATTAATCTAACAACGATCTAGGCACGAAACTAGTATCTTTGAATAGGTCTTGAAAAGTTAGGCAAATTAGGATACTCGAACGTGTTATTAGGATACCAGACGAAGAAGATATTATCCTTAGACCGACCTGGCTTTCCTTATCCAAAGCGTGGCGCCTTAATAATTTTTGTTAGCCTTATCAACACCCAACGTGTCGAGAGAAGACTCACTTTCTCTTTTCTTCTTCTTTCCTCTTATTCTCTGCTTCTCCTCTTTCCCTTCTCTTTTCTTCTTCGGTTTCTCGCCCATGGCGATTCTGTGAATCTATTTGAGAAAATTCGATTGATAAAGTTTTCTAGTAGATGAAGGTGATGATGTTCTGATTAATTAAGGAGGAGGAGAGTTAGGGGTGGTTATTTGAGATGATGTTGTTAATCGAAGTTAAGGTTTATAATGTCGATTAATGTTCTGAAGATTTAGAAGGTGAATTATGGAATCATTGTTAGATGAGGAATCATGGGTTGGAGTTTAATTGAAGATTTGAAGTTGTTTATTGATTGAATCAAGAGTTAGGGTTTCCTAAGTTAGAGTGGAATTCGATTCGAGTAAGGATTAAGAAGATTTAGACGAAATTACAAGATGGGTTTGCTTAATTGGAGAGTTTAGTTGATGTTTTGTGATTGAATTTGAGATTGAAGATAATTAGGGTTTCATGTTCTTCCCCAAATTGGAATTAGGGTTTGTAGATCGAATTGTGTATTTGAATGGATTTGATAAGTAAACTAAGTTGTTGGGGGATGAAGAATAATTTGGTTGCAACTTAATTGAAGATGTGAAGTGGTTTTGTTGGAAAATCAGTGATATAGGGTAGAGCTGTCAACGGGGAAAGCTAGGGTCAGCCCGGCCCTAGCTTGTCAACCCGTTGACAAGCTAGGGTCAACCCTAGCCCTAGTCCTATTCATCTACAAGCCCAAAATCCCAACCCTAGCTTGCCCGCGGGTTGGCTTGGCGGGTTCACGGGTTGGCTTGTTAGTTATCATAACAACCAAAAAAAATGTTGAAAGTTTAAAAAAAAAAATGTTTAAAATTACGCTGTTAGGGAGGATTGAACCTAGCTCAGCTAGGTGTTCACTTAGCATAACAACCACTGGACTACAAATGAACACGTCTCTATTAGCTAAAATCTTTAAAATATATAATCTTAATGAAGATGACGGGTAACCCGCGGGTTAGCCCTAGCCCGACTTGTTTTCTACTAGGGTTAGATATGACAACCCTAACCCGGCTTGTTTAGACAACAAGCCAAGTCGGGCCGGGTTGAAACAAGCCAAGCTAGGTCCAACCCGCGGGCCGGGTTAGGAATTGACAGCTCTAATATAGGGCTCTAAAGAGGAATAAGGTTATCTTAAGGTCTAAGACTTGAACTGGCAGGGGGGTGATGGTGTTGAATCAGGTGAACTGAGGGAATTGATTCTCTGAGTTGATTCAGTATAGTTATTCAGTTTCATTACTTATATGTATGTGATTGATAGTAGGTTTCTAAAGGGTAGTATTAAGAGTTTATATGAATGAGAAGTTGAGTTTTTAACTGGTATTGATGTGAACCAATTGGAAAAGTAAAAGAGGTAATCGTATTGGGTGATGAATGACTGTTGTGTTGATGAATGTGTTCTGAAACTGATATTATGACATTTCAGATGAAGCTATTGGTGTTGTAGCTACTAGTATGTGGATGGATAGTTGGATGGGTATGTCTGTAGCATAACTGAATTGTTAGTGGTTGTGTAAATTAGTTGTGCAAACTGAAGTAAGAAGTGACCAAATATGGGATTCGCATGAATCAAAGAAGTGTTGTGTTATGTGTATTGGTTTGATGTTGAAATGTTATTACTCAGACTAGCATAGACTGCAGAAAATGTAATTATGGAAGGATATTAACTTGAGATGTAATTGTAGGTGGTGATACTATAATCTGGTGAAGTGGTAGTGGTATATTGATGGATACATGGTTATGAGAATGTAATGAAGATGATATCTTTGTAGTGTTGTTTGTGAGGCGATAAAGCAGACATGGTTGTATTGCAGAAGTGGTGTGACTCTGAAATACTATGGATAGGCAGTGGTTTGATTTGGAGTTTTGATTGTGTAGGATGGGTGGTTGTAATGGATCTGATTTAGGTTTGGTTGAAGTACTTAGAGCTTGGGTTACAAATTGTGTTGAGTTTGAAATATGAGTTAGACCTACAGGTGACTGTAGTTGAGCTTAATGATGAATTTAGAGTTGCAGTTGTGGTTGCTGTAAAAGCTTGGAACTGCAATTGCAGGTAAACTAAATTGTGTTGTAATTGAATTCTGAAGTTTGTTTATGAATTAATGAACTGATGTAATGTATAGTTTGAGGTTGAAATAGGATTTGAGTCATAGTTGTGTAAGAAGTTTTGGGCTTGTGCAATGGATCAGGCCAGTGCTATGTCACCAAGTTAGATGTCTGACTAATTTAGGTTAGCCGACTCAGATTCTGACTGAGTTAACTCAGTGACTACACCTGACCAGACTTGACTCAGTAAATCTTGACTGAGTTGGTTTCTTTGACCATTGACCCTATACGTTGACCTTTGACTGACGTTGACTGTTAGCTAACCTATGACAGTTAGTTTGACTGTTAGAGACCGTTAATTGAGCCTAGTGGATCAGGCCTTGTGTAATGGGGTTGTTTAGTGGACTTGGGCTTAATATCATGTATTTATTAATTTGACATTTTGGACCACTTATGGTCCGAATTAGTCTTTGGTTCCTTCTACAAAGTTGTAGGTATCCTTAAGACTTAGCTACTAGACTTTAGAATCGACTTAATTGAATTAGTAAACCTTTATAAATGCAACAGATGGATAATAAAGATGTGTAGAATCATAAATGGGCCTAAAACCATTAGATAGAATTATGTAATTCTTGAATGATTCTTTTGTGAGCCATTTTGGCTAATCTTTTATAGTACTTGTGTGATTAACAGTTAGTTATTAACAACAATCGATTCAAAGGATGAACCAGTGGATCGTGGATCTCGAGGTAGGCGTGGCCTGTCATCAAAAAGGTGTGGGAATGCATTTGACTCTTTGTATTCATTATTGTTGCTTTTATAAAAGTTTATGTTTAATAAACTCATGCATTGTCTGTCCGTGCATTCCATGCTTTGTTTAAAATATATTATAATAATCCCATTATTTCTGTGAATCTTTCCACGATGTGGAAAGGACTTGTATTGTTTTGTTGTCAATATGAATTGTTCTGGGAAATGAGAATTTCCACTTGTGGTATATAGGATACGCTCCTTCACATTTATACCTACTTTAATTCATCTTTTATTGTTTAGAGTACTGGTCACCATGGTCTTGGTGGCGTCCATATCTATTAGTTGTGAATTTCCGGGTAGGGATTTACAACCATATTATACATTGTTTGAAGAAGGAGTTTGTCCATATACATGTATGATTATTTCAGTGACTTAGTCATTGTTTAATGTTTTAGGAAAAACATGTATTGTTTTCCAAATCTTGCCTATGATTACTTAGAAGGTTAAATGTTAATTATTCCCACTTCAGTTTCTGTGATAGATCAGGGTTGCGCAACTAAAGCTTCAAGAGTTGACTTCGCTAGTTGATTAAATTCTGTTATATTTATTATGTTGTATATTTTATTCAAAAACCAAATGAATATTATATATGTATCATTTGAGAGAAGATCTTGTATATATATTTCTCAGAAGGGTTAGTTTTGGGTTAAGTTTTGTAGCAGATTTCTTAATTGAATGCTTAAGTGTTTAATTTAGATTTTTAGTGCCTCTTATTTAGTTAATCTCTTGGATTAGTCAGCTGCTAGCTTAGGGGGCGCTACAGTTAAGTCCACCAACATATATAGGTTTTCGATTTGTCTTACACCCATTGAGAAGATTCTGGGATAGACTAATAAAACTAACAATCATAATGCATAAGGTTGTGCAAAGAAAGAAGGCATGGATAGGCTTATTTTGTCGTTAAAAAAAGAGGTTTATTTTGTGTGCTAGTTATACTAACTTGAATCCAATTTGTGCATTGTAGATATTTTTAAGCTCTATGGTAATGATATATAAGGAATGTTATTCTATGTGCTAGCTAGACCAAAAAAAAAAGAAGCGCATTACGAAGAAGATGAGGAAAACTTCCTCTGCATGTAATGATATTTAAGGAATGTTAAGTGTTTACGAAGCCTAATTATATGCTTTAGAAGGTAAAGATATATTAGATGAAGCCAAAAATAATAACAACTAGATTATGAAGGATTACTTCCTGTCGTCAGGCAAAGATTAAAGAAATAACAATTATATTAATGAACGACTTGCCAGTCATGCCTTGGAGCTTCTATTGCAATGGATAGTTCCGCAAGTAGATGCAATATGGTACATTAACACCTATGAAATAATGCAAGATATGGATCCCTTATTATTAGAATTTGCTAAACCATACTTCACCATTGTGCAAGCGAAGTATCAAGGTGAACTAAAATGCACCTTCATATAAGGAATAATATTATAAATCATACTATTATAGTATGCTTAAGTTGGGTTCCTAAGAGAATCTGATGAAAGGTAATATCAAAGCTATATCATTTACAGGTGGTGGAAAAAATAGGGTGTTATAGAGTTGTTGAACTTCTCCAGAAACATATTCGTGGAAAAAATTAATGGACTTTGTGGTGTAACTTTAAGCCGAAGTTTGAGATCTGCAAGGCTGAGCTAACCAAATTTGGTAGATTGTCAATTATAGTTGATGATACTTATGATTTTTATGGTACTTTAGATGAACTCAATATGTTCACTGATATAGTTGAAAGGTTTTGATATATTTTTCCCTTACCAACTTGAAGTAAATTATAGAAGTGCCCTCTTAGTGATGATTGGTTAGGTTGATTAGATCGGATCAATTGTTTTACATGTGGGATGTTAAAAAAAATATAGTAGACCTCCCAGATTACATGAAAGTATTGTTTTAGTTGTGTACAACACCACAAATGCCACTGCCTATGAGGTTCTAAGGAAGCATGGCCTAGTCATCCTATCATACCTAAAGAAAGTGGTAATCCTTAATTTTACACATCATTTACTTTTTGTTTCTTGTTGAATCGCAATGCAATCATTATGGTTTCATATTTGGCAAATTTTCCATCTGAACTTGCCGAGATGGAAAATCAGGATGGCAATTCCCATTTGTAACCATACATGTTTAAAGTATGTACACAATTAAACTGTTTTTATTGGTTTTATACTTTTATCAATGGGAAATTTTTTGCAATGCATATATAGTAGAACCTAAATGGTACTACAGTGGTTATACCCCTACATTTGAATAATATATGGAAGATGGATGGATTTCAGCATTCGGATATTTAATACCAACTTATGTTTATCTCCTTCAAGGGAATGAAATCACAGAAGAAGCAACTTTAGAATGCCTAAAAATGATTCATTTAATCTTGTCCAATGCTCACTCATGATAATTCTGACAGAATTAGTCATGGCATGTATATTCTAGAACTAAGGTTACATTATTGATATCAAAAGAGTTACGATACAATCTGTTCTTATACACATGAGCAGAGAAATAAAAGGAAACATGATTTTACAGAGGATATGACAAAGCAACATATATACATACCTAAGGAAATATAATATGCAGGTTCATATATTATCCCAAAAGAATAGGATAATATACATTAACACCCTTGTTAGAGCATAGCTCGGTTGAACTCACCAAGCATTGGTATGTCAAGTTTGGTTGTCATATTTTAGTATCAAAACTCATCTAGAGTCGCTTGATTAAATACTAGAGTCAACTTCATTTAGGTTAGACTAGAAAGTCTAAGAATGTTGAGACATACACATATTACTCCGAAGGCCTGAAGAAAATGAAGAAGTAACGAACTACAACGACGACATCATCCTTCCACTTAAGGTTAGTAATATTGACTTGAAATGTTTCATTCCTAATGTACCTTTCAAGTCGTGTTATATTGAAAACATAATTGTGAAGCTGTATATATGGTACATATTGGATGTAACTCTAGTGATGTGACATGATCATAATAGTATGATCATAGTATTAAGGTATTAGACTACGAAGTATAACGCTTTTCTTTTGAACTTCGTAAATATGACATCGACATAATCTTTTATATATTGTTATGATTATATGAATGCATTATGATGAAGATTTCATCATAGGAAACAATGTTTTACGTTTGTTTAAAGGAAATACATTCATGAAATTTTTTCCTGAATCGAAAGGGAAATCAATAAGATTATCGGTCCGGCTATTCATTGTTAACCTTTGGATGACCAATATTTGTGAGTTAGTAGAACCGATCTTAACTCAGGTGATGTATCTTGGTATAACTAATCACAATGCCTAGACTTATGATTTGGTATGACCGGTTGTCATAATTAGTGTAACCGATCCTAAGTAATCACCGTGTGATGATATGATTGATCCTTGTAATTGGTGTGACCGGTCCTAGTAATGGGTATGACCGATCATGAGTATTATATGACCGATCCTTGTAATTGGTGTAAGTGGTGTGACCAATCACAAGTAATACCATGTGTAAATAGAACCGATCCTTGTAACTTGTGTAACCGATCCTAGTGACTAGTGTGACCGATCACAAGTGTTTCCATATTTAGGTATAACTGATCCTACTGATTTGTATAACCGATTGAACTCATGTATGTGATTTGGTATTTGATCAATCACATAGTAGTCTTGGAAAATAGGTGAACCAAATCTAAACTTGTTTGGAAGTGTGGTATAACCGATTCCAATAATGCATTTCCATGTAAATATGAAATAAGGATTTGCAGTGAAAAGATGTCAACATACTTTGAACACAAGCAGTAACTCTTATAATTTATTTTTTAAAGATATTCCTTAGTACTCAAGATGCTCTCATGCCAAATAAATTAAGAATCTTTTAATTAAGGTTTTTGATTTTATCTGCTTTAATTACCATCAATTAATGCATATCTCTAGAGAATAAAAATTATTAATGTGCATTTACTAATTGGAGATTTTCTATTAAGAGTTTTCATAAATATTGCACAAGCATTTATTGGAATTAGGAAAACTGAATTTTGATATCCATTGCATATCTTGAGAATATCTTCGGTTTTGGAAATTCCTTGGTGTCCAAACATCCTTGGTCTATAAATACCTAAGTTTTCATTTCTAGCAAACTATCCTAAGAGCCAGGTAAACTTCATTTCTTGTTGTTTCTGGTGGAACCGTATATTCGGAGAGAAAAGTATCCTAATTAGGTGAAATCCCTTATGACCGCTCGTTTAAAGACCTCTGTGGGATCAAGAAGCTCTACGAGTACCATTGGTAGGAAACTAGATAATTGTAGTGTTATTTGTTTTCGATTGATTTGATTCACTAACGGTTGTTGAAACTTTGATTGCACTTATTTTGTTTATGCTTGAGAATATTCTCTTGATATAAGATTCACTAAAACTAGATTCGAGTATTAACGGGATCTTTAGAATTGTTGTTAGATCTAAAGACATCTTGTGATAATCCACTGTTAACAGACTTTGTTCCGTGTGTGATTGATTACAAGATATTCAAGTGGTGTTGTGCAGGTTATTGAAGATAAAAGAAGATTTGAAAATGAAGAAGGTTTCTTATTAGTTTTTGTATCTTGTGAATTGTGTGCACAAACCTTGATCACATGGGATCCAAATAGAATTAGTTTATCTTTGATAAATCTGGTTGATTAGTTGCGTGAGATCGACATTCTCTACATTTCTTTTTGAGATTTATATTGATTGAGTGTGAATTTATACTTGACTATTTCAGTAGTTAAAGTTAGATCTATCTAACCATACAAAGGAGTTTATTAGATTAAACATAAGAGCCTTTGTCAACGACTCGTCTAAATCTTGATTAGAGTGGTTTCCAAATAGATTCTTCCTTTGCCGTTTGGATTACGATCCAAAGGACTTGGCATTCACATGCGTGACTCTAGAAGTCGAAGGCGTATGGATACTGACGGAACTAAGTAGCTAGGGATAGTTTGCTTGGTCTCAACTATACGAAGTTGGTATTAGATTTTTTTATAGTGGATTAATATTGAGAGTATTCAAAACTAGACTAGGTCCCGGAGTTTCTCTGCATTTGCGGTTTCCTCGTAAATAAAATCTTGATGTGTCTTATATTTTGATTTCCGTATTATAATTTTTTATTATAATAAAGTTAAATACACATATAGGTTAACTCCGCATTACTTGATAGTAATCCTATAGAGTTTGGTTATTACCGAACCTATTATCGAGTAACACACTTTGTTGTAGTATTGTCTCGATCTTGAATCCATAGTCAATCACACAAGTTATCTTGTTGTTGTATTGTCTCAATCTCTTATCCATAGACAATCACACAAAGTGTGAACCAAATTGTCATTGATAAGCACGCATGTGCTATATTTTATACCCATATTTATATTAGCTAGGACTCGAAATTTGGCTAATAACAATGTTTTAGTACTTTTGTAGAAAGTACGAACGAATTCAATCATCCGAATGATAAACGACTAATATTGGATTTTAATGGCATTTGCAAGGCGTCGTACCAAAATGAGTCAGAAATTAATTAATGTCAGCTTCACTAAATCTATTCAAGGCTAGAAACAGAGAAATGGGGGAGTTGAGCTGCCTTTGTTTATATCAAGCACATCAATTCCACTAGCCAGGTGTCAGTATGTATTTGTGTGAGATTAAAGGGGTATATGGCCTTGAAGAGAAACAAGGAACTCTTTGTTTCCTACTCTACTTATAACTTCAACACGTTAGGTCTACTAATAGCTATGATGGATGGTATAATTTGGGGTATGTTGATCGTAGAAGAACTGGTGACGAGATTCAGAAATTCAGGCGAATGCATTGGGTTGGAGAATGAACTGACAGTACACAAGTGTGTTAATCTTGTCGTGAAAGCATCCAATACATGGAGTTGTGTCCGTTGAAGTTAGGGTATGTATTTGGCATTGAAATGCTTGTAGATGCGAATGAAGATGGACTGAACGATAAGAAGATGGAGAGGCAGAGTTATGTTGGCGGCCTGTGGGTGAATATATTTGAACCGACGGGTTAAACTAAAACTTTGCCGGAGTAATGAATGGCAGTGGATTCTTTGAAATGGATTGGTTGCTTTGTCTTCAAAGGTTAATAGTTGAGTTGTGCAGTTGATGGAGGATGGTTGTAGTGGCCATGGTGGTTGTCGATGGCTGAAATGTTTGTTGGCAGTAGTAATTTGTACGAGCTGCTGATACCGGTGGAGGATAGTCAGTGGTTAGATGGGAAGAAACTAAGAAGTTGGTGCAGCGAAGACGATAAAGGCAGGGACGTATTAAACCTGAATGAAGATGGCAGTGATGGTGTTTATGCTGAAAAACTGATGCCTGCAGCCGTGTTCGATGGGTATTCGTGATCGATATGATTTATGGAGTCTGGGATCAGTTGAGCTCTCGATATAGGCAGTGTTGCGATGAGTCGGAAATTGGATTGCTATAGAAACATTAATAATTGAAGGCAATTAACGGTGGTGATGGCTAGCTGCATAAAATGGAAACTGGTGGGTAGTGGTGAGCTGGGTCCGGTTCAAGACATGGGAGCTGAAGTTGGACTGGGCCTTGGAGGTATTCTTTTAGGTCTCGATGGAAGTTCTCGCATCACTGGGGTATAAAACTGTTGGTAGAGAAAGTGACGAAAGGAAGAGGAAGCCGGCTAGAGTTTTATATTTTAGAGGCCGCCGCAGTTACAGCCAAAGAACGACGGTACTGTGTGTTTTGAAGTGCTGCCGCGAAGGCTTTTGTACACAATAACAGAGAAGATTGAAGGGCGATTCGTCACTGGGTGACAACGGTCACGATTGTTATCTATTCATCTATTGTTATTTATTTTAATGAGTTCTTAGAAACTCATTGCCATGTCTTTCTAATTGATTTGTAAATAGGGTTTATGTTGAAACCACTTTGAACATAAGAACAATTTGATTTGATATATTTATGTTTTGAAGGCTATTATGAATTGAATATGATTAATTCTTGATATTATTTATCGATTTATCGAAATATGAGTTGTCTCTTCACCGGTTTTGTTGAACCTTTGTGCATAATTGTTAGGATAACAAATATATTTGTCTCATTGTCTGATATTTCATGCTTGGGTTATTTCCTTTGATGGGGTATGCTTAGAATAGCCAGGTATTATTTGTGAACCTATATTTGGTTTCGTATAATTTTCTCACTAATACAATTTGATGGTGCATGCTTGAGTTTAGTCTTTTGATGTTCCATGCTTAGGGTGTCCCAGTGATATTTGCGACTCTAATTCATATAATAGGTGATGTTGATAGAACATAAGATAAATAAATATTCATGAATTATGTTTCATTTCAGTAATTGAATAGAAATAGTGGTGGATACTAAAGACCCTGGTTACTGATTCCCCCAGTGCATTTATATTATTCGTTTAGTTTATTTTTCTGTTATTACTCTTCAAAAAATCCAAAAACATCTTGATTGGGGTGGATTTGAGAATATTGATTATTGGTATTTCCACCGCTCCCTGTGGGTTCGACCCGTACTTGCCTCTGTCTACTAGTTAGACACCGTGCGATTGCGATTATTTACATATAGGTATCTCCGGATCCTATCAGTCATATTATCTTGACTATGTCAATAGACAATCACATTCGGTAGAGGACTTATAGGTTGAAATAAAAAGATCGTGGTTTATTTGGGTACGCTCGTATTTTCAACCCTCCCTCAAACTCAAGATTGTGTAGAACAATTTTATAGTATAGAAATTAGAAAATGAAGTCGAGGAGAAGGAAGAGTCTTTGTTAATTAAAATTCTGAAGGAACTACGGCGGTGTAATATTCTATTGTTTGAAGTGGTGTCATACAAAATGATAGTCATTCTCAATGTGTTTCATACATTCATGAAAGATGTCATTGTGCGAAATATGAACATAATCTTTATTGTCACAACAAATAGTAGTAGGTTCTGATAATTGAACTCTCATATCATGAAGAAGCAATTGTTACCAAACAATTTCAGATGTAGTATGATCAAGAGTTCGATACTCAGCCTTAGTACTAGAGCAGAAAACAAGAGTTTGTTTCTTACTACGCCAAGAGATTAAAGAGTTACCTATAAATAAGCAATATCCAGTGGTTTAACGTCGATCAGTGACATCATATATTTAGTTAGAGTCAGGATATGAACGAAGATGAAGATCAGATATAGATGATAAATGTAATCCATCGACAAAGTTCCTTTGTTATAACGTAAAATTCGAAGAACAACAACAAAATGTGTTGATCTTGGAGCTGACATGAACTGGTTGACAATATGAACTGCATGACTGATGTCTGGTCATGGAATGGTGAGGTAGATAAGACTGCTTACCGTTGATGATATAACGTAGGATTGGATAAATCTTTTTTATTCAAAATAGTTGAGCTTTACATCAAATTCGAGAGGTGTGTCAAAAGTTTTACTGTCAGTTAATGCAACACGGTGAAGAATGTCAGTAACATACTTCACTTGAGAGATAAAAATAACCACCATATGATTTATCAATATCGATACCTAGAAAATATCTTAGGAAACCAAGGTCTTTCATTTCAAAACATGAGCTTAGATGAAGTTTTAAAGCATTAGTACCCTCCAAGTTGCATTACCTGTAATAACCATGTCATCAACGTATAAGAGAAGAATAACCATTCCTTTTTCAGTCTTTTGAATATACATGGACCGGTCATATGCACTTTGAGTGAATCCATATTGAAGAAGAATTTATCAAACCTTTAAGTCCATTCAGATCTTTGTGAATCTTACAGACTTGATTAAGAAAATAAGGTTATCCATGTGGTGGTTGCATATAGAAATTTCTTGAAGATCTCCATGGATAAAGGAATTTTTAACATCCATTTGATGAAGATCTCAATTACGAGCGGGAGCAAAAACAATAAGAGTACATACTATGGTCATACTAGCATCATGATCAAATGTATCTTTATATATAATCGATACCATACTCTTGAGTATATCCTTGAGAAACTAAACGAGATTTATAACGATCTATTTTTCCATCTGAGTTAGTCTTTATCTTGTATACCCATTTATTTCTAACAACATATTTTCCCGGAGGTAGGTCTACCATGTCCCATGTATTAGGTTTCTTATGTGCAGACAATTCTTCTCTCATATAATAATTCCGACTAGACTTGATGATGCTTTCCTGTAAGACTTGGTTTCATACAAAGATAAAATGGACAATGAAAAGCAATAATAATTAGATAACTTAACTGGTGGTCGACGAGTACGATGAGGAAATGCAGTAGCTTCAGTTACATGATCACTATCTGGAGAAGCAGTGTCAGGATTGTCCACATAGTAGGCGGTAGCAGCTTCAGAAACTTCAGCAAGATGAGTTATTTCTATATTGAAACTGAAAATGAGAAGGTACCATGTACACCACCAACTTTTTCATTCGGCAACCTTATGGAAAAAACCTAATACAATTGCAAGTAGATCTAATTAAAGATACTTGAAAAAATATGTATATAAAGTTTATTGTAGTTGCAGGAATTCCTACAATACATCCCTCACAAGAATTCATGATAAACAACACATCTTTAAGATCAACAATTACACTTTTATTAATTGACTTATGAAGTTTTACAAGAAATGAAATCAATAATACAACCATTGTTCTAGACTTTCTCTCTCCTCAAAACTTTCTCACCACTCCAAAATGATCTCTCTCTTCCTTAAGCCTATTCAACTCTTTATATAGGGTATTACATAGTGGATGACATCCAAGTTTTCCTTTATTTTCGGATCTGGCTTGCGATATTCTCGCAAGTGTACAAATGTTTTATTCACAACATTCTTATATTTCGCAAGATTTTCACATCTTTCTCGTGTTTATGTCATTTCTGTAATCAATCTGCGATGTCTTCGCAACATTTTGCTGATAAAGATTTCGCAAGGTTATTGTTGTTGCGATATTCTAATCCTACATCTTGCCTCTTCTCATGTATTCTCTGCGAAGGTGATAATGTCATGAGAAATTGTACTTCAAAATGCTGCAACTGTTCGTTTTTCCATGCTGACACGATTTTGTATTTTATGCAGAATTTATTACACGTATCTCTTCTTCCATCCATTTTTTGACACGTCTCTTTCAACCGATATTTCTCAACCATTCATGTTTAGTCTTCGCATTAAATGTGTTTAACTTCTCGAGATCTCTTCTCTCTCTATATATATATTCTTCTCATTCTTCTTTTCCTTTCTTTTTTACTTTTCTTTCAACTTTTCTCCAATTTTACTGTTCCTCCATAAATTCCTCTTCTGCTACTTCAATTTTTCATCCTTCTCTTTCTTTTAATCTTTAGTTTCTTCTTCATTCCCATACTCAAAATGCCTCCAAGCGGTCGTAAATAAGAAGTTTCTTTTGAAGAAACTCAGAAGGTTCTCAAAGAGAATGGATTTACATTATCCACCATTCCCAATCAAGGAGCTAAATCTATTCTTTCCGCTAAACTGTTTTCTAATCATCATTTTGATGATAAAGAAATCATAGTTTCACTTGGTCAAATTCTCGATGGCCTTCCCATTTCTCTTTATGATCCTAATCTTCCTTTATTTTACGAAATTCTTGCTCATGCGAACTTCTCGCGAGCCATCTATCAACTAAGTGTGGACTGCATTCGTTTAATTCTTGAATTCGCCAACCGTGGTGCTGGTAAAGGATCTATTTATCCAAAAGAAGTTAGGGATCCTGAATTTAAGGATTTAGAAATTCTCGCCGAAAAATACACAGTAGATAGCTTCTTTGAGAATTATGAAATAAAAAACATGAAGAATGATAAAATTCGCTGGGGTGTTCGCTTAAAGAGAAAAGAAAATGTTACAAATGATAAGCTTCTTATATAGGACATAGATTGGTATTCTGGTAAGAATAATACTCCTCGCCAGTCGAAAGATGACAAGTGGTGTGTTTTTCCACTGATTTTGAAGGGGCCTTACATTTGTGGTCCAAATGTGCTTCCTGCGAACTTCGATGATTATCAACCTTGGGTATTTAATTGTCCTGAGAAAGAGACAGAGGTATGTCTTCAAGTCTTCTCAACTCGTAATCTTGATTTTGTTTTCTAACTCTTGCGAAAATTTCAGATTGAAAAACTAAGAGCAAGCTACAATAGGACTAGGAAAGCTAGCACTTTGTCAGCTCTACGCTCAATCATGGATGAAGTAAAAAATACTTTATTGTATTATTTTTAACAATATTGTTGCCTCTATTTCTTATCTTCATTCATGTGCGAAGGTTGGCGTTGTAGTTGTTGAAGAAGTGGGAACTGAGATTGCGAATACCAAGGGCAAAGGTAAAGGTGTTATTCGCAAGGAGAAATCAGCTGCCTCATCTTCAAAGAAAAGAAAAGTTCGTTCTCCCTCTCCTTCTAATTCTCATTCTGATGAAAGCTCCAAGGATAATGATGATGATGTTGATAATTCTTTCGCACGGGGAGATCTTTCATCTGACTCTTCAATGGCACAATTATCTAGTATCTTCTCTGAATCTTGGCAAGGGATTGGAGATGATCATCTCACCAATACATGCAAATCTCTTGCTAACATCTGTGATTGGATGGTGATACTTCTCTTCGCGGAGTTTCCAGATCAGTGTCCCCCAGTTTTATGAATTCGCTGAACATTCTGGTATGCCTTAATTTTTATATTTCTTCGCAATTTCAATTAAAAATTATACTCCATCTTGACAATTTTGTGCATCTTTTCGCAGGCTGGAAGGGCTTCTTATGCTGTTGCGTCTGATATTGAGAAACGGCGTGGAAATCTCGAGAAAAAGAATCTCCAACTTCGCAATAAGAATGAGGAATTGGAAGCTGAAGTTGTTGGTCTTCGCGAGGAGAAGAAACAGTTGGAATCCGAAACTGCCTCCCAGAAAAATAAAATTTCTAGCTTTCAGAATGCAAAAAACCAACTCTATGGTATGAAATTGTCCTTCTTCCTCTTTTATTCCTCTATTCCATTGTTTTATCTTATTTTATCAACCATTTTTGCAGACGTTTATGGTCTTTCGGATGAGGCCATCCTTTTTCACTCATTCCCTAATTCTATGGATAATGATACCCTTCTTGAGCATCTTAACAATTCTTTGAATAGTTTTACCAATGATAAAATTAAATCTCTTTCCATTAATGAACTCAGATCCAAACTTCGCCTCTTAGAAATTGACCATAGATCCAGCTTAGGCTTAGATAACAAATTTAAGAATTTTTATCTTAACTCTAAAGAGGAAATCAATAATTTAAGGGCCAAGAACAGTAATCTCATAGATTATAAACATCGCATCTCTAGCCAAGGTGCTCAAGCTTTAGCGAAATTTCATGAAACTCTTCTTCGTGTTCAAATTGAACGTGATAAAGATAATCGCCAGAATGCTGTGCTTAGCGAAAGAGAGAATCAAATTCTCTCCCGTCTTCTCATAAATAATGATGATGATGAATTCTCTTGGGCTGCGAAAATTTTAGATGACGCCATAAATAATCTAGGTGTAAATCTTAGTCTCCAAACTGAGCACACGGCCTTGATTAGGGATATAATTTCTGACAGAGAAGGTTGTTAACCATACTTCCTTATTAATCATTTATCTCTTATAAATTTTCACCAAATTACTGATTCATTATTATGTGTTCGCATGAGCTGAGGAGAGATTTCACATAAGAATTGAAGAACTTGAGGCTGAAAAAGTGTAGTAGAAGGAAATCTCACACTACACCCCTCACAAGAATTCATACAATCAAATAATTTTTGGATCAACAGTCATAAATTTTATTGATTAATCTCACCACTTTTACAAGATAAAAAGGAAATGAAGCTAAAGAAATAACAACCACTTTGGACTTTCTCTCTCTTAATGACTTGCTCAACACTCGAAAAATATCTCTCCTTCCTTACGCCTGTTTAAATCTTTTTATAGGGAATTACGTAGTGGATGACAGCTAATCCGTCCTTTAATTTCGGATATGACTTGCGATATTCTTGCAAGAGTTCTACTGTTAATCTTTGCAAAAACTCTAATCATCGCAGAGTCATCACACTTTTCTCATTTTTCTGCCGCAGTCATCTGTTACGTCATTCTTCAAATCGTTCTGCGAAGCTCGCAAAGTGTTGTTGACTAAACTTCGCAAATGTGTCCTTCTTGCGATATTCTGATCCTACATATTGCCTTTTCTCATGTCTTCTCTGCGAAGGAGAGAATGTCATGAGAAACTGTTCTCAAAATGCTGCATATGTTCATCTTTTCTTTCAACTTCTTTCTCTACCGACAAGGCTCCGTGAATTAAGCATAACCGTCAACACGTGTTGAATATTCCTTTAATTACTTGCACGTTAACCATTAACCGGTCATCTTCCTTTGCCTATTTAAAGAAGGATCTGGCGGAAATACAAGTTTCTTCTTTTACCTCGTCTTTATTTTCTTCATCTTCATATTCTCTGCAAATCTTCATCGTCTGCAACTTTCTTTTTTACCGAATTCATCTTCTTGCTACTGTTCTCTTCTACTTCCATGGAGTCACCAAGGTTAGTTCTTCTTCTTTTTCTTCTTTTGATTTTGCCAAAACTAATTTTGTTTTGCTGAGATCATCTTGTTTGTTCTTTGTGTAATTCCCATAATGTTTCTGTTTCATTAAAAACACCTCCAATACTAAGTTTACAGTTCAAAACCCTAATGCTCCTAAAAGTTCGCAACTCAAAGTTCCTGCGAGAAAAAGAAAGTCTGCGAATGACAAGGTAGTAAGAAACACCATTATTTTTTAATAACAATATTGTTGCCTCTGTTTCTTATCTAAGTTGTGATTCGCAGGGTGACGGAGATGCCATTAAACCTCTTAAAAGATCTCGCTAACCCAAAACTGTTGAAACTTCTGTTTCCTTTCCCAAATTTGGCCTTTCAACTTCTTCTTCAACACTTTCACAAACTTAACCTCTACTTCCCATCTTCGAAACCATCGCAATAGATGTTAATATTTCAACCAACCCTGTTATTGATGAAATTCCCTCTGCCTAATTTGTTGCGAATGAAAATTTTTCTTCTCCTGCGACCAAGACTTCTCAAATTAATTCTACTATAACCTTAGCCATTGATCTTCCTCAGAATTCTCCCTCAAATGACATCTCTTTAACAAAGAATGATGATCATCAAATTTCTATTATTAATGCTACTCCATCTGAGTCTCTATATTTTTCTAAAGAAACTGCGGACGGAATGGATATTTCCTTCAAAGCCTTATCTGATATTTTGGATGATGTCAAGAAATCATCTGTGGACCCTTTCAAGTCTGGTGTCTGCGAAATTTTGGGTAAATATTTTGTTTCTGATAGGATAGTTTCGCAAACATCCTTGGAGAAAGAAATTGAAATTTTGAAGAAAAGTCTTCAAACCAAGACCCTTGAATGTGACACTCTTCGTCTTGAAAATCAGAAATTTCAAAATGTTTCTTTAGACTGCGATCTTCTTCACAGGAAGAATAATGAACTAAAAGGTATGAATTTCTTATCTTCAACTTTAACTTTCCTTTTCACAAATTTGTTCTTTCCATGTTGTTTATTCTTAAAATATTTTTTTGCTTGTTAAGCTTTTAACCAGAAACGAATAATGGAAAGATTTCAGTTTGAATCTGCCGCTGAAGAAATTCGCGTTGATAGAAATATTTGGATGGATCAATATAACCGATTAGATAATCTTCATACATATTCGGTTGATCAAATAGATAATCTTACCAAAGAGAACACTCAACTAGTTCAAGAGCAAAACTAATTAAGTAGCGAAATATCTCGCCTCTCTTATTTTTTGACTAAAGCTAACTTAGAGATGGAAACTTTATCAGATGAAAATAAAACTATATCTCAGGAAAAGCGAGCTCTATCAAATATGGTAGCGATCTCTTCGCATAAACTAATTGTTCTCCAAAAAGTGTGTGATAGTCAAGAACAATCTCTAGGCTCGCTGAAAAATGAACTTAAAGAAGTAACTGAATCATCTATTGCTGAGAAAAATTCACTATGCAGGGTCGGATAATTTTAAGTGTAAAAGCAAATGAACTCCAAGAACAGTACTCCAAATTAGAAGAATCTTATTCTTCTGTAGCGAAGGAAAGCACTTTTCTCATCTCTAAAGAAAAGAACTTAAAATCCCGACTGAAGGGTTTAGTTGGAGATAAATTTGATGACGCAATGAATCATTGGGAGAATACTTGCTTGGCACTAATTCAAAATATAATTTCGCAAAAGGAAGGTAGTCATTTTGACTGCCTCAACTATTTTTTCTTTGTTAAATTTCCTTGAAATATTCTCTTGCGAAGTACTCGCCCAAATAATGTTTGTTCTTGTTTTTTGCAGAATCTGAAAGAAAACTTCATTCTTCCATTTCTACTTTGGATTCCAAGCTTGCCAAGCTTCGTAGAGAAAATGGATTACTTGCTGCTCACCTTGCCCATTCTCGAGATCAAGCAAAAATAAAGTATGACTACCTTGCTTATTACAAAGACATGGAGATTAGAAACCGTGATAGGGATTTCCTTCACCATGCTCATCTTAGTGCTGGAGTTCTTTTGAATGAGATTTTACTATCCAGATCTCTTTCTCCTGTATCAATCAAACTTATGGAAGTAGACGAAGATGAAATTCCTCGTGTTGTTGATAGTGATCTTGATTATGGAAGTTGTAGTGAATATAGTATTTATCAAGAATATTTAGAAGAATAGGAAGAAATCCCTCTCAAAGAAGGAGTTGTTGGTGATGAAACAACCACTGTTGATAAACCAAATGAGGAAGAAGCTGGAGTTGGAGTCGATCATAATAAGGAAAACATTAGTAAAGATGATAAAGCTGGTAGAGATGATCAGGATGGTGAAGAAGATATTGATGTCTGAGCTCTAGTTTTATTTTCTTGAATTACTCATTCTTTTCTTGCGAACAATGTACTTTGAACCACTTTCGAATTCATTTATACTTTTGGTATTTTAGGTACTTGCGAGAAAGATAATGTCATCTTGTTTATTAATTCCCATACTTTCCTCTCATTATCTTTCTAGCAATGAATGATCTGCATAAAGAATAGTTAGTATTTATAAATTTTTTGTGGTCTTATTTTTCCTTCCTAGTTAAAGGTCTTATTTTGCCATCTTTTTTCATTGCCACAAAATCGCAGGACGTTTCTACACTTTCATGTAGAAACCCATTAACCTTGACTTAACTTTATGTTCTGTTGTATTTTTGATGCGACAATATGACAGGCCTAAGTCTTCTTGCGAAATTAAATCACCATGACATTGCCATCTTGCGACGAAATCGCAAGACGTTTCTACACTTTCATGTAGAAACCCATTGTTCTCGACTTAACTTCTCTTTTGTATTATTGCCTCTTCAGGACTGTTACACAAATATGACAAGTCTTAATACTCCCGTGAATAAAAATCCTCATGACAGTTGTGTCTTAAGACACTTATCATCTCCCTAATGGAGGGTGCCTCCCTTATCTTCCCCCTGGTTTCCCTTTCAATGAGACGTACTTATGCCATACAAGACTAGCTACTCCCATCCAGTCTTAACAATAACCAGTTTTTTTCGCAGCCTCTTATCCCTTTTGGATATATGGATTATGGTTACGAGACTGCACCCTAAGTGGGGTTTTCTTTAGACCGAGTGCATCATAGGCAATACTTTCCAAGAATGTCCAGGGTAGTTTCATATGCCCTGGGCACTATTGTCTCAACCGTGTACCTCGGCGCCTTGATCATACTCTGCACCCCTTAGGAGAGCTCTTATTACCTTAGTCGCCCAACTCAAGTCATACACTCAAGTTGAGAATCCAAGGTGTCTCTCCTGGATGGGCTTTCATTGACCCCAAACCTCCATGACTCAGATTCCAGCAGCGGTGTAACCTTATCGCTGAGCCATGCAACAGATACCCCCCTCTATGACATACTTTAGGTCTTACATTTTCCTCTTGCAAAATTTTGTTCACGGACTAGGGTGTACGCCATAAAGGTTCATCCCATTCTATTTTGATTTTCTCTTGCGAAATTTTCGCATATTCTTATTTTATTTTGATCTTGAATAATCTCGCAGTGATTTTTTCATTAAAAATAAAATAAAAATTGTTAATACTTGTTTTGTTGTATCATACATCCTTTCATAAACTAGGGATTATCAAAGTTCCTCTCGGGTAATATCTCTTTAAATATAGTCTATTCCATGGTCTACCAAGTCTTTGACCAAACATATTTACCCTCTGGATCCATCAATTTGTATGCCTCTGTTCTAATTATCTCTTTTATAATGTAAGGTCCATCCCATTTTCTCACTAATTTTCCACCACCTTCTCGCTGATAATTTGGTGTCTCGCGAAGAACCAAATCACCTGGCTGAAATTCACGTGGTTTGACATGCTTATTTTATTCTCGTCCTAATCTCCGTTTATAATTCTCCATATGTTGTAAGGTTTTTTCTCTCTTCTCTTCTAATTCATCCAGTTTTTTTAGGATCATTCCAGCACTAAGATTCTTCTCCCATGCTTCTCTTTTTGTCGTGGGTATAGCAACTTCTGTTGGTAAAACTGCCTCAACCCCATATGTTAGACAAAAAGGTGACATTCCAGTTGCTTCTCGCATAGTTGTGTTGTAATCCCATACTGCATTATGTACTTGTTCGCACCATGCTCTATTATGTTCCTCCAACTTCTTCTTTAATATATCTGCGATTGTCTTATTTGTTTTCTCTGCTTTCCCATTAGCATGTGGGTATAAAGGAGTAGATTTTCCATATTTTATCTTAAATGCATTAAGCAACATTTCTATATTATTCCCTTCTAATTGCTTCCCATTATCAGATACCAATTGTGCTAGAATTCCAAATCTACAAATGATATTTTCAAATATGAATGTAAATATGTCTTTGTCACGAATGTGCTATACTGCTTTTACTTCTGCCCATTTTATGAAATAATTTGTTGCGACAATTAAGTATCATTTTTGTCCAAACCCTGGTACAAATGGTCCCACAATATCTAACCCCCAGTTTCCATAAGGCCATACACAGGTTGAGGATGATAAGGGTGCTCCAAGTGCATGTATTCTCTTTCCATGTCGCTGGCAATCTTCGCAACTCCTTGATACTTGTTTTGCATCTTCATGCATATATGGCCAATAATAACGTTGTGTTTTTGCTCTATATGCCAAAGATCTTCCCCCGCTGTGGTTGCCAGCATCTCCACTATGCAGCATTTTTAACACTTTATCTCATTCTTCTCGTGTCAAACATCTAAGTGATGGTCCATTAAATGATTTTCTATCCAATATCCCATATCTTAATTCATAATTTGTTGCACGACTCTTTAATTTGTGTGCCTCCAATCCGTTTCTTGGTATTTCCCCTCTTGCTAAATATGCATGAAGTTCTGTTCTCCAATCTGCGATATTGTCTTTTGGCCCTTCTTCACCACCTTTTACTATCATTATATCTACCTTTACCTCTTCTTCCTCTTATTTATTGATTGATGGTGATAAAAGTGTCTGTATCTTTATGCATCTCGCAGTTGGATCTGTCATCATGCTTGAAATGAAAGCATAAGCATCTGCAAGCCTATTATCCTTCCTTGATATATGCCTCCATTTTATTTTTGGGATTTTCTCTGAAAATTCTTCAACAAGTTTCTTGTATTTCTTTAAGGAGGGTTCATTTGTTGTGTATTCTCCTTTTATCTGGCGAATAACTAGCTGCGAATCACTGGTAATTTTAGCATTTTCTAATTTCATTTATATTGTGAATTTTAGGGCATGTACCACAACTTCATATTCTGTTTCATTATTAGTGGATGCGAACTCCAACCTAAATGAAAAATCCATCTTTGCTCCCTCTGGTGAAATCAAGATAATTCCATCTCCATTACCTTCCCTATTTGAGGATCCATCCACCAATATCTCCCATCTATTTGGTTATGTTAACAAGTCTTTTGGATCTCCTTGTTCTTCTTCTATATCCATCATCTCATCAACACCTTCATCATATTCTAAAGTAAATTATGCTAAAAGTCTGTGACAACCTGCGACTTTGGTGAAGATAACACTTCATATTTAATTTCGAAATGTCCTACTTGAGCATTCGATCTCTCTACTCTGCCTGATCTTTTTGAGTTCTTCATCACTGATTCAATTGGTACCTTTGTTAAAACTTTAACTTTATGTGCCTGAAAATATAAGCGAAGTTTAAAGTTCTCATAAACCAATGCTAGAATCAGTTTTTCAATCTTATAATAATTTCTCTCTGCGGTATTGAACGTCTTGCTGATGTAGTAAATTGGTTTTTCAACTCCTGTATCCACTCGCAATAACACAGCACTTCGTGCATGCGAAGTTGTCGCAAGATAGATTAACAGCTCTTCTCCCGGTTATGCCTTTTGTAAAATAGATGTATTCACCAGGTATTCTTTTATTCCTTGAAAAGCTTTCTCATATTCATCTGTCCACCTGAATTTTGTTCCTTTTTTAAGGATGTTGAAAAAATATTTTCATTTGTCTGATGATCGCGAGATAAATCTTCCTAGAGAAGCCAAAAGACCATTTAACTTTTGCACATCTTTTACTGTTGCTGGTGTTGGCATATCGCGAATTGCTTGAACTTTCTCTGGATCAACTTGTATTCCTTCCTTGGATACAATGTATCCTAAAAAATTTCCTGATACAACTCCAAAAATGCATTTTTCTGGATTCACCTTGATGTTAAAATTCCGCATCTGTTCAAAAATCTCCTTCAGATCTTGTACATGGTTTTTAGCTTCTTTACTTTTTATCAACATGTCATCTACGTACACCTCTAATGTTTTGTGTATCCACTTTGCGAAAACCTTCTCTACCATTCTTTGATATGTTTCTCCTGTGTTTCGCAAACCAAATGGAATTTTTGTATAACAATATAACCCTCTCGGAGCGAAAAAAAAACAGTATGTTCTTGATCTTCTTCAGCGAGAGGAATCTGGTTGTATCATTTATACCCATCTAAGGAATATATTCTATCATTTCCTGTTGCTGACTCGACCATTTGAGGTATATCTGGTAATGGAAAACTGTCTTTAGGACAAGCTTTGTTTAGATCAGTAAAATCTATGCAAATTCATATTCCATTATTTTTCTTTGGAACCACAATCATGTTTGCTATCCATTCCGGGTATTTTGCATGTATTATAATTCCTGCATCAAGCATTTTCTGTAGTTCCTCTTCTATTTTGGGATGGTAAGTTGTTGCGATCTTTCTTATCCTCTGCTTAAATGGTCTTGCATCTTTGTTGATCTCCAATTTATGACATGCAACTAATGGACCTATTCCAGGCATTACATCCATGTTCCATGCGAAAATATCTTTATATTCTCGAAAGAGATTTACGGTTCTTTCTTCCTCATATGTATTCACCTTAGTTCCAATTTTCAACATTTTAGGTTCTTCTTCACTTCCAATATTTACTTCTTTTGTTGGTTCTGCTGCAGTGTAACTTTCTTCAGGTTCTCCCATTGGTGTTGGTTCTTTTATAATTTTCGTTAGTTTATCTCCTTCCTGCGAAATTTCGATGGGTAATCCTTTTTCTTCTTCTGCTCTTATCATGTAAACTTTAAACTCCTCTTCTTTCTTTTCCTCTTTCGCCATCTTCCTGCGAGATTTTCTCTTCTTCACTTGTCCTTCATAATTTTTTACTTCAATTTGATAACATAGTTTTGCACCTTCAATATCTCCCCTAATTTCATCAATCCCGCTTGGCATAGGAAACTTGATGCACTGATGTAATGTTGATGCTACGTCTTTGATTGCGTGTATCCATGATCTTCCCAACAACATGTTATATGGTGACTCCATATCCACCACACATAGTGTTATTTGTGTTTCAATTTCTCCCAGCGAAATTCTCACTGTTATTTCCCCTTTTGGTTTAGTTGTGGACTTTCCGAAACCATGAATATGATATGTTGGATGAGATATTTCTTCATCTTTGTACCCCATTCCTTTGTATGCATGATAAAATATTACATCCACTGAGCTTCCCGTATCTACCAAAGTTTTATTCACCGCCCATTCTTCCATAGATTTTGCTGATTTATCCTTTTCTTTTCGTATAGCCGTTACTGTGATTACCAAAGGAGATGTGTGGCTCAAATTTTCTTTTGGTATCTCTGCCGATGTGAACGTAATTTTATGCTTTTACCAATCCTTCAACGGAGATATTTTTTCTACCGTCATAATCTTCTTTCCTTCAAAGTCTCGTTTATGTATCCTCCCTCTAATGTTTTCATGGAATTCATTAACCATCGTTTTTGTGATTACATTACACTCCAATATTCTTTTATTCTCATTGATCTTAATTATATTTTCTCCAACTGATTTGTTGTTTTCTTTTATCATTTTCTTGATTTAAACCGTTTTCACAATAATCTCCACAGTCTTTAATCAAATTTTCTTGATTTGATAATCTTCAGTCCCTGTTTCTAGCGCCAATATGTAGTAGCAGGAAATCCCATACTACACCCCTCACAAGAATTCATACAATCAAATCATTTTTGGATCAACAATCATAAATTTTATTGATTAATCTCACCACTTTTACAAGATAAAAAGAAAATAAAGCTAAAGAAATAACAACCGCTCTGGACTTTCTCTCTCCTAATGACTTGCTCAACACTCGAAAAAGATCTCTCATTCCTTATGCATGTTTAACTCTTTATATAGGGAATTACATAGTGGATGACAACTAATCTGTCCTTTAATTTTGGATCTGACTTGCGATATTCTCGCAAGCGTTCTACTGTTAATCTTCGCAAACACTCTAATCATCGCAGAGTCATCACACTTTTCTTATTTTTCTGCTACCATCATCTGTTACGTCATTCTTCAAATCATTCTGCGATGCTCGCAAAGTCTTGTTGACTAAACTTCGCAAATATGTCCTTCTTCCGATATTCTGATCCTAAAAAAAGAGCAGCTCGCAATGGATCTTTCTTCTCGCAATGATAAATGTTCTAGACTGAAGAGTCAATTAAAGATCATTGTTGCGAACTTTAAAAATGATGCTATACTTTTTCTCCATTAATAACATTCTTTATTCTACATATCCTTGCCTCTTAGAAGAAATTCCAAAGAATGTACCTCCTCTGGACATCTCTGACGGTGATGCTAGCGAAGAAGATGATGAAAAAAGAGAATCTGATGAAGATGATGAGGAATCAAGCGAGAAATAATTTTGCTTCCTTCTTTAGCTTTTTATAATATATGTACATTCGTTCTTTAATTTTATGTTCTGGTAATCTATTGTTGTGAACTTCTTCAAATTCCAATATAAATCCATGTCTTTTATTTCTTCATGCATGTGTTAGAAAAGCAATTCTTTTTTGCAATATGGTTAATCAATATATTATTAATTTTTCATTTTATGTGTAAATCTATCATATGGAGGAAAATAACACTTTCTCATTCTATTCATTCCCATACTTTTCTCTATTATTTGTGTCCAAATGAAAGATTAAGCAAGTTACTTTTTGATAGTAAGATTGGTACATTTATGCCTCAATTTCGCATTCATTTCTGCATAATCTCGCAATCATATATTGTAAGACTGTATTCTTTCTTATTCTCTGATGTGGTCTTATTTTTCCTTCCTAAGTGTAGGTACCGAATATCACAAGACATTAGCTTACGGACATCGTAATAAATATAAGAGGAAAGAGCTACAAAACAATGCGATAATAGAGGAAGCACGGGGAAGTATGAAATATTTGCGAGAATAAAATAATCTTGCGAAGATATTTTGCGATACTTCGCAACGCATATACAGTTGTACAAATTTTACTATAAATAGGAGTTCAAATGTAAAATTAGAGAGGTTCTTTTAATGAGTGTTAGAAAATATCTTAGGAAAGAGAATAGAGAAAGTTGTAACTATTCTAGTTCCATTTAGATACTTCTTTGTAATCAATTGAGAGAATTAATAAGAAAATTGTCATTCCTCACCAAGAACTTCTTAAGTTTTACAAATTCTACTGAGGGTGTAGTTGTAGGTTATTCCGCAACTACATAATTGGCGCTAGAAACAGGGACTTGAAGATTGTTCTAGCAAAAATTCTAGGGACTTTTGAAAATCTGAAATGGCTAGAAGAAGAAATACATCAGAACCATTGACTGTAGTAAGAAGAAGTGTAAGACTTGCAGGTGGAGAAGCAAATGTAACAGGAGAACCTAGTAGGAGAAAGAATAATCAAAGAAATCAAATTCAACAAACAGAAGATCATGATCGAGTGAGTCTACACACTTGGAGAACTGATACACCAGCAGAAACATACAGAGAACCACAAATTAGAGAAAATGGGAGATTGATGGGAGGAACAACTCGTGAAAGAGAAAGGGAGATGTTAGAAACATTGAGACAAGAAATTCAAGAAGAACGAAGGTTTGAAGCTGAAGAACGTGTCAATCTAACAAGACAGAATCAAGAATTGAGAAGGGAAAATGAGATGTTACAAAGGAGGAAATCTCAAAGTGTTGTAAGATCAAATGCTAGATCAAGAAGAGAAGAACAAAATTCGCCAACAATCAATAGTGAAAATGAGATGCAAGAACAAGCACAGAATCAAGTTGAAAGAAATCGAGAGAATCGTTTCATTCTAGTGCCAAATCACGAACAAAATATGGAGAATTTATGAATAGAGCCACTTCCAAGGGAAAATAATCAGAATGGTGAAGAAAATCAAGAGGAAGAGCGGCAACTTGTGGAAGAAATTGAGAGACAACAAGCTATGCATCAAAACAATTACGAAGATGGAGTAAGAAGACGGGAACAAGCTCGCAACAATCAAAATCTTGGGTGTGATAGAATTCGGAGGAAGATTGGAAATCAATGAGAAGAAATAACAAGGAGCGAACCAAACCTTCGAATCAGAGTTCAGGCAAACCAGGAAGAAATAAATCACAGAAGAAGGAGAAATGAAGAAGAAGAAATTCCAGATATTCATATGAGAAGGATGAGGAGAACAGAAATGGAAGAACAAGAATTTCAAAATGCTCTGCAACAAAACAATTGTGACAATTTGGAAAGAAGATATTTGCAAAATCATGCAAATGAAAACATTAATGAAGAGTATGATAGAATGCGAAGAATCGCAAGAGAGGAGATGCAAGAATGTAGAAGAAGAGAAGCTGCGTTGAAGAGGCCAATAGAGGAGAATTCTGAAGCAAATGCACGAATCTTTCGAGAATTAGAGGAAATGATAGGAATGATAAGCAGTAGAGAAGGAGGAGATAGAAGGCAATTAGATGAAGCAATATAAGAAGATACGAGGACTCCTTTTTCTAGAGAAGTACAGTTGGGAGGGATTCCACCAAAGTGCAATCTTCCTACGTTAACTAGCATCTTTGATGGGAATTCATGTGTTATTCATCACATTAAAGCATATGTAAGATGCATGCTACAATGGGAGAATCATGATGATGTATTATGCAAGTACTTCGCATCAAATTTAACATGAGAAGCTCTAAAATGGTTCAAAGGGCTTCCCAAGAACACTATTACATCATTTAATCATTTACAAGTAACTTTCTTAGGAGCATATATCACGAATCATTCCTCGCGACTTGGAATTGAAGATGTGTTTGGTTTAAAACAAAGAATTGGTGAAAGTTTGAAGCAATTTGTAAGAAGATGGAAAACTATGTGCAGTGATATGGCAGGACGTGTGGATGAGAGATACCTGATTTTGTCTTTCATAAATGCGATGTTCGCAACTGAACAACTATATTCAAATCTTCAGAAGAAAGAATTCGATTATGATGACAGAATTGCGAGAATTGCAAGAAGAGTACATTACATTAGAAGAAAATCAAAACAATATGGAGTCATATCCAGTAGTAAACACCAACAATCAGGATACAGGAGAAAACTTACTCCCTAAAATAATCAATGTCGTAGCAGGTACTTCGCAAACATCTTCGTAGATATCAGAAGAAAAGAAAACCAACAATAGCCAGCCAAAAATGGTAGCAATGGGAAGTCAAGATCAAGAAGAGTATGATAGAGAAAAGAATTTCTACAGTCGAGGAGGAAATAACCAGATCCCAAGATTAGATCAGCAGCAAGAAAATTATGGGGGTCAAAGGCAGAATTATTTTATACAAGGGAATCATAGACAAAATTATAACAATGGTCAAGGAGGTCAAAGAATAATAAGAGAAGAAATAAAGATGCCACCTTTGAATACAAGTGTAGAAAAGATATGGCAGGCAATTATCTTGATGGAGAATATACTAACTCCATGGAATATGGGAAAGGAACCACCAATTGGTCCAAGAAGTCATGAATTTTTCTTGTACCATCATTTTCATGGGCACTCTACAAATAGTTGTAATAATATCAAAAGGATTATCTTGCGAATGATTGATTAAGGCAAACTAGATCACTTTTTACTCAAGCAAGCACAATCGCAACAATTACCACAAGCACCAATGGAAACTCGCATGGTAAATACAACACAAGAAAAGGGAAAAGAAATCTTACACATTGAAGTGGGACTAAAAGCAAGAAATGTTTTCTGCAATTCTATAGTTCACTCATATAAAACTATAGAAGATTTTCATGATAATGTGTTAAGTAGGGTATATGCGAGAGATGGTGAAGGAATAGAAATAATGAACATCGCAAAAATTTCACGACTCGAAGATTGGCAGAAGCGTGAAATCTCTTTTGAAGCTACAGAAATTCCATAAGGTTGCGAAATACATGATAATCCATTGGTAGTGAGATTAGAAATTTGTCTGAATATGGAAGAAAGTGAGGATGATATAAATGAAGAATCATTTGGTCTTAATAGAATCTTAATTAATACAGGAAGCTCTGTCAATATTCTCTTCTATCCCGCTTACAAAATCATGGGGGGAAAGGACGCAGATCTAATACCTTCTACTTACAGGATTTATGGCTTTAATGGAACTGCCAATAAACCTAAAGGAGAAATAAGCATGTGAATTCCATTAGGGGGAATGCGAACTGAAAACTTATTTTGCGTTGTTAATGTTGAATCACCGTATAACGCTTTGATAGGGAGACCTTGGATTCACGAGATTTTAGGCTTAGCTTCAACGTTTCATCAATGCATAAAATTTCCTCATCCTAAAGGTATTGGAGTTATCAAGGGTGATTGGGCAGAAGGGAAGAAATGTTACGATACTGAAGTAGAAGTTTGCGAAGGAAAAACTGTTGAGAAGGAAAATTGGAGAAAAGGAACAAAGGCTGCAAAGAGAAGTGAAAATTTAATGGCTGAAGATTAAGTCATGAAGGAATGAAGTTACAATGATTGAGCATACAAGAAATTTACGAAGGTAAAGAATAGATATGATTTGCGAAGGTAATCAGTACATTTCTTCATAGTGTATAATAAAATGCATTTTGAAAAAACAAGAAAATGAAATGAGGTATTTCGCAACGTGAAATATTTGTGAAGTATTTTTACGAACACAATTTTTTTTTTCTCACGATTATCTTTCATTGAAGAAAGACGCAAAACATATTTTCGAACAAAAGACCGCAACCTGTGATTAGCTTTCAAAAAGAAAGAGAGCCGCAGAAATTTTACACAGGCGAACCTTTGTGGCGTACACCCTAGTTCGCGAAGCAACATTTCGTAAGAGGCAAAGTCCTAAAGTACGTCACTTAAGGGGGTACCTATAAGCATGGCTCAGGGAAACCGGAACACCACCAAGGAACCTGAGTACATGGACATTACGAGGTACAACCCAAAAGCGGGGTACCTATCCGGGTTAGACACCTTGGATTCTCAACCTAATCTTGCGAAGTACCAGGATATAGGTTGGGCGACTAAGGCATACTGTCTTTCTCAAGAAGTGTAGAAAACGATCAAGGCGCCGAGGTACACGGTTGAGTCAAGAATGTCGGATGGGTTTGAAGCACATCTGCCATTCTTGACAAGTCTTGGCAAATGATGCACTTGGCCCAAAGATACCCCATAGGGTGCAACCTCGTAACTATAAGCCCTATAGGCAAAAAGGATAAGAGGTTGCGATCAAAAGCTAGTTGTTTGCAAAACCAGATGGGAAGAGCTAACCTTGTATGGTCGATGTACGCTTCCTTGAAGGGGAAACCAAGGGGAAGATAAAGGGCAGCACCCTCCATTAGGGAGCTGATACGTGCTATAAGACGGTCTTTTTGTTCGCAAGAACATAAAGGCTTGTCATATTTTTGCAACAATAATATTTCTGCGAACTAAAAAAAAAAAAAAAAAAAAGATATATGTATATATACATACTCGCAGAATTACATACAATAAAGTTAAGATGAGATCAATGGGTTATTACATGAAAGTGTGATAACGTCCTGCGATTTCATCGCAAGACGATAATGTCACGAGGTTGTATATTCGTAAGAATGTTCAGACTTATCATATTATCGCAAAAATATTTTTACGAGAATATATATAAAGAGTTCATAATCATAGAGGCAATTTTGTTCACAATCGAAGACATATATTTCATATTCATTAAATTTTATAAGGATTGAATACTTCTTATATTTCTTCAAAGATTCAATACTTATTATACTTTTTCAGAGATTCAATACTTCTTATACTTCTTCAAACATTGGATGATTCTTCATAGAGTGAATATTTTTTATACTTCTTCAAGGGTGTTTCATACTTCGTATACTTATTTAAGGATGTTTCATACTTTTATGCTTCTTCAAGAATACTTCATACTTCTTATACTTTTTTCAAGGATGTTTCGTATTTCTGCAAGGAAGATTCATAATACTTATACTTCAAGGGGAATATTTCATATATACTTCGCAAAATCTTGAAGATTCGCAACATTAAACTGAGGTAGATATTATAGATACTTAAAATAAGGATTGATCACCTGAAGAGCAATAATAAGGGGTAAAGGAATACTAAGTTAGGTCTTCAAAATATATTATTTCTCTCCATATGATCAAGTCGTGCAAACATAGGAAAGCATTCAGTTAAACATCAATATTATCATCGCAAAATTAAGACATTGGTACTAATTAAATTTCAAAAGGAAATTGTTGATGGATTAAAAAGTGCAACACTTAAGTAAACAAGATAAAAGAACTGAAGAAAATATACAGAAAGGATTAAGACTATTTTGAAGATGATTTATCTTCATCAAAATGATCTTCTTTTTCTTCTTCAGAGAGATCATCTTCAACTTCACTATCAGATATTTCCAGATATGGGGTATCCTCAGGAATTTTTTCAGAAAGGAGCGTCTGGTACTTCTTGAGAGGAATTTGATTGTCTTCACAAATCTTGCGAGTCATCTTAGCTTGGAAACGCTTGACATATAAGCTATGGTTGTTCTAGGAAATTAGAAATTGAGACCTTAAATCATAAATCTTTTGGTTACAACCGGCAAGAATAGTTTCCAGATCATCCTTCATCTTCGCATAATTTTCTGCAGTAAGGGAAGAAATTAATAAATAGGTTAGCAAGTTACGAAGGAAAAGTAATCAAAATACTTACCATTATGAATAATTTACCTTCTAACTGCTTCTTATCATTACGAAGAGAAGAGTTTTCAAGCTTTAGTTGATTATTCTCCTCAAGAAGAGAAGAACTTTCAGTTGCGATGCTCGCAGATTGTGGATTATCTCCGTGACGAGATATTAATTCTGCATTATCAATACTTAAATCCTCTACTTTCTGACGAAGTTTTGAATTTTCAACCTCTAACTTCTTACAACGGCTTAAAGTCTTCTTCTCAAAGAATGGAATGACGTCTTTCCCAATCGAAAGCAAATGCAAGAAATTACTTTTCCAACCTGAACAAATAAAAAGGGTTAGGAATTAATGAAATAAGGGAAACAAACAAGGAATAGAAAAGAAACTTACCATACTCCCTAAAGCATATAATGAAGAAGGAGAGACGAATCTTGAAATTCCATTAAGAGAGTTGTTATTGAGTACAGTAGGAACTTTATAAGCCTTCGCAATAAGCTTACGAGCATTCGCAGTAGGAGAAATTCCTAACCCACGAGAAGAGTGGAGAAAAGGTTCAGATACTTGAATCATTGCAGATTCAAAAGTTTCTGCATTACTATAATCTTCGTCTTCTTCATCATTGTCATCATCATATTCCTTATCAGAAATGGTATCAGAATTAGAACCAAGATCCTTCTCAGGAAATTTGTCACTTTCATCATTTTGTTCTTCATCAACGTTCTTGCTAGAAGAGATCACATTGGAGTAAGCATTGGTCGAGAATTTCTTCTTTTTCCTTTCAAAAAAAACATCCTCAAGTTTCCTTTTTCCTTTGCGAAGAGCATCATCTTGACTACCAGAAGTTTGGGTATCCTTCGCAGAGAAAAGTGTTTTTTGTCTCGCAGTTAACCTTTTGGAAGAAGTAGGATTCTTGTTTTCACTCGCAACAACCTCAGGAAGATCAGAAAGAACCTACAAATTCAAATAAGGATAAGAAACAGAGGCAACAATATATTGTTTAAAAACATATAAAATTGTTTCTTACCTCATTTGAAAATAAGTTGAAGAATAACAAAGAGATAAAGATATGGACATACATACATTTTTATCTTTGCTAAGCCAAGAAAAGACCCAAGGTTGATAGTTACGATCACGAAGGTTTGCAGGAAGATTTACTATCCCAGAAATATAAGAACCCGATAATGTTAGAGGGTAGTTATACCAATCTTCATCATTAGAACGACGAGGTGTTTTATTATTTCCCGAGGCATAATCAATATCGTGCATGAGAAGATCATCTGCTGCGATATTAGATTTACGGTGAAGACGAACACCCCAACGTTTATCTTCCTTCTTCACAGGAATTAATGTGTAATTTTTGAAGAAACTCTCAACTGTATAATCCGCAGATAATCTCCATATCTCGAAATCCAGGTTTCCTAAGATCAATCAATACAAAGATTTTCCAAAGAGCGAAAGACGAGTTGCGAATTCAACCAGAATGCGAATGCAATCACCATTCAATTGATAAATGGCACATGAAAAATTGGGGTGGGAAATAATTTCATAGAATAAAGGAAGATTGACATCATAAAGAGGAAGAGGAAGACCTGCGAGGATTTGACCTCGTGAGATTAAAACTTTCTGATCATTCCAAGTAAGATCAGTAAATATCTCCATACTGAGAGAAGACTTATTGTCATGACCATCAATTTCAGAAAGAACGAGGTCCCTATCAACAAGCTCTGCATTAATTTGTTCAATAGTTTTCTTCTTTGGAGCCATTGGATGTAGGATAGAAAATAGGAAGGAAAAGAAGTGAAAGAGATAAGAAATCGTAGTAGCAGAAAAAGGGAATAAATTGCAGAGGCAGAAGTGATGAGGAATATGAATAGGATAAGAGAATAAAAAGAAGAACAAAAGATAATATTTATAAAGAAGAGATAGATCGATGAAGATAGAAACTCATCAATGCGATTAGATGTGAACGGTTGAAAAGAACGGTTACGAAGAAACGTGTCAAAAATTTAATGAAAAAGAAAAATACGTGTTGCGAATGTAATAGGTGGTGATAACTATATTAAATTTACGAAAATAGAGGTTCTCATGACATTACTTCTTCGTAGAATTGACATGAGAAGAGGCAAGATGTAGGTACCGAATATCACAAGACATTAGCTTACGAACATCGTAATAAATATAAGAGGAAAGAGCTAAAAAACAATGCGATAATAGAGGAAGCACGGGGAAGTATGAAAGATTTGCGAGAATAAAATAATCTTGCGAAGATATGTTGCGATACTTCGCAACGCATATACAGTTGTACAAATTTTACTATAAATAGGAGTTCAAATGTAAAATTAGAGAGGTTCTTTTAATGAGTGTTAGAAAATGTCTTAGGAAAGAGAATAGAGAAAGTTGTAACTATTCTAGTTCCATTTAGATACTTCTTTGTAATCAATTGAGAGAATTAATAAGAAAATTGTCATTCCTCACCAAGAACTTCTTAAGTTTTACAAATTCTACTGAGGGTGTAGTTGTAGGTTATTCCGCAACTACACTAAGTAAAGGTCTTATTTTTCCACCTCTTATCATTAGACAAAATCGCACTACGTCTTTGAACTTTCATGCAAAAACCCCTTGATCTTGCCTTAACTTTTTTCTCTTGTCATTTTTGTTGCGACAATATGACAAGCCTAAATATTCTTGCGAAAATAAAGCCCCATGGCATTGTCTTCATGCGACAAAATCGCAGGACGTCCTTACACTTTCATGTAGTGACCCATTGATCTCGCCTTATCTTTTTCTTTTGTATTATTGCCTTTTCAGGATTGTTGCACAAATATGACAAGCCTTGGTACTCCCATGAGTAAAAAGCCTCATGACATTTGCGTCTTAAGACACTTATCAGCTCCCTAATTGAGGGTGTCGCCCTTATCTCCCCCTGGTTGCCCCTTCAAGGAGACGTACCTCTACCATATAAGGTTGGCTCTTCCCATCCGGTCTTAACAACAACTAGTTATTTTCACAGCCTCTTGTCTCCTTTGCCTATATGGCTTATGGTTACAAGACTGCACCCTAAGTAGGGTTTTCTTTGGGCCGAATGCAGCATAAGCCAAGACTTTCCGAGAATGGCCAGGTACGCTCCAGATGCCCCAGGCACTCAACCGTGTATCTCGGCACCTTGATCAGATTTTTAACTCCTTAGGAGAGACCTTCTCACCTTAGTCGCCAAACCTAAGTCATATGCTAAAGCTGAGAATCCAAGGCGTCTCTCATGGATGGGCTTTATTGACCCCAAATCTCCATGAATCGGGTTCCAGGGGCGGTGTAACCTTTTCGCTGAGTCATGAAACAGTACCCCCTTCTATGACGCACTTTAGGTCTTAAATTTTCCTCTTGTGAAATTTTGATTTTGCGAACTAGGATTTACGCCATAGTAGGTTCGCCCCTTTATGATTTTTCTATTTTTTCTTTTGCATTTCAACTCTGTTATAATTTCTCAATCTCATATTTTTTATTCAATAAAATATATTTTTTGAAATTTTTTGAAAAAAATCAGTCATACATCGTTCTTTCTATTCTCAATTTTACTTTCATTTCACATTTTAAGTTTCTTACCTTTGCTGCTTTCTGCCTCTACAAATTTGATATTTTTGTTATTTTCTTACCTTCTGCGAGATCTTCGCCACTTCTTATTTTCAGCAAGCATTGACTTCGCAGGGTTTGTTCTTCTCTCTGCTCTATTGCATCTACCATCATTCTTTCACTTTTTTGTCTTTCTTTGACGTTATATTTCCAATTCTCCTTCTTTGCACTTCGTTCTTCGCATGATTCTACGTCAATTTCATAACACTTATTTCCTTCAATCCAATCTCCTTTTATGATGCCAACTCCACTGGGATGAGGGAACTTAATGCACTGATGAAATGTCTATGATATGCCTAAAATCCCATGCAACCAAGGTCGGCCAATTAAAGCGTTGTATGGTCACTCCACGTCGAAAACACAGAACATAATTTCAGAAGATAATACTTTCAATGGAATTCGTATAGTGACCTCCCCTTTAGGCTTATTGGCAGTACCATTAAAGCCATAGATTTTATAGGTTGAAGGTACCAAATCTTCACCTTTCCCTCCCATAGTTTTATAAGCATAATGGAATAGGATATCCACGGAGCTTCCAGTGTCAATTAAAACTCTGTGGATTGCCCATGAATCCTCAACTTCATCATCTTCATCATCACTAGGTTTTGGGTTAATCTCTAATCTCACCACTAGTGGGTTATCATGCATTTCTCCACCCTCAGATACTTCTTCTGCGATGAAGAAAATAGTCTATTTTTGCCATTCTTTCAGTGGTGATACCTTCGCAATATTCATTATTTCTTTATCATTAGCATCTCTTGCGAAGACCCTTCTCAGAATGTTATCGTGAAAGTCTTCAATCATTTTGTACAAATGTACAATATAGTGACAAAACAGATTCTTTGTTTTCGCTCCAAATTCTATTACAAATGTTTCTCTTTCTTTTGTTGTGTTTGGTCTGTGAGCGTCTGGTGGAGGTGGTAATGGTTGAGTTTAAGGTTGGCCTATTAGAAAATGATTTAATTTTCCTTGATCTATCATTCTGAGGATGATTCTCTTTATATTTTTGCATTTATTTGTTGAATGTCCATGAAAATGGTGATAAGAACAAAATTCACGACTCTTGTGGTTTGGAGGTGGTTCATTCCCCATATTCCATGGTGTTGGTATGTTTTCCATCAGGATTACAACTTCCCATATTTTGTCCACACTAGCATTCAGAGGTGGCATTTTTATTTTTTCCCATATCATCTTATGACTTCCCTATCCTCTATGATGGTTTTGCCTTTGACCCCCATAAGTTTCTTGTGGTTCATCAAGTCTTTGAATTTTGTTATTTCCTCCACGGTTATAAAAGTTTCTTTCTTTTTCAAATTCATCTTGATCATGACTTCCCATAGCTACCAGCTTCTGTTGATTATCACCCATCATCTTCTCTTGTTGTACTTGCGAAGTGCTCGCCACTGTGTTTATCAATTTGGGTAATAGGCTTGCATTCGCTGCTTTTGAACTTGTGATCGCAACTGGGTATGATTCCATCTCATTTTGTTTTTCCTCAAGAGAAATATATTCCTCCTGAAATTCTCGCAGCTCAGTCATTGTGATCGTATTCTTGATTCTGAAAATATGAATGTACAGCAAATTGGTTGTGAACATTGCGTTAATGAATGATAAAATGAGATATCTCTCATCCACACGGCTAGCCATTTTGCTACACATTGTCTTCCATCTCATGGTTAGATGCTTTAAACTTTCACCAATTCTTAACCCAAATACATCTTCAATTCCAGGTCGCGAGGAATTGTTACTTATATACGCCCATAAGAACGTAGTCTGTAAATGGTTGAAAGATGTTATAGTATTCCTTGGAAAACCTTCAAACCACTTTAATGCCTCTCCCGTTAAAATTGATACGAAATACTTGCATAACACAACATCATGGTTTTCCCATTGTAGCATACATCTCACATAAGCTTTGATGTGTTGAATTTCACAAGTTGTTTCGTAAAAAATGCTAGTTAACGCGGGCAGATTGCACTTTGGGGGTATTCCTCCTAATTGTACTTCTTGTGTGAATGGAATTTTAGTAGCTTCTTCTATGGATTCAACTAACTGTCTCCTGCCTCTTTCTCTTCTGTTATTTAGCATTCCTCTCATCTCCGCCAATTATTTTACGATTTGTTCATTTACACCAGGGATAATTCCATTGGTCTTTTTAATTTTGTTTCTTTTCTCCTTCGTTCATGCCTGTTTTGACTTTCTTATTCATCATTTTCTTATTGTCTTTCCGTGCGATCTCCTCTTTCATCTCTTTCATGAATTCGCACATGATTATACCTCTTATTTTCTCCTCTTCAATTTTGTTCATTCCTCCTTAATTCTCTTTGTCGCCTTTCAGCTCTCGTTTGTACTTTATCATATTCTTCATTGATATTACCATTATTGCGGTTTTGTTCACTCCTTCTTTCTCGATTATCATGATTGTTTTGGCGTATTGCCTCTTGGATCTCTTGTTCTTCCACTTCTGCTCCCAGTCTTTCCCTTTCGCAATCTAAACGTGCTTGTTCAGCATAATGTCTCTCGATTTCATCTTCAATTACTTGTTGATTTCTTTGAACTTCTCTCCCATGTAATATTCTCCTTCCTTCTTCCTGATTTTCTTCGCCATCTTGATTATTTCGCTCCTGACGTTGCCTATTCCCCTGATTTCTGTTGTTTTGTCCATTTTGGAGAATTTCGCCATGTGGATGTAACGATCTTCAGTTATTTCTCTTCTTTCACGATGTTCTTCGTCTGGATTTTGTACTTCCTCTCGAGTATCTCCATTAGCATTTGCTACAGGCGAATTTCTTCTTATTTCTCCTCTAATTGATCTTGAACTTGATTTTATGATGCTTCTTGACCTTCTATTCCATAATCTCATATTTTCCATCCTCAACTCATGATTTTGCATTGTCAGATTTGCACGTTCTTCTGCTTCTAGTCTCCTTTCTTCGTGTATTCTTTTCCTCAATGCCTCTAACACTTCAATCTCTTTATTTCCATGAATTATTCCTCCAACCGCTTCTTGGAATCTCTCTACTCGTCCACCGTTTCTTAATTGCTGCTCTTCTTCCATTTCTTCTGCTGAATCTGATCGCCAAGTGTGTACACTCACTCTGTCATAATCCACAGTTCTATTTTGTACTGGTGTACGTTGAATTGGTTGTTGAACTTGATTTTTTCCATTGTTTCTTGTGTTCATTCTTGACGATTCCCCAATTTCATTTATCCCTTTACCAGCAAGTCTCTTACTCCTTCTAATAGTTGTTGGTTGTTTTGATGCATTTCTTCTTCTCGCCATTTTTTCAATCTTAATGAGTTGTTGGAAACTATATAAAACTCTTCACCAATTACTTCAAATTCTTTCAAATCACAATATCAATCTTTACTCTAAAATAATCCTTCAAGTCCCTGTTTCTAGCTCCATTATGTGGTTTCAGGAATTCCTACAATACATCCCTCACAAGAATTCATGATAAACAACACATCTTTAAGATCAACAATTACACATTTAATAATTGACTTATGAAGTTTTACAAGAAATGAAATCAAGAATACAACCACTGTTCTAAACTTTCTCTCTCCTCAAAACTTTCACACCACTCCAAAATGATCTCTCTCTTCCTTAAGCCTATTCAACTCTTTATATAGGGTATTACATAGTGGATGACAGCTAAGTTGTCCTTTATTTTCGGATCTGGCTTGCGATATTCTCACAAGTGTACAAATCTTTTATTCGCAATATTCTTAGATTTCGCAAGATCTTCACATCTTTCTCATGTTTATGCCAACGTCATCTTTTGTGTCATTTATGTAATCAATCTGCGATGTCTTCGCAACATTTTGCTGATGAAGATTTCGCAAGGTTATTGTTGTTGCGATATTCTGATCCTACATTTATATCTCTTTCTATACAATTAGAAAGTCAGGACAACAAAGTACCTGAACTTGATTGTATAGAAGATTACTTGGACGATCTCAAAAATTAATATCCAAGATCAATCTTGTAGTATCCAAATAATCGAATCTGAATTCTGCCAAGCATGGAACTTGTTATATATCTTTAAAGATACGAATTCTAGAAAAACATGTCTCATAATTGATTATAATTAATATGGACTTATCTACTAAAATTGATTACATGGTACATATGTTAATCATATTATAAAGATAAAACAATATAATCTGAAAAGGAAAAAAAAAAAGACACACCAGAATTTTGTTAATGAGGAAAATTGCACCTGAAGAAAAACCCTGAGGCCTCGTCTAGATTTGAACATAAAACTATATTAAGCCTCTAGAGACACTAGCCAACTATCATAATTCAGACTGGAATTTGGTTGAGACTAAATTCACCCTTCAAGCAATTCAACTGCAGTCGTGCTCCTTATGTCTCTTGAACTTTGCAAATATATATGTAATTGATTCCTTAACTGACGTTCTTTACATTCTAAGTAAAGACTTTTGATACCAATATGCCTTAAACATATAAGCCTAATTGATTTCCATTTATATCGAATAAATTAAGGCTTAGAAATTTGTTTGCAATAGACAAATCTAGCAAACCTCACAAATCTGGAACACTTACACTCAATGAGATAAGAAGCCTGGATTATTAACCATCTTTCAAGAACAATCTTAAAACCATCAATAAATAATAGTTCTAGATATCTATCTTGAGGAATCACAAAGTCTGAAATGAAAATAACTTTGTAATTTCTATTTATCTCATTCCCGAAAGAGATTACTAAAACCTTGATAACATAAAGAACAAGATCAATATACACGAACTATCAAGATAATCTGGCCTAGCTTCACGAATTCCTAAGTAAAGTATATAAGTCGTAAACCTAGGTTCATATAAGATAACTCTAGTAAACAACTAGGACATAAAAGTGTCAGGGAATAAATTACCTAGTTGATTGAGTCTCTCTATTCATAGACTTTTAGGTTTTAGGGTTGCTTAGAATTCAAGATAAGATAACTTGTGTTTCAAGCAAACACTTTCTATGTTTAGATGAAACGATCTTGTTAGGAGTTCATGTAATAATGTGAAAATTTTGTCTTGAAATTACATAAAAGAATACATAAGAGTACTAGAACATTGTATAATGATAATTCATGGAGAGTATGCCTTATGAACTAATAAGAAATATCGTGTTCATTTAAACACTAAATACTTGAATCATGATGCACATATACAAGGAGTTTTAGTGATCAAAGATGTCTTAGAGGTGTTCAAAAGAGTTGTATCAATGCTAAACATATTTGTCAAAATAGTTCATGAGCATATGCTTAATTTGTACTGGGTAGGTATGTGAAAGAGTATGCGTATCTATGAACCAGTTCGTGAATTCAGGTGGCCAAGGTACGCACACTGGGTATGCATATCCTAAGGATATTAACGAACTCAAACCCTTGAGGTACACATACCTCCTCACATTCACGAATTTTGAACACCATGGTACGTGTATTGGGTGTGCGTACTTACCTATATTCCAGAACCTCGGATATCTAGGGTACGCGTACTGGGTATGCAGTACCTACCCCGAGTCCATATTTCAGTGGTTCTAGAAACTCCCTTTTGAAACATTCCCAATTGCTACAGATATAAATATCATTGCTTGGGCAATAAATAATCCACAAACGTAGTTCTTGGACAATAAATTATTTCGAACTAAGATTGTTAAGGAACTATGAACATTCATTGCTTGAATCATATCTCGAGATGTTTAACAAGACAATCTTGATTTGAAACTTTTTCTTTGCAATATTAAATCTACTAGAAGTCATACGACATAGTATCATATAGATAGAATGGTAATACTTGTGAGTAAATGGGACGGTTCTGTATTCACATTCCTCGTTGTTGATGAATTTTTTCAAATGTCTTGTTTGGTTTTCTATCTTCAATCTTCGAGGGTTATTGGGTGATATCTGATACTCAACTACCAAACTTTAATCCTAGCCCGAGACTTGACTTAAGTTGAATAGAAATCAGGATATAGTTTTGTGCAACTGATATTGACAATAACCTTGAGATAACAAAACTTGTGAATTCGTCCAAGCAATGATTTAACATGAAGTACTAGGTGTAGGAGCAATTGATGTTGAGAATTCAATGGAGACACGTCTTTAAGGGATCAAAATATGAAAATGTCTCTATGGTGGATGATTTACTATTATGAAGATACCAAAATGGTATTTTCTCTCAAAAGGTGACATAACTAGATATACACAATCTTTGACTCTCTGGATCATAACAATGATACCCTTTTTGTTATATATCGTAACATATAGCATTATTTCTTCCTAGTTTATTAGGTTTTCGTTCTATAAAAAACATGTAGAACTAAAGACACTAAGTTCAGAGTAATCAGGTGACAATCCTTAAAGACTTTCATATGGTGATTGATAGGTGTGATAAACACCTAATTTTATATTTAGTATTTATGCTTTCTTTGCTATTTTTCGTGTGAATTATGTATCTTATTTTCTCTTTTGAGTTTCATAGGTGTTTTGGAGTCATTTACAGGAAAGACATGAAATAGTCGCTCAATTCATTGCTTGGAATCATTGGTTTTTGATTGATGTGGAACGGGCTAGGTTGCGCAAGACGGTGGAGAAGAATGTATTGTAGGTTCCCCAGAACTGACAATTGAGTTGAACAAAGATTTGAGTTGTCGGTTATTCGGAACCGACAAGCATAATGTTTCCGGATTGCCCTTATCCATCCTAGGGTGTCTAATAGGGGGCATTTAAATCCATCTCTAAACACCCTAAATCGAGAACCGGTTGTCTCTTTATTTCCACACCCACCTGAAACCGAGAGAGACGAGTGTTGCTGTTGGTTTGTCCAAGAGATTGAGACGAAATTCAGATATTCAGAAGAGATCGATGAGGATTTTCGATTGTCTGCTGGTGGGTTTGAGGTGATTCTTAATTGGAAATAAAAAGAGATCAGAGAGTTTCTTCTGCTGTTGGTGATTGATTAAGAACTCAGTGAAGGAAGAATTGAAGCTCGGGTTTCATTCTAATTTGAGAGAGGAAATTGAGGGAGCTAATGAATTTCATGGGTATGAGGATAGGTTGAGTTGCAGACATCCTAGAGAATGAAGGAGATGTTTCTCAGTTGATGACAAATTGAAAAGAAAAGGGATCTGGTGGTTACAAGAGATGAAGTTAGGGTTTCTGCTGCTGAACGCTTCTATCAAAGGAATTGGGGGTTTTCTTTCGGTTCTGGAATGAAATAATGGGTCATAATTGGATCAGAAAGGTATTGCAAGTGGTATAAGGTATAAATTGGGCTCATGAAGGTATATGTTGGCTGCTGTGGAGAATTGGTTGCTGGTGATGCTGAGAATGAGTTACAGTTGAAGCTGACAGAACAATTGATGGAGTTGTCTAAGCAAGGATGAATGAGCATTGCAGTGAAATGTGCAGGGGGAAGAATGAGAGAATGGTAGTGATTATCATGGGTTGTTGGTTGTTTTGATTGGGGATTATCTTTATTCCTCAGTTTGGAATTGGAATAATTGCAGATGAAGGGGTATGCAAAGCTGGCACTGGTGGTGCACAAGAATATAAGATGCAGTCGACTGTACTATTTGTTGTTGTGGATTGTCATGGGTTTTGATGAGTGTCGAAGTTGCAGAGAAGAAATTGTAGTTGTTCTAGCATATGGTGGTTATGAGCTTGAACTGAGTTTGGAGTTGTCGAGGGGGTTGCAGTCTGTTGAGCACAAGAAGAGAGGTGCTAGTTGAGAGCTGGTGTTTGAAATGGATTTTGAGGGAGAAGTTCGAGTGAGTCTGCAGCTGGGAGGTTGAGTTGGTGGATGTTTGACAAGAGAGCTTTAACTAAATTCAAAGGAGAGCTACGATATATGGCTCGTACAAGGCAACTGTGAATAGAAGAGTGGTGCAAAGCAGGTGCAGGTGCAAGCTGGTATAGGCAGGTGGTGATGTGCGAGTTAATGGAATTGAATTCATTGGAGAAGCAAATGGTAGCAGCAGCAGAAAGCTAGGCAAAGTTAGTTGCTAGTGCTGAAATGAAGACAATGATGTTGTTCAAGGTTAAAGAAAGTGATTGCTTGATTTCTGTGTGCTTGAGCTGTGTGCTTGAGACTGTGTGATGTGGAATATGAAAAGTAAGATAGTGAAGTTGTAATATGCAGTAGCTAGTGGTCAAGAATGAGAATGGATGGTGCAGTGATTGCAAGGAAATGCTGTTGGTATGAAGCTAGAAATTATGGGATTAATGCACAGGTGCAATGGAGGCAGTGGTGGTAACATGTCTTGTGGCAATTTTGGTTTTTGTGTGCAGTGTATGGAATGTAGAAGAAGGGCTGGTACTGCAGTGATTGAGAATCTGCCAGGGTTGGCTATGATTTACAGCCAAGGATTGGACAAGGAGAATTGGATTAATGGGTTTGAGAGGCTGTTGCAATTACACATAAGTTGGTGTGAAGCTTACAGGGAAGGCACAACCAAGAATTATGCACAACCAAGATGGCTGGCCAATATGGCCTAGTAATCTAGTCAGCCCTAACTCAGTTGAGTTAGATGGCTAACTCAGTTCTTTGACCCGGTTGACTAACGAAAAACGTTAGGTCAACGGTTATCTCTAACTGTGGACTGATGGAATATTCCGTCGAATATACCAGTGACGGCGAAGAATTCAGATGACCGGCGGTGAATTTTCTCGCCAGATTTCGGCCAAAAACCCAGTTTTCCGACGAGCGTGTTTTGGGACAGAATTTTACATGGGTTTCACACATGGGCTTGGTGGACCAATTTAAGATGGACTTTGAAGACTAGACCTAATTTTGGAACAAGGAGAGCTATAAAAGGAAAACTTCTACAACTTTTGGAAAGATATATCTTTTATCTAATATGATCTTCTTCTACTTTGTTCTAGGGTTTGTGAACATGATAGGGTTTCTGTTTCTTCTTGTTATGAACTCTATTAACATGAGTACTTAAATTTTATTATTGGTTATGGAATAGTTGGATTTCACAAAGCATGATTCTTTGATTCAATATGTAGGTACTGAATATCGCAAGATAATAGTTCACGAGTATCGTAATAAATAAAGGAGAAAAGAGTTATAAAATGATACGATGATAGAAGTAGCGCGGAGAAATATGAAGTTTTGCGAGGATAAAATAATTTTGCGGGAATGAATTGCGATACTTCGCAATTCATATACAGCTGTATAAGTTTTACTATAAATAGGAGTTCAAATGTAAAATTCGGGAGGTTCTTTTAATGAGTGTAAGAAATTATCTTAGGAAAGAGAATAGAAAAAGTTGTAACTATTCTAGTTCCATTTTGATAATTCTATGTAATCAACTAAGAGAATTAATAAGAAAGTTACCATTCACCATCAAGAACTTCTTGAGTTTTTACTAATTCTATTGAGGGTGTAGTTGTAGGTTATTCTGCAACTACATAACTGGCGCTAGAAACAGGGATTTGAAGAATTCATGTACCAGAAAAATGACAAGAAGAAGAAACACATCAGAACCATTAACTGAAGTAAGAAGAAGTGTGAGACTCGCAGGAGGAGAAGAAAATATAACAGGAGAACCTAGTAGGAGAAGGAGTAATCGAAGAAATCAAGCTCAACAAATAATAGATCATGATCGAGCGAGTATACACACTTGGAGAACTGATACACCAGAAGAAGAAAATAGAGAACCGCAAATCAGAGAAAATGGGAGGAACAATTCTTGAAAGAGAAAGGGAGATGTTAGAAACATTGAGACAAGGAATCCAAGAAGAACGAATGATCGAAGCTGAAGAACGCGCCAATTTAACAAGACAAAATCAAGAATTGAGGATGGAAAATGAGATGCTACAAAGAATGAAATCTCAAAGTGTTGCAAATTCAAATGTTAGAACAGAAAGAGAAGGACAAAATTCACCGATAATCAATAATGAAAATATTATGCAAGAACAAGCGCAGAATCAAGGTGAAAGAAATCAAGAGAATCGTTTCATTTTAATACCAAACCACGAAAAAAACATGGAGAATTTACGAACTAGGCCAAATCCTAGAGAAAACAATCAGAATCGAGAGGAAGAACAACAACTTATGGAAGAAACTGAGAGACAACAAGCAGTACATCAAAACAATCACGAGAATGGAGTAAGAAGATATGAAGAGGCTCGTAACAAAAAAATGTTGAGTATGAATGAATTAAGAGAAGAATTGTAAATCAACAAACAGTAGAGAGGAATGAACCAAACTCTCGAATCAGAGTTTAGAATAATGAAGAAGTAAATCAAGAAGAAGTAAATCACAGAAGGAGGAGAAATGAAGAAGAAGAAATTCCTGATATTCGCATGAGAATAATGAGAAGAATAGAAAGGGAAGAACAAGAATTCCAAGATACTCTGCGACTGAACAATTATGATAATTTAGAAAGAAGATATTTGCAAAATTATGCAAATGAAAACATTAATGAAGAATATGATAGAATGCGAAGGATCGCAAGGGAGGAAGCGCAAGAACGTAGAAGAAGAGAAGTTGCATTAAAAAGACCAATGGATGAGAATTCTGAGGCAAATGCACGGATCTTTCGAGAATTAGCAGAAATGAGAGGAATGATAAACAATAGAAGAGGAGGGGATAAAAGGCAATTAGATGAAGCAATAGAAGAATCTGCGAGGACTCCATTTTCTAGAGAAGTACAATTAGGAGGAATTCCACCAAAATGCAATTTGCCCACACTTACCAGTATCTTTGATGGGACTTCATGTGCTATTCAGCACATTAAAGCATACATAAGATGCATGTTACAATGGGAGAATCATGATGTTGTGTTATGCAAGTACTTCGCATCGAGTTTAACAGGGGAAGCTTTAAAGTGGTTCGAAGGACTCCCTAAGAACACTATTACGTCATTCAGTCATTTGCAAGCAACTTTCCTCGGAGCATATATCACAAATCACTCTTCACGGCTTGGTATTGAAGATGTATTTGGTTTAAAAAAAAGAGTGGGTGAAAGTTTGAAGCATTTGGTAAGACGATGGAATACTATGTGCAGTGATATGGCAGGGCGCGTGGATGAGAGATACTTGATTCTGTCCTTCATAAATGCGATGTTCACAACTGAACAATTATATGTTCAAATCTTCAGAAGAAAGAATTCCATAATGATGACAGAGTTACGAGAATTGCAAGAAGAATACATTACACTAGAGGAAAAGCAAAACAGTATGGAGTCATATCCAGTAGCAAACACTAGCAATCAAGAGGGAGGAGCAAATTTACTTCCCAAAATAATCAATGTAGTAGCAGGTACTTCGCAAACATCCTCACAAACTTCTTCGCAAATTTTAGAAGAGAAGAAAATCAATGATAGCCAGCCAAAAATGGTAGCAATGGGTAGTAGAGATCAAGAAGAGTATGATAGAGAGAGGAATTTCTATAATCGAATAGGAAATAACCAAATTCCAAGATTAGATCAACAACAAGAAAATTATGGGGGACAAAGGCAAAATTATTTTGGACAAGGGAACCAGAGACAAAATTATAACAACGGTCAAGGAGGTCAAAGATTGGTAAGGGAAGAGATAAAGTTGCCACCTTTGAATACAAGTGTAGAAAAGATATGGCAAGCAATTATCCTGGTAGAGCATATACCAACTCCATGGAACATGGGAAAGGAACCACCAATGGGTCCAAGAAGTCATGAATTTTGTTCATATCATCATTTTCATGGACATTCTACAAATAATTGCCATAATATCAAGAGGATAATCTTGCGAATGATTGATCAAGGAAAACTAAATAAATTTTTACTTAAGCAGACACAGTCGCAACAATTACCACAGGCTCCAGCCATAACTCGCAGGGAGAACACAACAAAAGAAAAGGAGAAGAAATCCTACATATAGAAGTGGGATCAAAAGCAAGGAATGTTTTCTGTAATTCCATTGTTCATTCATATAAAACCATAGAGGATTTTCATGATAATGTGTTAAGCAGGGTATATGCGAGGGATGGTGAAGGAAAGGAAGTAATGAACATCGCAAAAATTTCACGACTTGAAGATTGGCAGAAACGTGAAATTTCTTTTGAAGCCAATGAAATTCCAGAAGGTTGTGAAGCACATGATAATCCATTGGTAGTAAAATTAGCAATATACATGAATATGGAAGAAAACGAAGATGATATGGAGGAAGAATCAATTGGTCTTAATAGGATTTTGATTGATACGGAAGTTCATCAATATCCTCTTCTATTCTGCTTACAAAACTATGGGGGGAAAAGATGCAGATTTAATACCTTCTACTTACAGAATTTATGGTTTTAATGGAACTGCCAACAAGCCCAAAGGAGAAGTGAGCATGCGAATTCCATTAAGTGGAATGCGAACTGAAATTCTGTTCTTCGTTGTTGATGTCGAATCACCATATAATGCTTTGATAGGAAGACCATGGCTTCATGGAATTCTAGGCGTAGCTTCCACTCTACATCAGTGCATAAAGTTTCCTCATATGAAGGGTATTGGAATTATCAAGGGTGATTGGGCTGAGGGAAATAAATGTTACGATACAGAAGTAGAAGTTTGCGAAGGAAAAACTACTGAGAAGGAAAATTGGAGAAAAAGAGCAAAGGCTGTGAAAAGAAGTGAAAATTTAATGGTGGAGGATTAAGGAAAAGGAGAATAAAATTACGATGATAATCATACAAGAATTTTACGATGATAATAAGGGGTTGTGATTTGCGAAGAAAGAAGAAGGAAAATAATAAAACAAGAAGGTAATCAGTATGTTTGCTCGTGGAAATGAGGTATGTGGTAAAACAAATTTTTTTATTTTGTGATAAATTTTACGAATATTGTTTGCTCGCAGGAAATTGGGAAAAGTTACGAATTTCAAAATCTATATTGCGATTAAACTTTCATTAATTTGCAAATAAAAGACCGCAATCTGTGATCAGCCTCCAAAAAAGAAAGAGAGCCGCAGAAAATTTTATACAGGCAAACCTTTGTGGCGTACACCCTAGTTCGCGAAGCTATATTTCATAAGAGGCAAAGTCCTAAAGTACGTCATTTAAGGGGGTACCTATAAACGTGGCTAAGGGTAACCGGAACACCACCAAGGGCCCTTAGTACATGGTAAAAATTTAGGGGTACAACCCAATAATGGGGTACCTATCCGGGTTAGACACCTTGGATTCTCACCTAATCTAGCGACATTACGCAATATAAAATGCGGTGTAAGAGGATTTAGGTTGGGCGACTAAGGCATACTGTCTTTCCCAAGAAGTGCAGAAAATGATCAAGGCGCCGAGGTACACGGTTGAGTCAAGAGTGCCGGGTGAGGTTGAACCACATCTGCCATTTTTGACAAGTCTTGGCAAATGATGCACTTGGACCAAAGATACCCCATAGGGTGCAACCTCGTAACTATAAGCCCTATAGGCAAAAAGTATAAGAGGTTGCGATCAAAAGTCAAGTTGTTGGCGAGAACCGGATGGGAAGAGCTAACCTTGTATGGTCGATGTACGCTTCCTTGAAGGGGCAACCAGGGGGAAGATAAAGGGCAGCACCCTCCATTAGGGAGCTGATACGTGCTATAAGACGCAAATGTCACGAGGCTTCTTGTTTGCGAAAACATAAAGGCTTGTCATATTTGTGCAACAAATGAAGTTCAAGAGCATTCTAAAAAAAAAAAAAAAAGGAAAACATACAAAAAGAACTCGCAGAATGAAACAAAGAAGTTAAGATGAGATCAATGGGTTATTACATGAAAGTGTAAAAACGTCCTGCGATTTCATCGCAAGACGATAATGTCACGAGGTTGTATGTTCGCAAGAATGTACAGACTTGTCATATTATCGCAAATACAAAAATTTAATACAAAAGAGGTGGCAAAATAAGACCTTTACTTAGGAAGGCATGATAAGACCACAGAAATTAATGAAATACATTACATCAAAACCATTGAAGAAATTATACAAAAATATACATTATGAAGATCTGAAAAGAAGACAATTTCGTTGATATCATTGAAGAAATTTTACAAGAATATACATCATGAAGTTTTGAAGAGAAGATAGCTTCGTCAATACCATTGAAGAATTTTTACAAGAATTCCTATCAAAGAAGATAACATCATTGAAGAATTTTCACGAAGACTTAACAAAAGATGCGATTTTGATAGTAATCAAATACATATAAGTTCATACTCGTAAAATGTTACGAGAATTAAATACTTCTTATACTTCTCCATACATTGAATATTTCTCCACAAATTCAATACTATTTATACTTCTTCAAGAATATATCATATTTATTATACTTCTTCAACGGATATTTAATTTTGAGAAGGTTAAGTACTTATTATACTTCTTCATACAATGAGTAATAATTCTTATACTTCTTCATATATTGGGCAATTCTTCATGAATTAAATGCTGCTAATAATTCTTCAAAGATATTTTATACTTCTTATACTTCTTAAGGGTATTTCATATTTCGTATACTTCATACTTCCTATACTTCAAGGGGAGATTTATTATTTACTTCGCAACATTCCGCAAAAGGAAAAAGGCTTATATTTCTTATACTTGAAGGAGGATTTTTTTATTCATAATCACAATAAGAAGAAACTTCGTAAGATAAATTAAGAAGGATATTCTAATACTTCCAGCGATAGTTGATCATTTGAAGAGCAATAATAAGGGGAAAGGGAATACTAAGCTAAGTCTTTAAGATATATTATTTCTCTCCACATGATCAAGTTATGCGAATAATGGAAATAATCAATCAAAGAAAGATTAATTCAAATTAAGCTTTGAAAAAGAAATTGTTGGATTGATTAAAAGTGCAATCAAGAAGAAAGTGTTGTATTGAAAAGAAACAGAACAGACATACAAAAAAGAGTGAAGTTACAGAACAGATATACAAAAAAGAGTGAAGTTATTTTTCAGGCGATCTATTCCCATCAAAATGATCTTCTTCTTCAACTTCACTATCATCTTCAACTTCACTATCAGAGATTTCCAGATATGGAGTATCTTCAGGAATTTCTTCAGAAAGGAGCGTATGGTACTTCTTGAGAGGAATTTCATTATCTTCGCAAATCTTGCGAGTCATCTTAGCTCGAAAATGCTTGACATATAAACTATGGTTATCTTTGAAATTAGAAGCTGAGATCTCAAATCAAAAATTTTCTTATTACGATTAGCAAGGATAGTTTCCAGATCGTTATCCATCTTCGCATAATTTTCTGCAGCAAGGAGAGAAATTAAGGAATTGGTTAGCAAATTACGAAGGAAAAGTAATCAAAATAATTACCATCGCAAAGAATTTACCTTCTAATTGCTTCTTATCATTACGAAGAGAAGAATTTTCAAGCTTTAATTGATTATTCTCCTCAAGAAGAGAAGAATTATCAATTGCGATGCTCGCAGATTGTGAATTATCTTCGTGACGGGATATTAATTATGCGTTATCAATACTTAAATCCTCTACTTTCTGACGGAGATTTGAATTTTCAACCTCTAACTTCTTACAACGATTCAAAGTTTTCTTCTCAGCAATAGAATGACGTCTTTCCCAATCAGAAGCAGCTGCACAACTAACTCTTCCAACCTAAACAAGAAAAAAGGGGTTAGAAATCAATAAATTAAGGGAAATAAACAAGGAATAGAGAAGAAACTTACCATGCTACCTAAAGCGTATAATGAAGCAGGAGAGATGAATCTTGAAATGCCTTTGAGGGAGTTATTATCAATTATAGTAGGAACTTTACATGCCTTCGCAATAAGTTTGCGAGCATTCGCTGTAGGAGAATTTCCTAATCCACGAGAAGAAGGGAGGAAAGCCTCAGAGATGCTAACCATTGTTGAGGCAAAAGTTTCTGGGATACTGCAATCTTCATTTCCACCTTCATCAACATCATTATCATCATCTCCTTCGTCAGAAAGGGTATCGGAATTAGAACTAAAGTCCTTCTCAGGAAATTTATCATCTTCATCACCAAGATCTTCCTCAATATTCTCATTAGAATAGATTACATTGGAATGAGACTTGGTTGAGAGTTTCTTCTTTTTCCTCCTCTCGTAAACAACATGTTGAAGTTTCCTTTTCCCTTTGCGAAGAGCATCATCTTGACTACCAGAATCTTGGGTAACCTTCGCAGAACGAAGAGTTTGTTGTCTTGCAGTAAACCTTTTAGAAGAAGTAGAACTCTTATTTTCACTCACAGCAATCTCAGGAAGAAGTGGAATCTGCAAATTCAAATAAGGATAAGAAACAGAGGCAACAATATATTGTTTAGAAAAATACAAGAGTGTTTCTTACCTCATTTGAAATTAAAGGGTAACAAAAAGATAAGGAGATGGAAGTACATACATTTCTAAAAACCCAAGGTTGATAATGGCGGTTACGAAGGTTCGCAGGAAGTTCTACTATCCCAGAAATATAAGAACCCGATAACATTAAAGGGTACTTATACCAATCTTCATCATTAGAATGACGAGGTGTCTTATTATTTCCTGAAGCATAATCAATATCGTGCATGAGAAGATCATCTGCTGCGATATTAGCTTTACGATGAAGACGAACACCCTAACGATTATCTTCTTTCCTCGCAGGAATTAGTGTGTAATTTTTGAAGAAACCCTCAACTGTATAATTCGCAGCAACAATTTCCATATTTTCAAATCCAGGTTTCCTAAGATCAACTGAATACAAAGATTTCCCAAAAGCGGCACGATTTGCAAATTCAACTAAGAGGCGAATACAATCACCAGTTAATTGGTAAATGGCACAATAAAAATTGGGGTGGGAAATAATTTCATAGAATAGAGGAAAGTTAACATCATAAAGAGGAAGAGGAAGACCTGTGAGGATTTGACCTCGTGAGATTAAAATTTTCTGATCATCCCAAACATAGTTGGTAAAGAGCTTCACACAGAGAGAAGATTTATTATCATAACCTTCAATCTCAGAGAGAATGAGGTCCCTATCAGCAAGTTCCGCATTAATCTATTCAATAGTTTTCTTCTTTGGTGCCATTGAATATAAGAGGGAAAATAGAAAGGAAAAAAAGATAAAAGAGATTGCAGAGGCAGAAGTGGTGAAGAAGGTGAATAAGATAAGAGAATAAAAAGCAAAAACAAAGGATAATATTTATAAATAGAGAGAGTTTGATGAAGATAGAAACTCATTAATACGAGTAAGCGTGAACGGTTGAAAAGAACGGTTACGAAGAAACGTGTCAAAAAGATAAGGGAAAAGTAAAAAGACGTGTTGTGAACTTGATGGGTGGTAATAACTACACTAAATTTACGAACATTTCTTCTTCGTAGAATTTACATGAGAAGAGGCAAGATGTAGGTACTGAATATCGCAAGATAATAGTTCACGAGTATCGTAATAAATAAAGGAGGAAAGAGTTATAAAATGATACGATGATAGAAGTAGCGCGGAGAAATATGAAGTTTTGCGAGGATGAAATAATTTTGCGAGAATGAATTGTGATACTTCGCAATTCATATACAGCTGTATAAGTTTTACTATAAATAGGAGTTCAAATGTAAAATTCGGGAGGTTCTTTTAATGAGTGTAAGAAATTATCTTAGGAAAGAGAATAGAAAAAGTTGTAACTATTCTAGTTCCATTTTGATAATTCTATGTAATCAACTAAGAGAATTAATAAGAAAGTTATCATTCACCATCAAGAACTTCTTGAGTTTTTACTAATTCTATTGAGGGTGTAGTTGTAGGTTATTCTGCAACTACACAATATATTAGTTTTGTCTCATATTTATCGTTTGCAATTCTCTGAAAATATATTTGTATGATTTGATTGATTGTTTTGTCAAGTTGAAAATTGGTATAATTTCTAATCACATTTATTGCTAGATTAGGGTTTGTTATACGTAAAAGTGATAGATTCCTGATTACAAGTAGCATGAATATGGTTATAGCTTGTAGTGATGCATCCTTATAATCCTATGTGAACCATAACCTTTGTTAAATTGAATTAGTGCGTTTTCCACTTCGATTGCTTTGATTGGCATGATTTCATAGAACTTAATGCATATAGGGAATTAAACTTGACTAGTGCTTTTACACGTTAGGTTGTTCTCTTAGATAGAGCTCATACTCGCATCTTTTAATGTGTTTGTTGATGACAAAAGGAGATTAGCGGGATATTCTTGCGATCAAGGTATCCTAGGGCTATTGATAAAAGTTGAGATTAAAAATCAATTCTAGTTATTGTGAAAAGCATGTTAGTGAATGAAAACGAATCCTTAACCAATATCTTCACTACCTTGATTTGTTTGTTTATTTCTTTATTTGCTTTTACTTTTATTACTTTCATAAAAATTAGAAAAGCCCGGTGTTACTTATAGGAAACCGAAACAACGAGACAACCTAGACCTCTATGTGGGATCAATCCTTTCTTGCCCTTGCTATATTTATATTTTGAGTAGTAAGAAAGTGTAAATTATTTTTGACGACATCGACAAGATCAAATTTTGGCGCCGTTGCCGGGGAGGCAACGGTTGTCACTTGTTTTTGGTTTCTTATTTTTGTTTTGTTTTTAGTTTTTCTTATTTTCTGGTTTTTAACCTTGGTTTGGGAATCATATTTCAGGTACCAAATTCTATGGAAGGAGCATATTGGAACAATGGATACGGCTTTCAACCTCCTCAACACTATGACAATTTCCCACCATCTATGGAATGCAATCAAAACCAATTTATTGGCTATGATGCATATCCTAGAGAACCTTATGGTGATTTTCATACATACCAACAACAACCTTGTAGTGGGTATGTAAGTCAAGCACCTAGGTGGGATAATTCTACTTCTAATTGGCTTTATTCGAGTTGTATGCAGATTATGCATGGATTGCAAAATATGAAACAAAGGCTAGACCAACTTGACTGTAATAGAGAGAACGTCGCACAAACCAATTTCTAGAATATGCCTTCTTACCCGACTCCGGATCGTAGTTATGATCATTCACCCATTCAAAGGGAAGAGTCATGGGAAAGAGAACATATTGTAGCTAATGGTGGTAAGCGTGTGAACGTTAGAAAACTTGCGCAGAAATTATACAAGTTGGAAGACGATGGATACTCGGAAGAGCTGGTCGATGAAATTAGTAGGACCATTCATATGGAACTCAAACGGCATCGTGATAAAGGTTGGGAAACCAACAACGATTCTGATTATGATGAGTCTAAAGATGAAGACGATGATGATTGTGTTGAAAAGGACCAACCTTTGGAGATATTTGATGACATTAGTGTATTTGACTCAACTCTTGATCTTTATAATGATCCAGAACCTATTCAAAAGGTACATGAGGATGATCAAACTAATGTTTTTCATAATTTTGCAACATTGTTTGAGTCTAATGAAGAGGAGTATGTTGAGAATGTGACCGTTATGACCAATATTGTGGAAGACCCAATTGAGCTTGCAAATGATTGTAATGAAGATGTTTATGCCGAGATTTTGGTTACGGCAGAAACGGATGAAGAATGGTTGCAAGGTTTGATAGAGGACCATGATATACAAGAGGTGAATAGTTCACTTGAATTTTTCAAGGATGAAGAGGATTCTGTGCTACAAGAGATTGTGCTAGGTTTGTCTAACCCCTTTCCTATTATTTCTTCTCCTTTACCTCTTATTGGTTTAAATATATGTGCTTCGAAAACATTGTTGAATGATGTTGTTTCTCGATTTCCGCCATTAGAGACATTTGATTCTTATACTATGCAGGTTTGTGAACAAGAAACCGTGGAAGTACCCGACTCCTATATTCTTTATGCACTTCCAAGTGTGGAAAAGAATAAGTGTGGGGGAAGCTTTTATCGGTTCATAGCTTCGTTTGTGTTTTATATTACTAATATTTGTATGGAGCTATTGTTTGCAAAACAGGTGCTATGGGTGGATCCCCAAATTTTCAGATTGCTAATATATGGGGAATGAATCTTTCAAGAAGCTAAGTCGGGCCGTCGACTTTAAAACAAGCGCTTAGTGGGAGGCAACCCACCGGTTTTGTATCTCTTATCCTTTTGTTTTTTATTTTATTTTATTTTTGTTTCGTTTATTTATTTTTTATTTTTTTCATATTTGCATCCCCATGTTTAATTTCATTAAGTCCATAATCTATCTTAGAAGAGAATTATGATGAATACCTTTTCGTCAGAAAATTTCAGACTGCGCGTAGTTCAGTCCAGAGACCATAATTGTTAGAACGTTTATCAAAATACTGTGAAAATTTTGATACTGTGTAGAAAACACGTAGGTGAATAACTTTTGTGAAATGGAGTGTTTCCAAATTCCTTACCAATTTGCACAGTTTTTGCGTTTTATCTGCTGTTACGTCAGAATTCAGAACTTTCGGTTTTACACATTGAGGACAATGTGCAGTTTAAGTGTGGGGGAGCATTTATATGTTTGTATAGTTTGTTTTATGCCTTTTAAAAAAAATCAAAAAAAAAATAGAAAAACCAAGAAAATAATTTGTGCTTTTTGAACTCCGAAATCTAGAAACTTGTGCCTTTAGGATGACACCATTAGTGGATGGAACCATTTTGAATGCAAGAGTTGAGGAACTAATTAACTATAAAAGGGACGAACATAGCTCAGAAATCACAAATAACATGATAGTTGTTACCATATCTCGGAATATCACCATATCGCATTCTATTTTTATTTTTCCATATTTATCTATTGTTCTCTAAGTGCTTTGGTGGTCACTAAAAATCGACTTGTTATTGTTGCTAGGATGAAATAGAGTGATTGAGTTGCTAAAAAAAAAAGGAAAAAAAGTAAGGAAAAAAAAAGACCGACCAATTAGACCAAACGGAATAAAAGACACTTGGATAAAGCAATATGTATGTGTTCTCCCTGTTTCCGTCGCCTAAACAAGCGTGGAATACAGGATCCAAGGGAACTATCATGTAATCTGCTAACAAGAATCATGCGCTTGGATCCAGTTTGATCCAATCATGTTGTTTAAAAAAAAAAGTATTATAATGGTTGAATAAAGTCACTTCTGGTTCCCTTGTATATGCCAGTGAGTTGATGTAGAATTCAAACCAGTAGCTCAATCCAATAGGCATAGGTTCATCTTGGCAGTGACCTTCAGACAAATATGGGAAACATCGATCACTTGTGAACATTCGCCAACATCTACATCTATATCCATCTTCTTAATCTTTTCATTGTGATTGTGGTTTGTTAGTTTCCGAGTATTGTGGCTTGTTCGACTATCTAATTAGAGTTTATTTACTAATTTATAAATTGAATTTGTAAGGTACCTCCTCCTGTAGTCATTTTGGATTCGTTCATTGATTTATCACAAATAGACGGAGTTGGAAATAATAGGTTTTGTAGGTAGACCTCTTGTAAACCTTCACGAGACTAGAACTCGTCCACTAGGGACACCTAGGGGTTTAAAGGCTTGTTACTTATGCTAAAATTAACCGTAGCCTCGACGACACGGAGTTGTATGTATTTTTTTTAGTTTAGTTTTGTTTGATTTTCTCGAGGACTAGCAAAGTCTAAGTGTGGGGGAATTTGATAGGTGTGATAAACACCTAATTTTATATTTAGTATTTATGCTTTCTTTGCTATTTTTCGTGTGAATTATGTATCTTATTTTCGCTTTTGAGTTTCATAGGTGTTTTGGAGTCATTTACAGGAAAGACATGAAATAGTCGCTCAATTCGTTGCTCGGATTAATTGGTTGTTGATTGATGTGGAACGGGCTAGGTTGCGCAAGACGGAGGAGAAGAATGTATTGTCAGTTCCCCAGAACTGACAGTTGATTTGAACAAAGATTTGAGCTGTCGGTTATTCGGAACCGACAAGCATAATGTTTTCGGATTTCCCTTATCCATCCTGGGGTGTCTAATAGGGGGCATTTAAATCCATCTCTAAACACCCTAAATCGAGAACCGGTTGTCTCTTTATTTCCACACCCACCTGAAACCGAGAGAGAAGAGTGTTGTTATTGGTTTGTCCAAGAGATTGAGACGAAATTCAGAGATTCAGAAGAGATCGATGGGGATTTTTGATTGTCTACTGGTGTGTTTGAGGTGATTCTTAATTGGAAATAAAAAGAGAGATCAGAGAGTTTCTTCTGCTGTTGGTGATTGATTGAGAACTCAGTGAAGGGAGAATTGAAGCTAGGGTTTCATTCGAATTTGAGAGAGGAAATTGAGGGAGCTGATGAATTTCATGGGTATGAGGCTAGGTTGAGTTGCCGACATCCTAGAGAATGAAGGAGATGTTTCTCAGTTGATGACAGATTGAAAAGAAAGTGGATCTGGTGGTTACAAGAGATGAAGTTAGGGTTTATGCTGCTGAACGCTTCTATCAAAGGAATTTGGGGTCTTTCTTTCGGTTCTGGAATGAAATAATGGGTCAGAATTGGATCAGAAAGGTATTGCAAGTGGTATAAGGAAGAAATTGAGCTCATGAAGGTATATGTTGGCTGCTGTGGAGAATTGGGAATGAGAAGCAACAGAAGATGCTGGTGATGCTGAGAATGAGTTGCAGTTGAAGCTGACAGAACAATTGATGGAGTTGGCTAAGCAAGGATGAATGAGCATTGCAGTGAACTGTGCAGGGGGAAGAATGAGAGAATTGTAGTGATTATCATGGGTTGTTGGTTGTTTTGATTGGGGATTATCTTTATTCCTCAGTTTGGAATTGGAATAATTGCAGATGAAGGGGTATGCAAAGCTGGCACTGGTGGTGCACAAGAAGATAAGCTGAAGTCGACTGCACTATTTGTTGCTGTGGATTGTCATGGGTTTTGATGAGAGTTGAAGTTGCAGAGAAGAAATTGTAGTTGTTCTAGCATATGGTGGTTATGAGCTTGAACTGAGTTTGGAGTTGTCGAGGGGGTTGCAGTCTGTTGAGCACAAGCAGAGAGGTGCTAGTTGAGAGCTGGTGTTTGAAATGGATTTCGAGGGAGAAGTTCGAGTGAGTCTGCAGCTGGGAGGTTGAGTTGGTGGTTGTTTGACAAGAGAGCTTTAACTGAATTCAAGGGAGAGCTACGATATATGGCTCGTGCAAGGCAACTGTGAATAGAAGAGTGGTGCAAAGCAGGTGCAGGTGAAAGCTGGTATAGGCAGGTGGTGTTTTGCGAGTTAATGGAATTGAATTCATTGGAGAAGCAAATGGTAGAAGCAGCAGAAAGCTAGGCAAAGTTGGTTGCTAGTGCTGAAATGAAGAAAATGATGATGTTCAAGGTTAAAGAAAGTGATTGCTTGAGTTCAGTGTGCTTGAGCTGTGTGCTTGAGACTGTGTGTTGTGGAATATGAAAAGTAAGATAGTGAAGTTGCAATATACTGTAGCTGGTGGTCAAGAATGAGAATGGCTGGTGCAGTGATTGCAAGGAAATGTTGTTGGTATGAAGCTAGAAATTATGGGATTAATGCACAGGTGCAATGGAGGCAGTGGTGGTAACATGGCTTGTGGCAATTTTGGTTTTTGTGTGCAGTGTATGGAATGTAGAAGAAGGGATGGTACTGCAGTGATTGAGAATCTGCCAGGGTTGGCTATGATTTACATCCAAGGATTGGACAAGGAGAATTGGATTAATGGGTTTGAGAGGCTGTTGCAATTACACATAAGTTGGTGTGAAGCTTACAGGGAAGGCACAACCAAGAATTATGCACAGCCAAGATGGATGGCCAATATGGCTTGTGCAACTGTGGCCTAGTAATCCAGCCAGCCCTGACTCAGTTGAGTTAGATGGCTAACTCAGTTCTTTGACCCGGTTAACTAACGAAGACCGTTAGGTCAACGGTTATCTCTAACTGCGGACTGACGGAATATTCCGTCGAATATACCAGTGACGGCGAAGAATTCAGATTATCGGCGGTGAATTTTCTCGCCAGATTTCGGCCAAAAACCCAGTTTTCCGGCGAGCGTGTTTTGGGACAGAATTTTACACGGGTTTCACACATGGGCTTGGTGGACCAATTTAAGATGGACTTTGAAGACTAGACCTAATTTTGGAACAAGGAGAGCTATAAAAGGAAAACTTCTACAACTTTTGGAAAGATATATCTTTTATCTAATATGGTCTTCTTCTACTTTGTTCTAGGGTTTGTGAACATGATAGGGTTTCTTTTTCTTCTTGTTATGAACTCCATTAACATGAGTACTTAAATTTTATTATTGGTTATGGAATAGTTGGATTTCACAAAGCATGATTCTTTGATTCAATATATTAGTTTTGTCTCATATTTATCGTTTGCAATTCTCTGAAAATATATTTGTATGATTTGATTGATTGTTTTGTCAAGTTGCAAATTGGTAGAATTTCTAATCAATCTATTGCTAGATTAGGGTTTTTTATACGTAAAAGTGATAGATTCCTGATTACAAGTAGCATGAATATGGTTATATCTTGTAGTGATGCATCCTTATAATCCTATGTGAACCATAACCTTTGTTAAATTGAATTAGTGCGTTTTCCACGTTCGATTGCTTTGATTGGCCTGATTTCATAGAACTTAATGCATATAGGGAATTAAACTTGATTAATGCTTTTACACGTTAGGTTGTTCTCTTAGATAGAGCTCATACTCGCATATTTTAATGTGTTTGTTGATGACAAAAGGAGATTAGCGGGATATTCTTGCGATCAAGGTATCCTAGGGCTATTGATAAAAGTTGAGATTAAAAATCAATTCTAGTTATTGTGAAAAGCATGTTAGTGAATGAAAACGAAATCCTTAACCAATATCTTCACTACCTTGATTTGTTTGTTTATTTCTTTATTTGCTTTTACTTTTATTACTTGCATAAAAATCAGAAAACCCCGGTGTTACTTATAGGAAACCGAAACAACGAGACAACCTAGACCTCTCTGTGGGATCGATCCTTTCTTGCCCTTGCTATATTTATATTTTGAGTAGTAAGAAAGTGTAAATTATTTTTGACGCATACGACAGTGATCAGTGATATTCCACCTATGATAATATTTAGGATATGATTTATTGTGTAAACTGCGGTGAGGACTAATCCCCCTCCCTCCCCCTTCCCCCTAAAAAAAAAAAAAAAAAAACTTCGAGGGAACAGATGCATAAACAAGTTGAGCTCTAGCTATTTCAACAATATGACGATGTTTGCATTCCGTGACACCATCTTTTTCTGGAGTTTCTTTACAAGAGAACTGAAGATGTGTACCTTCAGATTCAGAATATATTTAAAAGAGTTTGAGTTTCGATCATTCTAGAGTAGTCGATGTATAGTTTTAAGAAACATATCCATGTAAAATCATCAATGAAAATGACATAGTATTAATTCTTGTCCTTTAGAGGCAATGTGAGTCTTTCCCCAATTATATGAATGTATACGATTAAAATACGCAACAGAGAGAGTAGTGTTATTATCTAAAGGAAGTGTTGTTAGTTTACACAACTTACATGCAATGCAATAAGGTTCTTTTTCAATCTGAATAGCTCCCAGTGATCCTTTATGAATCATGTATGTAATATGAGAAAACGAGACATGACCTAACTTAGATTTCCTAGAAATAAATGGAGAGATAGTTGAAGGTAAAATTGGTGAAGAAGCAACAAAGGATTTATTCTTTGATTGTTGAGGAACATTGAGTGTTTCAAGGAGGTATAGACGACGAAATATGTGGCCTATCCCGAAAAAATTCCCTATCCTGGGATCTTGTATCACACAACCAAAAGAGAAGAAGAATATGTTAAGACCTTGATTATATAGTTTCTCAATTGATAGAAGGTTCATTTTAATCTTTAGAACAAGGAGCACATTAGATACATGCATCTTATCTGATGAGATCTTAACCTGAGCAATATGACTAGAAGCTAATTCTGATCCATCTGCAGTATGGACATTAGGTGTCTCAATAGGATGCTTATTCTCAAACTGTTAGAGCATTTCTCGGTTGACCCCACCAAGCGTTGGTATGTCAAGTTTGGTTGTCATATTTTAGTGAACCATAACTCATTAATGAGTCGCTTGATTTAAATGTACTAGAGTCAACTTTGTATAGGTTAGCTTGAAAGTATTAGGGTGAGACATTACAAGTATTGCGAAGACTTGAAGAAGTGAAGAAGTGCGGAGCTACAACGACAACATCATCCTTCCACTTGAGGTTAGTGATATTTTACTTGAACTGTTTCATTCCCTAACGTATCTTTCAATTCATGCATATTAAAAACATAAAACTGTGAAGCATGATCACTCTAGATAGACATAGTATTAAGGAATACAATATGAAGTTTCTTGATTAACCATTAAACTTTGTATATAAGACATCGACATAATCGTATGAATGCAATTGTGATTATATGTGGGTATAAGGTGAGGATTTCATCATAGGGAACAATGTTTACATGTATTCTAAGGAAGTAAGTTCATGATATGTGTTGTGAACCGAAAAGGAAATCTCTAGGCATTATTGGGGTTGTTCCTCGTTGTATATCTTATGAACGACCAATATGTGTGATTAGTATAACCGCTCATGACCTGTTTGTGTTCTTGGTAAAACTATTCACATGAGGCCAGACTTATGTATTGGTATGACTTTTATTAGTAAAACCGATCTTAAGTAATCACCTAGGGTATGATCGGGTTGTGTATGTCTGAACTTATTACTGGGAAGAGGGGAACCAATCCTAGTAAGAGGTGCAGTGTATCACAAGGGGAACCGATCCTTCTATGAGGTGCAACAAGGTTTATGGAAAAAAGGGGAACCGATCCTATGAACATGTGCAACAAGTTTTTTGGAAGGGGGAACCAATCCTATGGACATGTGCAGTGCATACAAGTTTGATACCAAATATATGTGGGGAACCGATCCTAATACCTAGTCAGCCGTATCTTTGGTAAGCTAGTGTAACTTTGCACAGTACTCACATGAAAATAGAACCGAAACTTGTTTTGGTAGAACCGTAAACCTACGAGTTGTGATTGAGTGGAACTTGATCAATCACATAGTTCTTGAAAATTAGATGAACCAATTCTAAACTTGTTTGGAAGTGTGGTAAATCGGTTTCAAGTGAGCAAGCATGGTAAAGACTTGCAAGAGTAATATGTCGTCACTCTTTGAACACGGTGCATTAATGATTATTCTAGATTGTTCAAAGATATTCCTTAATGGGATAAGAAAGAAGTAAATCCCAAGATAGAATTTTAATAAGTTAAGAATCTTTTTAATTAAGGGTTTTTAATTATATATGGAAAATAAGAATTAGTAATGTGCATTTGCTAATTAAAGATTTTCCAAGGAGATTTCGATCATTATTTTTGGACAGTGCATTCACAGGAATTATGAAAACCGAATTTGGCGGAGTAATAAAAAATATCTTGAGAATATTTTCAGTTTTGGAAATTCCTTGGTGTCCAAACTTCCTTGTCTATAAATACTTTGAGTTTGCATTTCTAGCAAACTAATCCTGCGTAACCTAGACTTACTCTTTTGTCTTTGTTATTGGTGAAGCCGCCTATCGGAGAGGAGAGTAATCTAATTAGGTGAAATCTCTTACGGACGCTCAATTTAAAGTCTTCTTTGGGATTGAGAAGCTCTAGCGCGACCTGGTGGTGGGAAACTAGATATTGCGGTTTATCTTTAGTTTTCGTATTGATTTGATTGACTAACGGTGGTTGAACTTTGATTGCACCTAGTTTGTTTATGCTTGAGAATCTTATATTCTGATATAAGATTCACTCAAACTAGTTCAAGGTTTCGACAGGGATCTTTAGACTGTTGTTAGATCTAAGGACGATCTTGTGATAATCCATTGTTAACAGACTTCGTTCTGTGTGTGATTGATCACAAGAGATTCAAGTGATTGTGATTGTGTCTTACTTGGTGTTTTTATAATCTTTGGTGTTTATTGAAGATTTCTTACTTGGTGTTTTTATAATCTTTGGTGTGCACAATACTTGTTTGGGAAAAAGAGGATCCAATTAATAATCGGTTTATCCTTGTGGTAGATTGGATTGATTAATTGAGGAAGATCGGCATCAACACATATCACTTGGTTGAAGAGTGTTGTTGGCTTAATCTTAACAATTGCTTTTGGGAATTTGAATATAAGATAGATCTTGGAACCTGGCAAAGGAGTTAATTTTAAGATAAACAAGGGAACCTTTGCGCAACTCATATCACTTGGTTGAAGAGAGTTGATACCAAACAAATTTGTTGTTCCTTTACTGTTTGGAATACGAACCAAAGGAATTGGTCCAAGTTCCTCTTGATAGATTCCTAATAATACGTGACTTGTTTATGAGAAAATCTTCCTCGGTTGGAGGCATGGGAATACATACGGAACTAGGTGAACTATATTTTTAGTTGCTTGGTCTCAACTATATGAAGTTGTCTTATTTTGTATAGCGGCTTAATCCCGAGAGTATTCAATTCTGGACTAGGTCCCGGGGTTTTTCTGCATTTTTGGTTTCCTCGTTAACAAAATCTTGTTGTGTCATTTACTTTATATTTTTGCATTATAATTATTTTATTATAATTAAAGTAAATTGCACAAACGTTAATTCCTATTTACTTGATACATGAATCCTATTGAGTTTGGTTAAGTCCGAACCTTTGTATCATGTAAACATACTTTGTTGTTGTATTGTCTCGATCTCGTACCCATAGACGATCACACAAAGTGTGAACCGATTTGTTGTATTGCCTCGACTCAGTCTATAGACCATCACTTTCGGGGAAATGACTTATCGGAAGGAAAAGTTATAGCTTGAGGTATATTTGGGGTACCCTCGCCTTTTCAATTGGTATACGAGCAGGCAAACATGAAAAGATCTAATAATATGTGTTTGGTGCGATCCATCCTATAATAATGAACTCGATTTCTCATGAATCGACTTCAATTAACGTACCGCCAAGATTTGACGGAATAAACTATCTATGGTGGAAATATGATATGCGATCTTTTCTTCAATCACGAGACTTTAATACTTGGCTATTAGTCGTCGATGGTTATATTCTTTCAAAGATAGAAAATTCGGATACTGAGCTTAAACGCCTAGTAGATTTTTCGAACGAAGAAAAGGCACTATCTAAGCAGAATTCAGATGGTTTGAATTCTATAATACATGTTGTAAGCCGTGATCTACAACATCATGTATCAACATGTCAGACTTCGAAAGAAGCTTGGGATAATTTTCAAATCGTGTTCGAAGGAAACACATTAGAAAAGGAAGCTAGACTTCAAACTATTATGTCTGATTGGGAAAACCTTCGAATAAATGACAACGACACTTTTGAAGAGTTTCATCTTAAAATCTCTAATATAAATAATGCATCTTTCTCTCTAGGAAAGACTATTTCTGAAAAGGATATAGTGTGCAAAATTCTCAGATCATTTCCACCAAGATACGATTCTAAGAAGCATGCAATCATAGTGGAAAATGATCTCTCAACTCTCTCACGAAGTACTCTCATTGGAAAATTAAAGATCTTTGATCATGAATCACAGTCTATTCAAAATAAAGGAATTGCTTTTAAAGCTGAAAAAATTCCTAAAGTTCAATGGAAAGGAATAGACAATTGGATGATTCAATTGAACAGAATGCTGGAAACTCTGATGATGAAATTGAAGAATCATTATCTTTGATTACCAGGCCCGGTCTTGACAAATTGGTGGCTCTATGCAAGAAAATGAAAATTGGCCCCCTATTTTACATGTTTTAGATTTTTTGTTTGTACAAAATTAACATATAAGACGATTAATGTCATTAACCAAAAAAGGATTAATTGTAATCCCTAGAAAATTAATTGTGTAATGAACATTTTTCACATACAAAACCATGTGTGAACGGTGCATAGTTCATTTGTGCAAACATAACGTATTCGATATGTAACTTATCGTCTAGTACATTGGGGGATGGTTTGGACTAAATGAAATGTGATTACCGGGAAAAAAATTAAAATGGAGAATGAAATGAACCTCTTTTACTGTGGAAGAATGTTTAATGCCTATGATATAACTACAGACCTAAGTATATACTATTCAAAAAATAATAAGATTTGTGACATCATATCCACATCTGATCAAATTCATTTGAAGCTAATTAGGCCGAACATGGCAATCATAATTTTTTCTCTCATAAGAATATTTCCCAAACTAAGATTTTATAAGAAATCAAATTGAAAACTGATTCCAAGCTTACAAGCTAATTAAACTGAAAATGCAATTGACAAAGACAACCCAATATCAATAACTATTAGTTAGTAAAAAAGATAAGAGAAAAAAAAAAGATAAATAAATTACTTTATTTTGCTGAATTGATTAATTAAATAGTTTTATTTATAAACCCTAGTTTCCTTCCACTTTTTTTTCTCCCGAACAATATTTTGTTCGAAAAAAAAACAAAACAAAAATTCGGGTTTTGTTTGTAAATTGATAAAGTCTAACTAAATCTAATTTGTGCCCTTTGCAAAATAAAATAGTGACCCTTTGTAAGTTTTCGGTTACAGAAAACTCCCCTTATATTTATTTTTTAATGTGAAGTACATGTATTATGTGGCCCCCAAATTTTTGTGGCCCAATGCAAGGCATTGCCTGCATGTGCCCAGGGCCGGCCCTGTTGATTACTAGACAGTTTCGAGATCTCTTAAGGTCAAGAAATAAGAGATTCATAAAGGATACTCACTAATCTTCTTGACCACATGATCGAGTTCATGTCAAAAAGGAACGTGAAGAAGATGATGAATATCAGCCAAAATGCTTCAAGTGTAAAGGGTTTGGTCATATTTCTAAAGACTGTTCCAATCGTAAGAAGTACAATGGAAGTAAGGAATTGGCTATAACTCATGATGAGACCTCTGATTCATACGATTCTGAAGAAGAGGAAACTACTTTGCATTAGTTGTCAATCTTATTTCTTCCTCCTCCATTAGTGATTTACCCATTTTAAGAATGGACATGTCTTCCGATGTTATTAAATCATCTAATGGTAAAGGGAAAGTTAAGACAAGATGCATAAACTGTCTCAAGAACAAAACTGCTAAGAGTTGCGTTGACAACCAAAGTCAAGACACTTCGCTAGTTTGAGGTAACAAAAGGAGAATTTCTCATATGATTCTAGATCAAGAACACTTGGGTTGTTCAAAGTTCCATAATGAGAGAAAATCTCATACTAATACCACTTAATCGGTATTAGAATTCTTTCCTCACCATGTGTGCCATATTCGAGTGAGGAAGAAGAAATCAATGCACTTTTTGTGTAGATTATGGAAATAGAATCTAGTAATTGAAAGTATTTGATATATTCATATATGTAAATATATTATATTTTCGGAAATATGAGAAATATAAAGAGATCATTTTAGTTTTGAGATCTTTCCTTGTCTGAACCATGAGTCTGGATCAAACATCTTTGCATAAAAAGATAATAGATCAGAATGATCATCTTAAAGATAAGTCAGGGGGTTCTCTTGAGATTAGGGGTAAAATCAAAAAGGGAGATTGGCTTAGCAAGAAGGAAAGAGAGAATACGCTGAAGAAAGATCAGTGTATTGAGGCATTGACACTCTTTTGTGTTCAATCAAAGACAGAAATACATGCTCTTGCAGAGTCCTTCTCGAAAATTTCTCACCTGCAAGAGGTTCTAGTTAAGCAACAAGGTTTTCTACTTGAAGAAATTCACAAGCTGAAGAACGAAAATAGAAACCTACCTTCATGTGGCATTGATATGAAGGATTGAGTATATTAGAAGAATATACATCAATTTTTGATTGCTTTCATTGATTGTATAAGTCTATTGAATAAAGTTATTTGATTTATAATTTTTCTTGTGATAGTTTTTGATGTACATAGCCGGTACTTTAATGCTTTATTTATTTGCTATGTATGTGTATGAGATGTTTGATTTCGGTTTTATTACCTTGATATTCGATCTCATAATATGTTGTGAACCCTTATGGTATGGGGGACTTTTTTATTTAGAAGGATTAAGTTCTAGTTCAAGTTGGTAGGCTTTATCAAAGGATCACGAGGGATTCATGTAGAAACAATATGTGAAAAAGTCACAATATGTTGAATCGGTTATGGTTTAGCATAAAAGCATATGTGTTTCGACGGTTTTCAACTTTTGATTTCAATTGTTAAAACCGATTTTCAACCTTTCTCTGGTAAAGGTTGGTTGTTGTTATTCTTTTGTTTTTGGCATGAGAATGACAACATGATGGTATTTCGATATCAATTCTCCCAGAAGAAGAAAGCGATGAAATCATATTTAGAGAAGTTGGATGTGAAATTGAGGTAACAATCTTGTTAGTTAATTGTTTTCCTGTTTTAAGAAAAGCCTATTTTTATTTGATATATATATATATATATATTGCTTTTTGCTTTTGCTTAAAAGAAATTATTGGTACAATTGATGTGTTTATTCCATTATGAATGTATGGATTTGTGTGTGATTCAATTGTTTCCGGTTAAGTAAAATTTTTGTTATCTTGTTTTGTTGTGTGATATCAATAGTTTAGGCTTACAAAATTTGGTTCAATTGTGGTGCTTTAATGTCTATGTTAATTCAATTGCTTCTAGTTAAGTAAAATAATTGTTATTTTGCTTTATTGTGTAGTATCAATTGTTTAAGCTTACAAAATTTCGGTGCAATAGTGAAACTTTGGTTTATATGTGTTGTTTCTATTGTATCCGGTTGAGGCGAATAATTATGCAAGTTGATTTATTGGTTTGTATGAATTATTTATGGCTAATGTATGAATATGTTGACGGGACGAGTTATTTAGTCCAATTCGATTCCGGATAACCTAAGCTAAGTTATTTCTGATCTTAGTTAGACTTATAAAAGTGGAGGTTTCGGTTATTCAAGTCTAGCCAAAAGCCTAAACAAGAAAATGCTAGTTAACTAACCTAGTATTTGGCTTGTTTGAAATCTAAAGGTCTAAGTTATATGGATAATTAGAACTTGATGAGAAAAATAAAGCTTATCTTTGTTTTGGTCTTATCGAATGAAGCGGTTGTATTGATACAATCGGTTTAGCAAAGTGACTAAGTTGATTAGTTGATTTTTGGTTTGCTAAACTAGTTGGGAAAATTTCTTCGGGCAATTATTTTCATGATAACGTATCAAAATGTAATTACTTGTAGTTTCGGTTTTGATATTGGTTATCAAAAATGGTGTGCAAAACCCTCGGGCTTGACTCAACAAGTTGCAAGTCTATTTTGAGATTTGTAAGATCCTTTTCGTGTTGTCCTTTATTTGTTCGCTTCTTTGTCATTTTTGTGACAAAAAGGTGGAGAAATATATGGAGTAAACAAGTGATGTTGGTATCGATTTATGGTTGATTGGTGTCACTAGGGAAGAGGGCAATGGTGCTTGAACGTTTATCTAACGAATGAGGAAAAGCATAGACTAAGGGGGAGTAACATATCATATGAATGGGATAACAAAGATGTGCGTATTGAAAATCTACCTAGCTCACCTTTAGGGGGAGTATAAGCTTTGTTATTATAGTGCAACTACTATATTTTTGAGGATTGAATGAATGCAGATTCTGTGTTGTGGATTCGGGAATCAAGCGTATGTGTAATGAATTATTGTAATTTGTTTATCCATATGATTGTAAGAGTTTTGTCACTAAAATTGACAAAGGGGGAGATTTTTAGAGCATTGCTCGGTTGAACCCACCAAGCGTTGGTATGCCAAGTTTGGTTGTCATACTTTAGTGAACCAAAACTCATTTAAGAGTCGCTTGATTTAAATGTACTGGAGTCAACTTCGTATAGGTTAGCTTGAAAGTATTTGGGTGAGACATTACAAGTATTGCGAAGACTTGAAGAAGTGAAGAAGTGCAGAGCTACAACGACAACATCATCCTTCCACTTGAGGTTAGTGATATTTGACTTGAACTGTTTCATTCCCTAGCGTATCTTTCAAGTCGTGCATATTGAAAACATAAAACAGCGAAGCATGAACACTCTAGATAGACATAGTATTGAGGAATATAATATGAAGTTTCTTGCTTAACCATTAAACTTTGTATATAAGACATCGACATAATCGTATGAATTCTATTGTGATTATGTATGGGTATGAGGTGAGGATTTCATCCTAGGGAACAATGTTTACATGTGTTTTAAGGAAGTAAGTTCATGATATGTGTTGTGAACCGAAAAGGAAAACGCCAGGAGTTATTGGGGATGTTCTTCATTGCATATCTATGTGTGATTAGTATAACCGCTCATTACTTGTTTGTGTTCTTGGTAAAACTATTCACATGAGGCCTGACTTATGTATTGGTATGACTTTTATTAGTGAAATCGATCATAAGTAATCACCTGGGGTATGGACGGGTTGTGTATGTCTGAACTTATTACTGGAAAGAGGGGAACCGATCCTAGTAAGAGGTGCAGTGCATCACAAGGGGAACCGATCCTTGTATGAGGTGCAACAATGTCTATGGAAGAAAGGGGAACAAACATGTGCAACAAGTTTTTGTCTATGGAAGTTTGATAAAAATATATGTGGGGAACCGATCCTACTCATGGAACATGTTTTGCAAAAGTTGTGATTGTTTTAGTTCTTGAAAGTCGGATGAACCAATTCTAAACGTGTTTGGAAGTGTGGTAAATCGGAAGGGTTAAGAACCGATCTTATGGACATGTGCGATGACTTAGGAAGTAAATGTAACTAATGATATGTACTTGATCTCATCCATATGAGAAACTTAATTTAAGTCACCAAGCTATAAGTGCATACAAGTTTGATACAAAATATATGTGTGGGGAACCGATCCTAGTACCTAGTCAGCCGTATCTTTGAAGCTAGTGTAACTATGCACATTACTCACATTTGTTTTGGTAGACAACCAAATATATTCCATCAATTAAGTAAACCCATGAGTTGTGATTGATTGGAACATCAATCAATAGTTCTTCAGATGAACCAATTCTAAACGTGTTTGGATTGTTTCAAGTGAGCAAGCATGGTAAAGACTTGCAAGAGTAAGATGTCATCACTCTTTGAACACGGTGCATTAATGCTTATTCTATATTGTTCAAAGATACTCCTTAACGGCTAAGAAGGAAGTAAATCCCAAGATCAATTTAAATAAGTTAAGAATCTTTTTAATTAAGGGTTTTTAATTATTATATGGAAAATAAGAATTAGTAATGTGCATTTGCTAATTAAATATTTTCCAAGGAGATTTCGATCATTATTTTTGGACAGTGCATTCACAAGAAATATGAAAATCGAATTTGGTGGAGTAATGAAAAATATCTTGAGAATATTTTCGGTTTTGGAAATTCCTTGGTGTCCAAATTTCCTTGTCTATAAATACTTTGAGTTTGCATTTCTAGCAATCTAATCATGCATAACCTAGACTTAATATTTTGTCTTTTCTATTGGTGAATCCGCCTATCAGAGAGGAGAGTAATCTAATTAGGTGAAATCTCTTACGGCCGCTCAATTTAAAGTCTTCTTTGGGATTGATAAGCTCTAGCGCGACCCGTTGGTGGGAAACTAGATATTGCGGTTTATCTTTAGTTTTCGTATTGATTTGATTGACTAACGGTGGTTGAACTTTGATTGCACCTAGTTTGTTTATGCTTGGGAATCTTCTCTTCTGATATAAGATTCACTCAAACTAGTTCAAGGTTTCGACAAGGATCTTTAGACTGTTGTTAGATCTAAAGACAATCTTGTGATAATCCATTATTAACAGACTCCGTTTTGTGTGTAATTGTGTGCAGGTGTTTATTGAAGATTTAATAATACATTGAAGATTTATTACTTGGTGTTTTTATAATCTTTGGTGTGCATAATACTTGTTTGGAAAAAAGAGGATCCAATTAATAATCGTTTTATCCTTGTGGTAGATTGGGTTGATTAATTGAGGAAGATCGGTATCAACACATATCACTTGGTTGAAGAGTGTTGTTGACTTAATCTTAACAATTGCTTTTGGGCATTTGAACATAAGATAGATCTTGGAACCTGGCAAATGAGTTTATGTTAAGATAAACAAGGGAACCTTTGCGCAACTCATATCACTTGGTTGAAGAGAGTTGATACCAAACAGGTTTGTTGTTCCTTTACTTTTTGGAATACGAACCAAAGGAATTGGTCCAAGTACGTGACTTGTTTACAGGTTGGAGGCGTGGGAATACATACAGAACTAGGTGAACTATAGGTTTAGTTGCTTGGTCTCAACTATACGAAGTTGTCTTATTTTGTATAGAGGCTTAATCCTGTATTCAATTATGGACTAGTTCCCGGGGTTTTTCTGCATTTGCGGTTTCCTCGTTAACAAAATCTTTCTATGTCATTTACTTTATATTTCCGCATTATAATTGTTTTATTATAATTAAAGTAAATTGCACAAATGTTAATTCCTATTTACTTGATACGTGAATCCTATTGGGTTTGGTTAAGTCCGAACCTTTATATCAAGTAAACATACTTTGTTGTTGTATTGTCTCGATCTCGTATCCATAAACGATCACACAAAGTGTGAACCGATTTGTTGTATTGTCTCGAATCAGTCTATAGACAATCACTTTCGGGGAAAGGACTTATAGGAAGGAAAAGTTATAGCTTAGGGTATATTTGGGGTACCCTCGCCTTTTCACAAACAACGTTGAATTGAAGGTCATATGATTTGAAACACCTGAATCAAGAAACCAACCAGTTGAAAAGGTACTTGTAGGAATTGAAAAAGTAAAAGCTGTTGAGGGATTATCACTAATTGAGAGAGCTTGTTTGAGCATCGATCTCTTGAATATCAAATAGATTATTTGGTGAGAGTGTAAATGGTTCACGACTTTATCAAATATAGGTGTTTCCATAATGGGTAGTGCAGAAGTGTATGTTGATGCAACAACATTTAATCTCCTTTTTTCTCTCATATCCTTGGATGGTAGTGATGGAAAATTTCCTACAGTATGTCCAGATTCCTTATAGTAATTGCATTGAACTTGAGAAGTTGAGCCTTGAGGGGTTTGAAATTAAGAAGTTAAACCTTGAGACATATCTTGTGTTGTTGAATTTGATGATAAATTGCATTTCTTGGATAAATTCCCTAGCTTCTTGCAAATATAATACTAGACTTGTGACATGTCATGATAATTTCTCTAAGAATTGAAATGAATGTTGAAGTTTGCATGTGAAGATACTGCAAGTACATCAGGAACATCCGGCTTGATTCATTTTTGAGTTTCTTCAGTAATGAGTTCAGAGAGTGCAGTTTCTACGGTTGGAGGAGTGATCGATGAAGATTGGATGCCCTAACTTATTCAAAATCATCTCTTAACGCATTCAATAGTTGAACTAGTCGTGATTCTTCTCTGTATTTCTGCCATAACTCTATATCAATTGTCCAATTAGGCTCCATCAGCGCTAAATGATTCCATACGACTGACATATCAGAATGAAAGTCAGATATTGACCAATCATGTCGTTGTTTATAGATTATATATCTTGATCAAGTTTGTAACCTTGAGCATAGTTAATTTGATTGTACCCTTTTTGAAACAAAATCCCATGATTCTTTGGCATTTTCAAAACCGGTGAGTTGCATGCTTATGGAAGTAATCGTTGTGTTATTAATCCATGTGAATATGTTGTGATTATTAATTTCCCAGTCTTCGATGCTTTCTCCCAGAGCCGGTCCTAAGGCAGTGCAGGGTGTGCAACCGCACATGGCCCAACACTGCCTAGGGCCTTTTTATGTCAGGCCATGCCCCATTTGTCTTTCGTTTTTACATTTTTTCCAAGACAAGGCTCGGCTAAGACGACTCGAAATTATATGTGTTCGACACCTGTTCATCCCAATTAAATTGACTACGCGTACTGACTGAAGTTGTATGTTTATGATTTATATCTTACTTGGTTTTTACTACTCTTGAAATGAATTTCTTGTTGGATTTTTGAGAAAGGAAAATACGAACAATGCATTTGACTCAATAAAAACCATTGGACTTTATGTGATGTTAGTGGAAATGGATACATGCTTTAAGTTTTGCGTAGCATATTTTTTCCTTGATGTAGTAAGATGTAAACAAAAAATATCTCTTGTTTTTATCTATCGTTGTTACAAATTTTTTGAGAAAAAAATATATTTTACCTTATAAAAGGCCATGTAATCAAGTTCGCACAGGGCCATTTCAGACTCAAGACCGGCTCTGCTTTCTCCTGCAACTTCATTGTATTTACTACAAGTACCGGTTGTATTGAGGCTTTGGATTTACTATCAATGTATTCTACATACCTTATCCTTTGAGAAAACTCATCATAAGAAAATATCAATGATTATAGTTGGATCCATCGAATCTTACCGTAATAGGTTGGTAATCTTTGCGCTACATGTTAAAGAGAAGAGAGGTTGAAGATGCTTGTTACCTTAAGGCTATGTTGCAGCGGTAGAGGGTTGTCAGATCTTGTCAGGTTTTGATGCCATGTCATTTGTATATTCGGGATTTAAGGTTATATTATTGATATCAAAAGAGTTACAATACAATATGTTCTTATACACATGAGAAATAAAAGGAAACATGATATTACAGAGATATGACAAAGCAGTGACGAAGCCAGCGCTTTTAGATCGTGGGGTCAAATAAATTTGTTCGGCACCCTTTACTGAATGATTATCTAAACTAGTTCTAAATTAAAGTTCAAGGTACTACAAAACCACGCGCGGTAGTATTAAAACTAGATAAACTTGCAGAAACCACTGAAACATGAATAGACTCGTAATTTTTTTCTTGGGTACATTACAGTTAGACTATTACTAATTGGGTAGGCGGCCGAAGGCCGCGGAATTTTTTTTAGAACGGGTCACAGTGGACGACCGTGACTTGCTTACAGAGAGGGTACCCGATATATAGAATGAAAAATAACAAAATGAACAAACTTAATATGAAAGACAGAGAAAAATTATATATTAATGAGAAAAAGAAACATTATCAACTTTACACAATATCGCAATGACACTGGTTTAAGTCTTATCAGTTCAATGCAAACCTATATAAATATTCAGCAAACGATGTGTATAGTTCTGACTGCAAATCTGATTTACCTACTTAGCTAAGTTAATTACTACCAAGGTAGTGATATAATAGAACTTTGCTTCAGTCCACCTAATGCTTATAATGTTATTGCAAATGTTGCCCAGAGTGTAAAACGGTACGTTTTAAGTCCAAGTCATCCTCAAGGAATCTCATATATGGTCCATTTGTTGTTTTTAGTTTAATTTAGAGAGCTAATCGGGTGATAAAACGAGATTTAAGACGGTATTAGTTGCACTATGAGTCTATGACCTCACTAGCTATAGAAGTTTCAACTCTACCACAATGTTTTCCCCCACAACTCGTTAAAATTATGGAAACATCAAGCCTATTCTAGCCAAAGTTCAAAATCAAGTGGGGTCTTGGGACCCAATTTGTCCCTTGTTGACTCCATCCCTGTGACAAAGTAACAGAATATACATGCCTAAGGAAATATAATATACATGATCGTATATTATCACAAAAGAATAAGATAATAAATAGGGTTATTTGGTTTTTGGTACTCACATTTTGACCTAAACCTGGGTTTGGTCTAACATTTCTCCAGGCTTTGTGTTTGGTCTAAAGACCAACGTTGACCCGCGTTGACTCCGTCAAGTGGTGACTTGTACAAGTATTTGACTTAATTAATTTTTATGTGGTCCTCGTATTATAATTCATTTTGTTATTTCATCCAAACTCCCTCTCTCCTCGCTGAAATTCCATTCAATCCCATTACCGTCTCAAGTCAATTTTTTCATTTCCTTGGTCGAATAGCGACCACCATTAATTTACAATCAAATGGAACCTATCTTTACCAGCGACAACCTCATCATAAAACTCTAATTCAAAAGTTAAACTCCTAATTCCATCAGTAGAAGTTCTTCATAAACACCCTATCTTAACCTCTATATTCTGTTGCTTCAAATCAAACACTAACCCATGAATATCAACATTAAGATCTTCTTCATTCTCTGAATTCACCAGAGAGGCTAAAATCTTGACCATAATCCACTTCAACTACGCCAGTTCTTCAGTTCCATACTCCTAGATACCGATACTCGATCAAACCCAACAACTACAACTTCAACAGCAGCAGCTTCTTAATCACACTCTCAACTACAACCCTAGACATCATCATCTTCCAACCCCCATCAACCAGCTTCTTCTTCTATTTCAGAAACAAATTCAAACCCTAACATCATCTCTGTCACTTCCAAATTAGTTAATTCAAACACATCTGTGTTATTCATCATAAAACCATAATTTCAAAATTCATCCATTATATTCCCTGATTTCAAAATCACCATCATCATAAAAACCCAAATTTTAAAATTCATCTGTTATGTTCTCTGATTTTGAAAAGCGACAAGAACCCATCTCTAATCTTCTATGAATTCACCATTAATAGCTTTATGTTTAACTCAATTTGTATAAAATCCTTACCTGTAGAATCATTAACAATTGAATTACTTTATACAGAAATTTAGGAATGAAATAGGATTAGATTTCAATTAGAGGGAGAGAAGAAAAACTTTACAGCAACCCTCCATCAAAATCTCCTCAAGTTACATTTCCCTCCAATCGATTCATCAACCACTGGTGATATAATTAGGGTTTTCTGATTGAAATAAGGGTTGATTTGTGGTTTGTCATTTGTTCATGATGTTACAAATTGAAAGAACTTCGACTAATAATTGAATGGTTTAACCAAGGGTTACAATTTTGAGATGTGGGGTTTTTGATTTTGTAGCAGCAGAAGCTGCGATGAAAAGAATTGGGGTTTTTTATTTTGTAGCAGCAGAAGCTGCGAAGAAAAGGAGGAGGTTAGAGTTAGGGATGTAACACAAAATATCTTATTATTTTGAAGGGCCACGGAAAAATTAACTAAGGCAAATACTTGTACACGTCACCACTCAATGGAGTCAACGTTGGTCTTTAGACCAAACGCAAAGCCCTGGACAAATGTTAGACCAAACTCAGGTTTAGGTCAAAAAGTGAGTACCAAAAACCAAATAACCCCGATAAATATTAGCAAATTCAACTTATGGATGATTTACAAACTTCAAAAGTGAGTACACATCTAAATATATTTTTAATCAATTTTCTTGCTGATTCTCGGCATGCATTTCAAAAAGGCAAAAGTGAGTTGAAATTGGGCGTATAAGTTATAGTTTGCACTTTTTATTTGGACTAGGGCTGTCAATGGGTACCCGTTACCCGCTACCCGGAACCGGACCCGCCTAATTGGGTCCGACTCTAGGTCCTAAAGTTGGACCTATTAGCAACTTAGGACCCGACGGGTAATTACCCGATTGGACCCGAATAATGGGTCGAATACCGTTTATTTAACATTTTAATCATTTTTTTAGCAAAATTATAGGTATTTTGCAAGTTTCGGCTTTGAATTTTTTTGATTTTTGATTTTTTCCTTACATTTAATCTTTATTTAGTACATTAATAAAGAAATAATAATAATTTTTTATAAAATGTGCCAAAGCAAGACGGAAGTAGATGGGTGTTTGTACCCTATTAAAATAGTGTACGTGCGAACCGCACAAGCTATTTGATATCGGAAAAACGTGGGTTTATTGTGGAAACCCACATGACTTATTGTGGAAACCAAAACGGGTTTATGGTGGAAACCCGTGGGTTTATTGTGGAAACCCACATGGCTTATTATGGAAGCCTGGATTTGGTTTATTAGGGAAACCAGTAGGTTTATTATGGAAACACACTAGACTTATTATTGAAGCCCAAAGTCTTGGATAATTATTTATTAAGGAATCCCGGTTGTTTATTAAAGAAACCACGTCTGGCTTATTGAGGAAGCCCAACCGGAATTATTAAGGAAGCCCGGTGGTTTATTAAAGAAACCACATCTGGCTTATTGAGGAAGCCCAACCGAACTTATTAAGGAAGCCCGGTGGTTTATTAAAGAAACCACGTATGGATTATTGAGGAAGCCCAACCGGACTTATTAAAGAGGCTCGGCGGTTTATTAAGGAAACAAACTCTGGATTATTGAGGAATCCCAACCGAACTTATTAAGGAAACTCGGTGGTTTATTGAAGAAACCAATTAATGTCTTAGAAAATGTATGACAAAAAGATAATGTCAGTCAACCTGTACACCAGAGGTTGTCGTACATGCGCAGACACAAGAGCGTTGAGTCGGAAAATCCAAGGCCACGGAAGGTTATCAGATAAACATCATATGGCGAATTTAAACGAGCTGCGAAGGTTAGTTCTTCTTTTGATTTTATTAATCCACACAACAAGCTGGACAAGGCCACGAAAGGTTATCGGATAAACAGCATATGGAGAATTTGAACGAGCCGCGAAGGTTAGTTCTTCTTTTTGAATTTCTTAATCCATCAACAAGTTGAGAATTAAGAGGGGGCGATGTTTGTACCCTATTAAAATAGTGTATGAGCGTACCGCACAAGCTATTTGACATGGCTCAATTCGGTTTATTGTGGAAACCCACATGGCTTATTATGGAAGCCTGGATTTGGTTTATTAGGGAAACTAGTAGGTTTATTATGGAAACACACTAGGTTTATTATTGAAGCCCAAAAGTCTTGGATAATTATTTATTTATAATTTTATTTTAGATAAATGCAAGATCCTAAATAAAAGAGGATAATTATCTTAAATATTTATAATTATTATTCAAGATAATTATTATCCAAGATAAATAAGGATTATGATAAATATTAGGGTTTATCATGAATCTGGGTGTTATTTGGGATTTATACAGATGAGGGAAGTTATTAGGATAACTATCAAAACCCTAAAGCTACATCTATTTCTGCCTATATATAGCGGTTAAATCTCAACACAAAAGGTACATAATTCTATTCCTTTCACCACAACATACTTGCATAGAACATCCGCTGATTTTAGCATCGGAGTGTTTTTGCAGGTACCCCACCTCTTTTCATCAACTTTTGGGGAATTCTTCATCAACGGTAGCGATCGGATCAGTTTTTGTGTATCACGAAGATTGTTGGAGTGATCAATTTTTGCACCAACATCTTTTGGCGCCGACTAATGGGACTACGAGAAAAGATCGTGTTCCCGGAGAGAAATAAATTGTTCCCAAACGATTATTGAAACTAGGGTTTCAAAATCGTTGTGAGAAAAAAGTTACAGGACGTTTCTAAACTTTTCCAAAGAGTTGCAGAACGTTTCTGAACTTTCCAGGAAGTTGCAGAAAGTCTGAAAGTTGCGACCATGAAAGTTTCAACATCTTGAACGTTGTGATCTGAAAGTTACAGGAGATTCAGAGAGTTTCTGAATGTTTTCAGAGTTGCAGAATATCCGAAAAAAGTCGCTGAAAGTTCTACCAAAGTTGTTAACAACAGAGTTAAAAGAAAAGAGGATCGTATGGATGCTACATGAGCGAATCAATTTGAAATGGATACAGATGTACCCATCGGAAGTCTGATGAATCAACAAGCAAACCCTCGAACGCTGAGATGTGATGTTGTCCAAGGAAACTATGACGAAAGGGACGGGAGAGAGACATCGATGTCGTCATCAGCATCAGCCTCTCGATCTCGATCTGAGAGGACTATTCGTAGATTCAGGGTGAACAACGTTTTGATAAATAGATCACCACTTCCGAACACTAGCATAAGATTGCGTCATCAAAGTTTTTTTATAAATAGATCATCTCTTCTTTCAAAGTCAGCACCCAAGCATCCATGAACGACGCCAGGAAGACATCGCTAACAGAGTGCATGAGCGTTTGCAAGAGCTTGAAAGAGAGAACAAATGGCTCAAAATTATATTAGAGAAAAGAAATAAGGTTGAAGAAGCAGCTATCCCTCGTTCCGGGAGTGAGAGGTCATACCATCACCGAGAGCAAGACAACCCACACAGGTGGAACGAAACTCTTAACGATCGTCATCGGCGTAGCCAAATTAACGAAAGAAGAGATGTGAATGCCAGGGACGATTATCATAGCTGTGATCACCATGATGACGGCTATTATGATCGATATACCACCAATAATGATCATTACTATACATCCGGGAGGAATAAACAAGGAGGAACAAGTGATGTGAAACATCATACATAGACATAGGGTTGATCGTAAGAATGATCGTCACTCAAAGAAGTCTAGGCATGAAAAGGAGCGCCCAAGAAAGAAAGCTTTACCTCGTGAGAATCCATCAAAAAAATAGGAGAGGCTCAACAAAAAAGCAAGACTGATTCTGTATTACTTTGCCAGACATACATATAGTTGTACAAGAAACAAATATATGGAGTGTGTTTGAGTTCTTACAAGGTGAAGGTTCTAGAGTCCCACACGGAACTAATCTATTACTTTTGGAGGCTATGATTCTAAGATCAGTTCGAGGTATAACGTACAAATATTGATCGTGAGGTCGTGGGAATGTTATCAGAACAATGGAGTTGTTGATCGCTAGTTGTGAACTATACGCAGGTGTAGGACTTCATGAACACGAGCACTCCCTAGTGATGAAGGCTAACACGTGGGAGATTAATCAATTACAAGAATAGCAAGTGGACAACACATGCCCACGCATTTGGTACTTGCACCATTATCTTAAGGAGATTCAAGTACATTGGTGATTCTTTGAAGTGTTTGGTGATTTATGTGCATTAGTTTTGGTGCATAAATATTGTCCACATCATCAACGGGCATTTAGTCCACACAAGATTATATATACTTCTCTGCTCAACAAACACAAAGAGGCGTCAGTTTACATGCCATGACGGTTAACCTTGATCCAAGCCTTTGTAGAAGATGTTTGTTCTTAGCTAGAAGGGATCACTGGTACACGGATGTCAGACCACCATGACAAACGCCAAACAAAGGTTTTACATACAATCCGACTCGTCAAGAAGTAAGGTACGAAATAGTCACATCCATGCGCCCTGTACATAAGTTCCACCATATAAAAGATTTGGTGGCGTCTTTCTTTCTCCGAAATAGGTAGCAAACAGTTTGAGGAAATCAAAATGTAATCCAAGCAGTTTACAAGAGAAGATGCATAGTTGGTCATCCAAGAATATTAACAATTGTACCGTATTGAAGCAATGTTTGAAGAGTTGAAAAACTACACATGGGTCCTCAGCTAAAAGTAGTGAAGGAGGTCATGCCCACACGTTTTTGGTGCTTGAGGAAGTGTTAAGTACATTTTGGGTACGTTGAATTATTAAGCTAAACTTGGAGGACTTCACATGACCATCCGATCAAGACCACATAAGACTATTTCGATAAAGGATCGGGATCGGAGGGACATGCCACAATAAGACGATATTTTGAAGGTTATTCCAATGAAAAAAAAATCATGATGGACACAAAGATATCCGATCATAAGCCCAGATCCATCTAACAAGTAAGGATCAGATATAATAGATCTAGATCCTTCTTCACATGGGGGTGTCTTTTCTATTTTGCAATATCTCTACAAATATTGGGGGCGGCTAAGGTGACGCCTAGCATGCAACCAAAACCAACATGGTTAAGGAAGTCAAACAATATGACGCATCCCTTTCAATATCATTTCAAGTAATGGGGGCGGCTAGGGTTAAGCGAATGAATGCCCGAGGAGGTAAGTCCTCACTAGTTGTTACATTATAAATCGAATTTATAATCATAAATGAGAATACTTTTTGCATATATTTATTAAGAAAATACTTGCAATGTCTTTCTATAAATAAAAGAGAAAGACAAAGGCGAAGTATTTTGTTGCGATGTCTTTTAAAAAAAAGAAAGCGAAAGGCGAAAATAAAGAGTTCTAGCAATGTCTTACCAAAGAGATGGAACAAAATGTGCCAAAGCAAGACGGAAGTAGCTGGGTGTTTGTACCCTATTAGAATAGTGTACGTGCGAACCGCACAAGCTATTTGATATCGGAAAAACGTGGGTTTATTGTGGAAACCCACATGACTTATTGTGGAAGCCAAAACGGGTTTATGGTGGAAACCCGTGGGTTTATTGTGGAAACCGATGGGTTTAATATGGAAGCCTGGATTTGGTTTATTATGGAAACCGATGAGTTTATTATGGAAACCCATTAGGCTTATTATTGAAGCCCATAGTCTTGAATAATTATTTATTTATAATTATTAATATTATTTAAGATATTTCAGGTGCGTATCGAATTTTTAAGAATGGAGAGCTAACATGAGCATTTTTTAGCAAGAGGAATCATGCCGGATGTGTACTACAATGTGCCATGATTCATTCGTGTGATTTTGTACATGTCGTTGTCAAGCGTAGCCTTGATCTTCTTAACTCTGGCTTATTGAGGAAGCCCGGTGGTTTATTAAAATAACCACGTCTGCCTTATTAAGGAAGCCCAACCGAACTTATTAAGGAAGCTCGATGGTTTATTAAAGAAACCAACTCTGGATTATTGAGGAAGCCCAACCAGACTTATTAAGGAATCCCGGTTGTTTATTAAAGAAACCACGTCTGGCTTATTGAGGAAGCCCAACCGGACTTATTAAGGAAGCCCGGTGGTTTATTAAAGAAACCACATCTGGCTTATTGAGGAAGCCCAACCGGACTTATTAAGGAAGACCGGTGGTTTATTAAAGAAACCACGTCCGGCTTATTGAGGAAGCCCAACCGGACTTATTAAAGAGGCTCGGCGGTTTATTAAGGAAACCAACTCTGGCTTATTGAGGAAGCCCAACCGAACTTATTAAGGAAACTCGGTGGTTTATTGAAGAAACCAATTAATGGATTAGAAAATGTATGACAAAAAGATAATGTCAGTCAACCTGTACACCAGAGGTTGTCGTACATGCGCAGACACAAGAGCGTTGAGTCGGAAAATCCAAGGCCACGGAAGGTTATCGGATAAACATCATATGGCGAATTTGAACGAGCTGCGAAGGTTAGTTCTTCTTTTGATTTTATTAATCCACACAACAAGCTGGACAAGGCCACGAAAGGTTATCGGATAAACAACATATGGCGAAATTGAACGAGCCGCGAAGGTTAATTCTTCTTTTTGAATTTCTTAATCCATCAACAAGTTGAGAATTAAGAGGGGGCGATGTTTGTACCCTATTAAAATAGTGTACGTGCGTACCGCACAAGCTATTTGACATGGCTCAATTCGGTTTATTGTGGAAACCCACATGGCTTATTATGGAAGCCTGGATTTGGTTTATTAGGGAAACCAGTAGGTTTATTATGGAAACACACTAGGCTTATTATTGAACGAGCCGCAAAGGTTAATTCTTCTTTTTGAATTTCTTAATCCATCAACAAGTTGAGAATTAAGAGGGGGCGATGTTTGTAAAAAATAGTATCGTAGGGTTTACATTATGGAAACACACTTATTATGACTTATTTGGTTTATTAGGAAACCAGGTAATTATGGAAACACACTAAGCTTATTAAAGTCTTCTTGGATAATTATTTATTTATAATTTTATTTTAGATAAATGCAAGATCCTAAATAAAAGAGGATAATTATCTTAAATATTTATAATTATTATTCAAGATAATTATTATCCAAGATAAATGAGGATTATGATAAATATTAGGGTTTATCATGAATCTGGGTGTTATTTGGGATTTATACATATGAGGGAAGTTATTAGGATAACTATCAAAACCCTAAAGCTACATCTATTTCTGCCTATATATAGCGGTTAAATCTCAACACAAAAGGTACATAATTCTATTCCTTTCACCACAACATACTTGCATAGAACATCCGCTGATTTTAGCATCGGAGTGTTTTTACAGGTACCCCCCACCTCTTTTCATCAACTTTTGGGGAATTCTTCATCAACGATAGCGATCGGATCAGTTTTTGTGTATCACGAAGATTGTTGGAGTGATCAATTTTTGCACCAACACTTATCTCTCAAAAAAAAAAATGTTAAAAACAAAACAAAACAATCCAACTTATAAAACACTAATCACTAATCCCTAATTACTAATCAGTTTTTAACTAATCACTAACTAAGTTTATCATCAAGGGTAAAGTGGGTATTAGAAACAAAAATTATAAGGAGTGACCAAATATTACTTCTAATATCCTCCACATAAACTAATGGGTAGTCCCCCAACTTTTTTGGGTAGTCCCCAAAAGATGGTTCTATAGTAAAGGTAGCTATGATGAACATGTACAATAAAATCAGACATACATGTTGAATGGTTGGTGATCACTACCAGTAATCACAAACTCCAATGAATTATTATCTCTTGCAACAAAACAGAAAATAACCAACCATACATGCAACAAGGAAACATATGATACAAACCATGCAATCCAGAAGACATGCATCAAACTCGTGGCATGCACGTCTTGTTTTCACCCAGTGTGTCGATAGCCCCAATGTGTACAACTCATGATCCGTCATTGTTAAAGCCCATAATCACTTTTTCCTAAGCTACAAAAAGAAATCCAAAGTTCACTTAAAAAGAAATGACATGACCAAAGCGGAGAACAGTAGGTTTGAAAATCAGGTGAGAAATTTATCTGCTCATTTGGAACTCACAGCACCCACCATTTCTACAAGCCAATTCAACCAGATTAGTATATATTCATTCACCCATCCAAAACCTTAGCTAGCTAGCTAGTATTTTAATTCTCCAGCTCTCATGATCGAAATTAACCCACATTTCTCTTTTATCAAGTATTTCTCTTTGGATATAATTTCTATTTAAGGAATTTGCGCATGTTTTTTTGGTGCTTTTGCAGTGTTATTAGAAAACAATAAGCAGGACAATTAATGATGTTAAGATCAGTGGTGAGCTTGATATCTTTGCTAGTGAATGAACCAGTTGTGTCTATCACGACTATACTCTACCACAGCGGGCAGCTACCAAGGAACTTGAATTCGGAGAGAATGGCACGAAGCAATTTGCGCAATGATCTTCAATGCAACTATCTTTTCCGTTTCCTCATTGGTATTTTGAGATGCGTCTGGTAGTTATGTAATCTAGCTATAGACACTCAAAGAGATATAAATAACCGATCTTTTTCAGCTTTCCTGTGTTTGCATCTGCCAGTAAGACCGGTAGCTGTAATCTTCAATGGATAGAACTTGATTAAGGTACATTTAAACCGTGTTTTTGCGCTAACATAATGCGTGCGAGAGAGTAACGCTTGGTTTAAAGATTTTAAGGTAAATTACGAAAAATAAAATTGGAGTGCTTCTGAATTGGTGCTTTGGCAATACACGGTGTAACTGGGCCAAATGCAGCAGGGACCAGAAATCTTAAGGGTCCGATTATTTTTGATATCAAAATGTAGAGCCAGCAGCAAGGAACCAAATGAATGTGTGTAATTTTTCGCATAAATTTTTATATCATATCCTATACGAATCTCATAATGGTTTGCCAATACGATCCAGGTTTTGTTGTGTGATTAGTGAATTGTTGTGGCAAAAACTAATCTGTAGTTTGATTTTGTCATGTGTCACTGCCACTTGATTTACCGGTGGATTTAGATAAAGAAAATCCACTTGAGGGTGATAGTTGAAGCAGAAAAACCATAAATGGGGATGGTGAATAGTATTTTCCTGTGAATTCCAGCCCACATTCTGTGGGTCAAAACTATTTGCATACTCCCTACTCTAGACCCTAGTAATGCTATGAAAAACAAGTACAATAAAATTGTTTTCACCTTGTACTGTTTCGAATCTTCCGATAACCCCAACGTTATAACTCATAATCCATCATTATTAAAGCCTGTTCTCACTTACTCGTTGGGTCAAAAATCCAAGTTCAGGATTTCTTTCTCTCTGCCGAAGTGGAGGAGAACAGTAGGTTTGAAAATCATGTAAGAAACTCGTTTGCATGATTCAAAAACTCACAGCCACAGCACCCACCATTTTTCCAACCAATCCAAACACATTGTTGTGTATCATGCAAATTAGTATGTAATTTTTTATAACAAAGTATGCTTTTTGCTTCTTGTGCAGTAAATAAGCTAGGCAACTAATGATGTTAAGATCAATGGTGAGCTCGATATCTTTGCTAGTGAATGAACCACTAGTATCTATAACGGCTATACTCTATCGCAGTGGGCAGTTACCAAGGAGCTTGAATTTGGAGAGAATGGTAGGAAGCTTTGCATGATGATCTTCAATGCAACTATCTTTTCCATTTCCTCATTGGTATTTTGAGATACGTCTGGTAGTAATGTTAACTAGCTAGATACAAAGAGATCGAAAAATAACCCATCTTTTCAGCTTTTTTGTGTTTTTACTGGCAGTAAGATCAGTAGCAGTAATTTTTTCGGAAGGCAATCCATAGAACTTGATTAAGTTACATTGAAAACGAATTTTCTAAATGCAACAAAAGAAGAAAAAGAATCTCTACATTTCCCTTTATGTGAAATCTACATTTCGTTCGCATTCAAGTATTTGATTAAATGTAATCTCTAGCACTAAATAGTCTTGCATTCTTATTGAAGAAACCAAAAGCTTATTCCAGCTGAGTTTGCTAATTAAGCAAGCCGACTTCCATTTTTTTCCTATATTCTTCCTTTTACAGTGGTAAAGTTATTGAGTGATGATACCAGTGATTTGAGTTTGAAACTCGTCAGCACCAAATTTCTTTACCGATCAAAAAAAAAAAAAAAAAAAAATCTTCTTCCTTGTATATCGGAAGTGAGCTAAGGGTTTGAAAGTCATTTCTTCTTGATCAAGAGAATTCAGTTCTTTTCTCCATCTAAATTTCATGAAATAAGCAACAATGAGCCATGAACTATGAAAAAATTGAGTTAATATAAGATGCAATAACCAGAGAATTAATTGAAAATTGAAAATCAAACAAGCAGCGGAAACCAAAAAGATCTAAAGATTATTAAACCAAAAAGGACCAAGGGAAAAAATTAAACACAACATGTACTTACTTTTGAGAGGTAAAATCATTATGTGATTTAAGATCTTTGATTCCCAAGAAGGTTCCCGCAGAAAATGAAAACTTGTCAGCCGAACCTATGTTTTCTGAAAATATACCTAGGTTCGGCTAACAAGTTATCAGCCGAACCTAGGTATATTTTCAAAAAACACAAGTTTGGCTGATAAGTTATCAACCGAACTTCATTTTGTAACTGACGAATTTAGGTTCGGCTGATTCGAATAAAACATTGAACAGTGGAAACTAAGTGTGTTTTTTAAGAAAGTGAAGTTCGGCTATCATTTTCATATTTAATTATCAGCTGAACTGTTCTTCTGAAACATTTAAAAAAAATGGAAGAACAAAAATCTGGGTTGTAATATGTGGATCTGAAACTAAATCTCTTTGTGCAACGCTTCATCGGACTCATTTTAATCAATAATCAAAGAATTATGAATCAACAATTAATCACTGACAAAAAATAAAATCAAAACTATTTGATTAATGATTAAATTAGGTTAGGAATGTGTAGTTACCTAAAATCTGAGAGAGGCTAGAAGTGGGATTCTAGGGTTTCTGAAAGTGAGTTTCGGGAGATTGAGCACGAACAGTCTTCGCCTAAACCACGCACAGTGGCCGTTCAAAGGCTGCTTCGGTCACGGGGAAGAGATTTAGGGCTGGTCTTAGGGAGGGAAGCAGATGAAGAGATAGATCCGAGAATTCTAGGGTTTGAAGAAGAATTACTCTGAGAGGTTGTGAGAAAGATGATCGTAGCTTGGGAAAATAGAGGACCTATTTATATCTGAATTCTCTAATCTCAGGTCGGTGAAGATAAGGATTGCTTTTCGTGTCGTGCGGAGCAATTCTCCCGTCTCTTCATGAATAGGGATAAACTGGCTAGGTTGAGTTTATCTCATTATTCCATATCCTTTACTCTCTTCTGCGGTGAGAAATAAGCCAGGTATTCCTCACACGTGTCATAGACCGCCAGACCAAAACCCTAATTGATATTCCCCCATTCGTGTGAAGCTGAGTCAGCCTTTATGATGATGTGTTGAGAGAGAAATATTCCCTTTAGCCGAGTTGGACAAGATAGAGAGATATTCTCTAATTTGTGAGAATGACTAGGATGAGTCACGTGAAAAGGCATGGAATTCCTCAGGAATCGTGTGCAGAGTATGAGAGGAGCTGATGGTTGATCTCCCTCTCTCTATGGCCGGTCACATATATCATGTGAAGACCATATTATTTTTGTGGGTCCCTTTGTTGAGCATGCGGAGCTCAAGAGAGCTTATCTACTTTTTTGGATAGACATGTATAGTTCAGGCTCAATTTACTAGCCGTGAGTGTTTTTGGAAGGATGAGAAATATGATTGAGCCTTAGGTAAGGTGTGTGCCGTGAATCTCTCTGAGATTTTGAGGAGAGATTTGAATCTTTCCGAGATTTTGCAGAGAGATTTGAATCTCTCCGATATTTTGAGAAAAGATTTGAATCTCTCCGTGATTTTGCAGAGACATTTGAAACTCTCCGTGATTTTGCAGACAGATCAAAATCTCCCCGTGATTTTGCAGAGAGATTCAAAATCTCTCCGTGATTTTGCAGACGGATCAAAATCTCTCTGTGATTTTGCAGAGAGATTTGAATCTCTCCGATATTTTGCAGATGGATCAAAATCTCTCCGAAAATTTTCTTAACGGATCTGAATCTCACTATGGTCAGATGGGACTCGCCCTGAGAGAGAAAAAGGCTTTGTACGCACAATTAATGACTCTGCAAGAATTTGGCTCACTTGCCTTTGACCAGCATATCTTGCAGAGATGTGCTAGGAATCAACTGTATGTCCATATGATGGGCCAACAAGACCAGTGTATCCTGAAAGGATGTTCTAGGAGTCTATCAAAAGGACCCGGAGGTAGAATAACCAGTGTATCTCACGGGGATGTCCTAGGAGTTATTCGAAAACCTCAGTAAGTCGAGTCAGATCCTAGTGCAAACATGACCAGTGTATCTCGCGATGATGTACTAGAAATCAGTCTTTGATCTCAAATAGGATGAGTCGTGCTTACAGGAGATATGCAAATCTCTGTTCCGGGTCATAAGTCCGTCGGGGATATATTTACGCATACATAGAGCCTACATGACCAAGAGCATCTCGTTGAGGATGTATACTAGGAATCATGGCATCACAATTAGTTGCGGCTGGCGAAGACATGATGGAATTGTGGTTGTTCTGGTTCATAAGTTTGTCGGGGACGTTTTACTACATAACCTACATTACCATCAATATCTCGTCGAGGATATGCGCTAGGAATCACGTCATCACGACCAGCATTGTCTTGCAGGGACGTATAATATAAATCTTGGTTAAGGATGCCTTGAGGGACAATGGCTTAATCTCTCCCATGAGAGTTGAATTTTGTATATAGGGTTAAAATAACGCTAGTGCCCCTTATCCAAATTTCACCATCTACATTAAGTCCCCTACTTAGAGTAGAACCGTGATTGTTCTACGATAAGTATATAGATGGTTGTGAATCATTCAGGTACGAATTTACAACTTTCTTTGCGAAGTCCTCGATGTTTAGTCCTTGTTTGCTCTGATTCTGAACTTCGAATTTACTCTGGACTTGTGAGATTTCCAGAATTTTGTATTAAGAGATATTACTATTGCGACACTTGAGCCTTGATGCAGTAAAATTTCCGTTTTTGAGAGACTAGACTTGCGAATTAGGGTTTTCTTTGACCAAAAACCCTAATTTCTTCCTTCTATGCCATTATGTGCTTGGAATTGACCTTAAGATTGGTATCCTTTGAGGCTTTCGCATTTGGTAACATCATGGAAATAGAATCTTGTAGAGGAAATTTCCATCTTGGTCGAATGGGATTCGCAAATTAGGGTTTACTTGGACAAAACCATAATTTTCTCTTTGTGCGTCATTGGGCTTCTGAGTTTGTGCAAGAAGGGATTTGAGCGGCTTCCTGGCTATCTGTGAAGTTTTAAAAAATCCTATGATAATAAATTGGCACTTTATTTTGCAGTTATGGAGTTCCTATCCCATACAAATTCTGAATTCAGGCTTGTACTGCACCTAAACCCTAATTATCCTCTTGTTCGCGTCTGACTCCTTCAGACACTCTGGATAGGATTGATGAGGCTTGGAAGGTGTGAATATATCTTGTGGGGTTAGCACCTTGTATGACGATAACTTATTCAATCCCTTATACTAATCAGACACTCATTTTCGAGAGAAAATACCTATCTTTGAAACCAAAGGGTATTTTCGTCAAAACCTAATATGAGCATGATTTTTATAACATGAAAGACTTTGTGAGACTCTTTAGTCATGGTCATGGCTTGAGAGAGGGAGAAAGGCGCATGTCTGGTCCTTGTTTTGAAAATTGTGAACTCAAATTTCCCAACTCCCTTTATTTTCTTTGACATTCTGCTTTTCTGAATTCCATTTCAATCACATTCTTCTTCGAACATTTAGAGAACTCAATATTCACGTGTATGAGGCTTTTGGAATGACTAGATGAGAGCTTGGCTGGCATCTGGCTATATTAAGGTTTTCTTTGAAAATACTCAAATTTGCAAAAATAAGGGTATTTTGGTCATAATCCCTTATGAGCTCACTTTTTTTGAAGAGTGATGACCTAAAATGGATTGAGAGAGTATTATAGAACCATCCAAGAGAATGGGGAGAGGCTCGGCTCAGTGTTTTCTAAGGCTCGGCTCCTTCTCTTTTAGAGTAAATCCTTTTTTCGCCAAATTCTTGAAATTAGGGCTTATTTTCGTCAAAACCCTAATTATCTTCGACTTTGATCCCTCTGAAAAAAATCCGAGAGAATAAATCACATCCACTGGCCCAAGATAACATCATCACGCATGAAAATGGATTTTCCACGGTTTTGATGGATTTTAAAAGAACGAAAACCCTCAATTTCCTTATTTGATCCAAATTCCTCTAATTTCCTCTTTTAGATCCAACTCCTTTTCCTTTTGAATGATGGATTCCCTTTTGATCTAGGATTGAAAATAGAGCTATTTGCAACTCCTTTAGTCGTGAACTAGGTGTGGAGATCAGCCATCATTCTTTGACAAATCCTATTTGTACTGAGATTCCATTTTTGAGCCGAACTCTTATGTCTTTTCCCGAAACTTCTTTCTTTGCTTGACTTGAACTCTAGTTGGAAAACCGTGTGTATGGGTATGATTCCATGAGTAGATAATAAATTGATCATCCCTCTTTAATCATCTCTGATGCGTACTTCTTCGGCCATCGAATCAATAGAAATAGTCGTATTTGTAAGGATTCTCTTCGTTTAGGTATTCGTCATAAAACTTCAGATTTGAGACACTTTAGGTAGAATGAATGTAAAATATTTATAAGGACTCCGAATTGAGTCCCCATCCCCAAAATTGGAAGAAAATAAGATAGGATTTCTAATGCAAAAAGAATGACTCGATTCCGAGTTTGTTTGGACTATCAAATCCGTGTATACTTTTGACTTCAGTAATCCCGTATAAAATTTTAGGAGTTTTCCAGATTGTGCTTACTTTGGTGTCGGGGCCACATCTCCTAGATCGTTTGTCCGTTTGAGGCGCCCTTTTGGTATGTTGTTCGGAATACATATAGGAATATATTTGCTTCATAAAGTACCCAAAATTCCTTATGGATTGTCATCAGTTTCCAATTCTTTGCGCTGGAATATGCGGATGTCTGTTTTCAAAAGGAGCCCTTGTTGCGTTTGAACTCTTGATATATTGAGCCTCTTAGGAAAAGGATCTCTTGGATTTGTATGACCCTATGAACCCTCCATAGATTAGTATCTGTCGTGAATTTTGCCTCCCATGGTAAAAGACATGCCCATCATTTGTTTTTATGTTCATACCCTTTGTCATGAAGAAAACGTATTTTCCTTGATCCTTTGTTAAAGTGTGGACCCAAAAAAATCCACGAGTATCTATTGAGATGTGAGATGTATTTCTTGATAAGTATAGGACTCTAGGCATGAGGGTATGATTAAAGGGATTAGGAGAACACAAGGCTTGAAGAGATTAGGAGAGGGCAAGGCTTTAGGGGAAAAGAATGGTCTTCATGTAAATCAAACCATAGTCCTGTGTTTTTGCTCCCTTGATTTTAACTTATGTAGTTTGAACTTTGCAGCCTTATCTGATCTTCTATTTTTTTGTAGAGTACTATTCATGGTAAGAACGAGTTCGACCTTGGTAGAATGCGGATGAGGCAGACAACGGATTATATCGTGAAAATGATAACTCCGAACGGTCTTGCTTCTGCTGATCTTGTAAACCTGGGAAACTCGGTGACAACCCGTGAGAATCTTTGCTTTCAATATGAGGTGGTTGCGAGAGTGGCTCGATTCTGTCAGGGTCCGTTTGGGTTAATTGAGTTCAAAGAGGTTCTAAATATGAGTTGTGTATGGTAGATGAAGATATGGAACATGCTGAGCAGGCGGCTCGAGATGCAAAGGCCGAAGTGAAGCAGCTGAACATGAAGAAAGAGATTTTCTCTAGGGGCCTTTGCTGGATGATTTTCTTCAGGGTTCATATTTTCTCTCTCTGAACCTTTCCCGTATGCATCTGTTAAAGGAAGGGGACCTTAGTGAGTTCGAACTTGATGCAAACCCTAGATTTCTTCGTCGGGTATGCGAGTAGGTGAAAACCAAGTTAAATTCGTAATAGGTGTTCCTCCTTTCCGCGATCTTCACCCCGGAAGCTGTAGAAACTTCGTTTGACATATGATTTTAGTGGTTGACCCCAACTATCGAACGTAAAAGACATGACTTTCATTTATTCGAGTAAAATTAGGATTTGGAGATTGTTTTTCTGGTGATAAACCCATGTGAAGTTAAACCCGTAAATTCAAATATTTAGCAGCAATTCCTTCAAGTGTTTTGATGACATCTCTTGGGCCGTATTTTGAAACACCATCCCTTTTAACACGTGGTAGGAGAGACATGAACGGATATTTTATCAATGACGCATTTTCTAATTCTCTACCCATTTGTCCCAGTTCGTCGAGTTATGTGACTAAAGTATGAACCATGTCCGAGTAAACTGGAAACTGTATACTCCTATTCAAACTGATTGCGAACCCTAGTTCGTCTCCTGCATGCGTTCATTGTTCAAGAATAATTTGAATGTTTCTTTTACTTGATATAGTCATGTTGCACGCATATGAAACCCTAAAACATCTTATAGGGACGAAACTATCCAGATTTGAATCATCACATCTTCAGTCAGGATCCGGGACATAGTTGCAACTGCTGAATACAAAGAAAATGCTGACGAAGGAGAATTCGACGATACTGAAGAGAGATGCGATATTTATTGAGTCACTGATGATTCCCTTTTCACGATTTTGAAATTCAAACTCTAATCTCATAGTCCCCAAGTAATAATATGGTGTGATGTGGGTTTGAGGATTTGAATGGTCTTGATGTGTCCCAATCTTTAGAGATTCGTGCGTTGATTGTTTCTAACAGGGGGCTAGTCCACATATGAGTTGGGGGAAGTTTAATGTATTTTTAATATTAGGGATATTGAGGGAGTGTAAGAAAGTATAGGGAATTTGAGAGAGTTTGGTGTTTTGAGTGTAGGGAGTTTGAGAGACTCTCCCAAAATCTCTACTCTTTTGAGAGATTTGTAGTGAGGAAAAAATACTCTATAAACTCCCCAAAACTCCCTGGAACTCTCCAAAACAAACCAACTCCCTAACATTCTAGTTTTTACCACTAACAGGGAGTTCAAGAGTTTCTTTCAAACTCCCCCCACTACTAACTAGGTTTTCTAGGGAGTTTGGGAGACTCTTCTAAACTCTCCCACGACTAACGGGGATTTTGAGAGACTCCTTTGAACTCCCCTATGACTAATGGGTAAAACTTAACTACACTCAACTACCCCAACTCCCTTGAGGACTAACCCCATGTAAATCTTTATCTGGAAACTGGATGTCAAGGTCACCTCTTGTTGGTCATACAAAGGTGTGTAGCACGGTTTTCCACTAGTCCCCAGTTTGATATATGAAGACGCTTGGAAAAATAAAGTAAAACCCTTGTAACGTAAGAGATGAACTCAGCTCCACCGTCAACTTCCGTCATCAACAAACATCAAATCTACAACACACTTTAAAACCGCTCTAAGAATAATATGATAGTTTTACACAAGGCTTGAAAAAATATGATGTTTAAGAAGATGGGAAAGAAAGGTGAAGAAGAAAAGCAAATCACCAAGTTCTGGATCTGAAAAGATAAGGATTTTGAGTTTTAAAAATAGAAAAAAAAAAAACGGAAACATCCACTTCAGACTTCCATGACCACACCCAAATGAACCCAACAATCATAAAAAAGGAATCCTTGCTCGGATTTAGTCCTCGGACTAGATACGAGCAAGGAAGTAGGCGGCGATTGTTGTTGAAGATATGGATTTATTTTATTTTATTTTATTTTTTTGCAGAGAGAGCAAAAAATCCTTATCTCTGTGCGTGTAGTGGAACGATAATAACTATAATTGAGAAATACAATATAATTACTATTCATATTTGTAAGTTTCCGACAAAAATTATCCACGGTGTACTCTCAACTGAACTGGATGCAAAAATTATGTACAATGTTATATTTGATTAGAACTAATCTATTTAGAAAGGAAACTAGCATCAAATTTAATTTAACATTAAATTAAAATTTATAACAACATCTTGATTGGTTAGTATGTGTACTTTTTTAACATCCCATACATGTTATCAAAAACTACTTAAGAATTATGTAATGAGCTTCATAAGTAAAAATTTGGTCTTTTTTATTTTCGTCATTCCTCTCGAACTCGCAATTTTACTTCAACATTAGTTTTACCCATAAGTAGATATCTATTGACAACACGAACTAAGACCATAAATTCTTTAGCTTGTTTTCTTGTAGTTAAAAATCGACAGAACAATCCATATACATTAATTACAATTATTCGTTTACCGGTGTCAGCGTACAAGTTCTCATAAATTCTACCCAATTAACCCACACTCACTAAACTATTTGACGGTATTATGCACCCCTAGCCGGATAACATACTACAAAGTTTTCACATAAATATGCATCTCCAGTAAGCTCCGCGAGATTAATTAATGTATGGTTGATCTATTGCTCGGAAATTGTAGGCGTAAAAGGGGGAGAATGTATGATTTTAGAAGTGAAAAACTGAAAATAATTGAATTTATAGAAGATGAGATTATAGCTGTTAGATGAACTAAGTAGTTTAGCGGCTCTATCCGAGACGACGATCGTATCAAGCGACGCTGAACCTTGGAAATCGACTAAAGTTGATTCGATTGTGGGGTGGGAAACTTGAGTTTTGTAAATTTTTCTCTCTCTTGTTCAAGAAACCTTGAGAAGCCTAAAGCTAAATTCTAACTAAAATTACAAAACTAACAACAATTTCTTTGTTTTTTTTTTGTTTTTTTATTTGACTTATAACAACAGTTTACTGGCCAAAATTACAAAGATCCTATAAAAAAAACTTAACGCAATGAGAATATTTATAAAATGTGACAATTGATAGTTATTCTTATGTTTTTTCCTCTCTTTTTCTATGCTCTTCCTCCAATTAAAGAGCTCAATTACAACCGACGCTATGAAGCTCTGAAATGTTATTTCTTTTTCTCCAGGTGCTCTTTATGAAACAAGAAAAGAACGAGCCCTGAATGAAGTTAGTTTCAAGTTAATAAACAACATAAAAAGAGGTTAAACAAAGAAGCAACAATCAAATAACACAAAATCAAAACTTAACTAAAAAAGGAAAAAAACTAAAACCAACATTTACTTAGTTTTGGGAGGTAAAATCATTGAGCTATATAAATCATAGGGTCTCCCTCCAAGATATATGCAAAAATTTTCATTCTTAATGAAGATTAACTTTAAAATCCATCATAGTTTTGCCTCTTTTGAAACTCAAAAGGATTTATGAAGATCATATACCATCGGATCATGGAGAAATGTAGAACGACGACTGCATATAGAGATTTTTGAGGCTATTTATATAATATCTTCCTTACTAAAAAGTAACTAAACCCTAAAGAGTAAAGAGTACATGAAGTGGATCCCATAATCCACATAATATGAGAGACTTATCAAGTTTTTAGTTAGATACCCATAACCAAATGAATACTATGATATTAATGGTCTTGATTGAAGAAGATATTAATGTTAGTAAGGGGTTACCAGTCTTATATAAAACTAAATAATATCCAAATCCCAGTTTCACAACATATATGTATGCATTAGCATTGTTCTTATCTATTTTTGTAGCAGATGCATAATGTTTAGGAGCAAGTCTTACGAGGTTGAAATATTTCATATTGAGTTGAGTACCTTTTATGGTTATTCTTTTAGTACACCAACTGGTGGCATGATCACCTATACCAGTTGATGTCATTATCTTAATAATTTTATCGTTTACAATTGTCTTGTTGAACGAACGATAAAATTAATAAGAGTGTATTTACATATGCATGCTCATCCACTAACAATCAAGCGTATGGTTGAACCTATTCTCATTGACTATTTAACCATATCATGTGTTGTTTGTTATTGTCGATACATAACTCCAAATAATTCCTTGAGCCTCTACCTATCATTTTTGATGTCACATGACTTCAAAATACCTATAAAATATAAAAAAAGCGTAATATACAAGATTTACAAGGTAATTAACTAAAAAAAGCATAGAGATTGATTCTCTGAACTAAGTATATTAGCAACCTTTCAGCAATGGATCTGAACAAGTTATGTGAATTGTGAATTTTGCAGTAAGATACATGAGATGCTAACCGGGCGTCCCCTGGTAAAATTATTTCTCGAATTTTTTCCAATCAAAAGCTCACTATATTGCGGGTAGTTGTCGAAACAAACAACTCTTAACTAAACACAATGGACGCCATTACTCTGTATATTCAATAAAATATATATGATTCTTGAATCCCGAGCTAAAGACCCATGACAATATTTTACTAGGTGTTGGAAATACTAACACTTATAAACTTTTAAATCTTCGATTGTCCTAAATTGGCGGTACCATAAGGAGATAGAGACGGAACTCCATGGTGATATACCTTTTTTTTATATGAATACACTTGTAAACAACACACATTAGCATATTATAAGACTTGATGATAACCTTAAGAGGTTAAAAAAATACTAAAGTACGTCGACAAAAGTACAAAAATACAATAAACAAACAAAAATATGATTAACTTATAAATGTTCATGCCACGGTAAGTTGGTAAAGAAGCAACCAAATATAAATATATGGACTTCACCTATAAAAGGGATTGTACAATGGTATGATCTAACTCAACAATCTCCAAAGCCCTTATGATGCATCTTTGTGGACCCGATTGCATGGTTGCTCTCATAGTCCCTATAATTTGGAATTTATCAAAGTTGGTGATGTTTTCACCATATCAATGTTGTTTTCCTTAACTCTGTATACAGACATCACATGGGTATAAGGGAGATCCGAAGTTTTCAAGATCAGTTAAACGAGACAATTTATCTGGTACGTTTCATGGATCCATTATATTGGCTTATATGATCTATAACAGTTTTGGTAAATGGGCCTTCCTTATCTATATAAAATTTCAAAGGGATTCGATAAGGAGATACATTCTTTCATTTTCAACTCTTATTAGTGGAGGAAGTTCTATCAAAACTTATTAAAAAATGGTAGTTGAGGGGAAGAATCATGCTTAATTTTAAGTTGTTGAAGTAGGACAATTAATAGTTGATGCGTGTCGTAAGTGCAACAATTAATAAAGAGATTTCACACTAATTAACTAGTAATATTGCAGTAGTAAGGAATGTTCCCACACAGAGATGTATAACTGATTTGTTATTTGGAATAGAAAAACTAGAATAAACGAAATCATAAAAGGGAATTGATTAGTTTACTAAAAAATAATAAAAGAAAAAGATGATTAATAAATCTTTTGCCGTTACCAAACGTTAACCGAAGTAGTAGTATACTTATTTATCTTTCGTTAGAATCATTCATCACCAACCATATAATAACATCTAGCTCAGTGTTATCCCCGAAACTCCTAGTGTTACAAAATACGAAAGCTCTCTAATTTTATTCGTATGAACCACCAAGTAAAAGATCACTTAAGGTGTAACCCGATCAAACGCTTTAGGATTTATGAATTTAGTTTGATCCCAGTAGTTAAATTATTATCTCAAGGGTCACTTACTGGTGTTGTATTCACTCAAAATTGCTATACAGAATTTCTATGCAAGATCATGATTTCTACTTGTGTAGAGAGTTATTCGACTATTACTCATCTCCAAACTTCTACTAGAGACAAAACAATCAATTGATCAATCTAGTATGCACCCCAAATCAATCTAAGAATACCTCATAAACATTAGATATAGTAAAGACAAGTGATAAAATAATAAAAACTCCAAACAAATTTGTATAACGAATAAAGATTCACGTCTAGAACATTTAATTCATCCTTAATCAACAAAGATTTAGCTACTCATATTACAAAGAAGAATACATTATCCTAAAAGGTCCAAACCATAGGATTAGATGTAGATGTGATGTACGTATATTATGTAGGGTCTTTTTTTTAAGCCTTGAATGCTCGGCCCTCATGTATTCTCTTTTCTTAATATTTAGATCCTCATTGGAACTAAGTTTCCTCAACTTAGAAGTCTAAAACCCGTCAAAAATCCCCTTAGGTTTTCCAAAGTCATCATGGTAGATTCTCATTAACCGTGTCGACTTCATGACCAAGATAACTCAGAATTTTTGCTCTATAAGTTGCAAGGCATAGTCGACTCCTAACAAAATGTACCGACTCTAGGGCTTAAAAACACGAATTCGCTGTCTGAAATAGTGTAACCCTCGGCATAGTTTGTAACGATGCTGAAAGTTGTGTTGTTGATGACTTTTTCTTACTTCAACTGCTTAGTCCATAACTTCTTCTCCCGGACTCGTAATGACCTCATACTTTTTGCATTCACTTCATATTTTCATTCTTTTTGAAAATGGTTTTAAGAAATATTGGATTTTAATGAGTTCCACTTGGTCTTTGGTCCTTCTCCATTGGTAAACTTAAATTCTTTGCTCATCATCTTAGCACTTCGTAGCTACTTTCTAGATGATTCACCTAATATAACACATAAGATTAAAAAAAGAAGAAGGTAATAACAAGTAATATACAAGAAATATATCTATAACAAGAATGATTTATTGACAGTATAAATATGTGAATGAAGCACTTATCCGTAGTATCAAAGTGTTAACGCTCATATGGGGTTCAACAAAATAAACTATAACAACCTTGTTCTAATAGAGTTTAATGTAGTTGCAGGAAATCCTACAACTACACCCTCAGTAGAATTTGTAAAACTTTTTCTTGATGAAGAATGACAATTTTGATTAATATTCTCAACTGATTACAAAGAGATATGTTAATGGAGATTAGAAAAGTTACAACTTTCTCTGTTCTCTTTCCTAAGACTTTTTCTAACACTCACTTAAAAGAACCTCTCCAAATTTAGCATTTGAACTACTATTTATAGTGAAATCTATACAACTGTATATAACCTGCGAAGCATCGCAACCTCTGATCGTAAGTTTGTTCTATATTCGCAAACCCTTCACACTTCTCCCGTGTTTCTTCTATTATCGCATTATCTTGCGATACTTCTCTTTTGTATTTGTTACTATGTTTGTAACTTTATTTCATGCGATATTCTGTCCCTACATCTTGCCTCTTCTCATGTCATTTCTGCGAAGAAGTAATGATCGTGAGAATATAACCGTTACTTATTCTTTTTGGAATTCGAACACGTCTCTTGTAACCGTCTTTTCCTAACTATTCCCTTATAAATACTCCTTTTATTCCCTTCCTTATCTTTTTTACCTTCTCTTTTTACTTCTGCAACTTCATCTGCTTCTCACATTACATCTTCGGTTATTGCCTTCTCTTCCTGTTAATCCCATCATGAGTTCTCCGAGGTAATTTTCTTTTATCTCTTGCATCTTTCACTTGTTTATCTCTTTTATTTCTGTTTAATCCATTATTTGACTTTGATTTCTTTCAGCAAAATTGCTTCTCAAATGAAATCTCCAACTAAAAGCTCCAACCCTAACCCTCGAAGAAGAAGATCCGAGAATCAAAAGGTAGTTAAAATACTCTGTCTTCCTTCTGAAACAATATATTGTTTCCTCAGTTTTTAATCTACATTTTGATTCGTAGGTCGGTGAAGAATCCAACCTTACCAAAAGATCTCGTAATATCAAATCCAAGCCATCAATTTCAATCAGTGATTTCCTTCCTGTGATGGATAAAGAATTTCCCTCTCCTCCTCGTGAAAGTACTTCTTCGCAAACTCCTGTCTCTACTCCATTACCCAGTTTTCAGTCTCCCACCCCTGTCAATTTATCAACACTTCTTCAAGATCAACCTTCGCAAGTTACCTTCTCAACCCCTTATCGTGAAAAACCCATTTTAGCTCCTAATCCTTTGAGTGTCGTTGCTCCAAGCAATTTACAACTTGCTCTTATTCCTTCGAATTCTTCTCCCCTTCCTCAAGAAGTTCGAGATGGAATTTATTCAGCTTTTCAGATGTTATCTGATGTTTTAAGTAATACTGCGAGATCTTCAAATGTTCGCTCGCAGTATGAATTTTGCGAAATGCTCAACAACTTCATCACTCCTGATATTTCTATTTCACGTCAAGCCATGGAAAAAGAAGTTGAATTGCTTCGCCAAACTCAGGAGTCTTTGAAAGAGGAGTGTGAGAATCTTCGTAAAGAGAATCATCAGCTTCAAAATGATTCCCTAGATTGTGCAATCCTTCGTAAAAGGAATGACGCATTAAAAGGTATTGCTATTATCTTTATATTTTCTCCTTTTGTTTGCTTTTATTCCTCGCATGCTTGAAACACCCATTAAAACCCATTCCCCTTTATAGAATCAATCCAGGAATGTAGAATGTTGGTACTTCATCATGAATCAAACGCAGAAGAATATCAAGCCAAGCATGAAAGTCTTTTGAACTAATTTTTCCATTTATCTAGTCTTCATTCATGTGATCTTGATAATTTAGATGCCCTTTTCCAAGAGAATACCCAACTAATTTACGATCAAAAAATTTTGAACGATGAAATATCTAAGCTCACTTCTTCTTTAACTAAAGATGATTTAAGAATATAAACCCTATTAGAGGAGAATGAAACCTTATCAGAAGAAAGATGTTCGTATTTGAATACAATGGCCGTTTCTTCGCAATAATTGAATATTCTTCAGAGTAAATGTTGCGATCAAGAAAATCTCCTTTATTTGTTAAAAGGTGAACTTGAGGAATTAAAGAAGTCTTCAGATGAAGAGAGAAGTTATTTTGTTGCCGAGAAGGAATCCCTTCTTAATAAGAATATAATCTTGAGCACTAAGAGGAATAAACTTAAAGAAGATTATTCCCAACTAGAAAACCTTAATACAAAACTTGCGAAGAATAACAAATTTCTTCTTTCCAAAGATCAAAGCTTCAATCCAGACTTGAAGGATTAGTTGGTGATGGTTTTGATAAAGCTATGGATCAGATGAAGAATTGTTGTCTATCTTTAGCTCAATTTCTTACTTCACAAAGAGAAGGTAGTCATCAAAATTTGACTTCCTTTGATATACCTTTCAATTTTGTTATATTCGCAGAATTGATTCTTTGAATTTTATTTCACTCGTAGAATCTGGGAATAATCTTCGCAATGCTAAAGATGGATTGGAGACCACCTATTTTGAGCTTCGTAAGAAGAACGCTTTGCTTTCTACTCATTTGATCAATTCTCGTGATCGTGCCAATCGGAGATTCAACCATCTTGCTTATGCCAAAGATATTAACCATCAGAAAGCTCTACTTCGTGAAAGTCATCTGAAAGCTCAAGTCTTCGTAAACAACATTCTCTTATCAAGATCCTTGCCTCCAGTGAAAGTTGAACCTCTGGAAATATCTGATGATGAAGTTGCTCGTGATCCTGATAGTGACTTTGATTACGAGAGTGATGATTAAGAACTTAATGGTGGAAAAGAATCTATCCCTCAAGGAGAAGTTCATGTTGAGGGTTCTTCAAAGGGTAATGTTTCACAAGAATTGAACACTATTGATGATCCTACTTATCTTAAAGATCCAGCATAAAGTGTTGATGGAGAGCACCAAGCATGATAAACTTCTTTTCCCAAGTTATCGTTAATCCTCTTGTTTTTCTTTATTTTGAACTTTTTCTCTTGGTTACTGTTGGTTCTCTTTTTACGAACAATTCTGCTTACTGTTTATGTTCCTTAAGAAGTATATTTTATATTTTGCGATAATGAATTGACCTTTCTATAGTTGAATACTTTCTTGATTTGCATAAATTGAATAAATTGATCATATGAAGAGAAATAACATATCTTAAAGACTTAGCTTAGTATTCCCTTTCCCCTTATTATTGCTCTTCAGGTGATCAATTGTTGTTGTAAGTATTAGAATATCTGCCTCCGTTTAAGTTGCGAAGTTTCAGGTTGTTGCGAAGTAAATAAAAAATCTCCCCCTTGAAGTATAAGAAGTATGAAACCTCCTTAAAGAATTATGAAACATCCTTGAAGAAGTATGAAAATTATGAAACCTTGTTGAAGAAGTATAAGAATTATGAAACATCGTTGAAGAAGTATAAGAATTATGGAACATCCTTGAAGAAGTATAAGAATTATGAAACACCCTTGAAGAAGTATAAGAATTATGAAACATCCTTAAAGAAGTATAAGAAGTGTTCCATCCTTGAAGAATTTAATGAGTATGAAATATACGTCCTTGAGTATGAAATATCCTTGGAATTGACTTCATTAGTTTTTGTGGTCTTATCATGCCTTCCTAAGTAAAGGTCTTACTTTGCCACCTCTTTTGCGATAAAGTCGCAGGACATTGATGCACTTGCATGCCTCAACCCCTTGACTTTATCTTAACAATATTTTTGTGTTTGCGATAATATGACAAGTCTGAATATACTTGCGAATATACAGCCTTGTGACATTATCGTCTTGCGATGAAATCGCAGGACATTATCACACTTTCATGTAATAACCCATTGATCTCATCTTAACTTCTTTGTATTTAATTCTGCGAGTATATATATATATATATATATATATTTTTTTTTTTACTCGCAAAAATACGATTGTTGCACAAATATGACAAGCCTTTATGTTCTTGCGAAAAAAAAGCCTCGTGACATTTGCGTCTTATAGCACGTATCAGTTCCCTAATAGAGGGTGCTGCCCTTTATCTTCCCCTTGGTTGCCCCTTCAAGGAAGCGTACATCGACCATACAAGGTTAGCTCTTCCCATCCGGTTTTGCCAACAACCATCTTTTTTTTCGCAACCTCTTATCCTTTTTGCCTATAGGGATTATAGTTACGAGGTTGCACCCTATGGGGTATCTTTGGGCCAAGTGCATCATTTGCCAAGACTTGTCAAGAATGGCAGATGTGCTTCAAACCCATCTGGCACTCTTGACTCAACCGTGTACCTCGACGCCTTGATCGTTTTCTGCACTTCTTGGGAAAGACAGTATTCCTTAGTCGCCCAACCTCAATCATGTTACATCGCAAGATTAGGTTGAGAATCCAAGGTGTCTTACCCGGATAGGTACCCCATTTTTGGGTTATGTACCCCGTAATGTCCATGTAATCAGGTTCTGTGGTGGTGTTCTGTTTCCCCTGAGCCATGCTTATAGGTACCCCCCTTAAATGACGTACTTTAGGACTTTGCCTCTTGCGAAATGTTGCTTTGCGAACTAGGGTGTACGTCACAAAGGTTTGCATGTGTAAAATTTCTGCGGCTTTCTTTCTTTTTTGAAAGCTGATCACAGTTTGCGACTTTCTTCTATGAAAGCTGATCGCAAATAAACTTTTGCGTCTTTCTTTAATGAAAGCTGATCGCAATAAGAATTTGTAATTTTGGTAGTTTCTGTGGAAGTAAATGATATTCACAAAATTATCATGAGTTTTATGGATAATACCTTTTTAAATACAATCTATTCCAGGGTCGACCAAGTCTTAAACCCATGTCTTTCCCTTCTGAATCCATCAGCCAATAAGCTCCACTTCCCACAACCTCTTTAATGACATATGGTCCATCCCATTTTGGTGCTAGTTTTCCTCCATTTTCTTTCTGGTAGGGAGGTGTTTCTCGCATGACCAAATCACCTGGTTGATACTCACGTTCAATAACTCTCTTGTTATACTCTCGAGCTAATCTTTCCTGATATATTTTTATATGTCGCAACACCTTTTACCTTTTTTCTTCCAAATCATCCAGTTCACTTAATATCACCCCTGCACTTAAATTTCTTTCCCAAGCTTCTTTCTTTGTTGTCGGAATTACAACCTCTGTTGTAAATACTGCTTCTACTTCATACGTTAAACAGTAAGGAGACATTCCAGTTGCTTCCCTTCTAGTTGTATTGTATGCCCAGACTGCACTAGGCACTTGATCACACCACCCTCTGAGATGTCCTTCTAATTTCTTTTTGATTGTATCTGCGATTGTTTTATTTGTTGCCTATGCATGTCCATTAGCTTGTGGATATAATGGAATTTATTTCCCACATTTTATCCTAAAAGCACTGAGTAACATCTCTATATTCTGCCCTTCAAATTGTTTCTCATTGTCGGATACTAATTATTGTGCTGGAACTCCATACCTACAAATGATATTCTCAAATATGAATGTAAAAACATCCTTATCGCGAATATGTTGTACTGCTTTTACTTGTGCGTGATTCGTAAAATAATCTGTTGCGACTATTAAGTATCTTCTCTGCCCAGATCCAGGTAAAAATGGACCAACAATGTCCAATCCCCATTTCCCGAAAAGCCAACAGCTTGTTGAAGAGGTTAGTGGTGCCCCTGGTGCATGAGTTCTTTTCCCATGTCGTTGACATTCTTTGCATCGTCTCACCAACAATTTTGCGTCTGTGTGCATATAAGGCCAGTAATATCCTTGTATTTTTTCTCTATATGCTAGAGATCTTCCCCACTATGATTACCAGCTTCTCCTCCATGTAACATCTTCAATATTTTTTCTCCTTCTTCACGAGTTAAACATCTAAGAGGTGGTCTGCTGAAAGATTTTCTGTATAAAATTCCTTCTCGTAACTCATAATTTGTTGCAGAACTCTTTAATTTATGTGCTTCTATTCTGTTCCTGGGTATTTCTCCTTTTGCGAGATATGCATGAATGTCCTTTCTCCAATCTGCGAGATCTTCTGCAATGTCGTCTAGTAGTTCCCTTTCTACTTCCTTCGCAACTGCTTCCTCAATTTCTTCTTCTTTATTCACTGATGGATGTTGAATTGTCTGGATTTTGATATTTCTTGTATTAGGGTTTGTCATCATAATTGGAATGAATGCAAAAGCATATGCGAGTCGATTGTATTTCCTTGTTATATGCCTCCATTTTAACTTTGGTATCTTCGTAGATAATTCATCAATGAGTTTCTTGTATTTCTTCAAAGAAGACTCATTTGTGGTATATTCCCCTTTAATTTGACAAATTACCAGCTGAGAATCACTTGTTATTCTTATATTTTCAAGCTTCTTTTCTATTGCGATCTTCAATGCATGCACTACAGCTTCGTACTATGTTTCATTGTTCGTGGATGCAAATTCTAATCTGAATGAGAATGCTATTCTTTCTCCTTCTGGTGAAATCAACACAACTCCTACTCCATTCCCCTCACCGTTGGATGATCCATCTACTAAAATTTCCCATCTATTTGGTGTTGTTAATAGGTCTTTTGGATTCCCAAATTCTTCTTCAATATCCATCATTTCTTCTACTGCCTCATCTTCTTCCAAAGGAAATTCTGCCAAGAAATCTGCGACAACTTGTGACTTTTGCGATGATAACACTTTGTACTTTATCTTATAATGGTTTACTTGTGCATTCCACCTTTCTATTATTCCTGATATTTTTGTGTTCTTCATGACTGACTCAATCGGGACTTTGGTTTCCACTTTTATCACATGCGCTTGAAAGTATATTCACAACTTAAATGATGCATAAACCAAGGCTAAGATTAACTTCTCCATTTTAGAATAATTTCTCTTTGATGTGTTAAAAGTTTTACTGATGTAGTAAATGGGCCTTTCTATTCCTGCATATGTTCGCAATAGAACTGCACTTAAATCATATTGAGTTGTTGCGAGGTATACCAACAATTCTTCATCTTTCTCTGGTTTCTGTAATATGGATGTATTCGCAAGATATTCTTTGATTCCTTGAAAAGCTTTTTCACATTCATCAGTCCACTTGAATTTTGCTCCCTTCTTAAGTATGTTGAAGAAATGTTTGCACTTATCTGACATTCGCGAAATAAATCTTCCAAGTGAAGCCAAGAGTCCATTTAGATTTTGCATTTCTTTTACCGTTGCAGGTGTTGGCATGTCACGAATTTCTTGTACTTTCTCTAGATCGACTCGTATCCCCTCCTTTGATACTATGTATCCCAAAAAATTTCCTGACGCAACTCCAATTACACATTTTTCAGGATTCAATTTGATATTGAATTTTCTCATTTGCTCAAATATTTCCTTCAAATCTTGCACATGATCTTTGGCCTCTTTACTTTTTATCAGCATAATCTACATACACCTCTAAGGTTTTATGTATCCACTTTGCGAACACCTTTTCAACCATTTGTTGATATGTAGCACCCGCATTTCGCAGACCAAATGGCATCTTCACATAACAATATAAACCTCTTGGAGCAAAAAAGGCAGTATGTTCTTGGTCTTCTTCTGCGAGTGATATTTGATTGTACCCTTTATATCCATCGAAGTGAAGTGACTCTATCATGACCTGCAGCTGACTCCACCATTTGTGGTATGTCTGGCAATGGAAAACTGTCTTTGGGACAAGCTTTTTTTAGATCAGTGAAATCTATACAAATTCTTATCCCTTTATTCTTCTTCGGAACAATGACCATATTCGCAATCCATTCTGGGTATTTTGCTTCTCTTATGATTCCTGCATCCAACATCTTTTGTAATTCTTCTTCTATTTGGGCATGATAATTTTGCGAGATCTTTCTTATTCTTTGTTTGAATGGTCTTACGCTTTTATCTATGTTTAATCTATAACACGCCACTGACGGATCAATTCCTGGTATTTCATCTACACTTCCTGCGAATATATCTTTGTATTCTCGTAAGATATCAATAGTTCTTTTCTCTTCTTCTTCGTCCATCTTTGTTCCAATTCGCAAGATTAAAGGTTCCTCTTCAGTTCCAATATTTATTTCTTTGGTTGGTTCTGCTGCAACGTAACTAGGATTTTGCTCTCCCATAGGTGTTGGTTCTTTGATTACTTTCATTGGTTCTCCTTCTTTTTCTGGGATCTCATTTGGTATTCCTTTTCCCTCTCTTGCTCTTATTGTATACACTCTGAACTCCTCTTCCTTTTTCGCTTCTTTCGCAAGTTTTCTACGAAATTGTTTCTTTCTTGCTCTCCCTCCACACTGTTTTACTTCAATCTGATAACAAAATTTTGCACTATCAAGATCCCCTTTTATTTCTTGTATTCCGCTTGGTGTAGGAAACTTAATTGATTGATGTAATATCGAAGCAACATCTTTAATCGCATGAATCCATGGTCTTCCCATAAGCATATTATATGGAGAATCCATATCTACCACACATAAAACTATGTGTGTTTCGATTTCTCCCAGCGGTACTCGTAACATTATTTCCCCTTTGGATTTTGTTGTAGATTTTCCCAATCCATGGATAAGACATTCTGAATTTGTGATCTCTTCATCTTTAATCCCCATCCCCTTAAGTGCATGATAGAATATAATATCAACAGAACTCCCTATATCAATCAAAACTCGGTTTAATTTCCATTTTTCTATTGATTTTGTAGCTTTATTTTCCTCTCGCATGATCGGAATTGTGACTACTAATGGTGAAGTGTGGTTCAAGTCTTCACTTGGAATTTCCTCTACAGAAAGTGTGATTTTCTGCTTTTCCCATTCTTTCAAAGTTGTTATTTTCTCCACTTCCATGATCTTTCTCCCTCTATAATCTCGTTTGTGTATCCTTCCCTTCATGTTGTTATGAAATTCATAAATCATTGTCTTTGTGATCATATTACATTCTTCTTTTTTGCAATATTCATCTACTGACTCCATTTGATCTTCAAATTTCCAAAACTCCTTCAAATTTCTGTTATAACAATCTTCAAGTCCCTGTTTCTAGCGCCAATTATGTAGTTGAAGGAAATCCTACAACTACACCCTCAGTAGAATTTGTAAAACTTTAAGAAGTTCTTGATGAAGAATGACAATTTTGATTAATATTCTCAACTGATTACAAAGAAATATGTTAACGGAGATTAGAACAGTTACAACTTTCTCTGTTCTCTCTCCTAAGACTTTTTCTAACACTCACTTAAAATAACCTCTCCAAATTTAACATTTGAACTACTATTTATAGTGAAATCTGTACAACTATATATAACATGCGAAGCATCGCAACCTCTGATCGTAAGTTTGTTCTATATTCGCAAACCCTTCACACTTCTCCCGTGTTTCTTCTATTATCGCATTATCTTGCGACACTTCTCTCTTGTATTTGTTACTATGTTCGTAACTTTATGTCATGTGATATTCTGTCCCTACATTTAATATTTTTCATTTTTACTAGACGCAGATTACGAACCTCAATAGTGTAGTATCCTGTGTTTTAATATGCCTATAAGAATTTTGTACTACCGATTGATTGAAAATATCATAAATATATAGTGATGTTACCTTTAGCAATACTTTCGTTTCATTATTTACTATAAAGCTTTATCTGCACTTTCATTTAAGTATTGCATCAAGTAACTTTTATGTATAATGAACTGTCAACTATAGCTTGTTCACGTGTATATATATATTGTCAGAATACTTTTTTTTTTCATAAAAGAGGCGAACCCCAAGCGGTTCATTCATATATATATAGCCGATTTGGTAATCAGAAACCATTACATGATTTTTCAAGATCATCTTATAATCATCGAATCTACTGTAACTCCACCAATTCTTGATTAACCATCCTATTCTTGCAGACATTAAAGCCATTTCAGAATTCCCAAAGAGACAAATCACATCAAAGGGCCTAATTGGTTTTGAATTTGTATCACTGCACAAAGCATTGATTGGATTATATCCAACCCAGTGTTTTTAAGAACATGGAAACTTGCTAGAGTACATGAATTAAGGTTTTAAAAGTAATAGTATATAAAAAAAATCAAAGTAATAGAGACTACAGTAACAGTGTCTAAAGTAACATAAGTATTATGAATAGGTTTTTAGAGGTCTGGATCGAGTCAGTAGGCATGAATCGACGTTGAATTCTTGGTAACATTTGGAGATGATGAAATTGTAGAAGGTTTTGATCTTGTTGTAACTGTTTTCGTTTCCTTAGTTAGAGATGATGGTGTTCTCATCGCTACTATATTTAGTTTTTTTCTGTAGAAAAGCATCTTCTACTTGAGCAGGTCTTATACTGAGTGATGAAAACAAACCCCAATCTCAAAACAGAAAAACCCAAATTGAAAAAGGAGTTAGTATTCCTTTAAATTGTCCCTGAAATCAAATCTAGAGTAAGGTAAAACAAGCCCTAGAATAAGAAAACAAAAGTAGAAAACAAGGAATAGAACCAAAGACACTAATAAGGAAAAGAGTTACTAATAACAAATATAAACCTAAATCCAATTCTGTTTGAATCTAAAATGGTCGGATTCAAACCCAAAATCTGAAGAAAATAGCAGAAACATAGCAAATAGAGGAGATCAAGTAGAGGTTTAAGATGGGTTGAGTTTCTCCTGCTCAGATCTGCTCCAAGGGAGCCGATCTAAGCAGGAGAAGGCTCAAGTTGCTTGGGTTTTGAAAAGTTTTAAGAGAAATAAAGTTTTCTGGAAGACAAAAAGAGAAGTTTATTGTAAGACTACTACTCATCATTGTTGATGTTTGAAATAGGTGTGAGGTGAACAGATCTGCTCCAAGGGAGCCGATCTAAGCATGAGAAGGCTCAAGTTGCTTGGGTTTTGAAAAGTTTTAAGAGAAATAAAGTTTTCCGGAAGACAAAAAGAGAAGTTTATTGTAAGACTACTACTCATCATTGTTGATGTTTGAAATAGGTGTGAGGTAAACAGATAAGCTCCAGCGAGCTTTGGTTGAAGGGAAAAACAATTTGTTGGGTGTTGCTCACTTCAGGTATTTAACTACATTTATTTTTATGGCAATTGAAATGAATAAAGCTAGGAATTCATGAGTTTTTAATTCCTAGTTTTCTTTTCGAATCCGTGGATTTTCTTTAGCCAATAGATATGTTATGAACTTTTTTTTTTTTTGATCAGAGTATGTTATGAACTTGGGATATACTAGGAACAACGTGTTAGAAAAAACAATGTTTTGTTTTAATCAAAAAATGCATGTTTTGATTTTTATGTTTTTTCATGCAATTGAAATGAATAAAAAGCATTGCCTTAGGTAATTCATGAGTTTTTAATTCCTTCTTATTGCCTTTCCCGTTTTCTTTTCGGCTCGGCTCGGCGTGGGCGAGGGAGAGGGAGTGGGAGTGGGTGTGGGTGTGGGTGGGTGTATCAGTGGATTTTTTATTCTTTGCCTTCTCGGTTTTGGATATCCAATCTTTAGTCACAGGTTAATTCTCATGTTATGAACTTTTTTTTTTCACGCTGATTATGTTATGAACTTGGGATATACTAGGAACAACGGAGGAAAATTGTAGTTTACGAAAACATAATTTTGTATAACTACTTCTTGATTTACAAATTTTAGTTCACGAAAATATAGTTTCTGAAACATAAAATTGTTTTTACATTACTCGAAACAATTTGTATTTTCAATTTGAGTTTTTGTTTTTTACTAAGTTCTAAGGGTTCTCTACGTATGTTGAAAATATTAACTTTAGCTCGATGCCTCTACTAAGTTTATTGAGTTGTTTGTTACTACTATCGAATCTAAGTATTATTTCCCATTTGCATTCGATTATTGTAATTAATTCCAACAATCTAAAGGTAATAATTGCCTTATTGTAATATTGTAATACTGTAATATTCTTTGTTGTAAGAACATGGGAAAGAATATGAAAAACCACCTTTAAGAGATGGCGAGTCTAAAATGCTATTCTTCCTAAACGACCAAAGGTTAGATGGATATGCTTTAGAAAAACCCTCGAGAAAACTTCATCGCCGTGGTAATGAAGATAAATTGGACAAAAAAGATCCAGGTTGAGGAGCTTATGTGCAGCAAGGACAAGAGCATGATGCTGAGCAAAAACATGTCAACAAAGCTCATGTTTTGGACGATAAAGCGAAAACTCTGGAGAATCCAAGAAATGGGTAATGACGTAACGGAGACGTCGAAAACCCAGAAGGTAACAATTTTAAGCCTAGAGGTGGTGTCACTAAGCACACCATCAAAGGCGACTGTTTTAATTGTGGTAAACCTGGACATATGGCTAAAGACCAAGGCCCTAAAAAAGGATCAAATATGATCCAAAACGAGAAAAAATAAGGCAAACATAGTAGAGGACTCGGATATTTCAACGGCATGGTGTCTCGAAGTTATGACTAATGTGAGAGACTGGTGGCTTGATTCTGGAGCCACCAAGCATGTATGCTTTCTCCTCTATGCCATAGTAGGAGATGATGAGAAATTGTTAATGGGAAATTCTTCCACCGCGAAAGTGGTGGGGAAAGGCAGGTGAACTAAAAGCTAACTTCAGGAAAAACTCTCGCATTGAATGACGTATTCTACGTCCCAGGACATATAAAAATCTCATCTCAGAAACCATCCTGCTAGGAAAAGGTTTAAAATTGTTCTTTGAGTCCAATACCCGTTGTGATTTCTAAGCATGGTGAATTCGTAGGAAAAGGTTATGTTACCGATAACATGATTAAGCTTAGTGTATCCGATTTGAAATTGAATGTTAATGCATCTTCTTCTGTTTATGTTGTGACTCCTCACATGTTTGGCATGATAGATTTGGGCATGTTAATTTCAAATCGCTAGAAAGACTTGCTAATTTAGGTTGCATACCAAAAATAAACTTTGATAAAAACAAAGATGTGAAATCAGATCTAAATATGCAAGAAAACCATTTAATAAAAGTGTTGAACGTAGAACAGTTCCTTTGGAATTAATACACTTTTCCAGGATTTAGAGCTTTGAAGGGAAAAACAATTTGTTGGGTGTTGCTCACTTGGCATGAAAAATTTTATCATGTTATGATAACTAATGGTTTCAAGGTTAATGAATCTGATAAATGTGTTTACATTAAATCTGTGTATGATTCTCATGTTATTGTTTGCCTATATGTTGATGATATGCTCATATTAGGTAGCAACCTTGATATTATTAATACCATTAAAAGCATGCTTAGAGATAATTTTGACATGAAAGACTTAGGCCCTACCGATGTAATCTTAGGGATGAAAATCAGAAAGACCTGATGGATATAGTCTTAGTCAATCTCATTATGCTGAACCCGTATTAAAGAGATTTAATTATGAAAATGATTTAACTACATTTATTTTTATGGCAATTGAAATGAATAAAGCTAGGAATTCATGAGTTTTTAATTCCTAGTTTTCTTGTCGAATCCGTGGATTTTCTTTAGCCAATAGATATGTTATGAACTTTTTTTTTTTTTTTGATCAGAGTATGTTATGAACTTGGGATATACTAGGAACAACGGAGGAAAATTGTTCGAGAAAAAAGAGAGAAAAAAACTCATGATTGGATCAAGAATCAGACTATGACAAAGTTGATATAGAGGAAATTATTCAAGAAAAGGAAAACAAAATCTCGTGATTTTTTCCCCGAATGTCCCTTCGAAACTATTTATCTTTTGTATGGCAATAAATGGCAACAATGCTAATACCCTTCCAACTCATGATATGCTAATAGACAGCTGCGTTTCTGCGTCTTTGTTTACCATCAAAACCACGTGATTTATATGCTGTTCGTCCACTCAAAGGCATCAACACAATGTTTTCAGGATGCACAATCAACCAAGTATTTTTGCTCTTGGCATCATAATTCAGAGCGGCTGCCAGTGGATCCCAGTATCACCAAGCATGAAAGCCACTAGACGACATCCAGATGATCTCATGATCTCATCTAGTTGCTCACTCTTGTTCTGGATTCCACATTACCGTGGGTTCCAACATGCAAATGAATTTTCTTCAACCTTTTGGCGCCACATAAATCAATCGCTAGGACCAAATCCAAGGGATGATGAGTAGATGTATATAATATTACCTCGACTAGGTATCTGATGCTTTGGCCCCACTCCCTTGTCCTAATCCAACATCCACCTCACTCTAACTAAGAACCGTATTTTGGGACCATGATATATTGTGGGGACTATTGTCTATTTTAGGTTAGTGTGCCCTTATAAAAAAAAAATCTTAATACCTAAACCACCCTTTTAATTATGTTTTGTCTATAATTAGTGAAATCATTAAGTAAAAAATAATATTAACCCACCACCGCCGATTACCACCACCACCACCTCCGATTACCACCACCACCACCTCCCACCACCACCGCCGCCGCCGATTATCACCACCACCAACCACCGATTACCACCACCACCTCCGACTACCACCACCACCACCTCTAAATATGTAGCTTAATTTAAATCATTAACAAAGATATTCTCACAAACTCATTGCTTGTCATTCGTTTTTGGTTGGAAAAAATGAGAAGTATCAAAATGAGTTGAAAATGGAAGTTGCAGAGAGGTTTAATGGAGGTTTTTTTTCTCCAGAGACAGGTTCGGTTACATCGCAAAAAAAAGTCTTAGCCGAACTAAGAGTTCGGTTATCACGGATTAATTTTTTCTAAACCGAACTCAGAGTTCGATTCATTCGCAAAAAATACTTTTAACCGAACTATGGGCTAATTCCATTTATGCATTTGCAAGTGCAATTCGGTTGGATCGCAAAAAATTTTAAGTTTTTACTTTAACCGAACGTTTGCCTAATTGCATATATGCATATACAAGCTCAGTTCGGTTGATTCGCAAAATATGTTGAAGTTTGCGAACCAACCGAACTTCTAACACTAGGTTACTTTTAACCCGCAGTTCGGTTGGGAACTTGATTGCGTTGAAGTTTGCGAACCAACCAAAAATAGGTAAATGAGTTCGGTTAACTCGCAAAAATAATTTCAAAACCGAACTCTTCTCTATATAGTCAAATGTTGAGTTCGGTTTAATCGCAAAAAACAAAATTCTGCAAACTTACCGAACTCTGTTGTTTAAAGTTCGGTTACAACGTGGTCTATATGACTGAACCAAACAAAACTCAGAAACTCAAGCATAGTAGTTCTACATTTTTGATTTTTCATCAGCTAGCCGAACAAACAAAAAATCCATTAAAGCTCTGGTTCGGTTGCCTGTGATTTTGGATTTATTAACCGAACTGCATTTGCAGAGAGTTCGGTTACATGTTCTTCATATAATAAAACCGAACTTTGTTGACATGGTTGAAATTTTTTTGTTACAATTTTGATTTTCAAGATATTTTAGGCCGTTTATAGCAACATTCACTAAGTTACAAGCATACTTTGGCACCCAGAGGATGTTTTTTCTCCATATTCACCCATCTCAAAATAATTTTTTTCTCCATCTTCTTCTTCAATCACTTTAGTCACTCAATAATCGGAGGTGGTGGTGGTGGTGGTGGTGGGCGATGGTGGTGGGTGGTGGTGATAATTGGAGGTGGCGGCGGCTAGGTTAGATGCTTTTGTTTTTATATTAGATTAAGTTAATTGCAATTATTAGGTTAGGGTTAATTTCAATTAGGGTAAGGGGCAAATTAGTAATCTCAGGATTTTTAGGACAGCCCTTAACAATTTAGGTTAGGGTGCCTTAAAAATCAATGGTCCCAAAAAAAAAAAAAGGTGATCCCTAAAATACGGTTCTTAACTAAACTTTGTCACATTATGCACCAATTATATCCTTGGATTTGGGTTCTGAAATCCTATAATTTCACCACTGTATTACAGTGCTCATAACACATGCGATAATTTCTGACACAACACAACATATGAGACACATTTTTCTTTTCTTCGTGTGCCCCGGTAAGCCGCCACTGCAAAAATTGGATTAGATATGTTCAGCTGCGCCGTCGAAGAATGACGATGAACGCAAACACAAGACTGTCACTGGAATGATGTGATTGTTAACTGATGATAAGTTCATTTGGCGGATAAGCTCCACAGAAATTATATGCCGTGTCATCACTTAGGCCACGGCACTGCTAACACGTCATCCCAAAGTTCGCTTGAGTTGAACGTTAGGTTGAATTGGCATTAAAAGTTAGACAAAGAAAAGCGGGCCCTCTTAGGCTGTTGCATTAACGAGAAAGTTGCTTTTTCACAACTGACTGGCACTGCACTGGAGAACGAGGCACTTGGCTATTTGAAAGCAACAGCCTAACTGACCGTTACAACCTATGATGGTGGCCCTTGTGTGTTCGGGAATTTTGCTGAGAATAACATGCATAGAGTTTGGAAGAAAAAAATGAAATGCACATTTGTGGCCAGTTTTAGTCCCTGTACAACACGAAAAGATGATTTTTCTTTTTCATCTGAAATGGCAATGTTCACGAAAAGATGATTAACGTGATTTATGTGATTGTGTCCGGGTTTTTTTATTTTTATTTGTCATATTTTTTTTAATCTGCGGAAAATAAGATATTGACGAATTTCAACTCGGATTACTGATATTATTATTATTATTTTATTTTATTTTATTATTATTATCCGTTAATTAAGAAGCAATTTCATGTCCATACACCCATTAAGGAGGGACACACATTTCACATTTATCATCTGTGCAGTCATTGTCTTGGGCTCAACAACCATTGAAAACAGATGATCATGAGTCTCCCCATTAGTCTCTACATATCGTACTCAAAGAACAAATAAATGTATATTATACGGCAAAGTCATTGCTTGTAGTCTTACTCTTTGATTTTTATACTACACGAATTAAAGCATATTTACTTTTAATGATTCATTCATAGATCAAAAAATAACTTTTAATTATTCATTCCAATCCAATCCGATCAACATCAGAGAATCATAATAATTGTGCACCACTACTCAACAAATTTATGCACTAGTGGTATATTTTATTGGTCAAGTAAATAGAATGAGTCCCATACCTAAACTTTCAAGTTTCAACCAAGCCAATAATAATATTGTTTCAACAAGATCTTAAGTTTAGAGGGAAATAAATTTCATTCTCATTCATTACTTGGTACTGAAGAAATACCCTGTATGAACAACTCATTATCCATGCATAGATTCTTTTTGCCGGTGCAGGTGCATACCTGGTAAGAGGATTTGGAAGAAAATCTTAGGCCAAGTTCTGTCCTTGTTATAATTCCACATGCAAACTTACAAGTCACGAATAGTCAAGTTGTGCCATTTAGTTGGCAACAACAAGTACAAACACTAGTTATGGAGGAATTGTAACTTTAGCTTTGAAGCTCGTTAACATCCTCATTTTTTGACAGATTGTTTTAGTTCTCAAGCCTATGAGTACCCTAATTTCTCGTTTATTTTTCTGAGGAAAAGTAAATAAAAACATACTTATTGAATTTTCATCTACTCGTGTGAAATCAGCATATGAAACGGAGGGATTACATTTTAATGGTTAGCAATTTTTCTGTTACATGAGCACTAACACCAATTATGAAGTGAGTAACTTTAGCTTCTAAGAGCAACCACAGTCATGGACCATCGACCAAAATTTGGGGAAAAACGCAGACACTACGGAACGAGTAAAGAGCAAATACCATATCAAAGACCAAATCCCAGACCATATTTGGTCTTTACTCTGGTCTTTAGTCGGTCACAAGGAGGAGATTACGCCTGGTGGGGCGTAACTTTGAGTTACACCCGTATTAAAAAAAAAAATGGGGTGTAGTCTGATATTACACCTGATGGGGCGTAATTCAAAGTTACGCCCCATAACAAACAAAAAAAAAATATAAAAAAATGGGACGTAGTATGAAACTATGCTTGATGGGGCGTAACTCAAAGTTACGCCCTATAACAAAAAAAAAAAAGGGGCGTAGTTTTAAACTACGCCTGATGGGGCGAACTTTCCTGATTGCGCTCGACTAAATTTTTGCTCCTGCACCATAGTGTCACAGCACGGAGTAAACCAATTTTTTTGATTTTTTTTAGTCTTTAGTCTTTGGTTTTGCTCGTATGACTGCAGTTACTCTAAGCTCATCTAAAATCCTAATTTTTATGTGATAAATAGTTTTACTTCTGCGGTCCATATATATTCTTATTTTTCGGACCAAAGGTAATCTGAAAACTATTGTCGATATATTTTTTTAGTCGCTATTGTAACAGATTAGATTACTTTACCCTTTTTTCAAATATTGTTCACAGTTTAGATAAGTGACGAAAGGTAATCCGAAAACTATTAAATTTTTTTTTTTTTGTCGATATTGTAATAGATTAGATCAATTTCTATGAGAATGAACAGACTCAAAATTTTGTTGAGCCACGTGATGGTGAAGCTGATTTCTCCACTATGGTAAAGCATGACAAAATGAACAAATTTGGTTTTCTAGGGCCTACTAGTATTTCATTTTAATATAAAATATTTTGTAGGATAAAAACGGGCCCCTAGCTCAGCTGGTCATCTCCGTTCCCCAAAATTTCATGTGCTCCCGGAGATCCCAGGTTCGAGTCCCTAATGACGTTTTGTTGCAGGAATTAACATGGACGGTAGAGTTAGCTTGCCCCCCTTGTGACACAATCTCAGCCCCCCCTTCCGCTTCGGCTCCTTTGGCTAGGTTACCCATGAGGCTCACTGGTAGGTTAGCACGGCAACCTGTTCAATTCATGTAGTAGTGCGTTGTTGGAGCTTAACTTGTTAGGTTTCCAACTAGTTAATGTAATACTCTTTATCCAATAATAATAATAATAATGATGAAAAATAAAATAAAATATTTAAGTGAGATAAAATAGGATAAAGTGAGATAAAATATGGTTAAAAAGTCGTAAAATAATCAGGGATTATACTTGGCGTCAATGCAAGAGTCGCGGGCGCTAATACAAAGGTTGCTGGCGTTTCTGGAATTATCGCGTGTTGGTTCTTCCAACGCCAGCGTTCGTACAAAGATCGCCCGTCGTTACCACAGACGCACACTGGCTGTTCCGACTCAATGTTCAAAGCAACAAATTTAATGATTTGAACATCCACTTTTCATATTTGTTCATCCCATAAGAATTGCTCTTAGCTTACTTTACCCTTTTTTTCCCTGGCACATTTAGGGGCGACCCCGACGCAATTAGGGGCGACATAAAAGACAAAATAGGTTAAAAATACTTATATGCCCCTTTATAATCGGGAGGCTAATCCATAATCGGTAGTTTTGGGCAACTCTATATTCGGTAGTTATATGAACTATTTTGACTACCGATTATGGTAGATTTCGCCAAAAATTATACTGTATAATCGGAAGCCATGGTAACTTCATTTACTACCGATTATAGGCTCAACCAAATTCGAAAAATAGAGGATTTTGGCATAATCTGATTTTGGGGCAACTCTATATTCGGTAGTCATATGAACTATCTTGACTACCGAATATGGTAGGATATTTGCAAAGAGATCCACTGTATAATCGGAAGTCATGATAACAATTCATTTACTACCGATTATAGGCTCAACCAAAATTCAGAAAAAAGAGAAATTTTGCAAAATCTGATTTTGGGGCTACTCTATATTCGGTAGTTATACGAAGTATATTGACTACCGATTATGGTAGGATATTTGCAAAGAAAGTCACTGTATAATCGGAAGTCATGATAACTCTTCCTTTCTTACCGATTATAGGCTCAACCCAAATTCCAAAAAAAAGAGGATTTTTGCAAAATCTGATTTTGAGGCTACTCTATATTCGGTAGTTATACGAAGTATATTGACTACCGATTATGGTAGGATATTTGCAAAGAGAGCCACTTTATAATCGGAAGTCATGATAACTCTTCCTTTCTTACCGATTATAGGCTCAATCCAAATTCCAAAAAAAAGAGGATTTTTGCAAAATCTGATTTTGGGGCTACTCTATATTCGGAAGTTAAATAACCTAAATTCCCTACCGATTATGGTAGCATTTTTTCCAAAGGTTTCCTGTATAGTCGGGAGTCAATATAACTTTATTTACTACCGATTATAGGATAATCAAAATTCAAAATATTTAGGATTTTATTTTGGGGATACTGTATAATCGGAAGTCATACAAACTAAATTTACTCCCGATTATTTATTACCTACCGATTGTATAGTTATCTACCGATTGTAAAGATTAGTTTGACCATTAAAAAAAACGCCCCGGAAATAACCTTCCGATTGTGAAATAACCTACCGATTATTTTCTATTTTATCTTTTTGTGTCGCCCCTAATTCGGTTTTGGTCGCCCCTAATTTTGGACGGTTTTTTTCAAATCAGTTTTCAAATATTGTTCACAGTTTAGATAAATGAGATTATCAACAAATAGATACTCCAAAATATAAATTTCTTAATATTGCTAATCAGTAATCATCTATGAAAGTGATATACCATTTTCTACCACCTCTTGTTGGTGTTGATTTCAAGTCTCCTAAATCCGAAGTGTATTAATTCCAAAGGAACCTGTTCTACGCTCAACACTTTTATTAAATGGTTTTCTTGCATATTTAGATTCAACACAGATTTCACATCTTTGTTTTTTATCAAAGTTTATTTTTTGGTATGCAACCTAAATTAGCAAGTCTTTCTAGCGATTTGAAATTAACATGCCCAAGTAAACAAAGTAACCAATACACTCCATAATCAAAATCTAAACCACCAAATTTGTAATTATTAGCACCACCTGAATTAATAATATTCCATGCCCACGGATTAGAGAATCATACAAAAAGAAAAATACAAAATATCAAAGCGTCTAAAGTATAATAATACTACTACTTCTTAAATGTTAAGCTAAGTTATGCCAAGTTATTAATCAATCCATTGATACTCTTCTAGACAAGTTCCACACTTCCCTTAGTGGTTACCAACTATAAAACCCTAATCATCAACCGCCAAGTAGCACATTAACCCACACCTAATTGCAATTTGTCAGAAAGTTTACTCCCAAATTCAGACCCATAATTATTATCAAGTACCTCTTAATCCTCACCTAATTACAGTTTGTCCGAAAATTTTCAAAAATATTTACAACCAAAAATTACTAAAAAAAAAAAATGTAATAAATATACCAATTTATTTCCTTCAAGAAATTCTAAATTTTATCATAGTACAAGAAAATCTTAAATTATCCAAACTGTAAGATTATGTTTAGTACTAGAATTAACTAACCAGATTATTTAACTAAATTAATCTCCTTTCCATAACCTTAATCAATCCAGCTGGCATATCACTACGTCCGGCTTTTCTGGTTCACGTTAACCCGCCGGCCTGCCCGCACCAAAATTTAACAAACCACGTTTCCACTTTATCCAAATACCAATACTACCCCTCAAGATTATCCTTAAAGAATCACTAGAGATGGCTATATAAGCCGTCTTTTGTTAAAAAGAGTGAGGGTAATATCGTCATAGTTTAACAAAGTGGTGTTGTCTTCCGCTGTTTGTCATGTATACGTTGTTTAAAACCAGGTTTTGAAAAAACAGTCCAAAAGAAGAAGAAGCAGTCATAAATTAGTGTTTTTTAGAGAGAGAAACCGAAGAATAAACAACTCTAGTTTCTCTCTCTAGAAAACAAAAGCTTCCTCTGTGTCGAGAGTTTTTGAATAAGAATCTCTCACAGTACCCACAGAGACACTTTAAATAGAAACCAAATTAGGTTTCAGCATTTTGTTTTCAATCATCATAAGAACCCCATTCATTCAATTTTTTGAAGAGAAGAAGAAAAAATGTTGGATGGATTGTTAGGGAGAGGATTCTCCTCAAAATGGTGAGTGTTTTTGATTTGTGATTGTAAAGATTTGATCTTTGAATCTTGATTGTCTGTGGGGTTTTGTTTGTTTTTTTTATTTGGTTTAGTTTTGAATGTGGGTTCTGTTTTTTTGATTTTTGATTTTTTTTTTTGGTGCAGTAAATCGTCAATTAAGCTGATTAAAGCTAGAATTGATGTAATAAGGAGGAAAAGGAATGCAATGCAGAAGTATTTGAAGAAAGATATTGCAGATCTTCTTGCTAATAACCTTGAAACTAATGCTTTTGGACGGGTAATGTCTCTTCAACTTTCTCATCTTCTGATTTTGAATTGTTTGAATTGAAAAGCTTGGATTTTTAGATGTTTTTTGATGAATTAATCTTCTCTTTTGATTGGATATAATCTGAATTTTAGAAATTTGTTGATTTCTTATTGGATCTCTGTTTGTTTGATGGTTAAAAAGCCATACTGTTCTTCAACCTTGAGAATTTGTCACATGCATGATGATTTTTGTGGGTTAATTTACGAAGATCCTCGGGTAGATTTTGGAGTTGTGTAGCTTGGCAAATTGTATTTTTTGGATCAAGGGTAGTGATGCACTGATGCACTAGTAATTGAACAAGGTCAGAAGACTCAGAAGTCAGAACGGCTTGTTCAAGAATCTGTAATGCGAAAATTGAATGTTCTGTTACTTCTATATTCGGTGGCTGAGGGTTTATGGGCTAATGCCTAGTGCTTAGGAAGTTGATCTTTGGGATTTGTTCTTAATAGAAGGATTTGAATACTTAGATTTTAATTCGCTTATAAGGCGGAGAAGATGATCGAGAGGGTCTATAAAGGTTATGGTGATTTACTCAGTGTTCTAGTCTCTTTGATGTGTAAGATGTGGTGCTGTTTGACTAGCGATTTTGAGAGTTATGTTGTGTTTTGTTAGATTATCTTTTTTATTCTGGTTGTTAGTGTCCGGTTGTCATCAAACCTAGTCTGCATAATTTACTAGGTGATGTTTTTGTTCTTTTGTTGGACTATTAGGATATGTTATTTATAATTTTGCTGTAATTTTACTCTACTCATGATTAACGTTTAGAATATTGAATATTCATTGGTGTAACCATATGCAGGAGAAACTAACGCATTAAATGGTTACATGAATTTTATCCCATGTTTCTTTGTTTGCTTCTGCAGCTTAACCATAGTACTTAGCTTAGTGCAGTGTGTATTATTGCATCGCTCCTGGTTAATTACACAAAAATTTAGTTAATTCTGATCATGATACGTTCCTGAAAAAGTCTGATTGTTTGCTCTCTCTTTTTTTTGTAACAGGCTGAAGGTCTTATAGTTGAACTGAACCTCTCGTTTTGTTATGATTTGGTAGAACAATTCTGCGGGATTATTCCTAGGCATCTTTCAGTAATGCAAAAGCAAAGGTACCGTATTCATCATATCAATCATCTTAATTCAAGTGCACTCACGTGCAACTTATGTATAATTCAATTCCATCTTAAAGTTGGCATCTAAACTTATTTGTCTCAATGTAAAATTGCTTGCTGTTTTAGCTCTGGCTTCTGGTTAAACCCCTGACATGATATATATCATACATGGGCTGGCTTTTTTTACTTTCTTTTCTTAGTTCTTTCCCCTCTCATGACACTGTATAACTTACCCTCACTTTTTCTTTTCTTTGTAGTGTGTGTCCTGAAGAAGTCAGAGAGGCTGTGTCATCTCTCATGTTCGCTGCGGCAAGATTCGCAGATTTGCCTGAATTGCGTGACCTCAGACAAATGTTTACCGAGAGATATGGGAGTGATGTTGAACCCTTTGTGAATCAGGAGGTGATGTTCTACTGAACACTTGCGAAAAGAATCATAGTCCTCTGTTTAAATTACCTGAAGCTTCTAATACTAAACAGCTGATGATTTTTTTTTTTCCTGCGAACAGTTCAAAGAGAAGTTATCATCAACCCCCCCTACAGTAGATCAGAAGCTGCAGCTGATGCGTGATATTGCCAAAGAATACTCTGTAAAATGGGACTCCAAGGATTTTCAGCTTAAGCTTTCGAATCCTGTCGTTCCTGTAAAAGTAAGCCTACTTCCTTTTCCTTCCAAGAAATTTCTAGTTGAGGAAATTAAAATCTTTACTGTAGTTATACCTATGGCAGATATCCCATAAAGAGAAAAGTAATGACATTTAACACTTTATATCTTAATCAAAATACTCCAGCAGACGTTCTTACATATGTGTGTGTCTTCAAATGCCTTGTATGTGTAAAATTCTGTTGATCTTTGCCAACCAACGGGAACTACAACAAATCCTCAAGTCTAAATCTAGTTTACCGCATATGTATCCACATTTGTGTTCTGGTAACCTCCTATACTTACTGTTTGGAACAATTCTCACTATTTTACAGGATCAGCCACGCAGAGTTGCGTCATTCCAGAATCGTCAAAATGATGGAAACAAGTCACTGAATAACAGGGAAGCAGAGACTCCCTTGAAGAAAGACCCCGAGGATGCTCTGTCCCACGGAAGACGGGAAGCGACTAAGGATGTGTTGAAACCACAGAAGAGCATCCAGGAAACTGGTCCAAAAAGAGACAAGGAAGACAGCATGTCCCGCGGAAGAGGAGAACCCCTAGATAACGTGTATAAAGCACGCACTGTAGTTGCAGAGGAAACTGTCGTCAAAAAAGATTACTACAATGTTTCTTCTCATGGAAGACCGGAAGTTGCAAATGGTGGGCACGTGCCACGAAGTAACAGGGAGGCAATACTAAGAAGAGACGAGGAAGATAGCATGTCTCGCGGAAGAGGAGACTACCTAGGTAACGTGCATAAAGCACGCACTGTAGTTGCAGAGGAAACCGCCATGAAAAAGGATCACTATAATGTTTCTTCTCATGGAAGACCGGAAGTTGCTAGTGATGGGCGCTTGCCACGAAGTAGCAGGGAAGCAACTGTTCCACAGAGAGATAACCAACAACCTTGGTCTCGTAGAAGACGAGATCACACTGCAGATGTAGACAGCAATACAGAGAAACTCGCTGCAGTTAAGGAAAAAGATCGTGAGGTGGCAGAAACAGTGAAGCCGCAATACAAGGTTTTTGCCCCTCCTCCTTATGTTAAACCAAATGTTGCCAAGAATGGTATTCCAAATGATACATTTGGTCCTGAAAAAACATTATTAGAGCCTCCCGTGCATAGAAGATACATGAATGTTGGATCAGAGAAAATCCATGATGAAAGGCAGGAATTTCGACCTGCTAAGGTAAATCATGTTGATGAGTACAATCATCGTGATGATTCCGTTAGTGACCGAGCACCAAAACCGAAGCCGATGTCAGTAAGAAGGCGGCAGATGAAACCACCACTAGGCTACGAGAATCCCACCAGCATTGAAGGCGATGACACTATGAGGAGAGTTCCAAGTGCCAGGAGGAGAGAAGCAAGGAATGGCTTACAGCACGCTCTGGATGATGATCATAAGAAAGGAAAGGATGAAGAAGAACTGGCGATGGATCAACTACTAATGCATTACAGCAAGAAGCCAACAAAATACGAACCCGTTATGGTAAAAGCAGGATTAAGTTCAAATGTCCGTCCATCTAGTCGTGATGAAACTGAACGGCGGCGTCCATCTACTCGCGATGAAACTGAACGGCGTCGTCCTTCTAGAGCAACGTCTTTGCCTCCTGAACCAGCAACTCCTCCTAAAGAAGCAGGCAAAGCACCTTCTCGTGCCACTTCATTCCAACCTGAACGGTTATTTGTCCACCCGAATCTACCTGAATACGACGATTTAGCAGCACGGATTGCCTCCCTAAGAGAAAGGTAAGTTACATAAGATAGGCAGCCACTTAAACCTATTGATGAATGCTCAAAAGTCTGTAATAATCCTCCTGTTGTATTCTATCCCACTGTAGTGTTCCTCTCCATATGTATGATATGATTGATTCATAGGCTAATTCGCTGGTTTGATTTGCCACATTCCCACTTATACTTTAGGTTTTCAGTAGTTGTAACATTGATTGGTCTACATGTCCATACATTTATAATATTACACACATCAAAATGAGCTTCATGATTTTTCAGAGATTCTTCTACTACTGAGTTTCTTGCATATTTTAAGAAACTTCAGTTTTTTTTACAGTGAACTGAATTCCATTTGAACTAGTACATGAGTTAAGTTATTTCCACCTCAGATAGTCTGACTCTTCATATGTCAGCTTACTCCAGGATAATGTCATCATGTCCAAATGACCAAAACACCCTTCCATGTCTGAACAAAAACAAAAGCTTTTTCCCATAACAACAAAAAAGCCTGCAATCTACTTTCCTTACAAAAAGTGAAGGACTTTTTGTTTCCCGCCAAAAAAAATTCCTCTTACCCTCCCTTTTTTTACCCCCCCTTTCTCCTGCCACATCTTTTAACTGTAGAATCTGTGAAAGAAACTGTTGAGTTCACCAAACTTTCTAGAGAGAGAGGAGCAAGTGTGTGTGAGAGAGGCCTGAGGAGATGAAGGGGTCAGCTAAGCTGGTAATGGGTGCAACATTGATACTGGTAGTGAGTTTAGCAATAGTATTAGCTCTAATTCTTGTATTATTAGCTGAACTCTACTGTTCTCTTCTCTTCCGCAAGCGGAGATATAGAACTAATACTGCTACTACTGCTACAACTACCCCTGCTGCAACTTCACCTCAAGCTTCATTACATTCATCCACAACATCAGTTCAGCTGAGTAATGTTTATGCTCATGGTGTCTTTTTAGCTCCAAGAAACATCCTTTACCCTTCCATTGTTCACAAACAAGAAGAAGAAATTTGTAAGAACCAACAAAAACATCAATTTTTCAAGCCATATGACCACCAAAGTCATCACCATCATCACCAAGTTTTAGAAATCTTGAATTTAGACCCAAACAACACCCCATCTCCATTTTCGTCATTAACAGCTTCACCAGCTACTATGCAACAAATTCACCATCAAGAAGTAGCTGAATCAGAAATTACTAATTCCCGGGTTAATATTGGTAGTAGTGTTTGTGGTGCTGCTGCTGCTGAACATTTGGTTTACATCTCTAATCCAATATATGACAATGAATTAAGCTACAAACATAGTGGAGTAGGAGGAGGAGGAGAAAGTGGAATTTGTAGTAATGCAACTCCATTTGAAACACCAGAATCATCACCGTCTCATTTAGAAATGGATTGGGAGGAAGAAGAAGCAGAAGAAGATAGAAGAATTAAAGAAGGGTCATTGGAATCAAGTCCTAATTCATCATTGAAAACAGTGACACCACCATTAACACCAATGAAGAAACTCTTGCCAATGGAAGCTTGTTCTTCTGTTTCAGTCAGTTTAAGAGATGCTAGATCTATTGATACTTCTGGTAGTAGTCATGGTTTATCTTGTTCTTCATCACTTTCTACTTCTCCTTCATGGTGTGATTAACTACTAGTCAAAATCTCTCATCAATCAATCAAATTTTTTTTTTTTGACAAATCATCATCAAATTTGTCATTTTGCATTATGGGTTTTGTTTTGAACTCGTTAATTCTTGTTTTTTTTTTGTTGGATAATCTTTGTTTATGGCGCCTTCATGAAATGAAATTAAAGAATGAAAAAGAATAAGCGTTAAAGTGAATGTTAGTTGTAGGCGTGAGTATATGGCACATAAAACTAAGCCCACGCTTCTTCATATATACCCTCTAGCCTTGTTGGTTTCTCTAATCTCTAGTGCAGATTATATTTTGTTTTTATTTACTTGTGTTGCTTGTAATTTGGAAAAGCATTCATAATTCTGATTCTAAACAATGAGTCATGCATGTCCTCCTGCCCATGTATCAAAAGGGGAAAAGCTTTTGCAAAACAGAACTGAGAATGCATGTGACTATGTGCTTTGAATTGCCGTTTGGTTTGGATAGAAGATTGAAGATTGAGAGATTTTTAGTTGTTGGGAAAAAGGGCTATTGGAAAGAGGGTTGAGGTAGAGTAGGTCTTACGTTGTGTTTATACTTATAAGTTGTTTTGTCTACAATGTTGTGGACAGAATTTTAATGTTTCGATGACCACAAAGATTTTGATTTTTATGTTGCGATGAGTAGTACTCATTGAAAATACTCGAGGGATTTTAGATTGAGCGTATGGAATCCGATGAAAAAATCATTTCCGTCATCAAACTCTTAGATGATAAGGACTCTATGAGACTCCCGTTACTTCAGGGGTAAAGGGGCACTCGGTGGAGTTGTGAAATCATGAATTTAGCAAGAATTTATAGCCAAGTAATTTACTTGGATGACTGACTGCATACAATTCCTCATTGTACATGTATGTGGAAACCATCGGGTGCTTGTTGCGCCCATTGGCTCAGTTTAAAAATTCACTGATACAAAATGGAATTTGTACAACGGGATGATCTGAGGACGATTCAGGGTCCATTGTGTGACCGGCTTCTTCTGTCAAGAAGTTGTTTTTTGTTTTTTGATCGGTAAAGAATTTTTGGTGCTAACGAGTTTCGAACTCAGGTCACTGGTATCATCACCCAGTGACTTTACCACTATACTACAATGACACCGGCCTGTCATGAAGTTGTTATGCACGTACTAAAATGGCTCTAGTAGATCATGTTGGAAATTCTATACTTGATTAATCTGTTTACTCTACCATGTAAAACGAAACACTAAACGGTAACAAGGGTTCACATTGGCACAAGCACAAATAGATTGTAGGCAGATAACTATAATATCCAATTAGTAACCAAAAGCACTGTCATCATATAAATAGTTTTACGTTGAGTTTGAACGATCACAAAGTTACATCAACAATGATAGAGACACAATTTTCAAAACTAAAGCAAAAACACAACAAAACTGTCTCCAAAATCAAACAAAATAATTAGACTAGTAGAGATGAAAAGTGTGCACCTTGATAATGAAAAACAGTAACCAAACGACCAAGTGATGTATTCGGCCGAGTAATCTCTTTGCTTAAGACATTTGATGCCCTGTATATAATGATGTTACAGATTTAGCGGCACATGTCTCCAATATTCAACAATACCTTTATGTTTTTCGCATCATTTCGATAACACCGAACAGCGAACGCGAAGTTTGTATCACTTAACCCTCTTATAGACTCAAAAGAAAACTATGAAACTTTTTGCAAATTCAAAAATTTGTGTAGACAAAAAATGGGTTTTCTTCTGTGTTTTTAAAACGATCATCTCATACATACATCGATCATTTCTCTCTCTTGATGCGAAACAGTAATTTTTTCTCAAAAATGAAGATCCGTTTTCCAGTTTGATTATGCCTCCTCAACTATCGATCCAAACTAATCAGTTTATGAAATTAAAGTCATTGGTGTTCATCCGTGTTCTTTCAATTGATTTTTTCTTTCCTCCCTAACCTCCATTAAATCTTGTGGAACTTTTAATGGAGTTTCTAATCTCCTTTATCTATTATTTTTAGTTTATTTTTCCCTACAACTCTATTTCTTAGTCTAATGACTGATCTTAACTAGTCACTATCCATCTTCCAGATCTTATTTCCTCTGATTATGATTTATTTGTTTTTGCAAAATCAATAAATCTTTCCTGTTTTTCTTTATCGTTAGATTAGATCTTTCCCCCTTCCTTTTTGTTTTTTCTATTTGGAATCTAATGGATTTCTAACCTTCCCTGTTTGCAGGTACTCTTGTTCTCTTCATTATGGAAGCATTCCAGTATTGGAACCTCACATCTGTAGTTCTCCTTCTATTTGAAGAAGTTTAAACTCAAACAATAATTCCTGGTAAGTAGGAATTGAATTCTTCCATTCACGTATTTTATTATTTCCTGAATTCTAGCATTTAGTTAGCAGGATTGTTAGTTGGTTCTACCACCTGTGTTAGTGGGTGAGTAATGGTCAGTAAGTTAGTTTGTTTTTAATCGTGTTTATGTGATTGTTCATGTTGTTAGTGGGTTGTAAACATGTGCAGATTCTCACCTATATAATGGTGGTCTGATTGTTCTTTTAATTAATCGAATTCAGTGATTCTACAAGTTGTAGTAGAAGCATATCTTTGTCTCCAGTTTCTTTGTGCATTAAGTGTTTGTTATTTTGTCTGTGTGAAAACTGTGCAAGTTGTAGCATAGTTGTTCACTACTCTGATTCAATCTTTGATCCTTAGAAAAGTACTCTGATTTCTAACACTATTTACAGTATTGATTCAATCCAAGACTTTATTGTCGTCATCTTCTCCAGCAGTTTTGCAAGCCATCAACATCAAGATGGATTATCCATGTATGTTCCAGTATTATTCTCTAAATCAAGTTTTTGATGTTACTGATGTTAACCCAGTTCAACAGTCAGAATCGGTGTTCTTCAATCGAATCGGTGGTCAGAATTTTTTCAATTTTCTAAAATTGGAACTCTCCAAAAATTGTCATTTTAATTTTTGGAGTTGTGAGATTAAGTTTTGGAAGAAGACTACAACAACTAGAAACAAATATACAGCTCTTAAGGTGGTTTCAGAAATGGTGTCACCTTCAAGTTACCATACTACTGCTTCAATAAAAAACCAAATAAAACTGGGAATGAAAAACTCTTTAGGTACTACAAAAGCGATGTCTCACAGTACTGAAGAATGGTCAAATATCTTGATTGGAAGAATCTTCTCAAAGGTGATTACTGAAATAGAAGATGTTAAAAAGGAGATACAACTCATACACACTAGACCGAGAAGAAAGGCGAACCGCTGTATGGACAAGAATATTTTCATATTCAAGTTTCATTCAACTGAAATGGCTAACAATGTCCTGGAAAACTATCCATGGAATTTGGAAAAATGTAATTTGAATCTCCAACATTACAACTCTTCGATTTCTGTCAGGGAGTGGTTGTCTAATCACCAGAAATTGAATGGAACATTTCAACATTCCATATTAGAGCATCAATCAATAACTTTGGTGTTTGAATCTATAGAAGATTTGGGTGAGAAGTTCACAGTGCGTCCTGAAAAATATATGCAAAGACTGGGAAACTTAGCTACTGCAAGGATTAAAATTGCTTTGTGTAAACTGGGCAATAGGAGTGGTTGGTCAAACAACGCATCTGGTGGTTCAATTTGGTTACGTCGTCACAGGGAGAAACAACCACAAAATGAAGACGCAGACGAGGAGGTTAACATGAGGGAGAATAATACTGGAAACAATTCTATGGTTGTTGATGGTATGAGGCATGATCGGACTGAGGAAGGAGACAATGATGCTGGGGAAATCTTCCATGGAAGGCAAGATACCTCTGCAAATTTGGTAAAAAATATCTACCCTCAATTTTTTAAATTCAATATTTCTTCCTCTAGTTTTAATTCTGTTAAGTTCCATACTGCTCACAAAAAATTATTTTTTTCTATCAACATGAAGCTTTTATCTTGGAATCTGCAAGGTTATGGAAACAAGAAAACGAGAAATCACCTTAGAGAACTTGTGAGAAGTAATGACCCTGATATAGTTTTCTTGAGTGAAACTAAAACCTACTTCAAGAAAATGTCAAACTTTATTAGACCTCTGAATTTTCCCAATTATAGGATTATAAATCCCATAGGCCTTGCAGGGGGATTATGTCTCCTCTGGAAAGATGGTCTAGATTTAGAACTCATAAATGAGACACCACAAATCATAAACTGCTACCTTAGAGCTGATGCAAGGGTAGAAAAAATTATGTTATCTTGTTTTTATGGTCTCCATAATAATGAAGATAGAGAAACACAATGGAATTTTCTGGCTAATACTAGAATGAACTCTGATTGTCCTTGGATTTTGATTGGTGATCTTAATTTAATTGTTGATAACTCTGAAAAGCTAGGAGGTAAAGCTGCTGATCAACACCAAATTGAGTTTGCAAACAGCTTATTTGATGATACAGGTCTCAATGAAGTGTCTTTCACAGGTAATCCATACACTTGGTCTAACCGAAGACAAGGTAACGCTCTTATTCTAGAAAGACTAGATAGAGCCCTAGGAAATATTGACTGGTTTACTTTCTTTCCGGACAGTCATATTTTCCATCTAGCTCCAGTAGCTAGTGATCATAGTCCCATTTTGCTCACTTCTTCTAGAAACCTAAATCCTACTAGGAAACCGGTCAAATTCAACAAATGTTGGCTTAGAGATCCAAAATGTAGAGAGATTGTGCAACATTTTTGGCAATGTAACCTTCCAGGTTCTCATGCTTTTAAGCATAAAAAATCTCTTCAATCTGTTAAGTCTGAATTAAGAAACTGGAACACCAACATTTTTGGCCATATTCAAAATCAAATTAAAAATATCAATAATCAGTTAGAGAATCTACATACTCGGGGTGTTATGGACCGGAGTGATAGTAGATTAATAGATCTAAACAAACAGTTAGATCACTGGAATGATATTAACCAAGATTTCTGGAGCCAAAGAGACAAGGATGAGGATTTCAGATACAATGATAAGAATACAGGTTATTTTCATGCTAAAGCAAATTATAGGAAAAAGAAAACTCAGATTGATGTTATACAAGATTCTACAGGTATATGGTTAACTGAAAGATCTCAGATAGCTAATAATCTTCTAAAGCATTTTGCAGGTATGAGCATCTCTTCTAATCCTGTTGATAATACTGATTTTATTAATCATATACCTAATTGCATTACTGAATCTGACAATAACAATCTTCTGAGAATGCCTGAAGCAGATGAGATTAAAAATATTGTGTTCAGCATGAAGCCTTGGATATCACCGGGACCCGATGGCTTTCCACCAGGATTTTATCAAAAATTCTGGGACATTGTTGGACCTGACACGGTAAGCATGGTTCAAACCTTTTTTCATTCAAAGTATATCCTTAAAGAATCTAATCACAATTTTCTATCTTTGATTCCTAAGATTAATTGTCCTAAAACGGCAGCTGACTTTAGGCCAATAAGTCTCTGCAATACCTCTTACAAGATCATATCCAAAATCATGTCATCTAGGCTGAAGCCAATTTTAAATAAAATTATATCTCCTTATCAAGCGGCTTTCTTACAGGGGAGAGTTATGACGGACAACATTTTCATTGCTCATGAATTGGTAGATTCTATGAAGAAAACTAGATCTAAAAAAGGATTTCTTGCCCTTAAACTAGATATGTCTAAGGCATTTGATAGGATAGAGTGGTCTTTCCTCATAAATTGGTTGAAGAAATATGGCTTTCATAATGATTTCTGCAATATGATTTATCAATGCATTTCTACTGTGTCTACCTCCATTTTGTTAAATGGATCTCCAGGTGATTTATTTTTCCCTCAAAGAGGCTTGAGACAAGGAGATCCCTTGTCTCCATATCTCTTTATCTTGTGCATGGATGCTCTTTCTAGAGCTCTTATTCAAGCGCAACAGGAAAACAAAATCCATGGGTTCAAAGTTTCTAAAACTGCTCCTGCTATTTCCCACCTTTTCTTTGCGGATGATTGCCTTATTTTCTGTAAGGTAAACTCAGCTGAAGTTCAAAATCTTAATAACATCATTACTAGTTTTTCTACCATTTCGGGGCAAGCTATTAACTATGAGAAATCTGCTTTAGCTTTTACTCCTAAGACTGATTGTGGTTTAAATAATTCTATTACTAATATTTTGAACATAAAAAGAATTGGTTTGCAGAATAAGTACTTGGGAGTTCCTCTTCTTCTCCAAAAGAAGAAAATGGATTCTTTTAAACCTATCCTGGAAAAATTTGATTCTAGACTAAACAACTGGAGTACTAAGTGGTTCAACACGGCAGGTAAGACAACTTTAATCCAAACTACTCTAGGTTCTTTGGCTACCCATCAAATGGCAGTTTTTCCTATGCCGAAGGAGCTAACTGACAAGATGGATGCCATTCAAAGAAGATTCTGGTGGGGAAAAAAGGAAGGAAATAGAGGTGGATACATTAAAAATTGGGATAACATAGCTGCTTCTAAACATGTAGGAGGCTTAAACATTAGAAAGGCTGAACAATTCAACAAGGCTCTTTTAGCTAAATTAGCATGGAGATTAGTTAACGAATTTGATTCCTTATGGGCTCAAATTATGGAACATAAATACTTTCTAAATTTGAATCCTCTTAGAGATCTTGTTACTCCTAATGGATCTTGGATCTGGAAGGGTATTAATCAAGGCTTAGATACTATTATAGTGAATCATTGCTGGGAAATAGGTACAGGGGAAAATGTTTTTATATGGAGAGATATTTGGGTTCCAGGTTACAATGGATACTTGCCATTTACTTTCCAATCAAATAGTCTTAGAACTGTTAACCAACTTTTAAATAATGATACCAAATGCTGGAATGTTAATCTGTTAAACATTTTGTTTGATACTCATACCATGTCACTCATTTGCAGGATTAGAATTCCATTGTATAGAAAGGACAAAATAAGATGGATTAGAAGCAAGAAAGGTGATTTCACTGTTAAATCAGCTTAGAATACATTATGTGATGCTCATCCCACTGCTGTCACTAATAGGTTAACTATGTTTCCCTGGAAAAGACTTTGGAAAATGAATCTCCCACCCAAAATCTTGTTTTTTATTTGGAAATGCATCCAAAACTGTGTCACTGTTAGAAATAGGATAGGAAGACATATTAATAACTTTGATATGTCTTGTCCTTTATGTGGTACTGGAGAGGAAACAATTCAGCATCTATTTAATGATTGTCAGATGATTCATAGAATTTGGTTTGCTTTAGATAATGTTCTTTTTGCACCGGCTATAAACTGTAATTTCAATACTTGGATTATGAATTGCTTTACTGCTAATAATTTTCACTGTGATTCTTATCAAAAATCTTTGAGATTTATATGCATAAGCATGTGGAATATTTGGAAGTAAAGATGCACAGTGGTGTTTGATGGAGTACAGGTAAACCTTCAGAACATTATTGCTGTGGTGCAAAAGAACATTGTTGAATGGGAATCTTTCATTGATACTTCGACAAATCAAAGATCACACATACTGAAAACTCAAGAATGCTGGAATTGTCCTGAAAGTGGTTGGAAGAAAATAAATGCGGATGCATCCTTTGATAAAAATGCAAACAATAATATCGCGGGTATTGGACTGATATTAAGAAACTGTGCAGGTACTTTTGAAGCGGCCAAAGGAAACACAGTAACTGCCATGGACGAAGAACGGGCTGAAGCTTTAGCTTGTCTTGAAGCGGTTGAATGGTCAATAGCTAAAGGAATTGTGAGGCTTCACCTAGAGTCGGATAATATTAATATTGTGTCTGCCATTAATGGCTCCTTAAGTAGTATCGGTTGGACTACTAGTAATGTTGTCCAAGACTGTCTAGTTAGATTAAATTCTATTAATCAATGGGTATGTACCTATGTTAAGAGATCTGCAAACTCTTGTGCAGATACTCTAGCTAAAAATGCTAGATTGCACTCTAAAATTGGGGAATGGTCTTACGCTCCAATGTTTCTATCAAAGAACTTGGAAAGAGACTCAAACAATGTAACTATTTAATCCTATCAATGATATCTTTTTCCTATCAAAAAAAAAAAAACATATGAAACAATGCGACGGTTGAGATCCAATTGATACTGACCATTGGATGATGTCCAATCAATTAAAGTTGCAACTGTCCATTTCGTCCAAACTTTCTGTAAGCTTGGCAAAGGGGCGTAAAGAAATGGTAGAGGGGCGGCAACCTAATAAGACAAAAAAGGTCATTACAAGTAAATTCAAGTGCCCCTTATCTATCATCATCTGGAAATGACTAATTAGCCCTTATTGTTAATAATCAAGTTTAGTAATGATAATCAAGATTAGTGTTGATAATCAAGATTAGTAATAATAATTAATTTTCACTTATTATAACTCTAAAATCAGATTTTTAGAGTTATAAAAAAAAAAAAAATTAGAGGAGAAGAAAAAAGAAAACTTATGTGATACTTGTGAAACCCTAGATTTTGATTCACTCAACCAAAATGAGTGATTCCAGTGACCCGATATACTTCTAAATTAGTTCCAATTAGCTTTTTCTCGCTCAAAATTATTTAAATTACATAACAAAATCAAAACTTTTGAATTTTCAGAAGAACTTACGGTTGCAATTTTGCTCGTGACCAACCGTAACTCTTAGTTACGGTTCGTAATTTATCGAATAGCAACCGTAACTGGTTAAATTTGGGGAAGATCCAATCGCAAAACCAGTTACGGTTGTTAATTAAGTTTGGGCAACAACCGTAACTAAATTACGGTTGGTAACTAATGAATCGATTCCAACCGTAACTACCTACGATTGATGTGTCAACTTAACTTTTAAACCGTAAATCATTATTTGATAAATTCTTAAGACACGGGATTATTTACGGTTGGTATGGTTGTTTGAGTAACAAACCGTAACTCAATTACGGTTGATAAATATGATGCAAATAAAAACCGTAACTGGACATATTCTCAAAAATAAGAACTTACGGTTGGTATTTGAGTTTAAACCAACCGTAACATCAACCCAATCTACAGTTACGATTCGTATTTGAGTTATTACCAACCGTAACTAGCATAAACCCAGAAATTTCAATTTCAATTTTCATACAAAATCCTAATTTTTGATAAAAGATTAACTTAAATCCAACACGATAAACTAAACCCTAACTGGGTTTTTCCAAACATTTTTCAAATCGCCGATTAATCGAAGACGATGACATTTTCGGTTTTAATAGAGGTTAGGGTTGATGGAGGAGAAGAGAAGATGAAAAAAAAAACTGATTTGATTTTGGTTAATTAAAAAAAATTGATTTGATTTTAGTTAATTTAAGGTGAAAGGGGTAATCTAGTCAATCTACACCTCTATAAGACACCCCTAACTAATAAGAGGGACATTGTTATCACACTTGCCGCCCCTTTACCAAGCTTGTTATGTAAGGTCGCGACCGTTTTGTTAATTGACTGTCAGCCATCCAACTTGTTTCATCAGACTAAACCTTAGTTGAACCAATTTTTTTATTCATTTTGGAAATAATCTTGAGCGGCCAATTCAAGACTATATTTCGTACGGATCATCTTTCTATGCCATTGCGCATTCAATAATCTGTATATAAATATCTTATAAAAATGTTATGTACAAGTAGAAGAGGGAGAAAAAAAAAATCAAAAACCAAAAAGTAACCAGGTGTTAATCATTTTAACCGTGACAAAATACAAGAGCACTTTAGTACTATTTTTTGTAAATACAACCAAACATTTTAAGTACAATAGAATCAACAATTACCCAATACTTGAACCACCACTTCTCTTTGTTTAGAAGCAAAATCAAGAACAAGCCTAAAAATCCAACTCCAAACCCCAATGCAATAGTACCATAGAACAACAGTCTCTCATCTTCATCGATTTCATTTGTAGGGGTATGAGCGGTTGTATTTTGGCCGACCTTGCAATCTTTCTTTGTAGGGAACCCACATAATAAAATGTTCCCTAGAAATATTGAGCCATCCCAACTCAAAGTATCAAAGTGAGATCCTTTTGGAATCTCGCCACTTAGCATATTGTGAGATAAGTTCAGAATGGCAAGAGAGTCTATTGATGCTAAGGATTGTGGAATGGATCCAGACAATCTATTATGGCTTAAATCTAAGGATTCTAAACTAGACATGTCTCCGATGCTCATTGAAATATTTTCCGAAAAATGATTGTTAGACAAATTAAGCATATAAAGCCCTTTTAATAAACCTATCTCTTCTGGAATGTTTCCGTCAAGATTGTTGCACGACAGGTCGATCCATGAGGTATAACTGTGTAACATTGCAAATTGGCTGATCGAAGTACCTTTTACCACCGTATTCAATGGCACCGGCCCAAAAGCAAAATAATTAATCGAAAGTGTATCATTAAGTCTGCTCGTTAGCTTCTTAAGGTTCCCTAGTTTGCTAGGAATTAAACCTGTGAGATTGTTTTGCGACAAGTCCAGAACACGAAGTTGATGCAAATGAATAGCCTCTTCAGGGATAGACCCATTGAACTTGTTTGACCTTATAGAAAAGATCTCAAGGTTACGGAGGGAACCAAGCATAGCGGGTATATTGCCTCCAATCTTGTTATTTGCTAAATTGAGAACTTTCAAGAACTGAAGTTTAACGACCGAATTTGAAAAAGTACCATCGAGATTGTTGTCATTTAACTGAAGGTACTTCAATTTCTCTGCTCTTTCAAGCTCATCTGGAATACTTCCAGTGAAATTGTTATTTCCAAGACTAAGATACATAAGATTGCTACAGGATCCTATACTAGCTGGTATAATCCCCGAAAGAAAGTTGTTATCTAAAGACAATAGTTGCAACCGGGTTATATTGCTCAAATCTTTTGGTAATGACCCAGTTAATTGATTGTCGAAAAGAGCTAATTGAGTTAAATTTCTCAGATTACTAATAGAAGTAGGTATTGGACCAGTTAGTTTGTTTGGGATTTTGATAAACTACACCCTATGGGGTTTGTATTTTCTAAACTACACCCGTTTTTTGCTAAATTGATAAACTACACCCATCATCCATAAAACTGTTAAGGCCCACCATGTATATATCCAGCCGTAGGATTATCAAAATTAATCAACGATGGAGATTTATTTGAGATGCGGAAATTACCTATGTACCCATAGCTGGAAAACAAAATAGTTCCGAGAAAACCTTTTCATTTCTTCTCACCTCACTCGACCGACTCTTCCACAAAGCCTACCATCGCCCTAACCGAATCATTGCACCACCACCACCACCGCTACTAACACCATCACCTCTAGCACCTCCTCCTTCTTTTTCTACTAACAAGTACACAACCATCAGTGTAACAAGAGGTTGCATTTTTTTGGTCCGTTTCAATTCAAACTATTTTTGTTCATAGGAGATGTAAATCATGGCGAGATCAAGGCTCAGTTGGTTGATTCATGTGATGGATTTATGTTCTCATGTTGGCAACTGTAATGGTGTTTGATTATTATGAAATTCGGGAGGTGAATTCAAGCTTATGGTGCTGATAGAAAGCTAATGGTCGTGAGTTTATTTTTGTGGAGGCTTAGCAATTTCGTAGTTGACTTTACAGTAACAACGATTGGTATTTTCGGGAGATGATGTTTACTGCAACACCAATGAAAAAGGGTTCTCTTACGATTTGAAAATTGGGTTTTGAGGTTGATACGATCTGAAGTTGAATTAAAATTGAACATTCTCAATTGAGAAACCAACAGATGCAATAATGGAGATTTTGGGTCAATTACGGTTGATGAGAAAACATCAGGGAGAAAGGGAGTTTAATTTGATGGTCGACGTTGAGAAGAATTAGGTCTTTTCGTAACTGATTTTTGTTAAAATTGTTTGATGGGCTGTTCAAGCCTGTGGATGATGAGATCTAGCCGGACTGGAGAAAGAGGTGATGTAGCCGAGATGGAGAACGGTTGTGTGTTGGTGGTGGATCGAGCGTGAGGTGGATAAAGTTGAACTGGTTGTAACCGGATTTGGAAGGAATAGTCGGACTCTGATCCAGGGGTTTTTCAGTCATTTTCAACTCAGTTCAACTCGGGCCGAGTTGACACTTAACGTCCATTAACCGTTTTAATGAAAAAACGGGATCGAAAAGTGAAACTGGGTGTATTTTGGCAATTTAGCAAAAAACGGGTGTAATTTAGGAAATACAAACCCCATAGGGTGTAGTTTGTCAAAATTCCCTAGTTTGTTCACATGCAAAGCTAAGTAAACAAGAGATCTTAAATTTCCTATATCTCGAGGTATTGGACCAAAGAAGTTATTTTCATCATACATGTATAAGGCATCTACGTTGGTCAGATTGCTTAAAGACACAGGAAGTGAACCACTAAAATTATTTATGGAGAAACTTAAGAATCTAAGAGATTTAAGATTTTCGATTTCTCGGGGAATAGTGCCGAAAATGAAATTTTAACGGACGGTAAACCCAACCAAATTGGTCAGATTGCAAATAGAAGTAGGGACTAAACCACTAATTTCATTATTGTTTAACCTAAGATGAGTTAGAAAATATAAATTGACAATTTCTCGAGTGATGCCTCCATTGAGTTGATTATGAGACAGATCAAGGTGAGTGAGTTTTGAAAGGTTACCGATTTGGAAAGGAATGGATCCGAAGAGTCTGTTGCCGCTCAAATCAAGACTAACAAAGTTGGAGAAAGATGAGAAGTTGAAACTATGGAGTGTACCTTGTAAACCCAAATCCGTCACATTCAACTCTGTGACACTACCCTCTTCGTTACAAGTGATTCCATGCCATTTGCATGGACTCATTGTACCAACGGTGGAATTGCTTTCCCAAGATGGAAGGAGAGAAGATGTTTGATTGATAAGGGTTGATTTCCATTTCAGAAGGGCTTCTGCTTCTTCACTTAGGTGTACTTTTTTTGTATGATTGGTAGAAGTAAATGAAGAACTTGAAGCAAAAATAACGGCATTAGAAGAAAAAAACAATGCTCCCAACACGAAAGAAATAACAGTGGCATTTATTCTCACCATTTTGATAGTTTTTTTTTCTTTGAAGTAGTAGCTCTAAGATACAAGAATGATCATGTTCTTATATATATATATATATATGCTTCTAGTATAAAAGAAGTTAGCCGAAATACAAATGTGCAAACTAAAGTCTGGGGAACTATTATCAGGGTCAAGTCTTTCGTAGTCCTTTTTGACACTGTTATAAGTCTGTTTCACAGTAAATTAAAGCTGATTTTTCATGAAATTTTAATGGACCACAATCTTCCCTCATCAACACTCTTACGATCATGGATCCTTGGCGACTAGTCCTGACGTACATTTATCTGACTAATGAAAAGTTGCGATTTTTCCTTTTGAAGTTGCCAGCCAGCTATAAACCGTTCATTTGGATAAAAAGTCTCACAAGATCACCAAAACAAAAATAAAATTGACCAAGAAATTACAACTGCTCTTAAAAATGTCATGGTTGCTTGAGTCATTTCCCCAATCATGTCGAAATCAGAGTCATTTCAGTCGCTCATAAACCGCCGGTTTTCATCGTAGCCGAATCCACTTTCCCCAAATCTTCGCGAGAGAAATTTTTGAACCATGTTCCTTCCATGCCATTTCCTCATTCTCTTTTCTCCGAAAAGAAAAACTGTATCAACCATGACCATCTATTGGGAATATGAAACATTGACTTCAAACGTTCAATGTTTAGGCTATTTCATGTTTATAAAAGACAAGATAAGCCTTGAAAATAAATGTCAGAAAATGGTTCTTAGCAAGTCGGTGCGACTATCCATCAATTGTGCATGGCTGCTAATGGGGACTGGTTTTGCTTGGGGTGTACCAAATGCTAATAAGACAAAAAAGTATTTGCCTTGGGGTTGGTACACCCCCAAGCAATTTGGTACCCCACTAGCAGCCTTGCAATTGTGCACATCAACGAACAAGAGTAGCTGGGTGGAAACCTAGTGCCCTAGGAGGCCAGTATTTCTAAGTTTTCAAAAAAAATTATTTGTCGCACCCAATTTTCGTGCTCGTAGTGCATCCAAACTGAGGCACCCTAGCTGCTGTAGGGCATAGAGGGAAAAGAGAGGAAGGTTTTCTCAAGAACTGGGGTTCCCGTATCTCAAGGTTTAAGGGTCTTCAGACAAGAAATCTCTGTGTGTTCAACTTCATCTATCCATGGAAGACGAAAGATTATTATCAGCATCATCAACAGATAATGAAAACCCATCAAAACCATCTAATGGAGAAGATTATACTGATCATGAATTGGTAATGAGTGAAGTTCATCTTGGTTGCCCTCCTAATTTCTCTGGTCCTTACGTTTCTCACTTCACCTTCCCTTTCCCACCATCAGGTAACAACTTCTATCAGTGATGGATTATATTGATTAATTACTAATATTTGTTGTCAGGAGTGTTTTCTAACATTTGGGTTTCAATTGAATTGCAAATTGTGCATCTTTAATTAGGATGGTTTATTTGAAGTGCTCTAGTAAGTGGGTTTCGATTGTATTGCGAATTATTCATCTTTGAATTGCTGTATAGTTAAATAGGATGTATTTATTTGGTGTTCTAAAAAATGGATTTCAATTGAATTTTGCAAGTTAATCAATATTCACTCTTTCCCAATGGCTATGCTACAGTACTTTGTTTGATTGTTTTAAGCAGTGTTGTTCTCAGATTAGCAAATTAAGTACTTTTTGTAGTAATTAACTTCGTAATTTATTTGATGATCTAGTATTTGATGCAGAGGTGAAAAAGCAAAGTGTTGTCATGAACGTTGAAGAAAAATTGCCATGTCAAATGATGAATTTAGATGAAGATGAAGATGGTGATCTCGTTCTACCTAGACGTACCAGTAAGTCCTTTTAAGGTTTGCCATGAATCCTCTTATGTGTATATATCTCCTACATTGTTTGATTCCCAAACACTGTAACGGCATATTGCTAAAGCACTAGTGTTAGTGTACGACTGTCAAATTACTTAGAACGAAACGATGATATTGATCTTTTCCTCAAAACGAATTTCTTATACAGTACAGTTTGTGCAGAACAGTCGAATAGTGTTCGAATGACTATGCGACATAGTATCACATCATCAATTCCAAGTGTTGGATTGCAGGTAATGCATGAGTTACCCTGATTCTTTGTAGTTGATTAATGTCTTAGTTCTCTCACATATTCCTCCTGTTAGGTGTGGAAAGCAGAACTTGTATTGGCTGATTTCTTGTTGCATAGTATGTTCTCTTCATCTGACTTCGTTGGAGTTGTTTCTGTAGAACTTGGTGCTGGAACAGGTACCTTACTCACTGTTCCGTTATAATTGAACTTGACACATAGATAGATACAGATGCTTAGTGTATTATCTGAATTATCGAGTTCTGAAATTTTCTTTTGTGGTTGGTCTTCTTAGCTTGCATCATTTTCTAATGATATAAATATTGTATAATCAGGGTGTATGATATTCGCATCAGAGACTAGTTGCTCTCATATTGCTAAACTAGTAGAATTTCTTTGGCCTCATGGCCGGGGTTGATATATTGAGACCCGTAGAGTGAAAGGTTTTGAACCCTCGGAGTTCACTAATAACAATAATAAGTTGAACTGGGAGTTGCATTCATAACAACAATAACAACAATAAGTTGAGTTGGGAGTTGCATTCAGTCATCTAAAATTTATGCAGGCAGCAAGTAAACTACTTGGCTTTTCTTCTTGCAAGAAATGGTTAAGTTAATAAATTCATGTTTTCACCAAATAATGTTGGAGCCGAAAAGACATTCTGGCACTGGAAGAATATCTCGAAATATTCCCAGACAATAAGTATTTTACATCAATACCAACGGAAGTAGTTTCTTTGGAGAACCAACCAAGCCAAAGTGAGACACCCAAGACGTTTGAGATAATGAAGAGAAGCCCATTTGTAATAAATGATATCTACTGAATTTGTTCCCATTTTTTTCTCTTCTTCCAAATGAACGTAGACTAGTCACTTGACAATATTATGTGAATTATGAGAACTTTGTTAAGTTCATGTAGGATATGTTTACCAATGAGGCAATAACTTAGCCAGCATGTATGGCTGTTGCATAGCTTTATTTGACTTAATATACATATCATTGAACAGCGAGTATTCATCTGTGACAGGATTTTGTCTCGCTGTCTTTACCAGGGTTGCTTGGTATACTACTGGCACGTGTTGCTAAGACTGTTTTCCTAACAGGTATGTGATGCTGGGAATTTATATGCCTTAATTTCCTAGATTTCTTTTCTTGCATTACAGTAATGTGGCGTACATACAAAATTAGTTCGGAGGAAATAGATTCTGAATATTATGGAGAAATTGAAGAGTAATGAAACTGAATTTCGATAAAGAAGAATGATGGCGTTTCGTTTCTGAGAGTTTTCTTTTAAAATTTCACTTATAACCATTGCCTTCCGTGCATTTTCCTACTAGACCATGGTGAAGAAATACTCAAGAACTGTGCACTGAATGTTCATCTGAACTCGGAGATTTTTAAAGAACATGCAACTTCAGTATTTGTACGTGAAGTTGATTGGATTAATTCGTGGCCACCAGAAGTTGAACAATGTGATTCATCTGATGAAAGGTAAAGTACTTTTGTCTATGTTGATTCTGTTGTCCATCGTTCATTTGGCTTGTGCAGTTATATCGTACATGGTTTTGCAGCTTTTGCTCATTACTGTCATTTTTGTTTTGATTTGTTCCTTAGGATGACATGTCTGTCTTCAATTATTTATACTGCAGTTTTTCATGGACCCCATCAGAAATCGGGGAAGCTGAGGGAGCTTCATTGCTCTTAGCTGCTGATGTAATTTATAATGATGATCTGACTGATGCGTTGTTCGGCACGTTGCAGAAATTGATGTCACGAGGTTCCACGAAGGTACTAATTACAGTAGTTGACACATAATTATATCGAATCTTATTGGAAAATAAATACAAATAAATCTGGACGAATGCTGTCCTATTCAATGGTCCCAGCAGGAAAGGATCCTAAGACTGCGAAAATTATGTCCTCACCATTGATATAACTAAATGATATAGCTGCTCAGACGATTGTAAAAATGCATCAAAAGTTAGCTAAATTTTAGTGATATTCGAGAAAGCTAAACTTTCCACTAACATCTTTTAGGGTCAGAACTCAGAAGTTAAATATGACCATGTCTTCTTCTTTTTCGTGTTCTAGGTGTTATATTTAGCTCTGGAAAAACGGTACAACTTCAGTCTCAATGACCTTGACGTCGTTGCAAACGGGTATTCACGTTTTAAAAGTTATCTGAAGGATGACACTGGTAAGCCTCCTGGAACACACTAGCAAGAGCAGCTCGTTTTACAATTTTGTTAACTTCATTCATTAAAGTTTGGAATAGTTTAATTGCAGAATACAGTTCACTAGAGAACAGTAAATTGCCCCATTTTGTTGGTAAACTTATCGACCTCACGGATATTCCGCAGTATGTGAGGGAATATGACAGAGGAAATGATGTAGAAATTTGGCAGATCAGATACATCTCACCTTGCAATTCAACTAGCTAAACCTTTTTATTTGCACTTTTTCTTTTGGTTGTCTACCCATAGAAATGCTTCTTTTGTCTGTTTTAAGATACAAGCCAAATGGAAAAAAAAGCAAACAGGTATCCTAAATACAACACCTAGTATCGACATTAACTTAAATCCAAATGTTTGTGACTTTTGGTGAACTGAAATAATAGTTGGGACTTGGCCACTTGGGAGCTAATTTTCCGAGTCTTTGTTGCACCTAATTTTGAAACTTGTTCACTAAATCTTGTTGCAACTAACTGTATGACTCTTATGCATCTTAATGCCTAGCAAAGGAAGCATGGCCGTTATTATAATGTAAACAGTCGCCGCTAGCCCAATCACCCAATAGTAAATCTCCACTGCTCTTGTACTGCGAATTACCGGCTCTAATATGCCTCTGTCGACGGATCCGGCCTCACTGCAAAGTACAGTGCTTGTGTGAGTAACTCGGGGGATGCATAAAGTAAGCTTAAATGTTGTGATGGAACTTCACCACCAACTTAATTACCAACTTGGTGGATAACTCTGTATCCACATATTGGAAATTTGGAACTGCTCCAAGGTCAGATAAGTTGAATTTAGTTGTAAAGTGATACCATAACTCGAGACAAACTCAAAAGTGATGATGATATGATGTCGACCCATATCCTCCACCAAGGTCCAAGCATATTTAGTCAAAAATCATTATTCTTATAAAATCTCAAACATAACGAAAAAGTAATCAATTGACAAAAAGTTTTGTACAACTGATTATGTTTGCCAACAATTATTTTTTTCAAATACCTGTATAGTGCCATGACATATCATTTTCATACGTATCTATCTTTGTGTTCTTTGAACGTTATATTCTTGCTTTCTTTTGACATCCCGCCCACACGGCCACACCATTAAATCTAGTCGGTTCAAAAGATTTATTCTTAGTAGCCCTAGCCTATAAGCTGCTTAGTAGATCAGAAAGAGACACATCGGTAATTATGCTATATAATATTTATGCAAAGAGAGAATCAGAATTTTTGAAAATTATATTTTATGGCCGTAGAGGCTCCATTGTTGCAACATGTATAGAGGTGGTGACATTCCCTTTCCAACCATGGAGAATGTTTTTTTTGACAAACAAATGGCTGTATGTATGTGCTATACTGTAAAGGGGTTTGTCCAGTACATAAATTATAATTTGTTTCACAGGTGTGTAGCGCGATTGTGTCTTATGTGGTCGAGATCTTTGGGGATCTATATATTAACAGTGAATAAACTATAAAGTCACTGCCGGGACAGCAAATATGCATCCATGCATATGCGTTCGAGATTATCATATTGCCACTTCCCGGATTTGCATGCCTTAGAAAATCTCCAATAGTACATTTAAAAATTCATAATTTCTGCTCACGATGCGAAAAACGGCCGTGAAACATGTTTTTATGGTCGGTCGCACTATCAACCTATTTTTTATTATAAACATCATTTTTTTTCTTCCAATGAACCGATTTTCTTTTTTTTTCTTTGCAAGATTGTTTTTGCCATGGACGTCTTATTTACCAAAGCGTATTAACGGACGATTCAACATGAGAAGACAATCACTCTACAATCCTTTCTCAAGCACAGCATGAGATTGTCATCTTGCTCTCTTGGTAAGCAATAAACGACATTTCATCTGCCGTCATAGGCCAACAAAGGGTGCACCTTGGCATGTGAAATCCTCAATTAGCTCTTCCCGGAGCCTCCTTTGCGATTCCAGGAGGCTCCAATGCACCCTTTGGCCGTCCGTTATTGTAACCCTGCCCCAAACGGTCACAAGAGTAAAACACACGGTCCCACACCTCACCATCCGTAAGATCTAATGATATTCTCAAACAGGGCCCACACTCCCTAATCAACGGTCAAAATAAACACAATTTATTCTCTAGATCACATCGCAAAAAATGGGTCCCACTCGCGAAAAAGTACTGCACAATTTGTTCGTTTTCTAAAGGAATGGGTCCTACCTTTTTAACAGCATCTCCCTTACAGTATGCTGTACTCATACTTAGTCATTACACACAGGCAGCCAACACCTCTTTCCAAAAATTGTTAGGTTTCCAAGTTCCAATCTTGGAAAAAAAAAAACAAAAAAACAAAAAAAACCCAAAAATCTCAATGTTCAGCTAGAACAAACCCTAGATTTCAAAATCAGATCTTTTTCAGTGATGGGGTGTACACAATCGAAGATAGAGAATGAAGAAGCAGTATCAAGATGTAAAGATCGGAAGCAATTCATGCGTGATGCAGTAACAAAAAGGAATGCATTTGCAGCAGCACATTCATCCTATTCAGTAGCTTTAAAGAACACAGGAGCAGCATTAAGTGATTATTCACATGGTGAAGTTAATCTATCAAACCATCAAGATCTATTAATTAATCATAACCTTAATAATCTTAATAACCCATTACCACCACCACCACCACTACCACCTAATGCTACACAACAACCATCTTATGAAGCTAATTTACCACCCCCACCACCCCCATTACCTAATTTCTCACCTCAACCTCTTAAACGTGCTAATACTATGCCTGAGTTTAATGTATCTAAACCTGATCTGAAAGGGCAGCAGGAGGATACTATACAGGAGGAAGATGAAGATGATGAGGATGAGAATGGGGGTGAAAGTGTGGGGCATGATTTAAACCATCATAGAAGAAGTAGAGGTGGGAGGAGTGTTAGTAATGGTGGTAAACGTGATGTTGGTAGTAGTGGTGGTGGAGGAGGAACACAACAGCCTTCATCACCACCTCATACTCCTGTACCACCACCACCTGAATCTAAAGGTATGACTTGGGATTATTTCTTTTCAATGGATATGCCACATGTTCTGAATGAGAATGATGAGATTAGACCTGATAATGATGAGATTAGACCTGATAATGATGAAACTGAGTATCATATTCATAAAAGTACTACTAGTGGGTTTAGATCAGAGCATGTTGTTCATGAGGCTGGTGGAGGTAGTCACAGTAATGGTCATGTTCATGTTATTGATGATGATGAGGTTGAACCCCAAACACCTGAGAAAGTGGCTGCTGAGCCTCAAGTTCAAAAACCTAAAATGGTTCATTCAAATACTGCTCCTAATGAGAGGACTCAACCAGGAGGAAAAGGTGGAAAGAGTGTGAGTTTGTTGCAGGTTTTGGCTGACTTAGATGATCATTTTCTTAAAGCTTCTGAAAGTGCTCATGATGTTTCTAAGATGCTTGAGGCTACTCGTTTGCATTATCATTCCAATTTTGCTGATAATTCAGGTATACCCTTTTCTTTGTTGATTTCATTATCCGTTTTTTGTTTTGTTTTGGAGAATTTGGTGCAAATTTTGGAAGGGAAAGAGTAAAAAGACTGAAACTTTATGTTACAAGAGAAAGTCTTAGTTTGATTTCTGTATCTTGATTAATTTGGGTGTTTAATTGGATTGAGGGTTACTGGTGGGTTTTGTCTATTTAATCAAGATCTTGGAGAAAAGATGCCCCACTTGCTAGATAAACAGAACCAAATGCCGATATTATTTATGCTTCTGTACTTGTGGAGAGACTGGTGTTAGGGAAATGGAAGATATAATAAACTAGAGAAGTATCTGCTGGGAAATCAAGGAAAGGGGTATTGTAATAACTTGAATTCTATAATTTGTTTCGAGCTAGAACCTGAAGTGACAAGATTACCAATTTGAATCATTACCCTTAGATTTTAACTTCCCTGACCTAGTAATGACAAGATGCGGAAGGTTTTCTCATTTTCAAATCTTGTTATGGTCATTTTTCGTTAGTTTAGATATTTACTTCTTCAGCTGTCTTGTGAGAAGCATGCTGCAAGCTTTCATTTGTTTTATGCAGTTACTAATAGTTCTGTACTTTTGTTGTTTGCAGCTAATATTAATCACTCAGAAAGGGTTATGCGTGTTATTACATGGAATAGGTCTTTCAGAAATATGGGCAATGGTGACGATGGGAAGGATGATTTTGATTTAGAAGATAAGGACGAAACTCATGCCACTGTTTTGGATAAGTTGCTAGCATGGGAGAAAAAACTTTATGATGAAGTGAAGGTATTGATTTTACTGACTTTTGATTTATTTTTAACAAACTTTTGAGTGTTCAATGTATTAAATTTTTGGTCTTAATTTTATTTGCTTCGTCCTGTACCAGGCAGGTGAGCTAATGAAGCTTGAATACCAGAGAAAGGTAGCTTTGTTGAATAAGCAAAAAAAACGCGGTGCTGGCTCTGAAGCACTGGAGAAAACAAAGGCAGCTGTAAGTCACTTGCATACGAGATACATTGTGGACATGCAGTCCATGGACTCAACCGTTTCAGAGATCAACCGTCTGCGTGACAAACAGTTGTATCCAAAGCTTACTAAGTTGGTCGAAGGGTGGGTATCTTGAACAAGAATATTACAGTTGAATTGGATATTTTTTGTAGAGTACAAGGTTGTTCCAAATAATAAATCATGCTAGTTGCACCCATGTTGGATCATTTTGTACCTCCTGTTCTTAACGACGTAGCTCCTTTTGCCGTGCAATTTAACCTATGAATATTGCAACTATTGGTGTTGAGTGTTTCTTTCAAGAATTATAATCATGTTCATTCCTTTATTTGCAGCGCAGTTAACATTGTTCTACTATTTGAAACTTGTATGGCATCTCCTTTGTGAAGTCCTGTTTTCATGACTGGGTGCTTAGAAAGTGACCATACAGATTTCTTAGTTCCTCCTTTAGAGGCATTTTGGATCCGTAACAGAAAGAAATATAACATACCTGCTATAGACATGTTCTTATTAAAAAAATTTATCCAGTTTGATCCATTAGTCTGCTTCTGGTTATAGAAAATATGGATTAGCAATTTAATACTTTGGTGTTGAAATACAGGATGGCTGCGATGTGGGAGGCAATGCACCGACATCATGGCATCCAGCAGAGAATTTCTGAGAGTCTTAAGTATGTTGATATAAACCAGACCACCAATGAAACAAGTGAACAACACCATGAGCGAACTATCCAGCTTTGGGGAGTGGTCCAAGAATGGCATTTAAGTTTTGGTAAACTTGTGAGTCATCAAAAAGAGTACATACAAGCCCTTAATAGTTGGTTGAAGCTGAACCTCATCCCGATCGAGAGCAGTCTAAAGGAGAAAGTTTCATCTCCACCAAGAATGACTCACCCTGCGATCCAACCCCTATTGCAAGCCTGGCACGAACATCTGGAGAAGCTTCCAAATGAATTGGCAGGAAATGCCATTTTCAGTTTTGCAGGAGTCATCAACAACATCAAAGTTCATCAGGAGCAAGAGATGAAACTGAAAGAGAAATGTGAGGACACCAGGAGAGAGTTCTCGAGAAAGAGCCGTGCTTTTGAGGACTGGCACCACAAGTACACGCAACGAAGAACGCCACCAGATGAGATGGACCCAGACAGAAGTGAAGATCCTAACCACAAGGATCCAGTTGCAGAGAGGCAGTTTGTAGTGGAGAGTTTGAAAAAGAGACTTGAGGAAGAGGTGCAAGAATATCACACTCATTGCAGACAGGTGAGAGAGAAGTCGGTAATGAGTTTGAGGAATCACTTGCCCGAGCTATTCCGTGCCATGAGTGATTTCTCTTCTGCATGTTCAGACATGTACAAAAGGTTGGAGTCCATCTCAAATTCACAGAAGTCATCTGGAAACCCGGCTTAAAAATTTCCTGTGCTATGTATAGTTGGTAGCTGTTGTATTTTAATGTTATCTTAAACTAACTTGCTTGGTTGCAGTTTTTCTGGTGACAGCAAAAGAAGTAATGCATCTCCCTAACTTAAATTTTCTTCTTTCTTGCACATAAGGTTTGGTATCCCTTTATAAGCTTTATTGAATATGAAGTTGTTATCTAGCATCTTACTTTTCTTTCATTTTCTCATTCTCAATCTTTACTTAGTCCCAGACTTTAGCGTAGACAATGTTTCTGTTGTTAGCTAAAGATTCTGATCTTTTCAGAATCACTCTTCATAGGAACATTCTTTGTTAAGATTGTTGTCGAGGCCAATTTGTCCAAGCTTTGTTTTATATCATAGATATTTCGATCTTGCATAGTTTATATCAGACATAAAGGGTTTGTAAACGAAATGAACAACTTAGTAACAACATTGCAAAGTCGAAGCTCAAAGGAGGAATTTCGAAGAGTGGCAATCTTAATTTGTTAGCTTATTTCTTGTAGCTTTCATAGTCCAGTAATAAACAGACTTGTTTCATACAAATTGCAAAGATTAAATGATTCATTAACTTTTTTACAAGCAGACGATAAAGAGATTCACTTGCCACAGTTCACTCCATCGCGACTTGTCTATAAACTGATGTGCAGATACTAGCTGTTAGACAGAAATCGGTAAACATCACGTTAGTTACAGAAAACAGTGGTAAATCTTTTCAATAAAATCAAGAGGGACAGCAGCATTACGTGGTGCCAACAAGGGAAATTCTTGATCAAGGATGTCAACCGGTGCAGCAAAATAAGCTCCTGCTTTCTTGTGTTCCACCATGTAGTTTCATGCCAGTAGAGCGGACAGTATTCAATTTTGCTAATCTTTTTGCTGCAAAAGCCAATCATAGTTAGTATTGTTGCGGAAAGTATTTGTTCTTGCTACTGAAACTAAAGAAATCGAACTTTCGTTCTGTAAACTAAAGCGTATTACCAACTTCATAGAAAAGTTCATTAACATTGTCCCCAGTTTTTGCAGATGTTTCCATGAAAAACATCCCATTTTCTTTCGCGTATTGTTCACCATCCTGGAGCAATCAGTTGAGGAATCAAATGATTGTCTTTCGAAATATATGGTGTCGGGGTTATAACTTAATAACAAGATTAAAGGAAATGATTTAGGAATGAATTTCTGCACTACCTCAGTCGCCACCTTTCTACCTGATTCCAAATCAGCCTTGTTTCCAACCAACAACATTACCATGTTCGGATTACCTGCAACGGCAAAACGCACAAGTCAAATTCTGTGAACTAACATGTTGCATTAGCTTGCTGCCAATTTTTTATTTTTTTTTTGAAATAGCCTCATCAGTTCGCAGAGCTCTATAAAGGGAACTGAAGCATTTCTTTTGGATGTGCATTAGACAGCAATAAAACACTGAAAGCCAAAATATAAGATTGTAACTGGTTACCTCGTGTTTCAAGTTCTTCAACCCATTTTTTGGCTCGACGAAACGAATCCTGCAGCAAAATAGAATTACTTTGACTAGGGCAATCCTTTACTAATACTAAACAATGTAATTCTACAATTGTAAAAAGATACAACTAAGTGTTGAGAGCACAATATGATAGTTCACCATGCTTGTTATGTCATATACAATAGCCGCTGCGGATGCACCACGGTAATACATGGGCGCCAAACTATGATATCGTTCTTGTCCTGCCGTGTCCCATATATCAAATTTTACAGTAGCTTCATTTAATGATAATACCTGCGTGAAAAACGCTGCTCCTATGGTTGATTCCTGCTGTAATTTCAAGTATTTTATTATCTGTGTTAAATCAAACAAAAATATGAACAGCAATTGGAAGTACATCCAAAAAAAAAAAAAAAAAATCAAACCTGGAAATCGAAAAACTGGCCCTTGACAAATCTTAATACCAAACTTGTCTTCCCGGTACCCATATCCCCAAGTAGCACCTGGGTATACAAATTGTTTGAGCCACCAGGAGTTAAATACTAATGTGGCGCTTTCTCAAACATTCGCAGCCATACATTCTAACCAAGCACACCATCTTATAACTACATGCATATATCCATGTTTCGTTTCATCTATATGAAGCGATATTTAGAAGATTTTCTAACATGAATCTAGCAAAGAAAGTACTACAAAACATTAAAATTTTAAATTTTGACATGCACAAAAGCTTCATAAGGATGTACTAATCTATTCATGAAAAAAAGAAAGGAAGGACATACCCACCAGCTTGGCTTGTATGCTTTTGTTCCCAGATTTTGCCATTACAACATGCAACAAATGTTATCGCAGATTCCAAAGTAGAGATAGAAAGACAAGAAAATGATGAACTGAGTGTAGTTGTATACAAAAAACGATGAAGAATGTTAGGTTTAAGAGTTGGACTTGCTGGTAAGACTGTTTTAGGTTGATATACTAGTCTTTGTTTGTTTCATCCGCCATCAACGTACGTTTTAATTTAGCAACTTTTTTTAGTTTGAATCAATACCAAAACTAGTCATATTTCTACGTGTTAAAATATATAACCAATTTTTTTTGCGTTCAGTGAATTTTTACACGAAGGTTCCCATCCGGATGGCTATATGTATTTTGGAAAACTGTCACGAGTCCGATTTTGTGCACACTCCTTGGCGAGTGTGCACGTAACATATCAATCTCCTTGGCGAGTGTGCACGTAACATTTAGGGAATTATGTAACGAGGGTCATGATTCTAAACATAGAGGGTAATGAGCCCAACAACTAACTAAGCAACCAATCAAAAGAATGTGTCAAATATACACTCTTTAGAGGAGTGTGCACATAATTGAACTCAACTGCCACTGTGATTAGGAGGTTCGATGCCGGTTTATCCGGTCAAATTACGTCAGTCTTTTGCAATATCACATCAGAGCTAATTCAATGGGATGACTCCGATCAGTTTTCGTCATACCCTACCGTTACAAACTAAGGTACATTTTGTGTACTGTGTGATAAAATTTCATTCCGAGGTAAAAAAGGGAGATTGGACCGGTTAGGCTGATGGGTTTTCCAGGCCACCCTTTTAAAGCTTACTGGGCTGAAGTGGTGATGATTTTGTTCATGATTTTGTGGCGAACTTTTTCAACAAGTCAAAGGATGCAAGATAAGAAAAGACGATCCTATCCTATATCTTGTTATAAAATTATCAAGTAGTGCGATACTAAGATTTTTTCTTTGAAATTCAACAATGTTTTTAATGGGTTAATTAGTCCAGCCAATCTGCTTTTATTTCTGGAAGACCTATTCAAGATAAGAATATCGTTGGCCAACAAACACTGGAATTTTCATAAAGTTAAGGGATCTCCAAGGTGTAGTTTGAAGATTGACTCGAAGAAAGCTTATAAGTTACAATAATATGAGTTGGGAGACTTTGTTTTGGGTGATGAAAAGAGTTGGGTTTTTCTATGAACTTCATACTTAGAATGGCTTTTACTGTGCATGACTACTTCCAAGTTATCGGTGCTAGTTAATTGTTCTTCCTATGTATTTTGTTTTTGGGTAAAAGGATGGCTAATACATGGATGCCCTTTATCCGTATATTTGTTTGCATTGGTAATGGAGATTTTTAAGGGAAAAATATGGTTCAGTCCAAAACCGCCTCCAAAAATACGTTTTAGTCCATACCTAGTTGACTAGGTCAAGGTTGTGAAATCGTAAATCGTGGAGCGAATCGTTTTTCAATTTTGAGAATCGAATCGTATGTTAAAGCGTAAATCGAAGATTCACGGTCGATTATGAATCGTCTGTATTTTTGTGAACTATATGGAGTATTTACCAAAGATCATAGGTTTCTTCCAAGTTTTGGTCTCTAATATTGATATATACTAATAAATTTAGTTAAACATTAACAAATAATAAAGTGGACATTGGTTAGAAGGCATTCATATGACTCACGATGTTGTGAGTTCGAAACTCACTAAGTTTTCATTTTTGAAAATCCGCATCTCTTCAGAGTCAAGTCAAGAATCGTAGTCAAAGCATCTTGACTACACGATTCAACTATGCGATTTAAATCGAATGGGAAGAAAATGAATCGAATCATGCGATTCAAATCGTGAATCGCACGATTTTAAAAACCATGGAATAGGTACAGATTAATCCAAAGTTTATTTAAAAATGTGTAAAGACGCTGCTAACCTTCGCATGGGTTTCATAAAGCACATGTGCAGCGAATGAAAACCGTTTTGTAACTGACACATTGAATGTGGAAGCGACACGTTGGTTCGAAAAATAAACTGGAAAAAAAACGGAAATGTTAGTTCTTCTTCAACAACAATAATTGAATAAGTAAGTTCAATATCATCATGACCGAAGACGAGATCAAAATCTACAGCTATTTCAATATCAACTGTAGCAGAAGATACTTCAAAATCACCACCACCTAAGAAGAAATCAAAATCTACAGCAGTTTCAACATCAACTGTAGCAGAAGATACTTCAAAATCACCACCACCTAAAAAGACATCAAAATCACCACCACCTAAGAAGACATCAAAAACTTCAAAGAAATCAACATTTGGTCGAGAAAAAAAGGGTAATGCTACTTCATATACTTGCTTTTTTTTTTGTGTTTTCAAACTATTTTCCATCTCTTGTGTTTACTAGTGTACATATCTTTATACCGGCATGTGCCATATCATGTTTATATGTACTGATGTGTGTGTTTTCAAACTGTTTTCCATCTCTTGTGTTTACTAGTTTGTTTGGAAAATTGGTACCCTGTGCGCAGCGGAACATAGGTTCACAAAGGCAAATTGGTGATTTGAACCAAACATGGGAGAAATAATAAGAAAGAGATAGAATATAAAGAAGAACACAACCACAACACAAGATATACGTGGTTCACCTTTACATGCTACATCTACGACCAACACCACCATAAAAACTTCCATTAACATGAAAGACCATTACATGCTCTTTCCGCAACCCAAGACAAGACCAAAAGAGTTAACAAGATATACCCGAGAACACCATTGAAGAAGCCATAGAAACCAACTCTCTAACATTTGCCAAACCGGCCTCGTGTCTTCTCTTTCACACTGTCTTTACAATTGCTAGTAACAGAGAAGAAACATTAAAACACTAGAAACTTGGTTTAGGGCAAAGCCCCAAACCATAAACACTAGAACACCAAAATACTCTCTCTATAAGCTTTTCTCCAACACCGATATTGAACTTCACGACAACACACGATCCTTCCTAACAAAGAGACCAAAATCCTAAGCAAAAGGATTTACCACTCTTCTAGGTTGGATTATCTCTACACCTCTAATTTTAATCCTTAATATATAGAAACAAACTTGGACTTTAAGAATCCCTAACTTTTGGAACAAGTTTTCCTAACTTATCTCTTAAGTTCACACGTTATACAAGGTAGAGTTTGACCAAAAGTCGAACTTTCACAACCGAATAAAAATAACATAGTGTACAGATTTGTACACCGACATGTTATATCATGTTTAGATGACCTGATGAGTATGTTTTCAACATGTTATCCTATCACTTGTGGTGTTGGTGTACGCACCAGAATGCAATTTCACCTTCATATGGCCTGATATGTATGTTTTCAACCTATTATCCCATCACTTATGGTGCTAGTGTACACACCTGTGCACCAGAATGTAATTTCATCTTCATATGGCCTAATGTGTGTGTTTTCAACCTATTATCCCATCACTTGTGGTGCTGGTGTACACATCTATACACCCTCATGCAATTTCATCTTCATATGGCCTGATGTGTGTGCTTTGATAGATTTATGTATGAGTGTAAATATTTGTACACCAACATTGATTTATGGCATGTTATGTGGGAATAAATGTTGCTTTAGTTAGTTCTCTGTAGGAGTCCTTGCGCTCTGTAACTCATCCTGAGTCGTGCTCTGCAACTCGGCTACCGAATCAAAGGATTTTTTTCCAAACTTCATCGTTCTCAGAGCTTTGTTCTCATTAATTCAGGTGTTTTTCTTCCATTTGATCTTCTTCATAATAGTTTACTTCATATTTTATCATTAATATGTCTGAAAATTGAAGTCAAAATGAGAAATTCTCAAATTCCAAATCTGAATCTGAGATTTCAAAAAAATTTAGTTCAGAGAATAATTTTGTTCCAATGGATCTTCACCCATGCATATTCATTCCAGATGAGATTATTGATGAGAGTGTAAATGAATGGCGTTTTAGTTTGATTGGGAGACTATATTTTATTAAACTAAAGATGTATGTTGCTGAATCAAGTTTGAGGAATCAATGGTCTCTTACAGGTACTTGTCAATTCATCCCTATTGGTAAAGGTTTTCTTATTATCAAATTAGAAAATAAGGAGGATATGAAATCAGTTTATGAGGGTTTTTGGGAGGTTGAAACTCAATACCTTAAACATAGATAATGGGAACGTGATTTCAAACCTGAGTTACAAAAATTTTCCAGTGCATTTGTATGGATGTTGTTTCCGGGTCTGAGTATAGAATAATGGAAAGAAGACATTCTTATGTAAATGGGTAAAGCAATTGGTAGAACAATCCATGTTGATGATATAACTCTGAATAAAGGGGTTGGCTATTATGCTAGCATTTTGGTAGAAGTTGATTTAGCAAACACTATTCCAAATAAAGTAGTAGTGGAATCAAAATATTGCAAGTTTGAGCAAGAAATAAGAATTTCCAAATTGCCAAAGTTTTGTAGTAAATGTAAGATAGTTGGTCATTTAGTAACAGAATATAGAGTAGCAAGAAAAGAGCAACACCAAAGTGCGCAACCTCAATGGAGGTACACACCAAAAAAAGTTTCTACTCAACAATCTGGTGGATTTGATATCTGTTTTCCTTCTAATAGCAATCAGATGTTGAACTCAATTAATGAAAATGAAGTTGAAGAAATTTATGCAATCATACCTCCTATATTAAGTGGCACTCCTAAGAGCTCTACAGTTCATACTTCTTCTTAGAATAAAAAAACTGAAGGCTACAAGGGTATTTTATAATCTCCTACATATTTTCGTGCTTTATCTATTAGAAGACTTCTTGATGTAGGAACAAATATTCCTCCCAGTAGTGCTACACCTGATTTATCTTATGGTGAAACAACTGATATATTAGCAGCTCAAGTTTTGTCTGATATTTATGTTACACAAGAAGGATGGCATGCAGTGGAAAGGAAGAATTCTTCAGCTAAAACGTTTGATACACCACTCAACAACACAAGGAAACAAGCTAATATTTCAGTAAAATTACCCAGTGGGGTGGGAAGTTCTAATACTTCTCATTCCAATTCTTCTCAATGAGAATACAATTCTGGAATGTCAGAGGCTTGAGAAGAATGCAAGCCAGAGACAAACTAGTTAATTTAGTTAAACAATTTAGACCCTCTCTTTTATGTATAGTTGAACCAAAAATAAATGCTAGTAGCAATGCAGTAAGAAATTTAAGAATTCCTGGTATGAGCCAAATGATAATTCATAAATCAATGGATACTACAAAAGGCAACATTTGGTTGTTTTGACACTCTTTATTATCAATACCTACAGTGGTATCTTCTTCAGGACAAGCCATCACAATTAAAGTTGGTGATGTTATGGTAACTGGTATCCATGCAACATGTCTCACTGTAGATAGAAGACAATTATGGGAAGAATTAAAAAACATTAGTATAATGAACTTACCTTAGATGATAATTGGTGATTTTAATGTGGTTTTAAGTTGTGATGAAAAAATTGGTGGTAGAAGACCTCTCAGAGTTTCAATGCAAGATTTTAGAGAATGTATAGAGTCCTGCAATTTAATTCAAGCCATAAGAACATGGATTAAATTCTCTTGGTGTAATAATAGAGCTGGAAAGAAAAGAATACTCTGTGATTTAAACAAAGCTTTTTATAACACAAAATGGTTGGATAAGTTTGAAGGATGGAGTTATGTTAGATCATTGCTCGGTCGAACTCGCATGCATTGCTATCTCAAGCATGTTTGTCAATCTTAGTGATCAAAACTATAAAGTCTTGATTTCTAGTCTATTATAGCTAAGGTCTCAGACTAGGATAAAAAGTGTAGTTGAGCTCAAGCACTCCATGGTGATCATCATACAAGATGAAGGACTACTCAAGGAACTAGTGGATCTTCATCGACTAAAATGTATGTGGAGACTTGAACTTATCTATCACTCAAAAGTCTATCTACTCTATCTTCTATCTTGAGACAAAAGTCCTTTTACTATATAGACTAAGAATATGCACATGTGACATTCCGAGCTGAGTATATCTCACTTATCTATTTCTCAAAATGGGTGTTGGTAAAGCTTTTGCTTTATCCAAGTTCATCTTTGCCTAGTGACGACAGTCATATTATGTTTCAATCACTTTGGAAATCTCTCTGACGAAAAATAATTTGTGAATAACAACTATATAACACCCCTGAGAATGTTTCAATCATTGAAATGAGAGTTTAGAATATATAATCATTGTGGGATATAAACATTGTTGTGGCAACACATATATGTATAAGTCCTTAACACTTGAACCGAAGTTTGCGAACTTTGTTGATCAAGTGGAACCGGAACGTGAGCAGCAACTCAGTCCGCGAACTGGCGTAAGTTCTCGAACCCGAGAATATCTGTTGAAGTTAAAGCTCAGGTGAAGTAAGCAAACCCAGTCCGCGAACTGACGGAAGTTCTCATCCCGAGAAATTCTGTTGGCGTTTATTAACTTCGACCGGTTAGCTTGAGTCCATGAACTCAAGAGGTTATGTCTGAAAATGTTGTTCGTGAACTAATCTTAAATCATTGGGGAATGCTTTTGAAAACCGTGGCTTTATAGTTCATGAAATGATTCGAGTGAATCACATAATTTTTTATTCAATTGTGTCTCTTGTAATACTTGGGATCTCATAGAAATTGACCAACTCTCTAACTAGTTCATTTGAGTCATTTGGACTAGTTATGGTGAAGAAGAATATGGTTGAAATGAAAGTTATCATTTGGCTGACCATTTGGTTGACTAATATTGAACCAACCATTGTACACGTTTAGGTACGGTTACACGAACTCAAAACATCAAGTACATGTGTGTATGAAAAGCTAAGTTTTCGATATAACGGTTGAGAGATATTAGCTTGTATCTAATCAGGTTTTCATCTAACAATGAATATTGAATGCTTTGTTACCAAGCTAACATTGATTGCAAACCCTGATTTGAAAGACTATATAAGGGAGAACTCTAGCAACTGGGAAACCTAATCCCCACACATTCTGTTTGATACTAGTTTGCTAAATCTAGAGTCAATTCTCCTTTAACCTTTGGTTTTCTTCTCTAAAACTAGGTTAACGACTTAAAGACTTCATTAGGATTCTGAAGCCAGAACGATACTACTTTTCTTGTAGTGGTGTGATCTGATCTTTCTCTTTCTATCGTACGAGTACAATTGTAATAATTGGCTTGAAATTTTTATCTCTGATAGGCAAGATAAAAGTAGTCACAAACATCTTCGTCTCATTGTTTGTGATTCCTCAACAATCTTCTTCACTGCGTCGATTAAGTTTATTGTAAGGTGATTGATGAAACTGAGTTGTTCTTCGGGAATATAAGTCTGGTTTTATCGATTGGTTCCTGTTCACCTTGATTTATCAAAAGACGGAACAAAACTTGTAGGTTTATTCCTGGGAGACGAATTTATCTATTACATGTAGACTTATCTGTGTGAGACATATTTTTTTATTAAAGTCTTCGACTTTGGGTCATAGAAACTCTTGGTTGTGGGTGCCATCAGCTAAGGGAATCAAGTGTGTAGTATCCTACTGGGATCATAGGTGTAGGAGCATAACTGTACCTTGGATAAATGTGAGATTGGTTGGGGTTCAACTACAGTCCAGACAGAAGTTAATTTGGAGTTGGTTAGTGTCTGTAGCAGCTTAATACAATGTATGTTTAATCTGGACTAGGTCCCGAGGTTTTTCTGTAATTGCGGTTTCCTCACTAACAAAATTTCTGGTATCTGTGTTATTTCTTTTCCGCATTATATTTTTATATAATTGAAATAATACAGGTTGTGCGTTGTTCAATCGATTAGAATATACGACCTTATTGGTTGTTGATTTTAAATCGATTGACAATTGGATATTGGTCTTTGGTACCATCCAAGTTATCTTTCTTTGATTAGACTCGCGAATCATATTTGCTTGAGTGAATCAAATCGAGAGATTGAGATAATAACTCCTTGAGCATTTTCTATTGATTGAGTCTTGTTGATTCTCAAGAAAATAACTCGGAGTTTTCCATACAGATTGCTAATAGAAATATTGGGTGGTGTTGTTAGATCCCCGCTTTTTCAAGTTATAAAGTGGGTGTAAGGGGTACTTCATATCATGGAGATCATTTTGGTGCAGTTGTTAGCTCTAGTAAACCAAAAAACTCTCCTTTCAGATATCAAAATGTTTGGTCTACTCACCCAGAATTTTTAACTCTAATTAGGGAATCTTGGTGTGAAGACATGGCAGGTAATCCAACATTCTTGGCTAAACTGAAAAGACTTAAGCAAATAATCAAGAAGTGGAATTGGGAGGTTTTTGGTGATTTGAGAACCAAAGTCAAATCCACTGAAGATGAAGTTTTGGAAGCTTCCTTAATATCAGATAATGATCCTGCAAATCTCGTACTGCTGAATAACTTGGTCACTGCTAGAGGTAAGCAAGAATTAGTTTCTAAACAATACAATGAACTAATGAGAGCAAAATCTAGAGTGAAATGGGTTAAAGAAGGGGGGTGCTAATACAACATTCTTTCATACAAGTATAAAGATTAGATAGTCACATAACAACATTTCTGAACTTGAAGATGAGGATGGTAATATAGTGACTGAACATGCACAAATTGCAAATGTCTTAGTGAATCACTATCAGAAGAAATTTCAAGCTCAAACTGTGAATCTCTCTGAAGATATTTTGGAAGCTATTCCAAAGGTTTTAACTGAAGATGCCAATTCCTTTTTAGATGCTATTCCCTCTGCAATGGAGATCAAAGATGCAGTTTATGGGATGGATGCAAACAGTGCACCAGGTCCAGATGGATTTATAGGTAGTTTCTATAGATTTGCATGGGAAATCATTGGTCAAGAACTAATTGAGTCTATTCAATTCTGCTAGAGCAACATGTTCATTACTAAAGGCCTAAACTCAAAAAAAAAATATTTCTCTTACCTAAAGTAAAGGGGGCCAAGAAAGTTGATAAGTTTAGACCTATAGGCTTGGCTAATTTCAATTTTAAGATCATCACTAGAATCATTACCAAAACATTAAGTACAAAGATAGGTGATTTGATCTTCATTCAAAAAGGTGCATTTATTAAAGGGAGAAACATTCATGATAAAATAGTGCTTGCTACTGAATTGATTAATGAATTAAATACTAAAAGAAAAGGAGGAAATGCAGGCCTCAAACTGGATATATCTCAGAAATTTGATTCATTAGATTGGGGTTTCCTATTTGAAGTTCTTACAAGATTTGGTTTCTCTGAAATTGGAATTAGTTGGCTCAATAAAATTTTCAATTTAGCAATGATTTTAGTGCTTGTTAATGGAGGACCTAATGGCTTCTTTGGAGTTGTAAGGGGTCTTATACAGGGTGACCCATTATCCCCCATCCTCTTCATTCTTGCTTAAGAAGTTATAAGTAGAAATGTCACCAAACTTGTACAAGAAAAGAAGATACATGCCATGGTAAACAGAGGTGGATGTCAACCTTCTCACCTAATGTTTGCAGATGACATATTTGTCTTTTATAATGGAAACAAAAGAACTTTGGATAATTTGATGCAATTGTTGGATAAATATCAAACCTCAGTTGGTCAAGTAATCAATAAGATCAAAAGCAAATGATTTGTAAATGGTGTATCTGATTCAAGGAGACATGGAATAGCTAACTATATGAAAATGTGCTTATCTGAGTTACCTGATAAATATTTGGGTGTTATCCTCAGTCCAGGTAGAGTCAAGTCTTATCAAGTGTGTAGGATGGTTGAAATGATGCATAAGATGCTAGCAGGTTGGATAGGCAAGTTGTTAGCTTTCTCAGCTAGACTAACACTTGTTAAGCATATACTAAGCAGTATACCTATCTATAATATGTCAGTCTACAAGTGGCCAAAATCAGTTATCAAGGAATGTGAAAAAATCTTCAGGAATTTTTTATGGTCTGGTGATCCTCCTGTAAAGAAGTTTAATTACAGTTAAATGGGAAGAAGTAAATGCTCCAATTTCAGAAGGAGGCTGGGGTTGAGAAGATTAGAAGTTATGAATAAAGCACTATTAATGAAGTTGCTATGGAAGATTGAAACTGAAGAGGTGGAATGGACCCAATTTATGAGAGCTAAATTATTATTTTTTTTAAAAAGGGTGAATGGATTACATACTACAAACAATCATCCATATGGCCAGGTATCAAATGGGTGCTTAGAGAATTCAATGAGGGGAAGAAATGGTTAGTTGGTAATGGTAAAAACATCTCAGTACGGCATGATAAATGGATCAAGGAATATGCTCTTATTGAAAGGCATGATGATGATGATTATGTATTACAACATCAAGATTTGAAAGTGGAACAGTTGATCATAAATGGCACATGGCAAGTACTAGTAGAGATGTACAATTTTTTTGAGAGAACTGAATTACCTGCAATAGGTGAGGGCCAAGATAAGTTAATATGGGCATCTGATTTACAAGGAAAATTCACTGTTTCTAATACAGCTCAATTGGTTAGAAAGAAATATCATGAATATCCTTGGGCCAACAAAATCTGGAGTCCAAGTGTGAATCCTTACACATCAGCAAATCTATGGAAAATTTTAAGGGGAGCCTATGCAACTGAAGAATCAGTCAGAAAAAAAGGTTTTATAACAGTATCCAAATGTTATTTGTGTGGTAATGGGCAGGACATGATGGAACACATTTTGTGGCATTGTGATTTCAGTCAAAAAATATGGCATTGGTTGGGTGGTGTTTTCCAGTTTGTGAACCCTATGAAGTTTGAGGATATCATCCAATTTGCTAAGGGCAAGAGTGCAACAATAAAAGTAATATGGTTCACATGTGCATTCGATGTACTGGTGGAGTTTTGGTATACTAGAAACAGAGTGATCTATAATGAAGAAAAACCAAATTTGCACAAGTTCGAGAAAAAAATAATATCTTTTACGAATGTGCAATAAGGATAACATGAAGCAAATGGGGAAGTGTTTATGATTTTAAGATCACCATATATTTTTGTATCAAAGGAATCCCAACACAGATAACTGGTGTGAAACAATGTTTCTTTAAAATCCCTACTGGAAATAAAATCCTTATATGATGTGATGGAGCATCCAAAGGAAATCATGGAAATGCTGGTGCTGGGTTCATAGCCAGGGATCAACAAGGAGGTTGTGTGGGGGAAGATACTGGTGGACTGGGGATTGCATCAAATTTTATAGCAGAAGTAATGGATGTGATCATTGCAGGGGAGCGGGCAGTAAAGAAGAAAATTAGAGAGGTATGTTTCAGTCTTGACTCCTCAGCAGCACTTAAAGATTTTGTAACTGGCAACATTCCATGGATTGTTAAGGTCAGATAAAACAATATCAAGAGTAGCATTTACAAAATTACTTTCAAGCATTCCTATAGAGAAATCAATTTCTCTGCAGACAAGATGGATAAACATGGAGTTCTGCTTACAAGGGGGACTATACTATACTGTGAAGAAAACCCCACTTTTTTAGGAGAGATGGAAAGGGAAGAGGGTTTATATTTCAGATTCATCAACTGATAAAAGAAGTATTCTTATTCAATCTATTTAGGCTGTAATTTGGGCCTATACTCTCTTTATAAGGCTATTTTTAGTCATTCCTGACTAGGCCTGTCTAGTCAGTTTTTGTAAACATCTTCAGTTTTTTTTAGTAATAAAAATCATGATTAAGCAAAAAAAAAAAGTTCTCTGTAGGAGTGTATACAGCTGTACTTTATTCTTGTACAGCTAAAAAAAAAAAGAAGTACTTTATTCTTGTACAGCTAAAAGTTCTCTGTAGGAGTAATAAAAATCATGATTAAGCAACAAAAAAAAGTTCTATGTAGGAGTGTATACAGTGTATGATATGGTCATATTTGTGTGTACAATGATATGATAGTTTTGTAGTTATGAGTATAATATATTATTCTTTTTGATTAATTTTCGTAGATACCAACAACAAACCTTATAGATCAAGTTTCCATGCAATCAGTGACTTTGTGAATAAATACTTTGAGGAAGATGAAACAAAATGAGGAGGAAAAATATTCACCGATTATCAATTAGAGAAGCAAAAGGAATGACCATTCTGGCCTGTTGTAGATATCTTTGTCCACAAAAAATCAGGTCAGAAAGATGAGAAAATTGTGAGACAATATCGCCATGAAAATTGTGACACGGGGGAACATTATTTCATTTTTGATACTCCCAAGAAGAATAAAATAGTGGCAGTAAAGAGTGAACCTGAATATTTGTTTCTAAATTTTAGGCTAGATATGGTCACAATAGCACTTGACAAAGGAGAAGATGAAAAACTACAGCTGAAAAAAGGTATGGTGCGCTGATAAATAGATTAAGTCTGAGGAAACCAAATAATCTTGGTAAAATAGATATGGAGCAGGAAATCTTGCGTATCATGAGGGAAAAGACAAAGTCACAATTGGAAATTGAAAGAAATGTTGAAGACTTAGTGGTGATGTTTACTATGTACCTATGTATCACGGTATTTTTTACCCAGGAAAATGGAAGTATGATTAGCAAGAACAAGTGTGGACACTTTTTTGAATCTTTGGATAGGATGAAGAAAACTTGCTGGCCAGTTCATATACATGAGTATCTGATTGGAAACATTAAGAAACATATTCATTCACCACTTAAAGTTAATGTTAGAGCATTGCTCGGTCGAACTCGCATGCGTTGCTATCTCAAGCATGTTTGTCAATGTTAGTGATCAAAACTATAAGTCTTGATTTCTAGTCTACTATAGATAAGGTCTCGGACTAGGATAGAAAGTGTAGTTAAGCTCAAGAACTCTATGGTAATCATCATACAAGACGAAGGACTACTCAAGGAACTGGTGGATCTTCATCGACTAAAATGTATGTGGAGACTTGAACTTATTTATCACTCAAAAGTCTATTTATCTCATATCTTGAGACAAAATTCGTTTTGCTATATAGACTTGGATTATACACATTTGGTATTTCGAGCCGAGTTTACCTCGCCTATATATTTCTCGAAATATGTGTTGGTAAAGATTTCGCTTTATCCAAGTTCATCTTTACCTAGTGACGAAAGTCATGTTAAGTTTCAATCACTTTAAAAATTTCCCTGACGAAAAATGGTTTGTGAATAACAACTATATAACGTCCTCTGAGAATGTTTCAATGATTGAAATGAGAGTTTAGACTATATAACCATTGGAGGATATAAGAATTGTTGTGGAAACACATATATGTATAAGTCCTTATTGCTTGAACCAAAGTTTTAGAACTTTGTTGATCAAGTAAACCCGGAGAAGTGCTGAGCTAAGTCTGCGAACTTAGTCTGTGAACCCGGTCTGCGAACTGGCGAAGTTCTCAAACCCGAGAATTATTGCTAGAGTTTGTGAACTCCATCCGGGAACTTAAGTCCCCGAACTTGAGTAGCTTATGTCTAAAAATGATGTTTGTGAACTATCTTTATAAACTAAGGAATGATATTGCAAACCGTGGCTATATAGTTCATGAACCAATTCGTGTGAATCAAATCATTTTTGCTTCAATTGTGTCTTGTGTAATACATGAGATTTCCTTGCAATTGAACAACTTTCTAACTATTTCATTTGAGTCATTTGAATTGTGTCTTGTGTAGTACATGAGATTTCCTTGCAATTGAACAACTCTCTAACTATTTCATTTGAGTTATAGTGAAGAAGAATATGGTTGATATGAAAGTTATCATATGGCTGGTTAACTATTGTTGAACCAACTAATGTACAAGTTTGGTTACGGTTACACAAGCCTATAAATGTGTATTTCATTTATGTATAACAAGCTATGTTTTCGATCTAACGGTTGATAAATATTAGCTTGAATCGCTGGATCTTGAGTTCACTGCCGAGGGTAAAACCAGACAAGTTAGGATAAAAGCGGATCAAAAAGGCAAGGGCATCAAAGAGGGACAAGAACCAGGCTATCCTGCGCCACTAAAGAGAAAGGCATATGAATATCATCCTCCTCATCAATTGACAGATGTTCGTCAATCCCCACTATACCAATCCATGGAAACAAGAGAGGACAAAAGAAGGATACATAAGTTCTTTGACTACGCAATCCTGAAGTAAGTTCACAAAACACTACCTCTCACTATCCACATTATTGAATATTTTAAAAAAATTATGTGCACCACTATGTACACAATGTTAACATTTCCTTTATGATTTCGCGGCTCTATATCTTGGGAACTAACAAGACTGGAAGATCCAACATTCAAGGCAGATATTATGATTGTGGGAGTAGTACTTTGTGAATTTATGTTCAACAAATATCTGGACCAAGAGGTAGTGTAGTTCTACATCCATCGACGTAGAAGCGCGCTTGTCAGAGATAACATTCGTCATGAAGATGACAAAAAGTATTTGAGCTGTGAAATAATGAGTCCTACTTCATGTGTAAGTTTATCAAAACAAACCTAAATGTCATATATAGATATATTAATGTTGTGTACATAGTTGTACACCTAATTGACATAACGTGTTATATGTGTTTGTAGATTTCTTTAGGTGTGTACATAGATATACACCAGTATGCTATATGATTGACACATGGTCTCTAAAGTGTTTTCATGGAAGGTTTATTGTTAGATTTATTTAGGTGTGTAATAGGTGTACACCTATATCATACGTCATGGATATACGTTCTATTTTTAGACCTGAAATGTTTAATTTGTTAGTTTCATGTAGTAGTGTACATGCTTGTTAGTTTTCTGGTATGATTAAGGTGAACCTAATTCATTTTATTTTCCAAAAAATCATTGATTGTAGTACTATATAAAGCATGATAACACCACCGAGGTACAAAATCTTGTGGTTGATTTTGTACGGGATATGCCTGAGAATCTGGAAGTTCTTGTAATCCCCTTCAATCACTCTACAGTTCAAATGCAGGTAGGATGTCACTGGCCGCTTTTGAAGTTTGATTTCGAAGCTCTAGAGTGGAAATGGTATAACTCGTTGCACTCAGAAAATGAGGACTATAAAAAGGATGCACATCGAATGGCAAATGTGGTGCAATTGGAACTAAACAAGAAGAGAGCATTAAAAGGTGACGCACCTATAGAAGAGCACGAAATAAACGTCATGCCATGCCCTGCACAAGGAATCAACCCATACTGCCTCTTATACACTTGGTACTTTATGAAACAAAGTTTGAAGAAAAGAAAGAGTATCGAAAGAGATCAGCAGACGACCGAAGACATTTGTCAGCAAATGAGATAAAAACTGGTGGACAAGATGCTGAAAAAAGTCAGATTTTATGAAAAACTCTAGGATGTAGCAAAGGATGAACAACACAGGGGATGGTGCAAGAGTAAAGGAAAGAAACCATTAAATAGGAAAAGGAGTTTTAAGCTTCATATACAAGATCACTTTCTGAATTGATTCTAAATATTTTTTATCTTCAGACAACTTTTTAAATTTCTGTTTTCAACTTTCTGTTTATGACTTATCACTACTATAAATAATGGTACACATGTACTGACAGATTTCTATACTTATCCAGGCCTGCCGAACTGAAAACATAAAATTAAAACACTAAATATAGCAGTAATTATACATAACTGAAAACATAAAATACTAAACAAAATAAACTAGTAGCATCCATTGTACATCAAGGTGTACATAATGGTACACATTTAAAAAATATAGGTAAGAAAACTGAGGTGCACAAGAAGGTGTACATAATAGTACGCAAGTCCTGGAAATAAGTAAAATCCAGGGTACATAGAATCTTTTGAACGCGAATTAATAAGAGTGAATCGGGCCCGAGTCACGCTCTGCGAATCGGGCGATCAACTCGGCGATAATTTTCAACTTTGTTCTTCGTTTTTTGAGCTCATATCCATTAATTTTAGGTGAAAAAATCAATCAATAATTCTCTTAATTCTTTTCTTGTTCATGATTAGTAACTTTTAATTCAGGTGGTTCATGGATTTTGGTCCTAAAACTACCTGTATTGGAGATACAATGTCTGATTTTTTAGGGTATAGTAAAAAAACTAATTCTCAGATTATTCCATCGATTGAACTTCCTGATGATTGTTTGAAGAGAGTTCGAATCCTTGGAGATTCTCTCTTATTGGTAGGCGAAATTTACAACAAATCAAATTTTTTGATGCTTCTATTATTCTTTGGAAACAATGGTAATTGGTTGGTAATTGCAAACTTATTCCATTAGGAAGGGGATTTTTTACGATTAAGCTGGATAATGAAACATATTTTAAATATATTAAGGAAGGCAAATGGGAGGTTCTTGATCAGGTACTTCAAATAACAAAATGGATCTCAAATTTTCGACCCGAAATTCAAAAACTTCAAAATCTATGGTAAGGGTTAGATTACCAGGACTGGGTCTTGAATTTTGGAGTGAAAAGATTTTGTTTAAGATCTGTAAGTAAATTGGTACACCAATTAAACTAGATGAATCTACTGCTAAATGTGAAGTTGGTTATTATACTAATATTCTGGTGGAAATAGATTTGCTAAGACTGTACCTAACAAAATATGGATTGGCACAAAATATGGTGGTTTCTTTCAGAGCATTTCTATTCCTGTTTGTCCAAAGTTTTGTTCAACATGTAAGATAGTTGGACATCTTATTACAAAATACAGAGTTGAAAAGTACAGAGTTTAGTCAGCAAATAAAGTTCAGTCTAATAACAAAAACAAGTCTACATCAACTCCAGTTCAACAACAAATTCCCAAAAGTGCTCATATACCTTTTGACATTTGTGACATGACCGAAGTAGAGAAAAATTGTAACAATCTGGAAAGAGAGCAAGGTGGTACATCTAATGCTATTGTTATCAAATTTATTGGAGAAGACTCTATAGTATCCAACATTGTTTCACCTGCTAATTTGCAATCAACTAGTAATACAATTTTGGTTAACATGGATGGGGGAAGATTTAGTGCTCTAAACCAATTTGAACAGAAAGATGATGATGTTATTAATGTTGATGAGGAAATATTGGTAGAGATGGATCCTCAGAAGCTGATTCAAATTGCTGAAACCACTGACTTGGAAAACAGTGTAGTTAAATTTGTGGATGCAAATTTAGGGAAAGTAACTAATCAATCAATACCTTTCACTACTTGAACTTCAGTGGTTAACTTCTCTAGAAGTAAACAATCTGAAACTGATGTTAATAAAGCTACTCCATTTACTAAGAATGATTCAGTTAATAAAAACTCAACTCAAGCTGCAGTTTGAAGGAATGTTGGTAAGGGGGATCCAAAAAAAAACCCAAACCAAACAATGAAAGTACTCTTTTGGAATTTAAGGGGCCTTAGAAGAGCTAGGGCACGACAGAAGTTACATAGTTTAGTTAATCATTTTCAGCCAACACTATTCTTGGTAGCAGAACCAAAAATTAAGTGCTCTTCTTCATTTTGTAGTAAACTAAATCTTCCTGGTATGAAAAGTATGGTGATTCATAATGCTTCAGAAACTCATAAAAGTAACATTTGGTTATTTTGGAGTAATTTCATTTCCAGTCCTTCAGTTATTTCTATTACAAGTTAGATGATTACAATTTAAGTAGGTAATATATTGGTGTCAGGTGTTCATGCACATGTTAAAATGTTGCAGAGAAGATTTCTTTTGTCAGAAATGCAGCTAATTAGTGAGCTTAAGAAGACTTGGTTAGTTATTGAGGATTTTAATGCAATTCTCTCAGTATAAGAAAAAATTGGTGGCAATTCTCCTTCAAGAAGATCAATGTTAGATTTCAGTGAATGTGTTAATTCTTGTAAATTAATTCAAGCTCCTAAAGTTGGATTGGATTTTACTTGGTCAAATTATCATCATGGGAAAAAGAGGATAATATGTAATCTAGACAGAGCAATGTTCAACATGGAATGGTTGGGGTTATATAATGACTGGGGTTATAGGGTGGGTGTAAGAGTAATTTCAGATCATTCACCTTTAATGGGTGGATGACCTAATATTCCAAAACCTTCTAATGTACCTCTCAGATTCCAAACGATGTGGCTAGAACATGAGTTTTTTATGAAATTAGTTGAAGATTGTTGGACTGAGCAAGTCAATGGAGATCCTGCTTTTATTTTCATGCACAAACTTAAGAGATTAAAAGGAATTTTGAAAGAATGGAACTGGAAGGTTTTTGGTAATGTTCAGCATAAAATTAAGGAGGATGAAGAGTTAGTTAAAGAGAAAATGAAGATTTCTGATGATAATCCTTATGATAAACAAGCACTAGCTGAGTTAGTTTTAGCTCAGAATGATCTAAATTCCAAAAGGGTTTAACATTGCATTATGCTGAAGCAAAAATCAAGAATAAAATGGATCACAGAAGGTTCTTCTAATACCAATTTTTTTCATACTAATATTAAAATAAGACAGACAAGGAACATGATATATGAACTGGAGGATGAGGATGGTACTATGGTAGCTGATCAAAGTAAAATTGCAGACTTATTAGTTAATTTCTTTCAACTAAAATTTAAATTCCAAGAGGTTACTACAGATGATTCCTTGCTTGAGGTCATTCCAAAATTAATAACAGATGAAGACCAGTGTATGTTAGAAGCTATTCCTGAGTTAGAGGAAATCAGACAAGCAGTCTTTAGTATGAATGCAGATGGAGCACCAGGACCAGATAGCTTTTCGAGTGCCTTTTACAAAGCTTGCCGTGACATTATTAAAAATGATTTGCTGAGTGCTATTCAATATTGTTGGAGGAGGAAATATATTCCAAGGGGTATGAATTTTAATTTTTTAGTACTACTTCCTAAAATTCATGGTGCAAAAAATACAGGTCATTTCATACCTATTGGGCTCAGTAATTTCAATTTCAAGATATTTATAAAGATTATATCTACAAGAATGAATGGTCTAATGAATAAACTAATGTCAGTTCAGCAAGCTGCTATATTAAGGGCAGAAGTATCCATGAAAAGGTAATGATGGCTTCTGAATTGGTGAATGAAATGAAGCACACAAGAAGAGAAGGAAATGTAGGATTGAAGCTAGACATATCACATGCATATGACTCAGTAAACTGGGACTTCTTATTTAAAGTGCTTCATAAATATGGTTTCTCTGCATCTTGGTGTGAATGGTTAAGAACTTTATTCTCTTCAGCTAACATATCTGTTATGGTAAATGGTGGTCCACAAGGTTTTTTCTCAATAGAAAGGGGTTTGAAGCAAGGTGATACTCTCTCTCTCTCCCATATTATTTGTACTAATGGAAGAAGTTTTGAGCAGAAATCTAAGTAAGCTGGTGGAAATGAAAAAACTGCAACCAATGGTCATTAGAAAAGGTGTTTATCCAACTCATCTATTTTTTTGCTGATGATGTTTTTATCTTCAGTAATGGATCCAAAAAAAGTTTAGAATCTTTACTCAATCTGCTCAAGAACTATCAAGATTGCTTAGGTTAAATAATCAATAAACAGAAGAGTTAATGCTTTGTTGATGGTTGTACTCCATTAAGAAAAACTCAGATATCCAACTTAATGCAAATTGAGCTTACATCTTTCCCTTACAAATACTTGGGTATTATATTGAAGCCTGGAAGAGTGAATAGTGTAACTATTTGGCCAATGGTGGAAATGATGTAAAGCTATTTATCTGCATGGAAAGGTAATTTGCTATCCTTCCATGATATATTTGTACTCATAAAATCAGTTCTTTGTAGCATCCCAATCTATAACATGGAAGTATACAAATGGCCAAGTTCAGTTATTAAGATTTGTGAAAAAATTATAAGAAAAATTTTATGGAGTGTAGACAATGAGGTAAGGAAGTATGAAACATTGGGTTGGAGTAAAGTTTGCACCCCATTTAGTGAAGGTGGTTTGGGGATTAGTAGGTTGGAGGTTATAAACAAAGCTTTATTAATGAAGATGATGTGGAAACTAATAAATTCCAATGATGACTGGTCAAATTTATTTTCTCCTAAATATAAAGATAAAAATGAACAGTGGAGTACTCAATGGAAGCTATCTTCAGTTTTTGGAAGGAATTGAAGTTAAATTTGAGATGGATGTAGGTATTGGTGAACACATTTCCTTGTGGTTTGACACATGGATAGGAGAATGTCCACTGATTGATTCTGTCGGGTCTATAGATTCTATCACATATACACTGCATATGACAGTGAGTGATCTATTAGTGAATGGTGAGTGGTGTGTTCCAACTTATTTGCAAAGTTTCATTCCATCTTCATTACCCTCAGTAAGTGGTACTCAAGATAAGCTTATTTGGTGTGGAAATATAAAAGGGATTTTCTCTACTTCTGCTGCTATTAAAAAAATAAGATATAAAGAACCAAAGCTACACTGGACTGGTCAGATATGGAAGCCTTTCTTACATCCAAGAATTGCTAGCAATATTTGGAAAATACAACAGGGTGTTTACATTGATGATGCAAAGTTTATCAGCAAAGGATATTCACTAGCTTCTAAATGTTGTATATGTCAACAAGCTAAGGATAGCATGGAACATCTTTTGTGGCTTTGTGACTTCAGCAGGAGCATATGGAAGTGGTTAGTAGTTATATTTTAGTTCCAAGTACCTACATATTTCTATGATATTTTCAATTTTGCAAAACAAAAAAGCTCAATTATTAAAGAAATTTGGTTAACAGCAGCATGTGCAACAATGAGAGAATTGTGGTTTCAAGAAAATAAGATGATTCATGAGAACATCAAGCCTAATTTGGAGAGTTTTAAAAGAAGAATTTTAAGCCTAGTGAACTATGGAGGGTATAGAATGAAAGGTACCAAATAGGGGAAAAATTATGATTCTTGTGCGCTTGATTTCTTTAAGCTAGGCCAGAGAAATAAGAAATTCAAAATCATCAAGGAATGTCATTGGCTCAGCCCAAAAGAAGGTTATACGTTATTTTGTTATCATGGCATTGTAGCTGGTAATCCAGGTATGGATGGTTTTGGTATTATTGTTAGATGTCAAAGAAGTCATGTTATTGGTACTGCATCAGGTGGAATTGGTGTAGATACTACCTACATAGATGATGCATTAACTATTGTGTGGGCTATTGATTGGGCAAGGAAGTTGCACTGTAGTAGAATTGTTATAAGATCTGCTGCAACTTTTGTGATTGAGGATTTCAGAAAACCCATCATACCTTGGTGTCTAATGTCCAGGTGGTTAAAAGCTCGAGCTGATCTAATTGAGATACAATATGAATATTGCTAAAAAGAGATTAACTTATCTGCTATTGAACTGGCTAAACAAGGCGTAAGGTTGTCTCTAGGAGCAGTTCTTATCCATGAAGGGAAGCCACAATCTCTGAATCAAGTTGAATTACCCAATAAGAAGTACTACAGATTTTGCTAAAGTTTTGTAATGCTTAATATTTAGATTTTTCTTAACATATAATCTTTTGAACAAAATCAAACATAGTAAAAAGCATCAAGGAAGGGGGCAGGTAGCTCTGTTGTGGTGACCAAGAGTGAAGCACTTTGTGCATATCATAGGCCTCTTTTGCTTCTCCCAAGAATTCTTGATACAATGTGTTCTTCGTCTATGGGGTGAAGGAACATGAATAGGAACAATAACCCTATCACTAGGATCTTAAGCCTGCGGATTGTCATAATTCAGGATGGGAAAGATTATCTCCTAATATGTCCTGTTGTACCATTCAGTGGTGAAGTATGGCTCAAAAAAATGAATAGATGTCCTCCCTCGTAGCTTGAATGGAAGCACAAGCATGTGCACAAGGAAAACCATTAACTCACCACTTGTGACATGTACAAGTCTTCTATAATAGATCTACAGAATGAGACCGGGGATATGCGACTTCATACAATCTTTCCATGGACTCAGTAACAGTCCAAGTATGACCAATGTCGATGTTTTCCTTTAGTAAAGCATCACATATGGGAGTGAGCATGGTGTTGAATTTTTCTAGACCTTCTACCCTTCTCTCAGAATTCTTCTTCATAACCTTCAAACTAACATAATAAAAACACAAAACATAAAATCAAAAAATGATCTAGAAGGAATATAGATAAAACATGTGTACAACAATGTACACGCATTTGTAGAATCACAGATAAAACATGTGTACAAGTATGTACAATCAAGCAAATCCATGTGGACACGTACAATAATGTAGACAGATAAACATGTGTACAAGGGAAGATGTACACATCAAAATAAATAAATGAATGAAACAATAAACATAAAACTCACCGTATCGCATCGAGAAGAGCAAAAGCAGGCAGCTTTTTGAAATCAAGAATCCAGTTGCTGAAGGACTCGGAAAGAGTTGAAGAGTGAGAACTATATTTGCATACAGGGAAAAATGCATTTTCCCATTTCTCCTTTGGAATAGTCCTGATATAATTAGCAACATGTCCACGTCAAATTGCATGCATTCCCCGCAAAGCTTCTTAAAAGTTAGCTATCGTGTAGAAGTAAGCATCTTTATAAAACAAATCAATAACGGCCTTTGAATTTGCATCACCTGATCCAATAAGGACATTGCACTTGATTTGGTAAAAGCAATAGCTGTGATATAAATCAGAAAATACTTTTAGAATGCCACACAAAAGTCCTTCTCCACGATCACTAAAGAAAACAATCGGACGCCGATCTACTACTTGTTTAAGATTCTCCAGAAACCCAAACCAGTTTTCTTTGTTTTCAGCAGAAACAAGAGTAAAAGCAAATGGGTAAAAACCATTGTTTCTATAGATACATGTTGCAGCCATCAAAGCACCCCTGAATCTTCCAGTAAGGAAAGTAACGTCCAAGTAAATCATGGGCCTGAGATACCTATAGTTATGCTTGCAAGCACCGAAACAAATGAAAATCCTATGAAATATTTTGGTTGCATGATCAACTTCAAAATTATCAAAGCTATCAGGATTAGTTTGCTCAATGACTTTGACATACCAAAGTTAAATCACTATACGACTTCTTGCCATCACCAAACTGTTCTTCAAATATGACTTCTTTCCCTCTACGGGCATGGTGATACTTAATATTGGACCCCTAAGTCTTCTTAAAAAGTGACATGATATGTTTTGGTTTTAAAATAGGATCCCCCTGTATATTGTCAGCGATCAAATGCTTGACTAACTTGGTTGTCACCGCAGGACTCTTCAACCTCAAATCAACACCACAACTACAAAAAAAAAAAAAACTGGCATAAGTTATTTGCACCACAATGTACACCTAATAAGATCTCAAAACCAACACCACATATGCAAAAAGAAGACAAAGACCAGGCAAGAATATGTAATTTACACCACAATGTGCTCCTAAAAAACCTACAACAAGTAATTTGAACCACAATGTACACCTAAAAAAGTCTACATATATAAGGTGCACAACTATGTCCACCACTATGGACATACACATAAAAATCCTAAAAATAAGTAACATGGATTGCAAAAACAAGAATTAATAATGTGAACTAATATGAACATCACTAACTTGTGAATAATATTAGAATCTTTCAGCACTAACCGATAAATATCACCATTCACAGGCCCAAAGTGAATCCTCCAACAACAACCATTTTCTTCGTATTTTGCAGTAAAACGAGTCTTTTCATTTTTAAGAATAACAATCTTGTAACCAGTAGCCATCTTGTACTTATCAACAGAAAGTCTAACAAGTTTAACACCACCCATAAATTCTCTACCAAATTTGTCAAAAACATAAATCCATTCATCAGAAATCAGAGGCTTGCCCTTGTCTGCATCAGGATCTACCACCCTTACAAGCTTAGGACTTGCAGTTAGACAAGAATTTGCAGTACTAGAACCAGAATTAGTGCTACAACCAGACTTAGAACAAGAAGTATGATTCCTAATCACGTCAACATTCAAATAGAAATCTTCATTCTTAATAACAATAACAAGAGCAATTAAACCTTGCAGTTGTATATCACCTTGTACAAAAACTACTTGATCATTATCCATATAGATAAAACGTATACTCTCAGGAGACAAAGACCTCCACCGCTTTCATGCAAAATGCTTCAATTCATCTACGGTTGTCGAAGTATCAACACGAAAAGCAGCAGAATGTTCACCAAGATTCAAAACAGCATGAATAACCTTCTCAGACATATTTGATACCCCTACATATTAAAAAATAAATAATAATAAACATTTGAAGATTCAAATCACAATTTCAGACTTGAATAACCTAAAATGTAAACAGTGTACAAGAAAGTACACATTTAATCGAAGCCAAAAATCAAATAACATAAACTTAAATCAAATACTTCATCGATTAATCGAAGATATAAGCTTCAGAATATTATTAGAACACATAATTGAATAACTCAGAAGCATACGATCTAGTATCAGTTTGATTTCATATCATGATTCATGACACCAAAAAATTAAAAATCGAAAACAATAATCAAAATCGTTTAACGAAAATCAAAAGCTAAAATATAAAAAAAATCAAATGAAGAACATACAAACAATAAGATGTAACAAATCGTATTCATATCATCAACTCATAAACTCAAAAAAACTAAATATCAGAAACAAAATTCAACGATGAAGAAAATAAAACTAAAAAGTAACCAAACTAACCTGAAGTTGAATTATACAGCAGAAACTATCAAATCCAACCTAACCTCTATGAATCTGTTAAATAACCTACGCAATGTATATCTGGATCGATCTATCTCTCAATTTGTCGTGAATTCAAATCTGAGATCAAAAAGATCGATTTCAAAACATTTCCAAAGTAACCTGAAGTTGAGCTATGTTGAAGAAACAATTAAAACCAACAAATCCTCTCTGAAACTGTTAAATTTCCTCCAAAATTTATCTCTGACCTGCTCCCTATCTTGAATACATGTTTGAGATCCAAAACATTCGATTTTAAAAAGCTTATTATGTATATGGAATCGATTCATGGGTAATTAGGGTATATTGAAAGTTCAGAAAATCAAGAATCGTCTTGCTTTTGGACTAACTTGTCCATATTTGGACTAAACTATTGAACGCGGGGTTTATTTGGACTAGAGAGTACCTGGCTTCGGATGAGTGGACTAAAGCGTCCTAAGCCCATTAACTTTGGGACTAAACGTCAATTTCTACGATTTTTAATGCTACACTCCTCCACCAAGTGCAGGTTCAGAAGTTTAGTTATATAGAATGTCCAAAACCATAACAATTACCAAAAAAGGAAATTAGGAAAAATAAAATAATGAAACAACGACATTTACATTAAATATACCGAGTTACACAATTCTCCATTACTATTCAAAGAATATATATAATCAACATTTGAGTAGATCAGTTGGGGTGGTGCAAGTTTCTGGTCAGGGAGTTTCCCATCCAAGGAGATCCATGTTATTTTCTATCACTAACTTAGTTCTATCCAGTAAGAATTATTCCCAAAAGGCCATGCAGGAAGAAGTTATAGAACTATATTGCCTTCCTTGTATAAATATTTTGATTAGTTTCCTCCAACATTCCATTCATAGCTACCTTTTCTAGTTTCTATTTCACTATTTTTAGACTTTGAAAACCACAATATTTTGACAAATCTATCTATTCTTATAAATTGACGTTTTGCTGTAAATTAATACTCGCTAAAATAATAATATCATTAAAATAATAAAATTTCTTAGTCCCTTCTTGGGCCTATAGTGCTAAAATACTAATTTCGACAATATAATTATTTAATATGTTTCAAAAATCTCCCATAAATATTTATAGGTCCCAAATATTATATAAATTAATAATTACTAATAAGAAAATTGAAAAGTTTTTCATTCGTATCAAAATTTAGGAAATTATGAATCAATAGTTGCTTGTTTTTCTTTGAAGTTCAAATCTAATTATATTTCATCCCTAATAGTTCGTAATGCACTCATAAGACCCAAAATTGCATTATATTGCAACAAATTATATTCCAATGAATGGATATCTTATTTTTTGTAATCACTTCAAAGTCCAAATCGTTCAAATTATATGATTCAAATTCAATTTATCGACATTATCAATATGAAATATTCTCTAAATTAATATATTATTAATTTATCTTTAAAATGATAAATTATTAATTTATAGATAATTTGATATCTCTTTAAATTAATAAAATTCAGTGGTCCCAAGGCTATTAAATTATACAGGTTCAAATGTAATTGTATATAAACAAGAGAAGGAAATATTGTAAAAAATAATTAATTACATGTCGAATGAAGTTTTTTCATATGGTAGAAAAACATAATTTCTTGGTTAGTCATACCATAAATGTGAGTGTAACAATATTCAGTGTGAGCTTCACATGGCACAAGTTGCAAAAGTTGGACCTGATATACAGAAATTCCTTCTTCACATACCTGATATACGGAAGTTCTTCAAATATCTTCGTTATTCTTCAGTTTTCGAGGGTGATGTCTGATACTCAACTACCAAATTCTAACCTAGTACGAGACTTGTCTTGGTAGACTATAAATAAACAAATAGTATTGATCATCTAACATTGACAACAAGCTTGAGATAGAAAAACTTATGGTTTTAACCGAGCAATGCTCTAACACAAGGATCAATCCCAAGACTGATCCCAAGTTAGTGCCGATCCTAATTGTGTCAGATTCATTTATACATTTTCATTTGGTGTGTCATCTTTGTCGTTTTTGCAGATATCGAGCACGTGTTAGACCACTGATAATATTCATAAGAGTTTACATAATGTTTGAACCTGTACAAAACTCTAATATCTTATTGTTCAAGTATATTGCTTTTACTCAAGGAAAGATCATGAAATATGAAATTTTCAATATTAAATATTGTATCAAATTATATGCCTACCAATCTTAGAGGTTTTCATATCGGTAGTTTTCATATTTATCAAGTACATGCATATGATATAACTAATATTAGTTTTCATACTATGAGAAAAGTTGGTTGTGAGTTGGAATACCATTGATATTTGCTAATTTTGAAATATATATATTTTTTAAATTTAAAAACTCATCCCTTGAACACATTTCTGTAGTGAGGGAAAGCTAACATGAAAGAGATAACAATAATCTAATTAGGTGAAACATCTTATGTTACCGTTCGTTTAAAGTCTTCTTTGGATCAAGAAGCCTCTTGTCTTACCGTTGGTGAAATTTAGATTGTTATTTAGTTTTTTCTAGTTTATTCCTTGTCATGAATTCTATGGTCCTTTTGTTCTGATATAAGGCTACTCAAGGTGTTTGAATATTTTCCCATCACAGAGTTAAGTGACTATAGATTTGTGAGATAAAAAAACTCCCTTATCTATGTTTGATCAATAATGGAATCAAGTTTTTTGCAGCGGTTACTTTGAAGACTGGGGACTTGAAAACTTTTATTTTTGGTTCAGATCTTTGTGTTACTTCTTGCGAGCTTGATTCTCTGGGACCCACAAATAGTTTATCTTGATAAACTTAAGACTTGTAGAAGAACAAATAATTTTTCTAGTTACATTAGTTTGCTTGGATAGATATTATTCATCAAGATTAATTATTTTAATAATCATTGCATTGGTTTGATCTTTTGACCAAATGAGTTTATTGATATAGACAAAGGATCTTTTACTCTATTTTATCAACAATCTAAAGATTAATTCGGGTGATCCATAAGTAAGTTACTGGAACAGATTTAGAAATTTGTTGTTTCAGGTTGCAATTCAAAGGATTCGAGTACAGAAGTTTTCAGAGCGGTGAAGCAAATCAAGATAGTGGACTATGTCTTGGGATTTACGTACATTATCTAGATTGATTGTAAACACATGGATAAAAACTAAGTGAGAATGGAGTATTTACTTTGTTTTCAATGTTATGAAGTTGGGGTGATTAATTTTATAGCGTATTAATGTTGAGAGTTATAAAAAATTGACTATGTCCCAGGGTTTTTCTGCCAGGTTGTTTTTGTCGTTAACATATGTGGTATCGAAAAAATTATAGTGCGCTTGATACTTTCATCATTTCAACTTCTTTAAATTGTTTTAATGATCATTGTCATCCTATAGGGAGGGTTAGTAAATGGATTGAACATTATGTGCTTGATGTCTTGGGTACGAGTAACCCTAGCAGAGTGACTAATTTTATTAGGAAAGATAAATGAGACTTGCTGATGGCATAATGATGATGTGGTGGAGGCTATGACTCATATATCTGGTGTGGATGAGGATGATCGTTTTTTTTTTTTTTTTGAAAACCAGGATTATCATGTCAAACTTCCATGAAGAAACTTATGATTTTATTTCTTCTCCCAATCCTTAGCCTAGTAAGAATTTTGTAGTTTGGTTTAAACATCATTTATCTTGGCATACTTTTATCACTTGCTTAGATTTTATGAAGAGGTTGAAAACTAGAAGCAAGCTTCTTAAGTAAGGAGTTACACGGGATTATAGTTTTTTCTTCTGTAATAATGGCTACAAGGATGAGAATCTTTTCATGAGTTATCTTTTGCTTCTATATTTGGAAAGGCCTTCTGCTTAAGATGGGGCATATGAAGGAGATGAAAATCATCTGGGATCATGGAGTTTCTTGGTGTAGCAATGATGTTAAATATGCGACTTGCTTTGATTCTATTAATAAGGTTGTGTTTGATGAATTTATCCATCATATATGGAGGAAGGGGAATGACAAAATTTTCAAGACTCAATTCTCTTCAGCTGGTGTTGTTAGTTTCCTTATTGTTCAGGATGCAAGACGTAAAATGTCAACTTCTATTCATAAAGAGGAACATAATATATATTCTAGATGGTTTATTCGAAGGTGGAAGGTAGATAGTTTTTTTGACCTTCCAGTGGTGATTAGTTATATTTGGAGGGGTCCTAGTGATCACAATAATATGATAACCTCTAACGAGTCTTATAAGAAAAACTATGGTAGTTGAATTAGTGTTGATGAGATGGCTACATATAGTGGTGTAGGTCCCCTATATCTATCATTGCTTATGAGCTCCAGGAAGTCGAATTGTGTTTGAAGATGTCTAAGAAAGAAGGAGCTGGCAGAGTGTACATTTCTATTGTTTTTATGGCAGTATATAACTTACCTATAAGCCCTGTGGTGAAGCCTCCAAGCAGATCTGGATGAAAATAAAGGTCTTGAGAAATTGTTCTCATTGTTATAGAGAAACTAATAGAGCTCCAAATTATCTTGTTGGTGTGCATTCCAACAGTCAATGTGAGGAGTTAAGAGATGAAGAGTTTTTTTGCTAATTTCGAAAAGATTCTCACTACTGATAAGTCCCAAAGTGTTTTAAAAAAGAAAGAAAGTTAGAAATTATTAGTTCTTTTTTTTTTCCTGTTTATTGTGTCCGGTTTGCTGGTTTGGGTCTCTTAATCCAACCCAATTGAGCGTGTCGAAACATCTACCAAAAAGTTTACTGTGATTTTTATTATACTTTATTTATCTTCTTATCATTTTTCATTTAAAACCTTTTTCAAAAAGAAGTAACAAAACAATCATAAAACTCCATATTTTACTTGGACTTTTTGTATAGAATATTTACTTGGATATACAAGAAACTAAAATCTTAATCCAACACTTTATTTTTTCTTTTCTAAGAACAAAATCGAGGAATGTAAAAAAAAAAAAATATGAAAAATTGTCTCTTATTGATATTTTATCTATTTTACGAACTACTTAATAAGGGAGGATCCGTGAATAATCTTATACGGACACTATCTCACAAGATATGACCCAATTTTTCTTTAGAGTCCAAATGAAGATGAATTTGAAGCCAATGATTTAGTGATATGTTCTTTTTATGATACTCGATAATCCTTCAAAAAATAAACACAATTTGAGATATATAACACCACCATCTACCACTTTGAAAATCAATCGTTGAAAATAAACGATCAAAATTAAAATAGGTAGATGGATAAGTTTAGTATTTTGAATTGTGCTCATCTTTTTTATAGGAATCTAGAATTCAACAAAAGAAGCATATTATCAAAAAATTCATTATCATTTGGTTTCTAAAGAAAAATCATTACAAATCTTATAAAATAGCAACCATATATGATTGTCGATAGATCCTCCCTCTTACTTAATAATACGACGCATTGTTTTTCCTATGGAGAAGGAAAGTTGAGTGGACCTGAATTCGACTTTCCCAGAAGGAGATTTTTTAATCTAATAATATATCTAGTGAACTCTTGTAATTTGCAATTGACCTTTGGTTCACATTCTAAACCCGTGTAGCTTTAAGGTGATCCGAAAACGTGGATCCAACTACCAATCCTCAAGGTTTCGTACAGTGTGAGTAAGATTCTTATACCTCAAACAGATTTTCCCCGTTGGTTTATCAAATCTCCAAATGAAGCAACTTGAAACCATCACAATCCTTTTGTTGCTAAATTCCTCAAAACTCTACTTAAAATTCCTTCGTCCCTAGTTGGGAAAACAAGACAAATAGTAGTAGCTAAAGTAAGAGTCCCATTCATATGTTGACGTTAGTGGTGCTATAAAGAGATGAGGTTTTTTTCATTTTAGTAGAGAAAAAAAGAAAAAGGAGATTGTTTTAGTTATGGGTAAGAAAATAGACGTGGCGGAATCCCACTGTATCCAACTCTCATCAATTATTACAACAAGACATCATCTTTACTCCTTTTCTAACCCATAAGACACCATCTTCTCGAAGATATCCATGGAAGGCAAGATCAGATTGCGTGCGTTTTTTTGGTGCAAATTCGTGCACCCCTGTACATGTATATATGAATCACTGAGCATGAATTCTATTTGAGTAAATGCATTATCGGAAGTATTAAATTAAAAACACGTCATATCGTCACAATATATCATGGCATGCGGCACCCACTTAAAGAAAATCGAAGGGCACTAAAATGCTTTTAAGACATGTGATTTAACCTAGATTGTAAATGCCATAAATTCATATTGCACGCGAGATCACATCATGTGAGTATAAAATCGGGAACGAGTTTGCTCTAGCAGCGATTCTAACCATTAGATCCTGTGAATGTGACATCATTGCATGTTTTTTGTCTTCTGCTGACATCACATTTTTTCCATCCAGTGGCCGCAAACACTGCTAGTTCAAAAAAATGCTCTAGCAGCGCTAGAGCAAAATAATTTCCTATAAAATCAGGGTGAATATATTGTTTTTGAATGGAAAATTCTACAACTAAAACAACTAACACATAACAGATTTAGGACAATCAGTACACACTTTGGTTCATTTTCATCTTCAACCACTACCAATCTTCATGGTAGAGTCATTTCTCAATTCACTGTTAAGATTATGACACGTCATATCCCAAATCTAGCCTGCTGCCCGGCTGTATCAATTCAATTGATCCCATGAATCTCAGTTTGCTACTGCAAAACTCTCATTGTCACTCTAGATTTTCGTGTTAGGATCACACCTCCCAATGCTCTTCAACCACGTCTCTCTACTACTACTAACTGTCACCATTGCAGTTTCTGGGTTGCATTCACATCGGGGCCCATTTTCAACTTTTAGTCCTTCAAATAGTAAACAAACTGCACCACTTGATCTCATCTTCATCTGACCTCACGACCCCTCGAATTCATCAAAATCCTTTCTCGTTCATTCATTTACTTTGTCTATATATACGAACTAGTTTTTTCAAAGATTCTTGTTAGACCAAAAAACTAGTATAGCTAACAGGAAAAGCTCTAGCTTCATATAAACACATCTAGAACAGTAATAGTTTGTAGTACTAAAAAGAAATCATGAGTAATTCTCAAGGAAACGGTATGAAAGTTCGAGTGCCTCCATCTCCGAAAGAAAGTGATCATGGCGGTGACGGCGGGCAATCAGTGAAGTCGAATTCGCCAAGAGTCAGTCAGTGTTTATGTTCTCCAACAACGCATCACGGTTCGTTTCGTTGCAAGTATCATCGATCTTTGTCTTCCACATGGAGGATGAAGAGATCTAATTCTCTGCCTGCTAATAGTGCTGCGACAACAACCATTTCTCCCGAAGCTGTTGAATCTACTTAGAAAAGATGGTACTAAGTGGTGCATGGTGAATGAGTATGTATGAATGATGTCACTTTATAAAAATGTACTACGCCGCTGTCAATAATGTTTTTATAGATGCTGTGGTACTAGTATATTTCTGTGTACAAAACTCGCTCCTTTTCTCTTTTTACCTCCAAAGGCATACTACTGTTTATTAGTTGCCGTTTCTATCCGGTAGCTCTCCTGCCCCCACCGCGAAAAAAATTCACTTTCTCCGTATCAATTTAGATAAAAGTTTTAGGCTTTTTACAGTTCCTATATTACTCGAAAATTTTCCTATTTTTCTGAAAAATTTCATAATTCATCCGTATTTCGGAATCATATACAAAAATATAATATAATATGAACTTAATTTCCTAAATGAATATTTTAAATTCACATGGATAAAAAATTCTAATTTTTTTTTCTTCTATAAGAACTTTTTTGGAGACGAGGTTTTAAATTCACTGTGGCCTGGTTTCATAGCCGACGACCCGAATAGGAGAGGGTAAGTCATTTTTGTTTCGTCTCTCTCAAACCGTGCAACTATTTAGGGCTGTTTTGATGTAATGGCAGCAATCAAGACTTTGCTGCTTTATCCCCGTGCCATACACAGTAAATTTAGAGATCTGAATATAAATTTATGCTGTTGAGGAAAAAGATAAGGCTTGTATAGTGTATGGCACTTGTTCATATTTGAATTAATCATTTGATCCATACGTTTGGGAACTTAAATTTGAAGATCACAAACTGACACAGCACCACACCCATCACAATGTACCGTATATCCCATACCAATCAATGCAAATATACCGGTCCTCTATCTAGATAAATAAACTACACGTTTTTGCTCATGTAATGCGTGGTCACCCATTTTGTCTTGAAAGGGAAGAAAGTTTCGCAAAATGTCTTCGATACTAGTAATAATGATTGAACTACTACCAATTGTTTTAGTTTATCGCATTTGGATGTATATCCAAAAGTCTTTTGTGGTGGTTGTTTTTTCTTTATGTAAACTCATATATCTTGGCCATATCTCGAAGTAAGCAGTCGTCTATGGGATATGTGAATAGATGGTCTGAAAATTACAGTGGAAAAGTCTAGATTTCTCCCGGTCATCTTAGCACTGCTGAGAAAGTAGAGGTAATCATAATGGGCTCGGGTGCGGTATTATTCAAAATTATCTATCACCTTTTTCCGTTTAGCGTGGCAGATATACAATCTGATAAGTTACATGTCTCCATCGATATACTTATCCTAACTTGCATAATAAAGTGGTAATGTTATATATGTCCCTACTATCCATGGGATTAACACAAATACCCTTATCCATTATATATATACCCCTTCTATTTTAGAGAGATTCTTTGAAACTATAATACCAAATATACCCTCACCGACATAATGATATAGATCAAATTTTTTCACGAAATGAAAATCCATCCATATTTTTATTTATATTCTCTGTCTCCTCCGCTTCCGAAAACAGACACCACCATCATCTTCATCGCCATCTCCACCGTTGCAACACCACCCCGACTTCCGCCACAATTCCAGTATCATCTCTACTCGATCATCTCCGTAATCAGATCTCATAAAATAATTTTCAGGAGATTTAAAGTTTGCGATTCAAGTTTCAGGTAATTTCTGAATTCGATGATTTCCATGTTTGAATCACTGAGACTTAGGTTACGATTGAGATGTGTTTTATCTCGTGAGTATTGGGTGATTAAATTGATTTTCATGTTTGAATATTATGATTTTCTTAGGTTTTGTTTGATATATATTCGGTCTACAAATGTTTGTGTAAATCCAGTTGCAGAAAGGGGTTTAGTGATTTCATTGTTGTTGATATTTTGCTTGAAGAAATTTAAATGATGGTGATGGTAGATGTTGTTTGGTAACACGATGTTGGAAGTGGTGGAAGAAGATGGTGATGATGTTGTTAAAGTTACATGAGGGGTTTTGAACAACAACAACAAGAAGATGAAGCTGTGATGGAAATGAATTGGAGATGGGATGAGTTTGTACTTGAATGAGTTCTGGTTGATTATGAAGCTGCCAATCGATGCGAAATGAGTTAGATCTATTGATTGCATCATCTTGGTGTGGTGGTTATGAATTCAGGATGGGTTTGATAGAATTTGAGATGGATATGTGCATAATTACAGTATGAATTCAGAGAGGGTTCAGATTGTGAAAAAATGGAGACCTTCTTATCTGAGTCGCAGAGGTGATGGTTTGAGAATCTAAGAAACTGAGTATGAAAATGAAGAAAATGAGTGTGAAAATGGATTGCAATTGGTTGATGTGTTGATATTGTTATTGGTGGTAAATGGATTGGAATTGGTTGATGTGTTGATGTTGTTATGTGAAAGATGAAGGGTAAACAAATATTGGTGGTCGTGGTGATTTAGACTGGTAAGCATTAGATACATACCATGCATATTTGATGTTTTTTAATTTCTGCTTATCAATTTGAAATTCAAAAAGATTGTCTATCGAGATAAATTATCTTAATATTTTTCATTAGTACTGTGATCTTTGTAACAAGAGTTGTCTAGATAATAGTTTTGATTCATTTGTTAGTCTGAGTAGTGAGGAGTTTTAACCATTCAAGAATGGGGAATTGAAAGTGTATTGGATGTGCATTTTATAATGAGAACTGTTCTTTTGTTGAATTTGAATGCAAATTGTATAGTTGTTGAGTTTTAGGTTCAACTGCTGAATGATTGATTGTTGTGCAACCTGGTGTGAATACTTGTGTTTTATTAGTGAATCACTTTTCAATCTGCTGAATTTGGATGAGATCGAGACTGATAAGGATGACATGCCTTTAGATCCACCTCCAAGAATTCTTTCGGTTGAGGTCAGCTACCTACTCTGTGTCGTAGACTGATAAGAATGTTATCTGTTTTGAGTTATTCTCGGTACGATTTTCTGTCTTTTGTAGTTCATAGTCTTGATGCACTGTATTTTCTATGAAGAAAACTTTTTATATGTACTAAAGAAATCTAGAATTTGGTCTGCATGATTGCAGTGATGGTGGTTGCAGAGAAGGATTGAAGTCATTTGCGAAGCTACAAGCGAGTTGAAGTGTTTTGTCTTGTGGAAAGACACGCAGAGATGGATTTGGTTTAGTAGTTATGCTTGAATATGTCTTGGCGTAGTTGTAGTTATATATGGCATAAGTGGAAGGCATGGAGCTGCAGGTTATGATTATGGCCGAGTTATGAAGTGTGAGGTGATGATACTAGTGCAGTTGCAGTTTTTTATCTCAAGTTGCAGGCATGAAGTGTAGGTGTTGTTGATGTCCATAATCTAAGAGGGGAAGCTGAGTTGCATTAGGATGTGTCAAAACTGAGTTTACCAGCCTATTCATTCGAGACAGAGCAACTTGAGAAAGTTTGGACTCTAGACTTGGGGGCAACTTTTGAAAGTTGCTTTCAAATTTGGAGACAACTTGAGCTAGTTGATTTCATATTTGGAGGCAACTTGAGAAAGTTGCTTTCAAATTTGGAGACAACTTGAGCTAGTTGATTTCATATTTGGAAGCAACTTGAGAAAGTTGCTTTCACTTTTGGAGGCAGCTTAAGCTAGTTGATTCTAGTTCGGAGACAACTTGTCTGAGTTGCTTCCATATGTGGAGACAACTTGAGCTAGTTGCCGCCATATGTGAAAGCAACTTGTTCAAGTTGCTTTCAAATATGGAGATAACTCTATCTAGTTGGCTTGAGATTCGGAAACAACTTTGAGCTAGTTGCTTTCAGATTTGGAAACAACTTCATCAAGTTTACTCCACATGGTGGTGGTGGAATTGGTGGTTGCTGGTGGTGATTGGTGGCGACGGTGGTGGTGGATGAAAGTGGTGGTGGTTGGTGGCGGTGGTGGATGGACAGTGGCGCTGGTTGTCCGTGGTGGTAGTTGACGGTGGTGGATGGCGGTGGCGGGTGGCGGCGGCGGGTGGCGGTGGTGTTGGTGGACAGTGGTGGCGGTTGGCGGTGGTGGACAGTGGTGGTGGTGGTCGGCGGCGGTGGTGGTTGGTGGCGGTGGTGGACAGTGGTGATGGCGGACATTAGATGTTTTTTTTTTTTTTTGGTTGAATAGTGGTTAGTGGTAATGGTTTTGTATATACATTACACAAAAGAGGGTATTTTAGTAATGTATTATGCTTAGGGGTATTTGTATAAGTTGATAAGGGTATTTTGGAAGGGGCCCTATAGTAAGGGTATTTAAATAATGTTCCCCATAATAAATCTCTTCTTAACTATTTTTAGATTCACCAACCAATTAATTTGGATTACCCAGTTGGTCGGCACATGAGTCATATTTTATCTTGTACCCACGTAGTCATTTAATAATAGAATTTGGCTAATATAATGTGGGATCGTCTGTTCCCAGATTGTTGTTGATCAATTTCCTGTTTGCCAGACCGTCTGCTTCATAATTTGCCATACCGTCTGCTGCTTGATTTCCTTCTTCATAGTTGTGTTGTATGGCACAATGAAGAATTTATCGCATTCTCTGTTTTATTTCGATAATTATTTCTGCAATATATTACGGAGCTTCAACCCCCATTTTTATGAAGGGCATCAGATTTTTCGTATTCGTATCAAAGATAACTTTTGACCATCGTCTCTATGTTGCTGTCTTTGATGCTAGCAAAGCTGCCCACGTTTCATCTATTAGTGTCGTAGTTATTCCTAGAGGTTGCGCGAAAGCTATCACAGTTTGAACAATCGAATCCCTGCAAATAAAACCTGCTCCCACCATTTCTGGTTGTCCCCTAGCATCCCCATCTGTGTTGATATTTATCCAATCCGGTTCCGGTCTGGTCCAACATGCTAATATTGTTGTTGTTGCTATGATATTTTTCGGAGTGGCTCTGGTTAATGTGTCCCCGTGTAAAACCGGGGCCAAAACCTTTTTTCCCCATTCTAATTCATGTTGTTGCTTCAGGGTCTGTGATATGATGTTTTCCGAGGGTGTAAGGTGTTGTTTGAAAACTAAATCATTTCTGGGACGTCCAAATGTTCCAGAAAAGAAAACAGTAAGCTGCTACATATGGGGTATGGCTAGCGTCTTGTAGAATTTGGGAAATTGTTGTTTGATTGTTAATAGTGATATGGGAGTTGAGATTGGTTTGTTTTGTTGATAGAAGAGATAACAGGTTATTCCAGAAGGCCGTTGTTAGTGGGCAGTGGATAAGCAGAGGCTACGAAGCAGAGGCTACGACGTTTCTGGTTCGGCGTTGCACCCGGGGCATTGGTTGGAATTTGTGACGTTGATGCAGTGTATAATCGGAAGTCCTTCATTTATATAGCTTTCTAAAAAATAAAAAATAAAAACGAGTTTTTGGTGGACAAGGTAAATTCCTCAAGAATTTGGTGGGTGGGAGGGGGTTTAGGTGGTGATGGCTATGTTGTTGTATTAGACAATTGTACCCGGTGGCAGTAGTGTATTTTATGTACTTTGAGTGTGTCCATATGATCTTATCTGGGGGCATGTCTACGGAAAGGTGGATGTTTACGATGTTTTGGACAACAACAGGTGGAAGGTGATTCAGCTGTTCATGATTCCAGTTATGGGTGGAAGGGTGAATGAGATCAGCTACTGATTGGATTGGGTATCATTGAGCCGGGTTAAGTTTTTGAGAGTGAGGTATCCAATTTGCTTGGTTAGGTGTGTCTAAACCATTCCCGATGCAATGGAAAATGAGTTGTTGTAATGTAGGTATGAGGGATGTCATTTGTCTACGTTGTGGGCTGGATGAGGAAGGAATATGAGAGTTTTCCTGTAAGATCGGTTGATTTTGAAGATGTTTCTCATTAGGTTGGTCATGTATGTTACATATTCTTTTCATGAGTAAGGCTTTATTGTGATGACTATTTTTCCTTATGTCGAGACCCCTTTTTGCTATCAGTTCTTTTAGTTTGGTCCATCCTAATGGGTGGAGTTTTTTAACTGATGAGTCATGGCCCCAGAAAAATTTTCTACCGACCGATCTATCTGTTTATGAATATGGTGGGAATAATTGTGTTTTTGCATAAGATGGTTTGAGGTGAGAATTAAGGAGGTTTTGGTGAGTAATAACCTCCCTGCTTGAGTAAGGCATTTGGTCATCCATCATTGATATTTTCTCGCCAAACTTTGAAGCAGTGGATCGAAGATGTGACTAGAGGTTTTCCCATGTTTTAAAGTGTAATCCCATGTATATTGGTGGGTTGACGATGTTGGCATGTAAAAGAATTGTTGAATAACGTCTATCTGATGTTGTTGCAGTCTTGGATGGTGAATTATTATTTATTTTGATGTGTTGATTTCCTTTCCCGCTGAAGAGCGGTAGGATTGAAGTAGTTTTTTAAGGTGGTCATTCCCTTCCCGGGATGTCTTGTAAGTGATTAGGAGGTCGTCCGCATACATTAGATGCAATATATGTGGAGTTTTTTGAGAAATCTTTAGCCCTCTTACAAGATTTTGGGCTTCCAAGTTTCCTAGGTTGGTCGAAAGGATTTTTGCACATATTATGAAAATATAGGAAGATAGAGGAACTCCCCGTCGAATACCTCTCGTAAGGGTGATGTATCTGTTGGGGTACCATTGATGTTAATTGAATAAGTAATTGTAGTAATGGATAACATAATGTAATATACAAATATGGTTGGAAATCCCATTTTTGTAAATGTAGTTTTGATGAAGCCCAGTCTAAGCTATCACAAGCTTTCTTAATATATATTTTTAAGGGCTATTTTTGAATCTTTGGTGAGAGCGGAGGTTTTAATGTGATGGAGTAATTATCTAGCAATTACTATGTGATAATGTATTGATCTTTGTGGGACGAAGACACTCTAATATAGACTTATGAGAAATGGGAGGAGACGGCGTACGTTGTTTACCAACATTTTTTATATCGCTTTTTATACTACATTGCAAAGGATGATCGGTCTGAATTGGGATGGTTTTGATGGATCGTCTATTTTTGGTATTAGGGTTATGTTTGTGTGATTCATGAGTGGGTGAATATTTAGGGTGCTAAAAAATCTGCGGACCACGGCTATTAATTGATGGTGTGTGGTGTCCCATATTACCTTGAAGAACTTACTAGTATATTGTTAGATCACTGCTCGGTCAAACTCGCATGCGTTGCTATCTCAAGCATGTTTATCAATGTTAGTGATCAAAACTATAAAGTCTTGATTTCTAGTCTACTATAGCTAAGGTCTCGGACTAGGATAAAAAGTGTAGTTGATCTCAAGAAATCCATGGAGATCATCATACAAGACGAAGGACTACTCAAGGAACTAGTGAATCTTCATCGACTAAAAGGTATGTGGAGACTTGAACTTATCTATCACTCAAAAGTCTATCTACTCTATCTCCTATCTTGAGACAAAAGTTGTATTACTATATAGACTAAGATTATACACATGTGGTATTTCGATATGAGTATATCTCGCTTATCTATTTCTCGAAATATGTGTTGGTAAATCTTTCGCTTTAGCCAAGTTCATCTTTACCTAGTGACGAAAGTCATGTTATGTTTCAATCACTTTGAAAATCGCTTTGAAGAAAAATAATTTGTGAATAACAACTATATAACGCCCTCTGAGAATGTTTTAATGATTGAAATGAGAGTTTAGACAATATAACCATTGGAGGATATAAGTATTGTTGTGGAAACACATATACATATAAGTCCTTATTGCTTGAACCAAAGTTTGCGAACTTTGTTGATCAAGTGAAACTAGAGAAGTACGTGAGATTCAGTCCGCGAACTGGCGAAGTTCTCAAACCCGAGAATTTCTGCTGGAGTTTGTGAACTCCATCCGAGAACTTAAGTCCGCTAACCCAGTCTGCGAACTTGGGTAGTGTGACGACCCTCAAGATCGTCAACGCTATTAGACTAGTCAAGAGTCGTCTTAGCCGCTAATTACTCGATTAGTGTAACTCGAACATTAATTATTAGAAATTAATCTAACAACGATTTAGATACGAAACTAGTATCATTAGATAGAACTTCAAAAGTATTGCAGATTGGACTAATCAAACCTGTCAATCAGATATCGGAAGAAGAAGATTCATCGATTTAGTATGAAGGGTAAAATCGTCATTTCATGGAAAACCTGCTAGTGATGCAATACGGACACGTTGTGGCTTCCCCTTATCAGATCGAGTGCGAGTCCTAGTGTTTCCTTGGGCCTTATCTTCCCAAAAACCCGATCGAAGAATTCATTCTTCTTTTCCCTTCTTCTTCTCCTCTGCTTCTTCTGTTCTTTAGTCGAGAGATGATTGAGAAAATCAAATTAGTGGTTTGGAGATCGAGGAAAAAAGATACAGATCGAGTATTGATTATTGGTGATGATGTTGAAGTTGTTTGAGTACGGGATGAACATGTTAGAGTTATTGCTATAAATTGAAGAGATGATTTCTGAAGTTAGGGTTTATTTGGAATTGAGAAGTGAATCGAGATGTTGATGGATGAAGAAGAAAGGGGTTGTTGTTAAATCAATGAAGTGAAGCTTTTGTAGAGATGTATCAAAGAAGTTAAGGTTTCATGTTCGTCCTCAAATTGAGAATTAGAGATTCACGGGAGGGCTCAGAGAAGAATTAAGAGTTGGAAAAGAAGGTTTGAGATGGGTTTTGAAGAATTGGGAGCATTAGAATAGAATTGTTTATAAAATCAAAGTCTCAGATGATAAAACTGGTGATGGTGATGAACTTCAGGTCTATAAAGATAATTCTAAGGTTCAATTGAAGCAAGTGGTGAAGTAAGAAATCAAAGGATGCTAGTGTTTCGGGTAAGCTCTAACTAATCTGAATTTTAGTATTTTGGATTTGAATTAATTTAGTTATTGAGTTGTATGAATATGAATGAACTGAATTGTTGAGGTTTGAGAATTATTCAAGGGTTTACTGAGGATGGATGAGAACAAAGAAGATATGGATGTGCAAGTGATGGTTTGAGAACTGATGCTAATGATGAGAATGTTGGGTGTTGGATGAACTGAACTGGTGAGTTGTTAATGTGTGAGATGAGTATTGAATCAAGCTAAAGTAAGAAGAAGATTCAATTGTTTAAATGGAATCGTATGAGATAATTGTTCTTCTTAAATAACTTAATAATGTTATTTGATTTTCATCCTTGAGTTTGTAAGTTTGTTTGTTGGACTAAGAATTAAGATGATACATGAGTTGAGGTTATTTTTGAATGAGTAATTGAGATGAGTGGCTGTGAAGTAGATTTAGTGATCTGAATAAAGATCATGAATGTGTTGCTGGTATTTGTTTACATAGAAAATGAAACTGTTAGTGTTGTATTCACTGGTGCAGGTCTAGATGGAGTTGCAGTTGTTGGAGTTTTGGGTCCAGGTGTTAGTGAAATGGAAATGGAAATGGAAAGTGTGGTGAATGGAATGAACTAGAATGAGTAGGATTATACTGAAGATATGTATGTACAGGGATGGTTTTGTTGAATGAATGTACTTGTTGTTGCAGTGGTGCTTTGGTGTTGAAGTTAATGGAATTGTGATTACAGTTTAGGGTTTTAATGTGTTGAGGTTGTGATATTGCAGAGTTGAGAAATGTAGGTATTGGACTGAATTGAATTGCAGATTGGTGATGTTGGGGGTTTAATATGGCAGGGTAAAGGAATTGTAGGTTGCTTGTAGGTAGAACAGACTTGATGTTGGGGGATTTGAATTACATGGAGTTGTTAATGATGGTGATAATTGCTGAGATGAAGATGGTAATATGATTGATATTGATACAGATTGGGTGGATATGCATTTTGAGTTATGCTCAGCTGACATTGGTTATGTTTATAATGAAATGAGACACAAGTGTAAGTAAAGGATCTAATGGTTGTGTTGAACTGAACTTGAGTGTGCTTGTGATGTGTAGAGCAGAAGTTGATTGTAATGTTGTTGGCAGTGGCCTTAATGAAGCCTGCAACTGCAGATTAAGGTAATAGATTTTGTATTTGAAATTGATCTGTGAAGTTGTTTTCGATTGAATGAAATGTATAATGATTATTTTGAACTGCTATATTTGAGTTTAGACTTATTAGTCATCCCAGTCAGATGTCTGACTAGTTTATGTAGCTGACTTAGTTTATCTGACTGAGTTATATAGGAATCTGATTTACCCGAATCAGTCTTCTGACTGAGTTAGCTCAGTGACCAGACCTGACCAAACATGACTCAGTGACTTTTGACTGAGTTGAATCAGTTGACCGATTCATAATTGACCATTGACCCTGGACTTTGACCTTTGACTGACGTTGACTGTTAATTGACCTTTGACTGTTAGTTTGACCGTCAAAGACTGTTAGTGACTCAGACGGACTGGACCTTAGTTTAATGGGTTGGGTTGGTGGACTTGGGCTTAGGTTAGTTTTCTTAGCTAGATGTTTTGGACCTCTCGTGGTCCGAATTAGACTTTGACTTCTTCTACAAAGTTGTAGATACTCATAAGACTTAGCTATCGAACTAGTGAACCAACCCAATGAATTGATAAATCCTTAGATATGCAAGAGATGGATTATGAAGATGTGAATAACCTTAGATGGGCTAAAGATAGATAATAAAAGGGTATAAAAACGTAAATGGGCTTAGGACTATTAGTTAGATTTGTATAATTCTTGTGTGAGCCATTTTGGCTAGAATCTTAGAATTCTTGTGTGATTAACAGTTAATTATTAACAACAATCGATTCAAAGGATGAACCAGTGGATCGTGGATCGCGAGGTAGGCGTGGCCTGTCATCAAAAGGTGTGGGAATGCATTTGACTCTTTGTATTCATTATTGTTGCTTTTATAAAATTTTATGCTTAACAAACTCATGCATTGTCTGTTTCTACATTCCATGTTTTGTTTAAAATGCATTATGATAATCCTGTCGATTTGGTGAATCTTTCCACGATGTGGAAAGGACTTGTGTTGTTTTGTTGTCAATATGAATTATTATGGGAAATAAGAATTTCCACTTGTGGTATATATGATACACTCCTTCACATTTATACCTACTTTAATTCAGCTTTTATTGTTTAGAGTATTGGTCATCATGGTCTTGGTGGCATCCATAGCTATTAGTTGTGAATTTCCGGGTAGGGATTTACAACCATATTATACATTGTTTGAAGAAGGAGTTTGTCCATATACATGTATGATTATTTCAAGACTTAGTCATCATTTAATGTTTTCGGAAAAACATTATTGTTTTCCAAATCTTGCATATGATTACTTAGAAGGTTAAATGTTAATTATTCCCACTTCGGTTTACGTGACAGATCAGGGTTGCACAAATGAAAGCTTCACGGGTTGACTTCGTTAGTTGATTATCTTCAGTTATATTTATTATGTTGTATATTTTATTTAAAAATCAATTGACTATTATATATGTATCATTTGAGAGAAGATCTTGTATATATATTTCTGAGCGGGGTTAGCTTTGGGTTAAGATCTGTATCGCATTTCTTAATCGAATGCTTAAGTGCACGTTTTAGATTTTAGTGCCTCTTTATTTAGTCTAATTTATTGGATTAGTCAGCTGCTAGCTTAGGGGGCGCTACAAAAGTTGGTATCAGAGCTCACTACTATATCTTATATGGTAGACAATAGGAATAGCCAGTGCCAGTTAGTGAACTAGATTAGTTTAGAATTGGGTTGGGTTTGTGAGATAAATCTTAATAACTAAAAGCTATCAATAAGTAAAAGATTATTTGATTGATTGATTTGTTTGTTTGGATGTTTGTATATAATGAAGTAAAAAAATAGTAGGATTAGTATTATTGATAAATCTTGAAAGTCACATATATAAATATTAAACACCTTGACTTATACGTAAAATCAACGGTTTATAATCACATAAATTTTAATAATATTTTGGGACTCAATAATATTTGTAAGAGTTGTTAGAATAAAAATTCAATAAAATGTTATAATAGTAACTATAGATAGATGATAATAAAAGTAACTTGTTATTAGAATAATAATTCACTAGAGTTGTTAAAATAATAATTCACTTGTTAGTTTTCAGTAAAAGCCCGTGGTGGCATTCTTTCATAAAAGTAATAATAAATTTTAATTAAATAATGTTAACATTTATCAATTATTATTATGTATAAATTAACTTAACTAATATTTCGTTAAAGCTATATAACGACAAAAAAAATAATTATGGTTAGATAATTATGGGAAATTGATAACACTTATTTACGATTAAGTTTTATAATTTAAACTAATTATAAATAAAAAATATATGTTTTGCGCCTAAATTAGATAGTAATATAGTACATTAAGCATTAGAGGTAAGAAGATAAGGATATAATAATGTATAAAATAAAAAGACTTAACTTGTTAGTAATTTTGTACCGAAATTATCTTTAATCTAATAAATGATTCAATAAATCTGTAAAATGGAACAAATATACTTGAATTAGTAATAATAGTATTCAGCTGCTTAGTGTAATACTAGAACTAAAAGAAAATAAATTCATATATTGATGATCCTTCTTCGCAAATAAATTCAACCATCTTTTGAAATGGAAAATTAGTACGACAAACTTAAATTGTTAGAATTTATGTTAGTATTATATTGGGCAAAACTTAAATTAATATTTCATTTATAAATATATAGGTATAAAATAATGACTAGGATTAAATAGCTATGGAAAATTATTAGTGCTTATCTACGGTTAAGTTTTGCAAAGTTAATTAATAATAAATTAGAATTATATGTTTTATATTTAAACCAAATAGTTAAAATAAGATATATTAGATAAGTTTAAAAACGTGAGGTCATATAATGCATAAAATAAAGACTAAATTTGTTAACAATATCTTATAACAAATTATCTTTTGTCCAATAAATGATTCACTAAATCACTAAATTATACACATGAAGTGATATTTATATTACTTGAATGCTTAATACAAAATTAGTTTTAAAGGAGAATATATTTGCTTGTCAATAGATACTTATTATTAATACCAAAAATCTAAAGACTATTAAGACATCAAAACTTTTTGAGAACTCAAAGTTTAAATCATATTAAATTACCAACGCCAATATTTAACAAGACGTAGTATACGCATTCAATCTGAATAAATAAAATCTGTTATATCAATCTTTTCATGAAAGTAAAATTATATTTTCAAGATCAAGTCTTAATAAAATTAAACAAAGTATCATTACTAAATGATTATTTTGATTGTATTTTAGTTACGCTAGTAATCAAATAAGAAAATTTGATAAAACAATAGCGAAAATGATAGTATAATTAAGACAATAATTTTTGATAAAATAAGCAAATTATAATACTGTCTAATACTAATTATTGTAAAAATTTAGAGTTATTGTAAATATCATTTGGAAAAATAATTATGGGATAGTAATTGAAGGATGTCATTTTTATTAATAATACAACTAAAGGATTACTTAGAAATAATATAAAATTTAAGGAAATAAAGTTAGATCAAATCAAATCTAGTATTAATAATAAAATTTAAACTTGGAATTACGATTAATCACAATTAACTTTTTCGGTTCAGTATTTAGCAGTTAATTATTTATATAAAGTCACATAATGAAATAAATAATAGATATATTGGAAATAATATGTTGAAAATAAAATAATAACGTAACATTTGGATAATGGTTATAACATTAAGTTATTCGTAAATAGTTCATGAATCTAAAAATTATATATGATATCACAGCAAAGTTAAAAATATCAGATATTATAAATTAACGAAAAATCGAAATTGGATTGCTATATAGATAAAATAAATAAATCAAATCAAATAAATGTTGATAAATTAATTTGCTAAAAATGATGTAACCTATTTATATAATTTATGAAGTAGAAATTTTAAGCTAAATTAGTTACAATGAATTTAGAGATTGATTAGTCATAATAAGTCAGTATTTAATTAATCAAATTTTGATGAATAAATTACTTAAAATGATGTAAATTACTTATATATATTTTATGAAGTAAATTTGTCAGAGTTACACAAGTTAAGATAAAAGTTAAGGATTAATTAGAATTAATACTTAGTTAATCCAACACTGGGGAATAGTGAGGTTAGTAATTCTGATGTGTTCGGGTGATACTTATTACGTAGGTAGGCATTGTCAGGCGTCGCGAACCTAGACAGGGCAACTGCATTATTGTATCACTAGGCATTGAAGGGAGACTTGCTTCTGTCAGTGAACTGATAGATTCCAATTTTAATTAGAAACTTTATTATAAAATATTTCCAAAATACTTAGAACCAGCAAGTTATTGGAATAAGAATTAGTGTAGAGGAATTATATATAAAAGTCGTAGTTTCCATTATAGAGATTCATTCATGTAAGAAACTTAGACTTCCCTATTTCATAGAATCTAGATCAGTGTAGTTGAACTTAGAGCTACAAATTTTAGATTTTAGTTGTAGAAAGCCATATAGGTTGTGATTTGTTTTATGTTGCTTGCGCTTAGACAAAAGATGGGATTATTCTATAAGGTGGGGAGTTTATGAAGACCAGAAGGATGGATCGATTTTCGAGGACGAAAATGTTATAAGGTGGGGAGAATGTGACGACCCTCAAGCTCGTCAACACTATTAGACTTGTCAAGAGTCGTCTTAGCCGCTAATTACTCGATTAGTGTAACTCAAACATTAATTATTAGAAATTAATCTAACAACGATTTAGATACAAAACTAGTATCATTAGATAGAACTTGAAAAGTATTGCAGAGTGGACTACTCGAACCTGTCAATCGGATATCGGAAGAAGAAGATTTCATCGATTTAGTATGAAGGGTAAAATATTTATTTCATAGAAAATCCGCTAGTGATGCAACACGGACACGTTGTGGCTTCCCCTTATCAGATCGAGTGCAAGTCCTAGTGTTTCCTTGGGCCTTATCTTCCCAAAAACCCGATCGAAGAATTCATTCTTCTTTTCCCTTCTTCTTCTCATCTGCTTCTTCTGTTCTTCAGTCGAGAGATGATTGAGAAAATCAAATTAGTGGTTTTGAGATCGAGGAAAGAAGATACAGATCGAGTATTGATTATTGGTGATGATGTTGAAGTTGTTTGAGCACGGGATGAACATGTTAGAGTTATTGCTGTAAATTGAAGAAATGATTTCTGAAGTTAGGGTTTATGTGGAATTGAGAAGTGAATCGAGATGTTGATGGATGAACAAGAAAGGGGTTGTTGTTAAATCAATGAAGTGAAGCTTTTGTAGAGATGTATCAAAGAAGTTAGGGTTTCATGTTCGTCCTCAAATTGATATTTAGAGATTCACGGGAGGGCTCAGAGAAGAATTAAGAGTTGGAATAGAAGGTTTGAGATGGGTTTTGAAGAATTAGGAGCATTAGAATAGAATTATTTATAAAATCAAAGTCTCAGATGATAAAACTGGTGATGGTGATGAACTTCAGGTCTAGAACGATAATTCTAAGGTTCAATTGAAGCAAGTGGTGAATTAAGAAATCAGAGGATGCTAGTGTTTCGGGTAAGCTCTAACTAATCTGAATTTTAGTATTTTGGATTTGAATTAATTTAGTTATTGAGTTGTATGAATATGAATGAACTGAATTGTTGAGGTTGAGAATTATTCAAGGGTTTACTGAGGATGGATGAGAACAAAGAAGATATGGATGTGCAAGTGATGGTTTGAGAACTGATGCTAATGATGAGAATATTGAGTGTTGGATGAACTGAACTGGTGAGTTTTTAATGTGTGAGATGAGTATTGAATCAAGATAAAGCAAGAAGAAGACACAATTGTTTAAATGGAATCGTATGAGGTAATTTTTCTTCTTAAATAACCTAATAATGTTATTTGATTTTCATCCTTGAGTTTGTAAGTTTGTTAGTTGGACTAAGAATTAAGATGATACATGAGTTGAGGTTATTTTTGAATGAGTAATTGAGATGAGTGGCTGTGAAGTAGATTTAGTGATCTGAAGTAAAGATCATGAATGTGTTGCTGGTATTTGTTTACATAGAAAATGAAACTGTTAGTGTTGTATTCACTGGTGCAGGTCTAGATGGAGTTGCAGTTGTTGGAGTTTTGGGTCCAGGTGTTAGTGAAATGGAAATGGAAAGTTTGGTGAATGGAATGAACTAGAATGAGTAGGATTATACTGAATATATGATTGTACATGGATGGTTCTGTTGAATGAATGTACTTGTTGTTGCAGTGGTGCTTTGGTGTTAAAGTTAATGGAATTGTGATTACAGTTTAGGGTTGTAATGTGTTGAGGTTGTGATATTGCAGAGTTGAGAAATGTAGGTATTGGAGTGAATTGAATTGCAGATTGGTGATGTTGGGGGTTTAAGATGGCAGGGTAAAGGAATGTTAGGTTGCTTGTAGGTAGAACAGACTTGATGTTGGGGGATTTGAATTACATGGAGTTGTTAATGATGGTGATAATTGCTGAGATGAAGATGGTAATATGATTGATATTGATACAGATTGGGTGGATATGCATTTTGAGTTATGCTCAGCTGACATTGGTTATGTTTATAATGAAATGAGACACAAGTGTAAGTAAAGGATCTAATGGTTGTGTTGAACTGAAATTGAGTGTGCTTGTGATGTGTAGAGCATAAGTTGATTGTAATGTTGTTGGCAGTGGCCTTAATGAAGCCTGCAACTGCAGATTAAAGTAATAGATTTTGTATTTGAAATTGATCTGTGAAGTTGTTTTTGATTGAATGAAATGTATAATGATTATTTTGAACTGCTATATTTGAGTTTAGACCTATTAGTCTTCCCAGTCAGATGTCTGACAAGTTTATGTAGCTGACTCAGTTTATCTGACTGAGTTATATAGGAATCTGATTTACCTGAATCAGTCTTCTGACTGAGTTAGCTCAGTGACTTTTGACTGAGTTGAATCAGTTGACCGATTCTTAATTGACCATTGACCCTGGACTTTGACCTTTGACTGACGTTGAATGTTAATTGACCTTTGACTATTAGTTTGACCGTCAGAGACTGTTAGTGACTCAGATGGACTGGACCTTAGTTTAATGGGTTGGGTTGGTGGACTTGGGCTTAGGTTAGTTTTCTTAGCTAGATGTTTTGGACCTCTCGTGGTCCGAATTAGACTTTGACTTATTCTACAAAGTTGTAGATACTCATAAGACTTAGCTATTGAACTAGAGAACCAACCCAATGAATTGATAAATCCTTAGATATGCAAGAGATGGATTATGAAGACGTGAAGAACCTTAGATGGTCTAAAGATAAATAATAAAAGGGTATAAAAACGTAAATGTGCATAGGACTATTAGTTAGATTTGTATAATCTTGTGTGAGCCATTTTGGCTAGAATCTTAGAATTCTTGTGTGATTAATAGTTAATTATTAACAACGATCGATTCAAAGGATGAACCAGTGGATCGTGGATCGCGAGGTAGGCGTGGCCTGTCATCAAAAGGTGTGGGAATGCATTTGACTCTTTGTATTCATTATTGTTGCTTTTATAAAATTTTATGCTTAACAAACTCATGCATTGTCTGTTTCTACATTCCATGTTTTGTTTAAAATGCATTATGATAATCCTGTCGATTCGGTGAATCTTTCCACAATGTGGAAAGGACTTGTGTTGTTTTGTTGTCAATATGAATTATTACGGGAAATGAGAATTTCCACTTGTGGTATATAGGATACACTCCTTCACATTTATACCTACTTTAATTCAGCTTTTATTGTTTAGAGTATTGGTCATCATGGTCTTGGTGGCATCTATAGCTATTAGTTGTGAATTTCCGGGTAGGGATTTACAACCATATTATACATTGTTTGAAGAAGGAGTTTGTCCATATACATGTATGATTATTTCAGTGACTTAGTCACTGTTTAATGTTTTCGGAAAAACATTATTGTTTTCCAAATCTTGCATATGATTACTTAGAAGGTTAAATGTTAATTATTCCCACTTCAGTTTCTGTGACAGATCAGGGTTGCACAACGAAAGCTTCACGGGTTGACTTCGTTAGTTGATTATCTTCAGTTATATTTATTATGTTGTATATTTTATTTAAAAATCAATTGACTATTATATATGTATCATTTGAGAGAAGATCTTGTATATATATTTCTGAGCGGGGTTAGCTTTGGGTTAAGATCTGTATCGCATTTCTTAATCGAATGCTTAAGTGCATGTTTTAGATTTTAGTGCCTCTTTATTTAGTCTAATTTATTGGATTAGTCATCTGCTAGCTTAGGGGGCGCTACAAGTAGGTTATGTCTAAAAATGATGTTCGTGAACTTATCTTAATAAACTAAGGAATGCTATTGCAAACCGTGGCTTTGTAGTTCATGAATCGATTCGAGTGAATCACATCTTTTTTGCTTCGATTGTATCTTATGTAGTACATAAAGTTCTAAGCAATTGAACAATTCTCTAACTAGTTCATTTGAGTCATTTGGACTAGTTATGGTGAAGAAGAATATGGTTGATATGAAAGTTATCATATGGCTAACAATTTGGTTAACTATTGTTGAACCAACTAATGTACAAGTTTGGGTACGGTTTTTACAAGCCTACAAATCAACGTGCATTTCATGTGTGTGTAACAAGCTATGTTTTCGATCTAACGGTTGATAAATATTAGATTGAATCTAATCAGGTTTTTATCCAACGGTGAATATTGAATGCTTTGTTACTAAGCTAACATTGGTTGCAACCCCTGATTTGAGAGACTGTGTAAGGGAGAAATCTAGCAACTGGGAAGCCTAATCCCCACACATTATGTGTGATACTAGTTTACTAAACTATAGTTGATTCTCCTTTAACCTTTGGTTTTCTTCTTCTAAAACCAGGTTAACGACTTAAAGACTTCATTGGGATTGTGAAGCCAGACCGATACTACTTTTCTTGTAGTTGTGTGATCTAATCTTGTTGTTTTTATCGTACAAGTACAATTGTAATAATTGGCTTGAGATTTCTATCTCCGATAGGTAAGATATAAAAGTAGTCAAACACTTTGTCTCATCGTTTGTGATTCCACAATATTTTTTTCGCTGCGTCGATTAAGACTATTTTGAGGTGATTGATAAAGCTGAGCTGTTCTTCGGGAATATAAGTATGGTTTTATCAATTGGTTCATGTTTACCTTGATTTATCAAAAGACGGAACAAAAACTTGTAGGTATATTCGTGGGAGACGGATTTAGCTATTACTGTAGACTTTTCAGTGTGATACATATTTGTTTATTAAAGTCTTCGACTTTGGGTCGTAGCAACTCTTGGTTGTGGGTGAGATCAGCTAAGGTAATCAAGTGCGCAGTATCCTGCTGGTATCAAAGGTGTATGAGCATAAATTTACCTTGTATCAGTGTGAGATTGATTGGGGTTCAACTACAGTCCAGACCGAAGTTAGCTTGGAGTAGGCTAGTGTCTGTAGCGGCTTAATATAGTGTATGTTTAATCTAGACTAGGTCCCGGGGTTTTTCTGCATTTGCAGTTTCCTCGTTAACAAAATTCTGGTGTCTGTGTTATTTCTTTTCCGCATTATATTTTGTTATATAATTGAAATAATACAGGTTGTGCGTTGTTCAATCAATTAGAATATCTGACCTTTTGGTTGTTGATTTAAATTGATTGACACTTGGATATTGGTCTTTGGTACCATCCAAGTTATCTCCTTGTATTTGATAAAGACTCGCAGATTTCTGTTTGCTTGAGTATAGATCAAATCAAGTGAGATTGTGATAATAACTCCTTGAGATATTTTTATCTAGATTGAGTCTGACTGTATAGTTGATTCTCTAGAAAGTAACTCGGAGTTTTTCCATACAGATTGCTAATTAAAATATTAGGTGTGGTTGTTAGACCCCCGTTTTTTCAATTGGTATCAGAGTAAGCAAACACGTTCAAGACCTTACAAGTCTGTGTTTATAGCGATATGAATTTATGGAAAAGTCTATCTCTAATAACGTACCAGTTCAGAAACTACCAGATGAGTCTAAAAACTTGGATTCACTTGAGAGAACTGTCACATCTAACTCAATATCTAAACATTATCTTGATGTGAAAGCTATTGATTGGGAAACTCTCCTAAAAGAACACACTACACCATTTTAACGATATAGCAACATACAATAGATGTTGCTAAACGGGGTCGCAACGGGACTTCGATGTTGCTAAACACGGTGTCGCAATTTTTAGCAACGGCATAAGCTTCGTTGCGAATCTTGGTCAGCAACGGACATTCGCAACAGCCGTTGCCGTTGCGAATTTTTTTATTAGCAACAGCAGGCTATTGTTGCTAATATGTTGCTGATTACAGGAATACCACTACCCATAACCAGATACTGTTGGTTCTGGTTCTACTATATTGGTTCTGGTTCTAATTTAGCAACAGAGCCCTGATGTTGCTAATCTTTTGCAACCTCAAAAAAAAAGGTCAAGTCCCATTATATTGACCTAGTCAAAATTCATTACCCCAAATTTCCCCATGCAATTACCCAGTTCCCCATATTCAACATCCAAACATATATACAAACTACAATGGAAATACAAAACAGATACAAATGTAGTTGAGAATCACCACCAGATAATTTTATTATAAAATAAAGGATTCTTCAGTTGATACAAATGTACACAAGTAACTTATGTATGTTGTGACTGACATAAAATATTTGATCTATGTTGATGTTCATAAATGGATGGGTAACCTATTTTGTGTCAACTGACAGAGGCATTGAAAAACAGGGAAAGAAAGACTAAAATATCACCATAACTATCACGAGACTCCGCTTGCTTAACTAATTTCCTCAACAAATTATACGTAGAGTCAGCTGCTGCCAAAATATCACCAGAGTACTGTCTTTTTACTTAAGCCCAGATACCTGCATAATAATCAATTTGATGTTTCAGTACTGAGGTCACAATTACATAAATATGAAATAATTAGGAACTTGTTGAATTTATGAAGATCCACCAGACCCAATGGCTTCATGGCAGTAATGAAGATCACAACTTACCGGAAAAAGGTCAGCAATAACATATTACCGGAGAAAGGTTAGTGACATGGGAAGGAGCATGGGCGCCATTTGGTTTTCCACACGTATGGTCCACAAAGAGGGTCTTGATGCCAGGGTTCAGCCTGAGATTTATACAAAGTTGATGCTTCCAATTCAAATGGCTCAGTTCACACTCATCGTGCCCAACTTGCAGGCATTGTTTGATTGAGACATGCGAGAAAATTATCAATGGGGGTAGCCAACCAAGATCTTTAATTCCCCAAGCGCTTGCACCACCGCCACCACCATCCAGCAGAGTGGTTCCTTCAGAACATGAAGCTATCATACTGACACCATCAATCATTGTTCCATCAGAACGTGAAGGTATGATACGGAATGTGGCTGATATCTGCTAAATGTACCTGTAATTGTAATTGTATACACATGTTACCTAGGTGCTTCAAAGGACCCAGGAAACACACTATTGTACAGAAGCTTGAGTTATATGAAACTATTTGATTTATATATTTGCATCTTTAATATAGTGTCCCATTTTGACTTTCAATCCAGTAAAGAAAGAACAAGAAAGCAAATCAAAATTAAACAATGATTCCGTGTATACCATTCATAACCCCAGTTTTAGTGGTTTCTCCAACTTCAGATCAATATGGAAGGTTTTGCTAGTCCTAATTAGCTAGTCATCTGCCAACTCATGATCTATAATGGTTGTAGGACCTGCATGTTTTACTTTTCAAGGGATAACTATAAACAAGCATCATTTTGAATTTCACCACCAGAAACTCTTCCCGACCAGAATAACATTCATTACTACTGCAAACTGTAGAGCCAAGTATTTCTGGTAGTGCAGTGAAGACCCAAGTAAAAACAATGCTACTTGTTATACTGCACAACCCGAGATTAAGCAAGAATAATTTGATTCCCTGCGTCAAGGACCCATGAAACCATTTGCTGGCACTAAGAGAAAGAAATACAAACTTACAGGGAAGTCTCCTTGAGAAAATATGCGACTCCCCACCACATTTATTTGCAGCAACACAGACAATCAAAAAATAATTTGAACCACCAACCAACTGTAAGATTAGAGAATCGCAAAATCTCCATTTATGGTGATGTAGTTGATCAAAAAAGTCTCTCACAGTACCAGCTTCTTTATTACCATGATCACTGTCAAGTATGTTTCGGAGCATTGCCATTTTGACGATATAGTTAACAGATAATTCCAACTTCTTTCTGATATCTACCAGTCTACCAGTAAATCAGATTCTAGACATGATCACACTAGGGAAGGGATCTTCACACTGGAATGAGGAAAGACCCGGCGCACGTAGGCATTTCTTATGTGGTGGTTATATAGGCTAGAATAAGAAATCTTGTACCTAAACGCTCACATACTGACCTTGACACTTTTTCTTCTCCTTTTTAAATTTTTTATATTGCAAACTAAGAAACAGGAGATCAAACAAACTACGGAGCAATTTGACCAAAAACAAAAAGAAATGAAACAAACCTGCCAATACATGAAGGTTTGTATAATGTTGCGTTGCCACCTGAATCCACAGAATTTCAAACTTTAGGTTCATGTTTGAGAGATTGAAATAGATAAGTAAGAGAATATCATTAGGAAACTCACGAGAATAGTGAAATGATGAAAAGAAATCCAACTCTGATCTCTGCATGCGATGTCAGTATACCAAGTGTAGTTGTGTTTGATTCCACCCAGAGACAAGCCTAATCCAAGTACTTCCTTCGCTCGAGAAAAAAACTATCACCGAAAGGAACCAAAGAAGACAAAACAAGCATATGGAGATAGGTGACGTGAAGAAAAGAACAAAAAAACTTGAAGGTCGGTCGTTGAAAAAACAAATGATAACAATTTGTGCTTAGTAGGTTGACACAGGAAGGAATGTACAAGATATTTGCGCTTAGTAAGTTGATACATAAAGGAATATACAAAATATTCATGCTTGGTAGGTTGATACAGAAAGGAATATAGAAACTAAGGTGTAAGATAACCCACCAACTAGCCACATTTGTATCTTTCAAAGCTAATTGTATCACTTCCAGTTATGATTGAAGAAAGTGAAAGACAAAATATTTCTGTTCTACTTTAAATTAATTGATTTGACTAAAAATTGAGGTGAAAACACAATAGATGTAGACTGATACCATTATCACCTATCAAAACAAAATAATTCGAGCATAACTCATTCAACAAAAGGTCCGCCGCTCAGAACTCAAGGACGAAGACAGTGTTTAACGTTTAAAGATGCAATTGTTGAACAACTCAATACTAGACATGAAAAAGCACTTTTGTTTGCACATTATCAGACAAGTGGGACACATTGTTCAGTAAAACCAGTCTTTCTAAGCCTATCTGTCTATATTTATCGCAGATACATAATATGAAACTATGACAATGTAGAATCCTAAAACAAAAATTAAAAGGAGAAAGTAAGCAAGGATTGAGACGATGGCTATCTATCTCTGTAGGACTATTGGGGTATATACAAAGTCTCCAGCACCAAGACCAAGGATGAACAAACCACATGTTTTGCCGCCAAGGAAGGTAAATATTAAATGAAATAAAAATAAAATAAAGGACGAGGCAGTTGACTTATTTGCTTCTAATTCTACTTTATACTGTGAGAAGCTCGAATCGGCGTTAATCAAGCAGATTGCAACTATCTAGGAGATATAAACTAAAACGATATCGAAGATATAAATTGCAACTTTACTAAGATTGTCCCAACTCCCAGTGCCTAAGAAATTAACAACTTCCATAAAATGACTACAGCCTATATGATTGTGTGATCCAAAACTAACACATGACATCATCCGATGGAATATTCGTCTTGGCTCGCAAAAAATTACCTATACAAGGAAGAGTGACTGAAATTGTGCCTTAGGAACTTCGCCACATGTTCAAGCGATCGGCAGAGCACAGGTATTAAAGCAACTGCATTTAACAGGTGTAAGTGGTAGGTGGATTAGGAAGCGAGGAATTCAAAGTGAATTCAGAAAAAGAAGTTAACATTTATGATAATAAGTCAGAGGGAACACTTACATTTCATGTTAAGGTTGGAGCTGACAAAAGTAAGGCAGTAAATGAAGTAGATGAAATCCTTGGTTGCAAGTAGTGATTGCAACCACAATTGGACAGCTTGTAGATTCCATGCCCTAGGTTTCTGAAACAAGACATAAGTGGCAACATTTAACATTAGGAAGAGCTTGAAACTGGTAAACATATTAAATTTTTCTGTTAGGATGTTTACCCCGTAGACTACATACAACGAAAATAAATAGGAACATGTGGTTCCCATCAAAGACAGTCGATATGCTCTAATTGAAATATTTTTAGGTGTGAGAGGAATGATTGCAAGCACTGCCACGATAGGTTGGAATCGATATGCTCTAATTGAAAGACAAAATATGTGTTGTAAAAACTCACCACTATAGCCAATAAATGAAGCAAGAGTTTATTGCTCTCTGTAATTTCAGCAACCAAAATCCATTCAACGCCAATTGCAACAGCATAAACAATTCCAATACTCAATGAATTTAGAAACTGAAGTGCAGGAAGGTACACATGACTAGGAAACAACTTACAAACCGAATCTCTATTGTACTTCCTCAGTAATGCAAAGCCGAGAAGAACCCAAAGACGAACACCCTTCGTGAAAGAATTCATATAGCTGAGTGTACCTGCACTACCCCTCTTCCAGAAACATGTCCAGAAAAATTTCAGAAGAGAAAAATCATTGAACCCCACAGCACCAGTTGAATTGCAGACACTAATCCGTTGGAAAGATAACTCATCTGCTAGTATATAGATTCCTTCAAGCTCGATGACACATTTAAGGCACATACAAAGAACTACAGTCACTTCAAGCAACAACTCGAACTCGTACCTTGGTCTAAGAACTCGTAACTTCAATGCAGAACTAAGAAGAACAATCACACAAGAAGGAAATATAAAAAAACCATATTCATATTTACCAGCAGAACTAGAGAACCTCTTTCTTAATACTATCTGACTCTTTGCCTCTATCAAATGCCTTACTCATTTTGAGCTTCCAGAAAAATTCAACTCCAACTCCACTCAATTTAACACTCTCAGACATTTTATCAAACATTTTGTTCTCATCTAAAATTGCAGCATTAGTTATACACAAACGCGCAATCCCATGGAAAAACCAGAATTCAAATTGGTACCCAAAACTTGAAATCCATCGATAAATCAATTTCTCATAAGAATTGAATGAAATAAGGATACACTTACCTCTGTCGAATAACGAACGAGTCTCATCAAGGTGAAGAGAAAAACAATGTTCACAGTTTGATTTGTTGTAGAAAATACACAATAACTCCTTCAAGTATTCGATATTTCCGACATTCTCCTCACAAAAATTTGCGCAATACTCTCGGTCAGATTCACCCACCTTCCCGATTTTGATTTGATTTATCTAGGCGTAGTCATTAACATCTATCTTTGCAGTTTCATTAACTGAACCATCCTTGTCTTTAACAGCGCCAGCGGAAATTGAGTCAACTCTATGAGATTCAACCTTACTGTGGATTTGAGAAGAAGAATCTAGCTGAACAGAAGTAGGAATTAATTTTGCTTCTTCCGATGTACCAAATCTTAGATCGATGCTTCAACTTGCAGTAAAAATTCCAACTAAAATCCATTAGCAAATATAAACCTAAACCAACATATACATAGAAAAAAATGATAATTACCTGCAGATCGAACTAGGTTTGCTGTGGTTCAATAAATTTTGTGAAAGGGGATCTGAATCTGATGACTTTGTGCTCTTCATTAAGAAAAAGTCGGTTGAAGAAGAGACTAGGGTTTGATTTTGAATCTGAGATGGGGTTTTAAGAAGAGAAGAGATTGATGGTATTTACGTAATTGATCTGGTTATAAGGGTTTGAAGTTTCTTCGTAGTCTGTGTTTCGAAGAAGAAAGAGAATTAAAAAAAAATGTGGTTGTGAAATCTCTAAGGAAGGAAACATAAAGGCGGATAAGGCTGAAGGGGCGGAAACAAAAAGAAGAGGACTTGACCAAACGTTGACTTAGGCGTAAAAATAGGTCAAAGTGTTCCCTATAACACGCACACTTCGCATGCGTGAATAATTAATGGTTGCTATTCGCAACTGAAATTTCGCGGTTGCGAAATTAGCAACAATAATCCTCCGTTGCGAAATATTAGCAACGGAAATTAGCAACAAAAATTTTGCAACGACGCTAGTGCTGTTGCTACTCTGGGTTGCTAAAACCTTAAAATGGTGTAGTGACAGTTGGATGAAGTTTCTGTTGAAAATGATTCAGATATTGATAAAGATGTTGATGAGGAAGTCTTAGAGTATGTACTTGTGGAACGTAAAGAAATTTACAACTTCTCATGTCTAATCTCTTTTGACTCCTCTCTGTCGAGAAAACAAGAAATTGAGAAGATGTTACGCAGGTGTTTATTCTTCGAATCGTTCTAACGAATCCATCCTCAAGGATTCTGAGGAATACCTACGTATGAAATCACTTGAATGTGATAATATTTATCAAATGTAGTTTTTGCTGGAAAAGAAACTTGCAGAATTTGAAGCGAGGATTACCTCCCAGCAAACAAGTTTTGATGACAAAAAAAGTGTTTCTCGCTAAAGAAATATGCCTTGAGGCTGACTTAGCTGCTGCTCTTGATAAAATCAAGATGTTGGAAGATGACTTTAAAAAGTTCAATACTAGTTCAAGCAAATTAACCACTATTCTCGGAGCAAGTAAAACTCGTCGTGATACACGAGGATTGGGCTATAAGCGAATAGATGCTCCAAGTATTAGCAAAGAGGTAAAATTTGTCAAGCCTAGTGATTCATCTCAACCAAAAAAAATCACTAACGACAAAAGTGAAATACCTTCAGCTATAGTTAAGGTGCTGAAAAGCAAAGTTTATCAACATCCAAAGCTAGTACACACGGATAAAGGTAAGACCATTCCTTATGTGTGTCACTATTATGGGAATAAAGGACATTCTAAGCATAGATGTCACATTCGATTAAGGAATAAAGAACTTCACAACATTCTTGCATGGATGTCTAAAGAAGTTATCAAACATGTCCCTCACATTACTGGAGTAAAAGGCACTTTCAACAAACAAAAAAACCACCTTGAAAAGTCGGTTCATAATTGTGCCTTTGAAACAAAAAATGTATACAGTAGTAGAAGGAAGATAACTGACCTCTTTAACAACTCTAAAAAGAGAAAAAGATATAAGAGAAAGAAAAAAGGGTCAAGTTCTTTGTGTCTCTCTGAAGAAGGCTGCAAATTCAAGAGTTCAGTTCCAGATTTCTTGCTTATCAATAATCGAGTCTCAGAACTTAACACAAGCATAAACAGACTCAAACGAGGCATCAAAAAATCATGGAAGGCAGTTAACTCGGGTACTCCTTGTTCCTCTCTTAGTAAAACTTCTTCAACCTTGATGAGTGATTTATCTCTAAATCCCCTTAAAGGAGGAAATGAAGAAGTCAACAATGATGAGCAAAAGGCTCATCTTAATACACCGTGACTGTTGAATGTAGCATCCTTTTTTTTATTAAAAAAGAAAAAAGGGATACTCTGTGTTCTCAAGAATGTGTCTTGAGAAATATGTCAAGGTTGTATGTTGTAAAATCTTTTGAGTCTCTTTTTCTCTATTCTCCATTTTGAGATGTGCTTGTTGGGAAGAAATTCCTTGTTGAACCATCCTTCCATTATTCTTTAATTCTACATTTTTTTTTACCACAAGTGCACGTTCACCAGACTCACACGTACGTTAAGTATCCTAGGGTTTTTATGGAACGTCTTTATATATATGTGTCATTATTTGACATATCATTCCACAAGTTAAAAGGATTATTTCGAACTTTTAACACAATGGAGAGAATCAAGAAAGATGTGGTTGAGGAGGGAAAGACTATCGAATTCCATGAAGATCCCGTTTTTATCACTTGTCATCATGCTATTGATAATGAAAACAAGCTACCAGTTCAGATGTCTTCATAATTGGTAGGAAATCTTCTTTGAGATTTTGAGGTCGTTCGTGATCAACTCGGAATTGCAACAAGGAATCTTGAGTTCGTGAAGAACGAACTCAGAAAAGAAACTGAAGAACTGATTCTTGTTCAAACCTTAGTTGCTAAACGTGTTTGAATTTTCCTAGTAAATCTTCTTTTTTCTTGATCTATTTAGAAGAATATCTAGTGTTTGGAATAGCCATTCTTGTGATTACATATAGCTATGGACAATTTTTTTCATCTTCTTGTTTTTAGATTTATTATTTTAAATTCTAAACTTGTTTGGAAGTTGATTTTCCAGTATTAATCTTTATGGTTTTATATATTGCAATATTGTTATGAGATATGTGTGTTTACGTCCGTGAACTTGACTGTCCCATAATTTGTCAAAAGTAAAGTCGTTCGTGAATTTATATGCAAGTATTGATAAAATAATGAATGGATTTTTGATAAACACAAAAGTTAAGCCTATATAGTCAAATATTGATGTAAGATAGGTTAAAATCTTTTGTGATTCAAGGATTATGTCTATTGTATGTCATTTTCCAAATGGTGATGGGAAATAGAATGAATCTTTGATTATTCCACGGTATAAGGTCGATCTCCGATCCACACTTTTGTGTGCAAAGACTGTGTTGTTCCATACAGTGTCTTATGTTGAGCACGTGAATAACGAAAGTTGATTATTTTATGATTAGCTTAGTTGTTGTTCCGTAAGGTACTTTGTGTTGAACATGGACAATTAAATTGATTACTTTTATGATTAGTTTAGTTGTGTACTTCGATTAGATTAATTGTGGGTTCTCTTGTGATTAATCTAATTGATTTCTTAAGTCTCCATAAGTTTACTTGTGTTGAGCATATTTAGTTAAATTATTATTTGGTTCGCTTACGGTTAATTTGATTGAATATTCTTTTTGGATTTCAAATTCATACTCGTATGTGATTTGTTGAGTCTAAAGAAATCCTTCTTTTCTTTTGAAATTAAGGTCGCTCTTGTTGTTCCCTTGGGAATGACATTTTATGGGGGAGAGTTCTTTTGAACTTGTGCTTAATTGCCAAATCTTTGTGAGGAGTGCGGCTTTGGAATTTTATAGGGGTTATCTTATATCTTTATAGACTCCTTGATGAATGCATTTAGCTTCGGATTTATGATTGCATCTAAACAAGATGATATACATTTACCTTTGGTCATAAACCGTCTCTTACGAAAATTTCATTAGGATCCCGTTATTGTACCTTTGCCAATTTTATTAACAAAAAGGGGGAGAATAATTAATTAATATGTAGTTCACACTACAAATACATATGATTTTCGGGTCATTATGTAAGGGGGAGTGGTTTCCATGTGAGATGGAGTATTGACTAAGGGGGAGTGACGTATCACCATAGTATTGTTTTTAAAGTTGTGATGCAATTGGACTTTGAAGCTGTGTAATGATACTATGACACTGTATAACAATGATTGAGAACTCTTGTTTTCTCGTTGTTATAGCTATGGATTTTCAACAACGATGATGCTAAACTTACAACCTTTGGGATCATTGGAGTACTTGTAAGTGACGAAGATTTCGAGTAATGTTGAAGATTAGACGACATGTGGAATATGAGCTACAAAGTTTATTTATATATTTTTTGTATTCCATATGTATTAATAGTTTTTCCACTAAAATTGACAAAGGGGGAGATTGTTAGATCACTACTCGGTCTAACTCGCATGCGTTGTTATCTCAAGCATGTTTGTCAATGTTCGGGATCAAAACTATAAAGTCTTGATTTCTAGTCTACTATAGCTAAGGTCTCGGACTAGGATAGAAAATGTAGTTGAGATCAAGAACTCCATGACGATTATCATACAAGACGAAGGACTACTCAAGGAACCAGTGGATCTTCATCGACTAAAAGGTATGTGGACACTTGAACTTATCTATCACTCAAAAGTATATCTACTCTATCTCTTATCTTGAGACAAAAGTCGTATTACTATATAGACTAAGATTATACACATGTGGTATTTTGAGTTGAGTATATCTCACTTATCTATTTCTCGAAATATGTGTTGGTAAAACTTTCGCTTTAGCCAAGTTCATCTTTACCAAGTGACGATAGTCATGTTATGTTTCAATCACTTTGAAAATCACTCTGACGAAAAATAGTTTGTGAATAACAACTATATAACGGCCTCTGAGAATGTTTCAATGATTGAAATGAGAGTTTAGACAATATAACCATTGGAGGATATAAGCATTGTTGTGGAAACACATTGTCGATGGTGAAAAACGGTTCGCTGGTTTTTTAGGAAAGTGAAGAGTCGGGCGTGTTGTCGAGACTCCTCGAACCGGGAAAACTTCTTAACCCCATACAGATGCACTGCAAAGGAAGTGCTTAGATTCGAGAGATCAATCTGTAGGACTCCGGACTAAACCAAGACAATGGTCGTTACAGGGTCAATTCGGTCGCAAAGAGGGAGATGGGTTGATCTGTAGGAGGGAAGCGGAGAATTGTGTGTGATCAGTGATGATCAAGGATTGTGGGGTGTGTTGAAGGTTTCTGCAATAATTGGTGAACTGTTGAGTTCGAATAAGTTCTGATGGATTGATGAATTCTTGAGAGTAGTTACTCGAGAAATTCTGGACGATTGCTGATAGCTAGTGATCATTCGTTGTTCTCAATCATGGATTCAGAGACTTATTTATATTGTCAGAGTTGTGAACACCTTGATCCCTATAAGTGTGACAATTTCATGAGTGGAAGAGTGGGAAAGTGGAAGATCATGGTAAAGTTAGTTTCATGTCGTGTGGAGACTTGACGGATCGTGCACCCACTACTTTGCTAACTCATTCAACCGTTTACACAACTTACACACATTTCTCGTCGTGGATGAATCCACGTGTTGTAGGCCGCCAGACCAATACCCTAATTGTTATCCCCTAATTTGACGTGATTGATGTCTCACGAATCGTGGAGTCTGCATAACAGACGTGTATTTAGTTTGTCAGTTGACAGATTAGACAATGAGCCGAAGTTTTGCTGAATTGAGCATTATCGACGAATGCTAAGTGATTCATGGGCTTGGATGTGTTAGTCCTTGTGTTGATATTACTCGTGTGCAGTTATTTTAAATTCGGGCGTATGAACAAGTTTTGCTCGGCTTGACGAATTACTAATAGTTACTGAATATTGATAGTTGATCAATATTCGAGCAACTGAGCTAGTATTGCTCAATTCAACGAATTACTGAATAATGAGAATTTGACGAGCAACTGAGCAAGTATTGCCCAATTCGGCAAATTACTGATAAATTACTAAATATTGATAGTTGGATCAATATTTGAGCAACTGAGCAAGTATTGATCAATTCGACGAATTACTGAATATTGATAGTGGATCAATATTCGAGCAACTGAGCAAGTATTGCTCAATTCGACGAATTACTGAATAATGAGAATTTGACGTGCAATTGAGCAAGTATTGCTCAATTCTACAAATTGCTGAGAAATTGATAATTTGACGTGTAATTGAGCACGGTTGCTCAATTCGGCAAATTACTAACAAATTACTAAATATTGATAGCTGGATCAATATTTGAGTAACTGAGCAAAGTTGCTCAATTCGAAGAAATATTTATTGGTGACGTGACCCAATAAAATATAAAAATATTGGTAGTTTACCATATATTATATGACTAATCCCCGTGGATCAATATAAATTTATTTGGTGTTTGAAATTGCTCAGAATAATGATTTTTTGAGCGTTTGTTCGAAAAACCCTAATTTTTGATGAATTGCTCATTAGTTGACGAATTACTGAAAATAGGTCATGAGCAAAGGAGGGATCGACCACATGGGACTATGGACGTCCATGTGATGCCCAATTGCTCGAGTGAGCGTGTTCCAGGGTTCTCAGTTGGAGAGTTGGTGAAGAAATGATGATTAAGTGCCGGCTTCATCATTTATTGAATTAATGCTGGGTTCAAAATTAGGTGATAAAACCTAGGTGTGAAAGATGGGACCGACCAAGAGAGCATGGGACCGGATCTTGGTGGTAACGGGACCAATTGTTGGTCGTTTGAGCAATCCTCAGATTGGTTGAAACCCTAATTAGCGCTCTTTACTAGAATCAATGTAGAATTCTCATACGGACTCGGATTTTGATGGTCCGCCCCTCCATTCTGTATGGAAAAGAATTTCCTATCTCTGAACGTGGGAATATTTAGGTTTTGAGCTCGTTCAGGAGGTGAAAACAGCCGAAAGTAAAACTACGGAAGAATTCAAGAGGCACGGTAGGAGAGAGTTTGGGACCAATATGAGCGATTGCGCAAATTAGGTCAAAAGTGTGAAGATATGTGGGACCAGATTTGTGCAAGCCCTAGTAATAAACCTGGTCGGTTATTAGGGCATGCACGTGCTTCCATGGTGTCCATTTCTCTGTACTTAGAGTTTCAGTATTTTCTGATGTGCGTTCGAGCAACATTGTGAATTTTCAGAAGAGTTTCGTCTTGACTGAAATTTTTGATTTTTTTCGGAATGAGCATGTATGCTCAACTAATCAACATTTTTTAAATATTCAAATAAGCATATTTTAACATTCAAAATTTCTGTGAGAGGCTAGCCGGTCACGTGACCATGTTGGCTCTTGAATTTCATGATTTGAGCAAAAATTTGAGAAATTATGAAGAAATCAGGATTTTTGCTCAAACGAAGGAGTTTCATGAATTCGAGGAAAATAATAATTATAAAAGACTAAGGATTGTAGGGTGTGGGACCGGCCACAGCTAGGGCATGGCCGGCCGGCCATGTTGCCGAGTCCCGCACACTTTTCCCTATTTTATAATATTATTTCATGGATCCGTGAAGTTATGGAGAATCCGTGAGTTTTTGTTGAAACGGAGGAATTTCATGAGTTTAGGGATATAATAATTATAAAAGCTAGGGATTACAAGGTGTGGGACTGGCCACAGCTAGGGCATGGCCGGTCCCGCACACCTTTCCCTATTTTATAATATTAGTATTATTATTTCATGAATTCGTGAAGTTATGAGGAATCCATGAATTTTGTTGAAACCGAGGAGTTTCATGAAATTGGGAAATGATTATCATAATAGGATAAGTATTGTAAGGTGTGGGACCGGCCACGGCTTGGGAATGGCCGGCCGGCTATGTTGCCCGGTCCCGCACACCTTTCCTTATTTTATAATATTATTTCATGAATCCATGAAGTTATGGAGAATTCATGAGTTTTGCACAAACAAGGAAAGTTGCTAAATTGAAGCAGTTTTCGTGAGTTCATTAATAATAACAAAATAGGGAAAAATAATAGAAGGAGCATGGGGATCGGCCACGGCTAGGGCATGGCCGGCCAGCCGGTGGGCCCACACCCTAGGCGCTCCCTATTATTTTATTAATTATTTGTTGTTTTCTCCTTTTTTGCGTAGTATTCCTCATCTGTTCTTATTTTTGGATTCTTGTTCGTGCATCTGGGTGCTCATTCGTGCATCATTGTCGAATACACTTACACCATTTTTTGTGGGGCTTACTCAGTGATGATCCAGATGCCCGATAGTTGAATATTTATTGTTAATTCAGGAAATTAAGTGTAGAATAATTCATGAAACGGAACAATAAAATAAGTAGTTATTTATTATCAATTCATGGGATCAGCCTTGGATTCGACTATGGACTCGGAATAATAAAATAGGCATTACCATTCCATGGGATCGTGGATTCGACCATAGAAACTGAGTAATAAAATTATCTTTTACCATTTCATGAGATTAGCAGTGAATTCGATCATGAAATCGGAGTAATGAGATAATATAAATCGTTATTGCCATTCCATGAGTTCAAGTCGTAGATTCGATCATAAAATCATAGCAAATTGTTATTGCCATTCTATGGGATCAGACCGTGGATTCGACCATGGAATCAGAGCAATTGTTATTGCCATTCCATGGGATTAGGCCGTGGATTCGACCATGGAATCGGAGAAATAATAGATCATTCTGGGAATTCAGTGGTGAATGTCACGACAGAATTAATCTATGTGCATAGTCAGGAGACGTCTAATCCTGAGGGTCCTCTCAGACACTACGGAGAACACCCGAGTCTATACACGTCGCTCTACATAGTCAGGATCAGTGAGTATCACTGTTCTGAAGGCGTTGTTGCTCTCAATCTGATGGATAACCTCCCAATCTTTCTTCTATGCAGAGGTGGGTCACTCTCCTATAGTCAGGGAACAGTGAGTATCACCGACGTCCTGAAGGCATTAAGCCCTCTCAACAAACAATTATGTAGGAGGACCGCCCAATTCTATTATTCTACATAGAGGTCACAATGAAATGACAGGATCGAACGCTCAGCTAATGGAGGATTTTCGAATGAAATGTTCATCATGGCTTCGTAAAATATGAATCGTCACATGCCTGAAGCCGTATTAGAATCATGCAGTATCATGATTTTACGGATTTTCCCTTTGTTGAAAATCCACCAACAATACACAGATATGTATAAGTCCTTATTTCTTGAACCAAAGTTTGCAAACTTTGTTGATTAAGTGAAACCAGAGAAGTACGTGAGCTTCAGTCCGCAAACTCAGTCCGCGAACTGGCGAATTCTCAAACCCAAGAATTTCTACTGGAGTTTGTGAACTCCATCCGGGAACTTAAGTCCGCGAACTTGAGTAGGTTATGTCTAAAAACGATAGTATGGGTACGATTTGTGCAAAGAGATCCTCATCTATTGTTGTGTTTTGGGTTGTGTATTGATCAGTTAAATGATCAAAGATGATCCAAATTACCTAATCTTTATCGTTGACCCAGTTGTTTTGTTGATCTTGCGATTGTTGTGTGTTATTACAACTTTGGTGTATGGTGGATTTTGTGTTGAATAATGTTGTATTGTTGTCTCCTGAATGAATTCGTTGGATCCTGGATCTCTGATGCCAGTATGTTGCATGACAGTGTAGCAAAATTAAGTGATAAGCTCGATGATTCTTTTCCAAGTTCAACCAATAGTCTAGTTCATCACCAGTTCACATAGCACATTGATGTTGTGCCATTTGAATTTGAGCCTTTGATTTCTTAATACACCATGATTTCTGAATGTAGCATCCTTTTTTTAATTAAAAAAGAAAAAAAGGGATGCTTTGTGTTCTCAAGAAGGTTTCTTGAGAAAGTTGTCAAGGTTGTATGTTGTAAAATCTTTTGAGTATCTTTTTGTCTCTTCTCCATTTTGAGATGTGCTTGTTAGGAAGAAATTCCTTGTTGAACCATCCTTCCACTTCTTTAATTTTCCATTTATTTTTGACCACAAGTGCACGTTCACAAGACCCACACGTATGTCAAGTATCCTAGGGTTTTTATGGAACATCTTTATATATATGTGTCATTATTTGACATATCATTCCATAAGTCAAAAAGGATTATTATGAACTTTTAACACAATGGAGAGAATCAAGAAAGATGTGGTTGAGGAGGGAAAGACTATCGAGTTCCATGAAGATCCCGTTTTCATTACTTGTCATCATGATATTGATCATGAAAACAAGCTACAAGTTCAGATGTCTTCACAATTGGTAGGAAATCTTCTTCGGGATTTTGACGTCGTTCGTGATCAACTCGGAATTGCAACAAGGAATCTTGAGTTCGTGAAGAACGAAATTAGAAACGAAACTCAAGAACTGATTCTTGTTCAAACCTTAGTTGCTAAACGTGTTTGAATTTGCCTAGTAAATCTTCTTTTTTCTTGTTTTGTTTAGAAGAATAACTAGTGTTTGGAATATCCATTATTGCGATTACACATAGCTATGGCCAATGTTTTTATATTCTTGTTTTTAGATTTATTAGTTTAAATTCTAAACTTGTTTGGAAGATGATTTTTTCAGTATTAATCTTTATAGTTTTATATATTGCAATATTGTTATGGGATATGTGTGTTTACGTCCGTGAACTTGACTGTCCCATAATTTGTCAAAAGTAAAGTCGTTCGTGAATTGATATGCAAGTATTGATAAAAGAATGAATGGACTTTTGATAAACACAAAAGTTAAGCCTATATTGTCAATTATTGATGTAAGATAGGTTAAAATCTTTTGTGATTCAAGGATTTTGTCTATTGTATGTCATTGTGCAAATGGTGATGGGAAATGGAATGAATCCTTGATTTTTCCACGGTATAAGGTCGATCTCCGATCCACACTTTTGTATGCAAAGACTGTGTTGTTCCATACAGTGTCTTATGTTGAGCACGTGAATAACGAAAGTTGATTATTTTATGATTAGCTTAGTTGTTGTTCCGTAAGGTACTTTGTGTTGAACATGGCCAATTAAATTGATCACTTTTGTGATTAGTTTAGTTGTGTACTTCGATTAGATTAATTGTGGGTTCTCTTGTGATTAATCTAATTGATTTCTTAAGTCTCCATAAGTTTACTTGTGTTGAGCATATTTAGTTAAATTAATATTAGGTTTGCTTACGGTTAATTTGATTGAATATTCTTTTTGGATTTCACAATCATACTCGTATGTGATTTGTTGAGTCCAAAGAAATCCTTCTTTTCATTTGAAATTAAGGTCTCTCTTGTTGTTCCCTTGGGAATGACATTTTATGGGGCAGAGTTCTTTTGAACTTGTGCTTAATTGCCAAATCTTTGTGGGGGGTGCGGCTGTGGAATTTTATAGGGGTTATCTTGTATCTTTATAGACTCCTTGATGAATGAATTTAGCTTCGACTTTATGATTGCATCTAAATAAGATGATATACATTTACCTTTGGTCATAAACCGTCTCTTACGAAAATTTCATTAGGATCCCGTTCATGTACCTTTGCCAATTTTATTAACAAAAAGGGGGAGAATTAATATGTAGTTCACACTACAAATACATATGGTTTTCGGATCATTATGTAAGGGGGAGTGATTTCCATGTGAGATGGAGTATTGACTAAGGGGGAGTGACGTATTACCATAGTATTGTTGTTAAAGTTGTGATGCAATGGGACTTTGACGTTGTGTAATGATACTATGACACTGTATAACAATGATTGAGAACTCTTGTTTTCTCGTTGTTATAGATATGGATTTTCAACAACGATGATGCTAAACTTACAACCTTTTGAATCATTGGAGTACTTGTAAGTGACGAAGATTTCGAGTAATGTTGAAGCTTAGACGACATGTGGAATAGGAGCTACAAATTTTATTTATATATTTTTTGTATTCCATATGTATTAATAGTTTTTCCACTAAAATTGACAAAGGGTGAGATTGTTAGAGAACTACTCGGTCGAACTCGCATGCGTTGCTATCCCAAGCATGTTTGTCAATGTTAGTGATCAAAACTATAAAGTCTTGATTTCTAGACTACTATAGCTAAGGTATCAGACTAGGATAGAAAGTGTAATTGAGCTCAAGAACTCCATGACGATCATCATACAAGACGAAGGACTACTCAAGGAACCAGTGGATCTTCATTGACTAAAAGGTATGTGGACACTTGAACTTATCTATCACTCAAAAGTCTATCTACTCTATCTCCTATCTTGAGACAAAAGTCGTATTACTATATAGACTAAGATTATACACATGTGGTATTTCGAGCTGAGTATATATCGCTTTTCTATTTCTCGAAATATGTGTTGGTAAAGCTTTCGCTTTAGCCAAGTTCATCTTTACCAAGTGACGAAAGTCATGTTATGTTTCAATCACTTTGAAAATCTCTCTGACGAAAAATAATTTGTGAATAAAAACTATATAACGCCCTCTGAGAATGTTTCAATGATTGAAATGAGAGTTTAGACAATATAACCATTGGAGGATATAAGCATTGTTGTGGAAACACATTGTAGATGGTGAAAAGCGGTTCGCTGGTTTTTTAGGAAAGTGAAGAGTCGGGCGTGTTGTCGAGACTCCTCGAACCGGGCAAACTGCTTAACCCCACACAGATGCACTGCAAAGGGAGTGCTTAGATTCGAGAGATAAATCTGTAGGACTCCGGCCTAAACCAAGACAATGGCCGTTCCAGATTCAATTCGGTCGCAAAGATGGAGATCGGTTGATCTGTAGGAGGGAAGCAGAGTATTGTGTGGGATCAGTGATGATCAAGGATTGTGTGTGTGTTGAAGGTTTATGCAATAGTTTTTGAACTGTTGAGTTCGAATAAGTTCGGATGGATTGATGAATACTTGAGAGTAGTTACTCGAGAAATTATAGACGATTGCTGATATCTAGTGATCATTCGTTGTTCTCAATCATGGATTCAGAGACTTATTTATATTGTCAGAGTTGTGAACACCTTGATTCCTGTAAGTGTGACGGTTTCATGAATGGAAGAGTGGGAAAGTGGAGGATCGTGGTAAAGTCAGTTCCATGTCGTGTGGAGACTTGACGGATCGTGCACCCACTACTTTACTAACTCCTTCAACCGTTTACACAACTTACGCACATTTCTCGTCGTGGATGAATCCACGTGCTGTAGGCCGCCAAACCAATACCATAGTTGTTATCCCCCAAATTGACGTGATTGATGTCTCACGAATCGTGGAGTCTGCATAAAAGACGTGTATTTAGTTTGTCAGTTGACAGATTAGACAATGATCCTAGGTTATGTCTAAAAACGATAGTATGGGTGCAATTTGTGCAAAGAGCTCCTCATTTATTGTTGTGTTTTGGGTTGTGTATTGATCAGTTAAATGATCAAAGATGATCCGAATTACCTGATCTTTATCACTGACCCAGTTGTTTTGTTGATCTTGCGATTGTTGTGTGTTATTACAACTTTGGTGTATGGTGGCTTTTGTGCTGAAGAATGTTGTATTGTTGTCTCCTGATTGAATCCGTTGGATTCTTGATCTTTGATGCCAATATGTTGCATGACATTGTAGCAAAATTAAGTGATAGGCTCGAAGCTGCTTTTCCTAGTTCATCACCAGTTCACATAGCACATTGATGTTGTGCCATTTGAATTCGAGCCTTTAATTTCTTGATTAGTTTTGAAAGGTGTACAAAGGTTTCCTTGTTCCGATCTATAAGGATTTCTCCAGTTGTAATTAGCTTTAGCAAAAGGTCGAAAGACGGTTCTGAGTCATTTTGCTGATTCCAGGCTGTTTCGACTATCTGCTTGAGTTGTAGGTGAGTTAGGAAAATATGTTCCAAATTGTAGTTTTTTTACCCGTGCCAGTTAATTTATTTGATATGTAAAAGAATTGGAGCATGATCAAAAGCTAATATCAGAAGATGAGTAACCCCTGCACAAGGGTTGGCTGTATGCCAATGGGGGATGTTTCGACTATCTGCTTGAGTTGTAGGTGAGTTAGGAAAAGATGCTCGAAATTGTAGTTTTTTTACCCGTGCCAGTCAATTTTTTTGATATGTAAAAGAATTGGAGCATGATCAGAAGCTAATATTAGAAGATGAGTAACCCCTGCATGAGGGTTGGCCGTACGCCAATGTGGGGTAATGATGGATCGATCTAATCTTTCCATGATATTATCTTGTAGACATGAGTCATATTTGATGTATGGTACTCCAATCTCCAAATAAGATTTTTTTTTATTAATCTTTGTCGTGTTCTCAATTTTTGAAGGGAGAGATTTTTATAGGAAATTTCAAGTTCATTTTCAATTGCTCACATGAATTAAAATTGCTCATACGAATTAACTTTAAGTTAAAATTTAAATTTTTAAAGAATTATTCGGAACGGTATTATTTGCATAATTCAGTTTAGTAATCGGGATATATAATCATATCAACAATATGAAAAATAAATTGAACGATATAATAGTATGTAAATACTAACATTTCAAATAGGGGTGTATGTAAATGTTGACATCTCACGTAAGATGTCAAAATTTAACTTCAATAGAATATGTTAAAATTGAATTATTTGTATATATATGTTAAAATTTAACAATGTTTATCTTAACATGAACTTTGCCTAAAACTCAAGAACTCCAATCCATTTTTTTCCATAAAACTCCTAGCTATTTTGCATTGATATTGTTACGCCTTAAAATCTCATGATTATAAACACTATAATATTTAATAAATCCACGACAACTTTCCTCTTTTCATTAGTAAAATTTTTCTTTTACATTAATTTTGCTTTAAAAGAATTTTTTATGTTATAATGATTTTGATTTAATTTTTGTATTTGATCTTGCCCAATTCAAATTTGATTAAGACTAAATTGATTATTTAGTAATAACTATGAAGATTTAACTCCAGCAAGTTAAGGGGTTGTTTGGTCCAACACATTGACAAAGTTAAAGAGCTGAAAAAAACAAAAATGAAGGGCTGGAAAAAGTTGTACCATACCAATATTAGTTTATTAGTGTAAGTGTTTGTAATTTCATATATCTTATACGGGTGTTCCCTTACTCCAAGATTTTTTTGGTCTAAATTGAATTTGTTACTTGCATTTTTGATGATTTTTTATATTGTAGTCTCATATTCAACAACTACATGCTTCCCTTCGCCCACCCCCCACCCCCGCTAAATCTTACTAAATGTTTTTTTCCCCTGCTAAATTTTATTTATGTCTTGCGTTTAATATTCCATTTAAGTAACTAAATTTCTAGTTATGTTTACAGATAAGGAGACCTTCATAACATGATGTGAATAGGGTTATTTTGATTCAAAAAAATTTCGACGTTAAACCTACATTATCAATAATGAAAAAGTTGTTTTTATGAAAAAATGACATCAACTTATGGATGGCTAGAGCATGACCCCAATTTTTGAAGTCTGTGAAAGTAAGTTTCGTGATGCCTTCTAATTATGTTTGTTAGAGCGCTGCTCGGTGGAACTCGCAAGCGTTGCTATCTCAAGCTTGATTGTCAAGTTTAGTTGATCAGAACTATATACTTGATTTCTATCCTACTTATAACTATGTCTCGAATTATGATAGAATGTGTGCTTTAGATTTCACGGCGTTCACCAATTGAAGACGAAGATCTACTGAGGATCTTAAAGGAACTTCATCAACAAAAGGTATGTGGAGACTAAAACTTATCTATCACTCAGAAGTCTATTCTATTCTATCTTCTAGTGAGACTAAGTCGTATAGCTATATAAACTTTTATATTATACACATTTGATATTTCGATCCGAGTTTATCTCGCTTATCTATTTCTCGAAATATGTGTTGGAAGCTTTTTGCTTTAATTATTTTCACCGCATTCTTGATGAGTTTAGTTGGAAACAATCTATTTGTTGGAAACTAAATATTAAGTCAAAAGATGATCATGTGAAAATTAGCTTGAATACCTTATATGATTTGTGTGAGACAGTCATTTGATGTTAACTTGGGAAGTTTTATATTGATCATTCGATCACTTGAAAATTACTTGAACCTAATGGTATGTGTGAGATTACCATTGTTGTCTTCTAAGGATGTTCCAATGATTGAAATGAGAGTTTAAAACAATTACATATGTCTGGATACAACAAGGTATGCATACCTAGTATGCATTGTTTTGGTATAATTCAGGTCCGGGAACCTTGTTTGCATACCTAGTATGCGAGCATTTTTACATGTGAAGGCCTGGGAACCTTGCTTGTGCACCTTGTATGCGAACGGTTTTACCTGAGTTAGGTATGGGAAGGCTGTTTGCGAACGGCTTGACAAGCCAAGGTCCGGAGCTATTGTTAACGTACTTGGTTTGCGAACACAGTGGTTAAGTTCTAAAATCGGTTATGTATGATTCTCATACTCATGAACTAAAAAATTTATGAATTAAGGAATGCAATCTTTGCAAACCATGGCTTAATGTTCATGAATTGATTCTTGTATAAGTACTTTGTATGATTACGAATCAATCTGATTTTGTTTCAATTTGTTCATATATATTTCTATAAGATAGTGAACAATTGAACAACTCTATTTAAACATAATTAGACTCATTTGATTATCTTTCATGTTTGATTGATCATCATAGTTTATCTAGAAGTATTAAATGAATATGGTTAATACAAAAGTGTTCATATGGCTAACTTCGGTTAGCTGTTTTTGAGCCAACTCAATATACATGTTTAGGTACGGTTACTTATACCGAAATGAAGGTATATTGCATTTGTGTGCAACAAGATAAGACCATATAACAATGAAGATTGATTTCTTTATTATTAAGCAGACTTATAGCTTGAATCATAAATTAGGATTTCATCTTACAGTTAATATTGAATGCTTTGTTACTAAGTTATCTTAGCTTTGATTGTAAGCAACCCTGATTTGAAATATGGAGAACTCTAGCAACTGGAAAACCTATTCCGGCACTTTCATGTGTCCTAGATGCAAACTAGAGTCGATTCTCCTTTAACCTAGGTTTTTTCAAAACCATTATAGTTAACGACTTGAAGACTTCATTTGGGATTCATGAAGCCAGATCCAACTATTTTATCTGTTGTTGTGTATTCTGATCTTACTTCTTCTATCGTATTGAGTTATATATTCTTTAAGATTCACTCGAGATTTATCTCCGATAGGTAAGATATAAAAAGTAATCACAACAGTTCTTCATCTCAGACTCTTGTGATTCCGTAATAACTTTTTCTGTTAATTAGTTGGGTTATTATGAGGTGATTGATATTTCTAGGCTGCTCTTCGGGAGTATAAGACCGGATTATCAATTGGTCCATGTTCACCTTGATTTATCAAAAGTCGGAACATAAACCGAATAAAGAATAAACATATTTGTGGGAGACATATTTGTTTATAAGTCTTCGACTTTGAGTCGTGTAACTCTTGGTTGTGGGTGAGATCAGCTAAGGGATCAAGTTCGCAGAATCCTGCGTGGTTTTAGAGGCGTAAGGAACGCGAATGTACCTTAATCGGTGTGAGACTTGGTCAGGGCTCAACTACATTCTAGTCCGAAGTTAACTTGTAGTAGGCTAGTATATGTAGATGCTTAATACAATGTGGTGTTTAAAGCTTGACTAGTTCCCGAGGTTTTTCTGCATTTGCACTTTCCTCGTTAACAAAATTTCAGGTGTATGTGTTATTTCTTTTCCGCATTATATTTGTCTATATAATTGAAATATTAGAGGTTGTGCGTAGTTTAATCAGTTGATAAATCCGACCTTGTTTGTTGGATATAACTTGATTGACACTAGGGCATTGGTCCTTGGTATCATCCAAGTTATTTCTCAGATCAATAAGGATCACGGATTTGTATCTGTTCGATTTGCTGATTGTATTGATAAATAAATATAAATCTTTGGATATCTTTCTTGATTGAGATCTCTTTTAAGTTGGTGCTCTCGGAATTATATTGGAGTTTAGTCCATACAGATTTCCGAACGAATTATTGGGTGTGGTTGTTACCCCTTTTTCAATTGGTATCAGAGCAGGAAAACACGCTAAGACCTCATAAATCTGTGTTTGTATCAATCTGACTCTATGGACAGAAGTGTCATCTCCATAAACGTACCGTCAGTCTTTGATGGCTCAAATTACTTATGGTGGAAAATTTCTATGTGTGTGTTTCTACAAGCGCGTGATTTTCAATCATGGGTTCGTGTTGTTAATGGCTATAATCCTCCAATGGTTACAATAGACGGTGTAACTGTTGCAAAGGATATTGGTGAGTATGAAAATTTCGAGATTCTTACTGCAAAGGAAAATTCTGACGGATTAAATGCTATCGTCCATGCCATTACCCCAGATCTCCAGCAAAATGTAACTACGTGCACTCGGTCTAAAGATGCTTGGGATATCTTAGAAACAATATTTGAAGGGAATACCCCTGAGAAATAAGTTAGGCTTCAAAACCTAAATTCTGATTGGGAAAACCTTTGTATGGCTGATAAAGATTCATTTGATGAGTTTATCACAAAGTCTCTGAAATTGTTAATGCATCGTTTGGTTGGGTAAGACTATTCCTGAAAATGACATTGTGACGAAAATTCTCAGATCGCTGCCAGCTAGATACGATTCTAAGAAACATGCCATCATTGAGGGAACTAACCTTGTAAAACTTTCCAGAAACACTCTTGTTGGAAAGTTAAAGATCTTTGATCATGAGCATATATCCAAAACTGGAAAGGATATTGCATTCAAAGCACAAAAGAATACTAAACTTGAAAAAAGTATAAGTGTTGGCAACTCTGTGGTTGATCCTATTGAGACTGATTCATCTGATGAAGATCTTGACAACACAGTCACTCTGATCACAAGACAGTTTAGAAACCTTCTTTTGAAGAGAAGTAACCGGTTCACCAGAGTTAAACATAGATCATCAGTTAATGATGAGGATATGCCACATTGCTTCAAGTGTAAAGGTTTTGGCCTTTTTTCTAATGAGTGTCCAAATCGTAGAAAATACACTGGGAACACAGGTCTTGCTGCAACTCTTGATGAAATATCTGATCACTATGATTCAAATAAAGATGAAAAATCAAGTGCAGCTCTCTTTGGGGAAAATATTAATTTTGATAATTGTAGCAATACTCACATCAATATTGATATTTTTTTTCTGGAGAAATTCCATCGACCACATTGGAGGATGAAATGGATTTTACTCTGTTTAATGAAAATTATGTCTCACATGTTTTAGATATTTCACTTTGTTTAGCAGCATGTTCGATTATGGTGCCTGAAGCATCCTCCACATTGACATGTTCTTATTGTACTCTTAAGGGTCATGAACTCGCTAATTATTTCAAATACAAACATAAAGTAAGATAGGTCAACAAATTTCACCGAAAAGAAAATCGATTAGCTAACAAACTCAAACTTGTTCTAAAGACGAATCCATCCGAGGTATCTAAATTTAACTCATCTCCTAAGAAGTTGATTTCTAAAGAAAAATTCAGATCTCTGTAGGAAAGATTTAGGTCTAAAGAATCTAAACAACCTATGCAGAAGGGTGCTGAGAATTTCATACAGGAATCACATGGTGGACAAATTATTGTTCGCCCCAATACAGTATAACAGTGTTGAAGGTGCATCTTGTCTCATATGCCCGAATTCAAAGAGACAAGAGTTGTAATGACCCGTCCCTCCACCAATACCGTCCCCACTTAGCCACTGTGGTTATTCGCCAGTGTGAGGTTTTCAATAGGTATCGCTGCGGTAACCCAATAGAAACTTCCCGGATGGTCACCCATCCATGGATTACTCCCTCCCAAGCACGCTTAACTGCAAAGTTTTCTGCCAACTCTGGAGCTAATTGTGCTGAAAAGGCCTCGGTGTTAGGAAATGACAAACCATTACTTATATTCCATTCGGCCAACCACTGTTGAATATCGGGGTATTACAATACCACTACCTTAAATTGGAGCCATCCTCGGCTCCTGAATATATTCAAGCTCCGACGTTCCCTACCCCTCATGAGAAGCACCAGAACCAACCCCATCCAGCATACCTTCCCACCCTCGGCAGGTGACCCTTCGTCGTCTCTGATACCATTTGTAATGACCCATCCCCCACCGATATTGTCCCCACTTAGCCACTACGGTTATACAGTGTGAGTTTTTCAACGAGTATCATTGCGGTAACCCAGCAGAAACTTCCCAGATGGTCATCCATCCCTGGATTACTCCCGCCCGAGCACGCTTAACTGCAGAGTTTTCTGCAAACTTTGGAGCCAATTGTGTTGAAAAGTCCTCGGTGTTAGGAAAGGACAAACTATTACTTATATTCCATTCGGCCAACCACTGCCGAATATCGGGGTATTACAAGAGTTGTACACAATCGGGTTTTAGAATCAGAAAATGCTTTGCTTATTTTTCTTTTTGTTTTCTGGATTTCTATTGCTCTTTTCATATCCTCAAACTGTATTAAAAAGGTTTTACCCTGTTTAATTATTAAAAGGGGGTAAAAATCGACATTTCTACCCTCTTTAAGGTTGTGTGTGTTGATCGTACGTGAATCCTACCTACTATGTATATAGGTTTCGTAACCCTACGTTCCTTTTTCCTTCCCTAAAAACTTTTTTTTATCAAAAAATTACTTGTGAAGCTAGTTTTGTGTATTTCTGTCACAATCCCATATTTCTTATAGAGACTCCAAGCATCAATTCTTCTGATGGAAAAGATGTTAATATGATTGTTATGCCATCAATCATGAAGGAAAAGATAAATCCCATTCCTCTACAACTTTGAAGAGAAAAATGAAGAATATGAAGAAACCAAGGGCTAACACCTCAAATCTTCAGAAGTTCTCTAGTGTTCTTGAAGAGTTGAAAGATACAAGGATGGAGATGCAGCAAATAAAGGATATTGTTTTAAGATCTCTTGAAATTCATAAGGTCCTGGTTCGGTATTAGTCAATAAGGTTTGTTGGAATTGACACCTTTCTTCACGAACCTTATGTTCAAATGTCTGTTGACGACAAGGAGTTCAGGGACGATAAATTTTTTTTTCAAGAATCTTAATGTCTAGGAAACTTCTTATGAGAATTCATTCTTATGTTTTAAGAAGGATAACTAGCGTTTTGAATAACAAATATTATGATAACACATAGTTATTTCAACGATTTTCATCTTGCAATGTTTTTATATTTATTTATTTAAATTCTAAGTTATTTGGAAGATGATTTTGCAGTATTAATCTTTATTGGTTTTATATATTGCAAAAATATTTTATGGGATATGTTGTGTTTACGTCTGTGAACTATGATTATCTCATATATGCTCAAAATTTAAGTCTAGTATGTCGTTATGCAAATATTAATAAGAGATAGAATGAACTTTTGAAAACCCCGCAGTATTGATCTTTCCCAGATCCACTTTTATATGAAAGTACCGTATGTCTCCGTAAGTTTTTTTTATGTTGAGCGTTTCCGATTAAATTAATCAACAAGGTTTCTTGTGGTTAATTTATTTGATTTTACTGGATACAAATCCATGTGGTTTGTTAACGTCCAAAGAAATCCTACTTTTTTGTAAAAGTAAGGTCGCCCATGTTGTTCTTTCGGGAATGACATATAATGGGGGAGAGTTCTTAATTGAACTTGTGCTTAGTTGCCAAATCTTTGTGGGGAGTGCGGTTGTGGAATATTGTAGGAGTTATCTTGTATCTTTATAAACTCTTTGATGAATACACTAAGTTTCAACTATGTGAAATCATCGAAACAAAGTTGATATGTTCTCTTTTAGTCATGAATTATCTCTTTAAAAATTTCATTATGATCCCATAGTTTTCGTACCTTTGGCAATTTATATAGACAAAAAGGGGGAGAATTATTTGGTAATTCACACCATATACATATGGTTTACAGATCATTATGTAAGGGGGAATGGTTTTCATTGTGAGATGGAAGTATTGACTAGGGGGGGTGATACATATCGCCGTAGTATTATTTCAAAGTTGTGATGCAATTGGACTTTGATTCTATATAATAATAATATGACACTATATAACAATGATTGAAAACATGTATATATTTTTCTTATTGTTATGGCTAAGGATCTTCAACAAAAATAATGTTGAGTTGAACACATTCAAAATCGTTGGAGTACTTGGAGTAGCGAAGAATTCAAGGAATGCTGAAGAGCCTAGGAAATCAAGCATGATGGATGAGAAGCTACAAAGTTTATTTATTTTGTAATTTATATGTATCGATAGCTTTTTCACTAAAATTGACAAGAGGGGAGATTGTTAGAGCACTGCTCGGTCGAACTCGCAAGCGTTGCTATCTCAAGCTTGTTTGTCAAGGTTAGTTGATCAAAACTATATACTTGATTTCTAGTCTACTTATAGCTATGTCTCGGATTAGGATAGAATCTGTAGTTGAGGTTTAGACTTCACGGCGTTCATCAATTGAAGAGGAAGATATACCGAGGAGCTTGGAGGAACTTCATCAACAAAAGGTATGTGGAGACTAAAACTTATCTATAATTCATAAGTCTATTCTATTCTATCTACTAATGAGACTAAGTCGTATAGCTATATAGACTTTTACATTATACACATTTGATATTTGGAGCTGAGTTTATCTCGCTCATCTATTTCTCGAAATACGTGTTAGAAGCTTTTTGCTTTAACTATGTTCATCGTATTCTTGACGAGTTTAGTTGGAAACAATTTATTTGTTGAAAACTAAATAATAATTCAAAACATAATCATGTGAAAATTACCTTGAACATATTATATGATTTGTGTGAGACAGTTATTTGAGGTTAACTTAGGAAGTTTCGTATTGATCATTCGATCACTTGAAAATTACTTGAAGCTAATGGTATGTTTGAGATTAACATTTTTGTCTTCTAAGGATGTTTCAATGATTGAAATAAGAGTTTATAACAATTGCATATGTCTGGATACAACACGGTATGCATACCTAGTATGCGAACTTTTTTGGTATAATTCAGGTCCGGAAACCTTGTTTGCATACCTAGTATGAGGACGGTTTTACCTGTGAAGGTACGAGAAATTTTTTTGGGTACCTAGCATGCGAACGGTTTTACCTAAGTTAGGTCCGGGAAGGCTGTTTGCGAACCGGGTTTGCGAACTGCTTGGCAGGTTAAGGTCCGGAGCTGTTTTTCGCGTACCTGGTTTGCGAACACAGTGGTCAAGTTATAAAATCGGTTATGTATGATTCTCATACTCATGAACTAAATTATTTATGAATTAAGGAATGCAATCTTTGCAAACTGTAGCTTAATGTTCATGAATTGATTTTTGTATGAGTACTTTATACGATTACGAATCAATCCGATTTTGTTTCAATTTGTTCATATATATTTCTATGAGATAGTGAAAAATTGAACAACTCTATTTGAAACACAATTAGATTCACTTGATTATCTTTCATGTTTTATTGATCATCATAGTTGATCTAGAAGTGTTAGATGAATATGGTTAAGACAAAAGTGTTCATATGGCTAACTTCGGTTAACTTTTTTTGAGGCAACTCAATATACACGTTTAGGTACATTTACCCACATCTAAATGAAGGTATATTTAATTTGTGTGTAACAATATAAGACTGTCTAATGGTGGATATTGATTGCTTTATTATTAAGCAGACTTAGCTTGAATCTTATATCGGGATTTTATCTAATGGAGAAAATTGAATGCTTTGTTACTAAAATATCTTAGCTTTGATTATAAGCAATCCTGAATTGAAAGACTATATAAGGGAGAACTCTAGAAACTTGAAAACCTAATCCCGACACTTTCCTGTGACCTAGTTGCAAACTAGAGTCAATTCTCCTTTAACATAGGTTTTTCCAAAACCATTATAGGTTAACGACTTGAAGACTTCATTTGGGATTTTTGAAGCCAGATCCAACTATATTCTATGTAATTGCATATTCTGATCTTACTTCTTCCATCGTATTGAGTTTTATCTTCACCAAGATTCACTCGAGATTTATGTCTAATAGGTAAGATATAAAACGTAATCACAACAGTTCTTCGTCTCAGACTCTTGTTATTCCGCAATAACTTTTTCTGTTGATCAGTTGGGTTATTGTGAGGTGATTGATATTTCTAGGCTTCTCTTCGGGAGTATAAGACCGGATTATCAATTGGTTCTTATTCAACTTGATTTATCAAAATACTGAACAAAAACTGAATAAAGAATAAACATATTTTTGGGAGACAAATTTATTTATAACTCTTCGACTTTAGGTCATAGAAACTCTTAGTTGCGGATTAGATCAGCTAAGGGAATCAAGTGCGCGGAATCCTACGTGGTTCTAGAGGCATAAGGAACGCGACTGTACCTTAATCGGTGTGAAACTTGGTTAGGGCTCAACTACATTTAATCAGAAGTTAACTTGAAATAGGATAGTGTCTGTAGCGGCTTAATACATGCGATATTCAAAGATGGACTAGGTCCCGGGGTTTTTATGCTTTTGCGATTTCCTCATTAACAAATTTTCTGGTGTCTGTGTTATTTCTTTTCCACATTATATTTGTTTATATAATTGAAATATCACAGGTTGTGCGTAGTTCAATCAGTTAATAAATCCAACCTTGTTTGTTGGATATAACTTGATTGATACATGGGCATTGATCTTTGGTACCGTCCAAGTTATTACTCAGATCAAGCAGGCTCACGGATTTTTATCTATTCGATTTTCTGATTGCATTGAGAAATAGAGATAAATCTCTTTGATATCTTTCTTGATTAAGCTCGTTTTTAAGTTGGTGCTCTCGGAATTATATTGATGTTTAGTCCATACAGATCGCCGAATGAATTATTGGATGTGGTTGTTATACCCCCGCTTTTTCAATGTTCATTTGATTGCACGATGTAAAAATATCAAAATCATACTGAGCTGCAGTGTTGGCTTTTGCTTAATTGTCTTCATGAGTTTTGGTTGAATTTATTTTCTTGATTGAATAGGTTGATTGCGTGCGTATGGGTAGACTAGTTATTTTATTTTTTATTTTAAATTGTTAGGACTTTATCAAAGGATTTTCGGGATAAGAACAGGCAACGATAATTGCATCAGATTTCGAAGAATCATACATCATCAATGATAATCATCATAATCATCAGAAGGTCCAATTCCAAAGCTTTACACCATTAACACCATCACCAACGACAGTAAATTGCGGAACTATAAAAAGATGAAACAAAATTCCTCATCAAGCTTTAATGTGGGATGACTTATCTAAGATTATTGATCAAGCTGAATACATGTATCTAGCCCAAGTTGACGTCAAGGTTGTCTGGCCTTCTTAACTACAACTTGACCTTTATGTTTTTCTTCCAGTTTCTCTATCTCATGCGTTTTGACAATATCAACTTCTTATCCTTTCTTAAAATCCGGTGTTTCACTGCGTGATGATGCATATGGCTTAGTCATTCATGATTTTCATTTTGTCCAGGAAACTTGTACAGTGTTAAACTCGGAGCGGCTCTTACATTTTTATTATTTATTATAATTAATCATGTTATCCCAAAAAGTGTGCATACATAATGATTCCATATCCCAGAGAATAAGCATATCTCTTATAGCTATTTTAGTAAAGTATATGTTATATACTAGCTAATATTGGTTGTTAACAAAGAGAGATTTTGGTAAACATGTTGGATTGCAGTTGGAAGAGGACAAAACCGAAAATATACATTTATTGCATATATTTAGGTTTCAAATTTGGTAATTCCTTATTATCCAAACATGCCTTGGTTACTATAAATAGTGGAGCTGGTATTCTTACAAACTCATCCCTTGAACAAGCTACTTAATTGTTGATTGGGAAGCCTGCTGGAGTATTTTGAAATACTCATTCGAGGGGACAGTATCCTAATTAGGAGAAATATCTTATATGCGTTTCGTTTAAAGTCTTTTGTGGAATAAAGAAGTTCTAGTAGTATCGTTGGTGGGAAACTAAGAATCGTATTGTTATTTAGTTTTCAATTATGGATTTATTAATTGATTAGCGGTAAAGTTGGACCTTGATAGATGGATAAATATTTGATGGAGGTGTGGGGGAAAATCATGTCTTGACACGTGTCTTTGTTATAAATTGATTTCATCAAATTTGTTTCCAAATGTATAAAAGAAGTGTATTTTTGGTGAAAATATTGGCTATATTAATTGGTGATATTTTATCCTTGATATTTTTGGCAACATAATTTGTTAAAACAATTAATAAGAAAAACACACGTGAAGACATGATTTGTCCCCCATGCCCCCATCAAAAAACGCTCTCATCAAAAATTTATCCTTGATGGATCTAATTTGTTTATTCCGTGATCCTTATCTTCAGATATAAGGTCACTCGAACTAGTTCAATGATCAATGATTTCAGATCTGATCTATTGATTCAAGATCTGAAGGTAGGACTTTTGATCATCCATTTTTAACATGCTCCATTTTGTGTGTGATCGATCATTAGTGGAATCAAGTTATTTCTGCAGGTACTTTGAAGACTAAACCGTTACTGTACTGATCACACCGGGCTATTTAGATTTGAAATTTCCCCTAATTTTATAAATTATATATATATTTTTTTAAATAAATATATATATATTTTTTCTGATTGATAATTGTAATAGGTAAAAACCCGGTGCCGGACCGGTCTTACGGGTAAAGGTACTCAAATATGGAACTGGCTACTAGGAGGTAAAGCTACTCGCTTCTTAAGAAAACCAGATCGCACCGCCCTTTGTGTAGCCTTAGTTGTAGGCAAGGTTTTTATACTCGGACGATTCACGAGTTGAATCGTACGAGTCGATTCAGAAATTCATAACTCGATTCGAAGCGTATGTGTGCATCGTTTGACCAACGAATCGGACATGTCAACGCTGGTCTACGCTTCAGACTTCGGTCAAACCACATCCCATGTGGTTTTATTTTATTTTTTTGCAAAAACGACGTCTGTAGGATTCTGACCTGCGAGCTTGGCCTATTGGGACAACACTCCAACCACTGAGTTGTGCTTCATTTGGTGATCAGTAATGCTTTTAAATCTTATTTATACAAAACTTGAAAAATAATGTAATTTTGTTAGGCTTTTAACCTAGCTCATTATTTTTTATAGGAAGATATATGATTCAAAAATTGACCATGAATCTACGATTCACGATTCAACATACGATTCGATTCTCAATTTTTCAAAAGCGATTCACGATACGATTTAAAAACTTTGGTTGTAGGAGTCTTTGTATAACGCCTTAATTATGAGAGTATTCAAAACTGGACTAGGTCTCGGGATTTTTATAAACTGGACTAGGTCTCGGGATTTTTATGCCTTGCGACATTCCCCATTAGAAAAATCTTGTGTGTCATGTGATTTAATTTACTTCTGCGTTATATTACTTTGTTTTTTTTATCATTTTTCAGATTCGTCGAGCTCGGTTCATAATATTTTCACCGTTTTCAAGTTTGTTACATCATTCCCTAAATTGGTCCATTATTCCCAAGTGTCTTATGGGGGTTAGTGAATCTAGAGTAACAGAGAGTTTCAGAGAGATCTTAAATCTCTTGTTATTCGTTAGAAACTTTAAAAGAGTCTCGTAAACGCCCTTGTTAGTGAATAATGACTTTATTTAAGTTTCTGGATTTCTCAACAATGTTTTTTTGTTATTGGTTAAAGACATCTAAAAGTCCTTTAAAAGGGGATTTCAAGTCTAGTTCCGTATGTTTTTCTGAAAATATTTCCGAATATTCTCTGGATGAGATTAAGATGAGACATGTATTCATTTAGTCTGTGTTTTAGAAAAAATGTGGTGACAGACTGATAACCGTATAGAAGGAGAGAGAGGAACCTTCTTAGGTTGAGTGTGGTGGAGGAGTGACGCAACGTCACCTTGGAGTAAGGTCTTAGTGTAGGGGTGAGGGAGGAAATTAGGATATGGGCAAGAAACTAATCCTTGCCCAAGAGAGTTTTATTTATATAAAACACTAAATGTGGGCCCTAAATCTGATATTAATATATTCAATTAGTTTTTTATTATAATAAAAAGAGTAAGCGAGGATTTAATCCTCGTTTTTCTCATTTTTATGGCGAGGATTCAATTTTGAAATCCCCGCTAACCTTCCCTACTTTCAAGCAGAGAGAAAAAAGAAGAGTTTGAATAAAGCCTTTAGCCACGCCCAGATGTCAGCTTTTATCCCCTTCTATTCCCACTGTACTCATCCTTAGGGGTGAGCATTTTATCCGTAATTCGCAGATTTAACCGGGACCAACCGTATTTGTGCGGATGGATGTCCGGACCGTTCACTAATGGACGCGGATGAAATTCTTGAAATCCAACGGATTACGGATTGGACTCGGATGCAACCTTGAAAATCCGTTGGACATCCATACCCGTTAGATCAAGGGCATTTATATGGTTTCTAGAAAATATATGGATAGTTTTAGAATTTTTAGGTGTTCGCTTGGAATGTTATTCATGGCACTTATATACATATATAAAAAATGTGTAGGTTCTATAAGAAATCATCCATATAGGCTTTATTTTTTCAGTATAAATTTTGACCAACACAAATCCATTGGATTATCCGCACCCAATCCGTTCATCCGTGCATCCATTGGATGCTGGATTGGATGCGGATGCCAAATTTGAAATCCGTAGTGTATTGGATTGGATGCAGATGAGGTGAAAACCGGTCCATACCGGCCCATGCTCACCCCTCTTATGCATCGTAAATATCAAGTATGAAGCCCATTTCAATGTTCATTTAATTACAAACATTAAGCCCGTTTCTATACTAGCGCGATCAGAAAGAAAAAAAAGAAAAAAAAAATCAAGGTTCTTCCTCCGTTAAAACAAATTTGCACTCATCATTTATGGTTATCAGCTAAAAGGAAGAGAGGAACCTTCTTATGCATCGCAAGTCCAAAAGCTTCACTCATATCAACTTCCTCTATTTTCATATCCGAAGGCAATTTCCAGTCAAAGCAATGCAGTAAATTTGCAAGGACTAGTTCGACAAGTACCGCCGAGAAGCTGATTCCGGGGCAACCTCTTCTTCCACCCCCAAATGGTAACAACTCAAATTCTTGACCCTTATAATCAATATTACTGTCTAGGAATCTTTCAGGACGAAATTCGTCTGGGTTTCTCCAATGTTTTGGGTTGGTCGAGATTGCTTTTGCATTGATAAGAACGCTTGTTTTGACTGGAATATCGTATCCGTTGATTGTGCATTTCTCTCTTGTTTCTCTTGGAACTAATAATGGTGCAGGAGGATGCAGTCTGAATGCTTCCTTAATCACTAACTTCGTGTAACTTAGTTTATGAAGATCTTTTTCTTCTACCATCTCTTTAAATCCAATCAACGATCTAACCTCCTCTTGCGCTCTCTTCATGATTGTTGGGTTCCTGATTAGCTCTGTCATGGTCCAAACCAGTGTCGCAGCAGAAGTATCAGTTCCAGCAACAAAAGTGTCCTGCAAAATCCATTCAAAGTTAGAAATCATCAAAGTGCGAGGGGAGGTATATAATTGAAAGACCAAGAATTGAAGATAAGAGAAAGTAAAACAAACAAACCATGAGAATTCCTTTAATATTATCTCTAGTGAGGGTAATACCCTGACTAGGATCTTTCTGCACTCGTAGTAGAACGTCGACAAAGTCCTCCTCAACGCCGGATTTTGATGATTTACTAATATGCTCATCGATCACTTTATCATAGAATTCATCCATATGCCAATTGGTTTTGAGTTGGATGCCTCAGACTTTAATTCGTCTTGTGCGGCTTCGCACTTTAACCCAAAAGCAACTCGACAAACTACGTTGTTTATAAGGCAAAGCAGGATCTCACTTAGATTAACAGGAACCGAAGAAGAGGAAGATGTACGAATGAGATTAATTGCCAAGGCGACCTCTTCTTCTCTCACAGCTCGGCATGAAAGAACCTTCTTGGCACTTAAAAGTTCCAAAACTGCAATCTTTTTGACTTCCCTCCAATAATCACCATAACGAGAAAAAGTAATATCCGAGCAACCATAAGAGAGTTTTGCGGGAGCATAAAATATGGGTCGATTTGAAAACACACGATCATGTATTGTGAGGATCTCCTTGGCCATATCGGCTGAAGAGACAACCAAAGTTGGAATTGAACCTAGTTTAAGAAACATCAAGGATCCATATTCATTGGAAAGCTTCTGAAGTGATATATGTGGCAAGTCATTACCAAGTTGATGCAAGTTTCCAATTAGCGGAATCCTTCTTGGACCTGGTGGTAATCTCGGCCGTATCCCATTTCTTTGTCTTCTCCACAACAGCAAGAACAAAGTTGTAACACAAACAAGTAAAAGAATCATGAAATGGTAGGAGTAGTCGTCGCAGTAATGAGATCTCATTGTAACAAGCTTTAGCAAGTTCTTCCTTCAGCTAGCTGGGTATTCCATTAAAAAAGTAATCCATGCTCAAATGTGGTTCATATGTATCTAAACTTATCTGTTATAAGATCAATCTCATTTTTTCTTTTGCTTCTAAAGCAATCCATACTCAAATGTGGTCCGTACATTTACAAGAGCTCAGCATATCAGCACGTGTTCAATTGCATGATCTGTTGTGTCACTCAACAACCATGCATAAAAGCTTGCCCCCTCATGCTTTTTTTTTCTCATTTAAATATACAACAGTGTTCTGATCCAAAATAACTAGCTGCAGATCAGCTGACACAAATTGATGTGACGAGAAATATACAGGGAGCTTATTTGAGCATGTGACTCGGGTTTACCCGGAAAGATTAAAATGACGTAGCTACTGTTTGATTTTTAAAATTTTTAAGAAAAATAATAATTTTGTTACGGAGCCTACGGTCCATGAATATACGGTCCATGGGTTATCCATTTATATGTATATGATGTAACCTATGTAATGAAACTATCTTATCTTCCTAATAAGATTCTTCTTCTTCTTCCTCTCATCTCTCTATGTTTTACCTCTAATTCTCCTCAAACACGTTATCACCACGAGCTCTAACCTGCGGCAATGGATTTTGATTTTGAAATCAATTAGCTAAGAAATTTTCGTTGGAATTAAATCAATCAGATAAGTTGCATCAACTTTCTCCTATATATTTTTTTTCTTACCTTTTTCCCGTTTTTGATTTAGGCATATCCAATATAATTGTATCTTTATATATTGGATCTATTAAATCCATGGGAAAAATTGATTTGAATTAGGGATTATTTGATTTAATTAATCCGTTTGTAGAAAGAAAAAATTTGATTTGATTATGAATTAGGGATTATTTTGATTTAATTAATCCGTTTTCTAGGCGAAAATTGATTTGATTATGATTTAGGAATTATTTTGATTGATTAATTCTTTGTAATCTGTAATTATTTGGTATTGTGTATGAATTAGGGATTATTTGGACTAATCTTGTCGTACCGTCGTATTGTGTACTAATCAGGGCAATGGTTTGGAATTTGGGACAGGTTGCAATCCACGGAAAAGAGGGAAAAGAAACTCCCGGTTGTAAAAAAAATAAATATCTTTTGCTGCTATACAAAGAAACTCTCGATTGTTAAAGGAAAAAGAGGTCTCTGCTATCCTGCTCTTGTACGTTTGCGTTTCTCAAAGGGAAGGCAGGAGGGGTACCCGGTCCACCATTAGGAAAAAAAACACCAATTATATCCCCATTAATTGTTGGCATGAAAATACACACAATAGGGAAGGCAGAAGGTCTTTTGATTCTGTACGTTTGCGTTTCCTATTCCGAGAAGAAAGAAAGTCCGTGAAAGGATGTGCCTGTGTGGTCCGACCCACAATCCGACCCGGTCAACCCCGACCCGACCCGATTAGCCCTGTTCTGGTCAATTCCGACCCGACTCGTTAAGCCATGTTCCAGAGCATGTCCTGTTTAATTATGTTTTTGGGCTGTGAGCGACCAAGGGCGTTCTGGATTTGTGTATATTCCGTGAGAACCAAATTTTGAGGTATGTAACTATAACGCGAGTTTTTATATGCTAGGCTTATTTATTCGGTAGGCTTATTATTTATTTTTTTAGAATATGCCTAGTTTTGTTAATTTTTGTCTTAAAATAAGCCAACATCGTATAAACGGTCAATTTAAATTATTTTTATTGATCACAATCATTAAGAATTTTGGCCTCAATGCTATTTGTTCTCTTGAATATGATATTGGCTATAGTTGGATGGTGTATTTTGTTTAATTGGTTGTACCAACTCAATTCCAATGTGTTCATTTGGGGCTTAGAAGCACTTGAGCGCCATTATTGGATACTTGATATTTTCCCAATTTTTTTGAATGTTCCGTGGAATATATCCACTTGCTCGACTATTAATCTGTCAATAGTTTCAAAACATACATTCAAATAAAGTCACATGTATTCCAATTTTTGTGGAAGAACTCACAAATGATGATATGAGTCATAAAATTTTCATTTCTCTACTTCATCCATAATACTAACGAACCGGTATATGTTGAAGTATGACAACAAGAGAATTATCTTTAGTAATATATTCAACCTAAAGTAAGTTGTTGACATGTGTAGTGAGATTCTCTTGGCCTAATGAGATAAAGAAATTTCTCAAATTAAGCTAAATATAACAAACATGAAAATGGAAAGAACCCCAAGGTAATGAGGGTTAGACGCACCGACTCATATAAAGCATGTGAAAAGATACATATATATCATGAGAATTTTTTTTTCCCCAGCAATAATGACACAAAAGTATAGGTATCAATTGAACATGGGATCAGCTAAAATGTAATTCTAGCTCCCATCATAAATAAAAGAGTTGGAAATGCACCTGGTCATAGGTGTTGGTATATACAATATAATGTGTAACAACCAATTTTCACATCAAATTTAATGGAAACAAGAGCTTTTCCTGGCCAATTGACTATCTTATCGAGCGCAGCACTACTCATTTTTTTCAAGATAGAACAAAGACGTTGCAAAATCTCTAGATGTACCAAGAGATAATCACACCTTGTTAAATTCCCAAGTAACCCGTGCAAATGGATATCATGTGGAACATCAAAATGATGAGAATTAATTGATTGCATCTTTTATAGTCTCTAATATATTTGGAAGGAAATATATTTTAGAGAAACTAATGAGTCAATCTAGTGCAATGTGATTCACTATAATATTTGGATTATTGAATCATGTTGACTCCGAAGATGAAATGTTGGATACTGACTCATACAGTCATATAGGCTTTGGGCATAACCATAAAGAAACTTTGGTTGTGACTTGATGATTGTTTTGAAAGAACTCATACAAATATCACTTTATTTGAGTGAACGAAAATGGGGAAAAGATTGACAGAATGGAAAGTGACGACATATCTCTCAATAAGTGTTTTCTAAATTACTAGATGCACAACCCCCCTTCCCATTATGCTTTTAGGTAAGAAAGCATATCACTCATTTTTACAAAGTCTTCAGTAAAACAGGATCGAAGCTCATATCTATAAATATGGAATTCCTAAGATGCAAATGGTAAAAATTCCATATTACAAAGAAAACAAGGTGAACTTTAGAAAAATATTCATGTAGAATGCGGACCATTAAAGTGACTTATGGCTCAGGTGAATTTTTTAACATTTTTGGACTAATTATAGGTCCCAAGAAATTTGCGTTTGAAAACTACTAGCACATAACACACAATGCAAAGTGCAAAGGCTAACCACCCTTGTTAATGCTAGAGAATTTACATCAAAAGGACTTGATGAATATTGCATGTTTAATAGGATAAATATAGAGCATCTTATACCCAATGCTCTCGCAGAGGCTACCATCAAAGGTTACAGATGGTGTCTTAGGAATAGGTTATGCGTACCAACCTATCTTTTATTGCTTTGGGGATATGAAATATTACACGCATCTTACTTAATTTGTTTTTAGAACCCAATATTAGTCAACCTTTTCTGCGCACCAGTTGGTAACTGGATTTAAGCCTGACATTCGTGTTTTTACGCATATTTGGTTGCACCATATATGTGCCATTGCGACTCCACATCGTACTATGATGGGTCTTCAAAAATATTAAGTAGTTATGTTGGAAATGAGGTCCCAACAATTATCCGCATTTTAAAACTTTTGGCAGGAGATCTCTTACCGCTAGATTTGCGGGTTATCACTTCAATGAGACAGTCTTCCCGTCGTTAGGGGGAGATAAGAAAAAGTATTTTCTAAGGGAACGACATGAATTATCATGGTGTGTTCCAAATATGTCTCATATTGATTCTTGTACTCCACAAATGTAAATGTGAAGTGATAAAGAATATTCGAGTTTCATAATGTATAATGATGTCGCTAAAGTGATGAGATCATACATACCAGCTGTAAACCTACCTGCAAAGTTACAAATCCTCAATACGAGATATACACCATAGACTAAGGTGTTGCAACTACACTTAGTGGAAGTGTGGTTGAGGCCGTGGCTCCATAAAGGAAGTTGGAGAGACCACTTGGTTCGATCAATCCTCACCTAGAAAGGAAGTAGGTGAGTAAGGCACAACTTATTCATATCATCAGAAATCATCTCATTAGATTGTATCTGAATATGCCCATGGATCATACTGGAGGACGCTCCGAAGTTTTAAATGATTCTAGAGAACAATGAAATCCTAACGGATTATGAGAATGCACATGAGTTAATGGAAGGATCATGCGTACACATTGATGATATAATCCATAAATAGTTGCTCCAGAAGTATAGCACAAAGAGATTGAACCATGCTTTATTTTGATTAATTTAAAATAAATAGCATATTTGGCCTACACAATCCAGGTAGAACTTATTTATTTGGAAAATATATGGGTATTTGGTGTGGTAGTGCTAACCAACCAAGTGTAAAGCCTATTGGACATATATAATTAATTTGTCATAAAGCATAATGAGAATAAAGTAGTTTTAAAGTACAAAGACTCGCCTTGTGGCACGAGGTTTCTCACAAAACCCTGGAATTGTTCTTTTGTAATGAACATTATAAAGTTCCGCTACCTAGTTAGCTTGGTAATGTCCAAAGGACTTGAAATGCAGCATATGTATGTGGTTGTTACGTATCTCTGAAAGAATCAAGAGATAGAAGATATTTATAAAAGTACTTGATAGACTTTTGTTGCCCAAATCAAGTAACTCTAAACCACAAAGTGCATTTACAATTAGATATAACGTTCACTTATAGATTGAAGCAATCAGGCGGAAGTGGTATACCCGTCTAAGTGGATATTTGATTTGGAGGGGATAGACAAATAAGTTATTTTTACTTGCATATTCACAAGAAAGTTCCTAATTTGGAATTGTAGCTATTTATGTCGACGTTACAGACATGATGGGTACTCTTGATGTAATAAGAGACCTTAAAAGCTATTTAAAAATCCGAATTTGAGATAAAAAATCTAGGGAAAGCTCGACCGAGTATTGAGCTTGTGGGATATTATTCCACCAGTTTGCATATGTCTAAATTTTTCAGGCAATTAAACAAAGACATGCATCCTGATAGCACTCCCATGACTAGTCGAGGTTCAAATGTAAGTAAGTGACCATTTCGTCTAAAGGAAGATGACGAATATGTGTTGGGAGATGGAATTCCCATATCTAAGTATAATAGACGCATTATTGTACTTAGTATAATAATGTACTCGATTAAATTTTACATCCTCGGGTAACTTGTTAGCTAGATATAGCTCAGCGCCAACGCAACGTCATTGGAATGATATAGTTTATGTAATCATGTACTTAAAAATAACCATTGACATAAATTTGTTTTATCCCTACAAAGATATTAAAAGGAATGCTAATGAAAGTGCAATCCAAAAGTTGTTGATTATGAAGAAAAAATAATCTCTTCTCCAACGAAAGTAATCAGAGGGAGATATGGCAGATTATTTTCTAAGTCATTACCAATATTCAGTTTCGAAAAATACATGACTAACGAAACTGTCTGGAATAACTCTGAACGTAATCAGGGGTAGATGCCGACATCAGGGGGTGGAGGGGATATAAGGATATGATGTTGACATATTTTACTTTGAAATTGAAGTTGTGTTGTACTCTTTTTCCCTTCGATCGAGAATAGTTTTTCCCAAAAGGTTTTGTCTCTCGACAAGGTTTTTAGCGAGACAATACTAAAAACATCAAGTATGTTGAACGTTGAAGACATAAAGATCGACGTTGATATTATGAAAATATCTGGATCAAAGAAATTAAATGCGATATTCTGTTAAGCTACGTAACTTCCAGAATCAACAACATTGTCTTATAAACATTCAAGTCAACAAAGTAAAGTGTGATAAACCCCTTCTGACTATATTAGACTAATAAAAATTGTTTGACATCAGGGGAGCATCTAATGGTGTGTTGAACTCTTTTCCTTCATCGAGGTTTCTTTTTCCCACATGGTTTTTTTACTCTACAAGGTTTTTAATGAGACAACAACAAACACCTGGAATGTAATTTACCAGATAAGGTTATTGTCTTTCCCATGAGGATTTCTTCCTTAAGAGTTCTGAAGCAACTAGTCAACTTCAACAGAGCAAAGTGATCATCTGCAACGGATCACCTTTACCTGCATCTGTCATGTTGTACTCTTTTCCCTTCGTAAAGGTTTTATCCCACTGGGTTTTCCTTCTCAAGGTTTTAATGAGACAACATATTCGAGTCCAACTATGTTCTAAGGTTGATTAATATTTACAAAAGTACTTGATAGACTTTTGTTGCCCAAATCAAGTAACTCTAAACCACATAGTGCATTTACAATTAGATATAACGTTCACTTATAGATTGAAGCAATCAGGCGGAAGTGGTATACCCGTCTAAGTGGCTATTTGATTTGGAGGGGATAGACAAATAAGTTATTTTTACTTGCATATTCACAAGAAAGTTCCTAATTTGGAATTGTAGCTATTTATGTCGACGTTACAGACATGATGGGTACTCTTGATGTAATAAGAGACCTTAAAATCTATTTAAAAATCCAAATTTGAGATAAAAAAATCTAGGGAAAGCTCGACCGAGTATTGAGCTTGTGGGATATTATTCCACCAGTTTGCATATGTCTAAATTTTTCAGGCAATTAAACAAAGACATGCATCCTGATAGCACTCCCATGACTAGTCGAGGTTCAAATGTAAGTAAGTGACCATTTCGTCTAATTGTAAATGCACTCTGTGGATAAGAGGTGAACATGTCATATAGAGTTTCTCGACATCCCCTATCCTATGATAGGAGGTGAACAGGTCTCTGTTTCAACAAACATACTTGGTGGCTCCAGAGTCCACCCACCAATTTCCCATATTGGTTATTAAAATAACTTCCAACATCATGCCATTGAATTCGTTCTAGTTTGTTTCAACTAAATTAGCATCGACTTCTACTTATTAAGGTTTGTACGTTATCTACAATTTACTGCCGTATAGCCAGGAATCTACAAACATAAAAATTACCTTTAATTAAAGTAATGCTAGATTCAAGTTTACGAAACATACCTTTCTTATGAAGACTACGCTTAGAGTTGCTTCGGATTTTCTCACCTTTACCATCTTTGAAAGATTTATTTTCAGCCACATGCACCTATTATCCATGCCCCTTGTAGATGACACCTTTATTCACAAATCACAATTCCAAATCGGAAAATAAAATATGAGTTTTGAACATAACATCTAGATCTACAAACTTTGTTTGAATCACCATTTCAAAAAACTCATGGTTACCCCATAAAAAACTAATTTAGTCAACAACAAATTTCTGCTCGTCAAAATTGTTCAGGAACGTTTCTATGTTTTGTAAAATATCAAAAAACTAATTTTACAATTCCAAAAATTCTGAAATTTTATGTGGGTAACTATCAGGATGTCTACTACCTTAGGTAAAAAGGGTTCATCTAAATTCCTTCTAGGTTAAGAGATAACTCGAAACTCTATAGCTGACCAAAAATTCATTTTGGTTTTTCACTCCACAATTAACATCCATGATTCACAAACCAACCAACCATTTTCGATTATTACAAATTTTAATGTTTTAAGATTGTTGGGTGAAATAATCAAAAACAAGGAAGAATCAAATAAGAAAAAGTTATTGATACTTAGCTCATTTATAATGGAAGTGATCGATTTGACGAAACAGACGAGCTCCCCATATCTCTGCAACAACAACAAGGCAAAACTTTGGAAAAACCAGAGTGAGTCACGTGTTCAACACGTTGTTCTCAAGTCATTAGCGCCCGATTACACTCAAGGGTGATGCTATACCCCTCACAGGACGGATATCTCCAGGATTAAACACCCAACTACACCTACTACTAGCATATGTAGTAGATGCTCAACTTGAGCTTGACAACTCCGAAAAACTCCGACAGAAAACCTTAAGGAAAAACGGGAACACTTAAGAAAATAATATAAAAATATTTTCCCTTGGGGGTCCCTCTAAAATATAAAGAAACCTCTTTCCCATAGATTTTATAAAAGTAGAGAATTTGTTTATATAATGAAATAATACAACTTAAAAAGAGGAACACTAGGACTAAAAAAGTTTCACTTTTGTTATAGGGAGGGATTTTTTGGATCATGAGAGTGGGAAAATCAGAGTTAACTCATCTACTCCAACCGAGTCAAAACTATCTACTGAATCAGACGAATTTTCCCTCGAGCACCACACAAACATATAGAACGATTTCCTTATAAGACCAAACAGAAAACTTTTTCTTCTTCACCTCCGACCGGGATGAACAAACCCTAGAAAAACTAATATTTTGAAATGTTCGTAAAATATTTTGGCACGGTGCAACTTAATTTATTTGGTGATGTCTTCTACTTCCCGAATACCTTTTCATACTTATATCAAAAACTTAAGTAGCTAACTGTGTTGTATTACAGCAATAGAGCAAGTGATGAAGATACTAAATCAATAGAGTAAGTGATGAATATATATCTAATCAGATGGACTTTTCCAGTGGTGGAGCCGATATTGAAAAAGAGGGGGACTAAATTTTTTTTATCAAACATTAGTGGACTAAATGTAGACATTTTGTGGACTAAATACAAAATATATAATAAAAGCAATGGTTTTTCTATGATTTTAATTATTTTAGGGGGGATAAAGCCAGGGTTAGTCAACCCTTGGCTCCGCCCATGTACTTGTCTTAAGAACTGCAATCGGTAAACCAAAATATGTACATTGTGTTGTATTTCTCCGTCAATGGATTGACAGTGAATTATTGCACTTCACCGTATCTTTGATGGTAGTGAAATGTTGCATTTCATTGCCTTCTGTAATGTAGAAAAATTTGGATTTCATGTTTCGAATTGGGAACGTGAATGTTTCATTTCTCTTCTAGCGGTAGAAACGCAAGAAATAGCTTGCAATATTTAACCTGCTTGTATTTATGGATTTCAACCTTCTTGGCTTTATGTTATTTTCCCATGCAGTAAGGTGGAAAAGTGACAAAGAGTGACCTCACCCTAAGATCCTATCCCATTCATCAAAGTAAAATTATCTGCCACAATTCTTATTAAATCTACTAAGCTGGAGGTTCAAGTTTTTGAAGCTCCAGAAAACCAAAGGAATTTATCCTAATGTAAGAGTACTACATTCATGCGTTTTCAATTTTTTGAAGCTCCAGAAAATGATACTCCCTCCGTCCCATTATTGAGTGACCTATTTGATTTTAGATTTTGTCCCACTAATAAGTGACCTATATCACTCAACAAGGAGATATTTCTAAAATTATCCTTTTAGTTAATTATACAAAAATATAAGAAATATGCATAATTTGATAGCCATGTTTATATTCTTACATAGGTGTTTTAAAATGCTTTTCAATGGTATGAAATTTGCGAACATCCATGGAGTCGTTTGAGAGATAAATCATTTCTAAATTTCACTAGTTATTATTATCCATAAGGGTATAATTGTAAAAAATGCTTAAAAATACTCTTTTTCTTGTTTGCCTTAAAAATTGTACAAACTTAAACAAAGTCACTTAATAGTGGGACGGAGGGAGTATGACATGTTTTAGTTTTCCAGCAACGTTGCAAGTTTTGTATGGTCATAGAACGCCACCACATGGAACCCTCTTCCTTCAATCCAAGTATCAACATTCATACCCTTTTCCTCCAATATCTTCAAGAGTTGAATTTGCTGATCAATTAGTGGATCCCCGTAAAATTCTATCACCAAACACCTCTTAATCATCTTACTGCAGGTAAATTGTAGCAATGGGTTGGAAGAAATTATGAAATACAGTTGAAGTTGCATTGTAAAGAAAGAAACCACCACCGTGGGAGTAAATTATGGTATGAAGTTTTGTTGTTAGAGAGAGTTCAAATGGGGGTGGTCGAAGGATTCCGGTCAGGATTTAAAGGAATGTCTTTTGCGTTTTGATCATCTTCTGTTAAGTGTGATATTAGTAAGACTATGTTGCATTAACTATCACTTCGGTGGTAGTGAAAGGTTCCCTTTCACCACTATATTGTTGACAGTGAAACGTTGCATTTCACTTCTTTATATATAGTAGAGAAATTTGCAATTCATGTTATGAATTATGAAGGTGAACATCTCATTTCTCTTTCACTAGTACAAAGGAACCCAGGTTCTACATATTGATAATGTTTTTTATACATAACTAAAAAAAAGTGAATCATGATTTAATCGTTTGTTTGGGTTCCTCAGATTCTTCAATCAATAAACTCAAATACATTTGAAGACAAAGGAGAACAAAATTTTACATTTGATTCTATTCGCTACGAAAATGGAAAAGGATCCTGATGATTTCACATCAAAAGATCATATATGATATTGGGTTTTGAGTGTTTTAATCGTTGAAAGTTTATGACGTAAAACTGAAATCAACACTAAACATCACGGGGCACTTTTAGGGGCGATCCCAACGCAATTATGGGCGACACAAAAGACAAAATAGCTAGGTTAAAAATACTTATATGCCCCTTTATAATCGGGAAGTTAAATTAATAATTGGTAGTTTGGGGCAACTCTATATTCGGTAGTTATATGAATTATTTTGACTATCGATTATGGTAAGATTTTGACAAAGATTATACTATATAATCGAAAGTAATGATAATTTCATTTACTACCGATTATAGGCTCAACCAAATTAAAAAAATAGAGGATTTTTGAAAAATCTCATTTTGGGGCAACTCTATATTCGGTAGTTATATGTGTTGGATATTTTCAAGATTATTTGCCGCTGTCCGGGGAGGCGTAGCCCCTCCCGGATGTGTTCGACCTGACCGGTTATGGTAGGATATGTGCAAAGAGAGCCACTATATAATCGGAAGTCATGATAACTCTTTCTTTATTACCGATTATAGGCTCAACCAAAATCAAAAAAAAAAAAAAAGGATTTTTGCAAAATCTGATTTTGGGGCTACTCTATATTCGGTAGTTATATGAACTATATTGACTACCGATTATGGTAGGATATGTGCAAAGAGAGCCACTGTATAATAGGAAGTCATGATAACTCTTCCTTTCTTACCGATTATAGGCTCAACCAAAAAAAAAAAAAAAGGGATTTTTGCAAACTCAGATTTTGGGGTTACTCTATATTCGGTAGTTATACGAAGTATCTTGACTACCGATTATGGTAGGATATTTGCAAAGAAAGCCACTGTATAATCAGAAGTCATGATAACTCTTCCTTTCTTACCGATTATAGGCTCAACCGAAATTCAAAAAAAAGCGGATTTTTGCAAACTCTGATTTTGGGGCTACTCTATATTCGGTAGTTATACGAAGTTTCTTGACTACCGATTATGGTAGGATATTTGCAAAGACAACAACTGTATAATCGGAAGTCATGATAACTCTTCCTTTCTTACCAATTATAGGCTCAACCAAAGTTCAAAAAAAAAGAGGATTTTTGCAAACTCTGATTTTGGGGCTACTCTATATTCGAAAGTTAAATAACCTAAATTCCCTACCGATTATGGTAGCATTTTTGCCAAAGGTAAACGGTATAATCGGGTGTCAAGATAACTTTATTTACTACCGATTATAGGATAATCAAAATTCAAAAGATATAGGATTTTATTTTGGTGATACTTTATATTCAGAACTTATACAAACTAAATTTACTCCAGATTGTTGATTAACTACCGATTGTGAAATAACCTACCAATTGTAAAGGGTAGTTTGGCCATTAAAAAAAATGCCCCGGAAATAACCTACCGATTGTGAAATAACCTAACGATTATGACCTATTTTTTCATTTTGTGTCGCCCCTAATTGTGTTGGGGTCACCCCTAAAAGTGTCAGGCTAAACATATATAACGCATTCATGTACAATATCTTTGGGTTCAGATAGTTAAAGGATATTTTGGTCCAAAAATAATTGAAATTCAACTCATTCATAAACCAGTGAGTTAAATAAGGATTTTCCACTCCCTTGATCCAAAAATCCCCTCCCTATAACAAAGGTGAAAAATTTCAACCACAAAAAAAAAAAACAATAAATTTGTTTGAGGAGAATTAGAGGTAAAACATAGAGATGAGAGGAAGAAGAAGAAGAATCTTATTAGGAAGATAAGATAGTTTCATTACATAGGTTACATCATATACATATAAATGGATAACCCATGGACCGCACATACATGGGCCGTAGGCCCTGTAACACTCCCCCTTGTGCGGTTCAATAACAAAACTTTATACATAGTGCTTCTCGTATAGTGCTTTGAATGTATTTCTTCAAATGACGTCCTCTCCTTGATGGCTTGTGCCAAAATAAATCTCCTTACTAAAACTTTGACAAGGAAAAACCCAGTGGGATAAAACCTTGGTACAACTCTTCACATGTAGTACTTCACATGTTGTCTCGTACTTAACATGTAGCTCATCACATGTAATACGATCTTCAAAGATCGATGAGTATAAGTTAATTGTCTCGTTAAAACTTCGTCAGGAAAATACAGAGGTACAAAACCTGAACTAAAAAAAGAGAGTACCATATTAAGCAACCTTAGAACATAGTTGGACTCGAATATGTTGCCTCATTAAAACCTTAAGAAGGAAAACCCAGTGGGATAAAACCTTGACGAAGGGAAAAGAGTACAACATGACATATGCAGGTAAAGGTGATCCGTTGCAGATGATCACTTTGCTCTGTTGAAGTTGACTAGTTGCTTCACAACTCTTAAGGAAGAAATCCTCATGGGAAAGACAATAACCTTAGCTGGGAAATTACATTCCAGGTGTTTGTTGTTGTCTCATTAAAAACCTTGTAGAGTAACAAAACCATGTGGGAAAAAGAAACCTCGATGAAGGAAAAGAGTTCAACACACCATTAGATGCTCCCCTGATGTCAAACAATTTTCATTAGTCTAATACAGTCAGAAGGGGTTTATCACACTTTACTTTGTTGACTTGAATGTTTATAAGACAATGTTGTTGATTCTGGAAGTTACGTAGCTTAACAGAATATCACATTTCATTTCTTTGATCCAGATATTTTCATAATATCAACGGCGATCTTTATGTCTTCAACGTTCAACATACTTGATGTTTTTAGTATTGTCTCGCTAAAAACCTTGTCGAGAGACAAAACCCTTTGGGAAAAACTATTCTCGATCGAAGGGAAAAAGAGTACAACACAACTTCAATTTCGAAGTAAAATATGTCAACATCATATCCTTATATCCCCTCCCCCCATGATGTCGGCATCTACCCCTGATTACGTTCAGAGTTATTCCAGACAGTTTCGTTAGTCATGTATTTTTCGAAACTGAATATTGGTAATGACTTAGAAAATAATCTGCCATATCTCCCTCTGATTACTTTTGTTGGAGAAGAGATTATTGTTTCTTCATAATCAACAACTTTTGGATTGCACTTTCATTAGCGATCCTTTTAATATCTTTGTAGGGATAAAACAAATTTATGTCAATGGTTATTTTTAAGTACATGATTACATTCACTATATCATTCCAATGACGTTGCGTTGGCGCTGAGCTATATCTAGCTAACAAGTTACCCGAGGATGTAAAATTTAATCGAGTACATTATTATACTAAGTACAACAATGCTTATATTGTACTTAGATATGGGAATTCCATCTCCCAACACATATTCGTCATCTTCCTTTAGACGAAATGGTCACTTACTTACATTTGAACCTCGACTAGTCATGGGAGTGCTATCAGGATGCATGTCTTTGTTTAATTGCCTGAAAAATTTAGACATATGCAAACTGGTGGAATAATATCCCACAAGCTCAATACTCGATCGAGCTTTCCCTAGATTTTTTATCTCAAATTCGGATTTTTAAATAGCTTTTAAGGTCTCTTATTACATCAAGAGTACCCATCATGTCTGTAACGTCGACATAAATAGCTACAATTCCAAATTAGGAACTTTCTTGTGAATATGCAAGTAAAAATAACTTATTTGTCTATCCCCTCCAAATAAAATATCCACTTAGACGGGTATACCACTTCCGCCTGATTGCTTCAATCTATAAGTGAACGTTATATCTAATTGTAAATGCACTCTGTGGTTTAGAGTTACTTGATTTGGGCAACAAAAGTCTATCAAGTACTTTTATAAATATCTTCTATCTCTTGATTCTTTCAGAGATACGTAACAACCACATACATATGATGCATTTCAAGTCCTTTGGACATTACCAAGCTAACTAGGTAGCGGAACTTTATAATGTTCATTACAAAAGAATAATTCCAGGGTATTGTGAGAAACCTCGTGCCACAAGGCGAGTCTTTGTACTTTAAAACTACTTTATTCTCATTATGCTTTATGACAAATTAATTATATATGTCCAATAGGATTTACACTTGGTTGGTTAGCACTACCACACCAAATACCCATATATTTTCCAAAGAACTAAGTTCTACCTGGATTGTGTAGGCCAAATATGCTATTTATTTTAAATTAATCAAAATAAAGCATGGTTCAATCTCTTTGTGCTATACTTCTGGAGCAACTATTTATGGATTATATCATCAATGTGTACGCATGATCCTTCCATTAACTCATGTGCATTCTCATAATCCGTTAGGATTTCATTGTTCTCTAGAATCATTTAAAACTTCGGAGCGTCCTCCAGTTTGATCCATGGGAATATTCAGATACAATCTAATGAGATGATTTCTGATGATATGAATAAGTTGTGCCTTACTCACCTACTTCCTTTCTAGGTGAGGATTGATCAAACCAAGTGGTCTCTCCAACTTCCTTTATGGAGCCACGACCTCAACCACACTTCCACTAAGTGTAGTTGCAACACCTTAGTCTATGGTGTATATATCGTATTGAGGATTTGTAACTTTGCAGGTAGGTTTACAGCTGGTATGTATGATCTCATCACTTTAGCGACATCACTATACATTCTGAAACTCGAATATTCTTTATCACTTCACATTTACATTTGTGGAGTACAAGAATCAATATGAGACATAGTTGGAACACACCATGATAATTCATGTCGTTCCCTTAGAAAATACTTTTTCTTATCTCCCCCTAACGACGGGAAGACTGTCTCATTGAAGTGATAACCCGCAAATCTAGCGGTAAGAGATCTCCTGCCAAAAGTTTTAAAATGCGGATAATTGTTGGGACCTCATTTCCAACATAACTACTTAATAGTTTTGAAGACCCATCATAGTACGATGTGGAGTCGCAATGGCACATATATGGTGCAACCAAATATGCGTAAAAACACGAATGTCAAGCTTAAATCCAGTTACCAACTGGTGCGCAGAAAAGGTTGACTAATATTGGGTTCTAAAAACAAATTAAGTAAGATGCGTGTAATATTTCATATCCCCAAAGCAATAAAAGATAGGTTGGTACGCATAACCTATTCCTAAGACAACATCTGTAACCTTTGATGGTAGCCTCTGCGAGAGCATTGGGTATAAGATGCTCTATATTTATCCTATTAAACATGCAATATTCATCAAGTCCTTTTGATGTAAATTCTCTAGCATTAACAAGGGTTGTTAGCCTTTGAACTTTGCATTGTGTGTTATGTGCTAGTAGTTTTCAAACGCAAATTTTTTGGGACCTATAATTAGTCCAAAAATGTTAAAACATTCACCAGAGCCATAAGTCACTTTAATGGTCCGCATTCTACATGAATATTTTTCTAAATTTCACCTTGTTTTCATTGTAATATGGAATTTTTACCATTTGCATCTTAGGATATGCTTTCTAAAGTTCACCTTGTTTTCTTTGTAATATGGAATTTTCGAGCAGAAGTTCATATCTGTAAATATTCTCACATTGAATGCAGTTTTCATGTTCCGGGCATATGCAAAAATCTTGTATCTTGTTCTGTTGTAGATGGTAAAAGATTGAAGATTTTAATTAAAACTGGAAAACTTGTTATAACTAAGGGAAGTGTTTTTTTAGGCAACAGTTATAGGACTTAGGGTCTATATAAGGTTAAAGGAAAATCTGATGAAGTGAACATAGTTGTTTCTTTTGATTTCTTTTGTGTGTATTTGAATGTTTTGCTTGGTATACTTGAAACCGTAAACTTATATGTCAATGCATAAACCTCCTAGCATAAGCTGCGTACCCAAATTTAGTTTGGATTTTGAACACAAAAGTGAAATATTTGCAGAATCAAAATATGCTATAAAACCTTTTAGAAAAAATGTTCAGAGTAATTCTAAGCCCTTAAAATTAATTCAGTTAGACATAGCAAACTAAAGTGTAAAAGTGGTTCATAATTTTCGTAGATGATTGTACGAGGTACTATCTTGTGTACTTGCTTGGGGTAAGGATGATGCCTTAGAATCCGTTAGAGTATAAAATTAAAATTGAAAGTGAAGTATATGTTACCACTAAAAGGGTAAGGTCTGAACGTGATGACAAGTATGAAATTCATATATGAGAACTTTACTTGTTAAATGGCATTATTCATGAGATCGCACCTCTTTATTTACCATAGTCTAATGGTATAGTTGAACGTAAGAACAGAACCATTAAGGAGATGATATATGCCATGTTGATTAAAGGATAACCGCAAACTTGTGTGTGTGTGGTGGGGGGGGGGGGTCCTCTAATTTTTTTATATCATGAATAGAATAACCTTTAAAGGATCAGATAAAACTACATTTGAGTATGGAAAGATAAACAACCTTTTTATGCATATGTCAAAGTGTGGGGGTGTTTAGATAAGGTTTCATGAGTACCCTACTGCATATAGTTTTTTGGTTGTGAGTTCTGCTTTTTATGACTTTGGTGTGAATACTTTTATGGAGTCTAGGGATGTTGAGTTCTTTGAACATGTTTGTTTTGAAACCTGTCTCTTCTTAGGGATGTGAAAAGTGTAGTTGCAGGAAATCCCACAACACACCCCTTATCATATCTTGATAACAATTTCTAAATCTACATATAAAAATGATGATAAGAGTGCTAATATTATAAATGGACACAAAGGTTTTTACATGGTTCGATCAATTTGATCTACATCCATGATTCTTCACTATGATTGTTTAAATTTACATTTCATTTACATAGATAATCTCCATTAATGGGTAGAGTTCTATATCTAGTTTTTGGGGAAGAAGATGATAAATAAAAATACATTCTCTCTCTAAAAATATCTCTCTGTAAAATATCTTTCTCTCTTACAAAATTGTGTTTCCCTCCTTTTTCTCTCTCCTACTCTTCTCTTTATATAGGTGTTTACATAGTGGATGACAGCTCACATATAGTGGAGTACAACTCATAAACTCTCAAGCTCTGTTATGTTCTCTCAGGATCTACTACATTCTCTCGAGCTCCCGCTACATTCTCGCGAGCTTTATCTATAACAAACACAAAATATTCACATCTTTCTCGTGTTTTATGTTGTCGTTGTCTATTACGTCACTTCTGTAATTAATTTGACATTTGCCATGTGTGGTAGAAGTTTCGTAAGAGCGTTGTTGTTACGAGATTCAGATCCTACATCTTGCCTCTTTTTTCTTGAATATTGCTTGAAGAGCGATCTTTAAGAAAAAATATGTTGTTGTAGTAGTCTTTGATCTTTATTGATGAAGGAACGAGCGAAAGAATATTGGACTTGAAAAGTACGTACTTGCCTCTATTCTTTTGTGAAGTTCCAGATCTTTGCGAAGTAAATAAGAAGTATCAACTCTTGAAGTATGCGAAGTATCCTTGAAGAAATATAAGAAGTATCCGTCCTTGAATGAAAGTCATAAGTATTGCCTCTATTCATGCGAAATTATTACTTCATTTTTAGTGAGAATTCTTGTCCATTTTGGAAATGATTCTTGCCGAAAAATAATGAATAGTACTGTAAAATTCTGAATAGTGCTGCGAAATAATGAATAGTGCTCCTGAAATACCGCTGCTAAATTATGAATAGTGCTCCTGAAATAGTACTACGAAATTATGAATAGTGCTCTTGAGAGATTCTGAATATTTTATCTTGCCTCTCATTATCTTTCTCGCAATGAACAAAATTTACCTGCATTTCAAGGAAATAGTTAATGTTTGCAATTATTTTGTTGGTCTTATTTTGCCTTCCTAGTTAAAGGTCTTATTTTGCCAATTTTTGTTTTTGCGACAAAATCGCAAGACGTCCTTACATTCGCATGTAAAGACCCATTGATCTTGCCTTATCCTCATTTTGTCAATTTTTTGCGACAATATGACAGGCCTAAGTTTTCTTGCGAGAACAAAGCCCCATGACATTGCCATCGTGCGATGAAATCGCATGACTTCTTTACACTTTCATGTAAAAACCCATTGATCTCATCTTATCTTTTTCTAATGGCTTTTTTCCTCTGTGTAATTGTTGCACAAATATGACAAGCCTTGATACTCCCGTGAGTAAAAAGCCTCATGACATTTGCGTCTTAATACACTTATCAGCTCCCTAATGGAGGGTGCGGTCCTTATCTTCCCCCTGGTTGCCCCTTCAAGGAGGCGTACATCGGACATACAAGACTAGCTCCTCCCATCCGGTCTTAACAACAACCAGTTGTTTTCGCAGCCTCTTATCATTTTTGCCTATATGGCTTATAGTTACGAGACTGCACCCTAAGTGGGGTTTTCTTCGGGCCGAGTGCATCATAGTCAAGACTTTCCAAGAATGGCCAGGGTAGATTCATCCGTCCAGGGCACTTTTGGCTCAACCGTGTACCTCGGAACCTTGATCATACTCTGCACTCCTTAGGAGAGACCCTCGGTCGTCCAACTTTTAATATATATATATATATAGTTGGAAATCTAAGGTACCTCTTCTGGATGGGATTTCATGGGCACCAAATCTCTATGACCCAGGTTCCAGCAGCGGTATAACCTTATCCCTGATCCATGCAAAGAGATACCCCCTTATATGACGCACTTTAGGTCTTACATTTGCCTCTTGCGAAATTTTATTCGCGAACTAGGGTGTATGCCATAAAGGTTCGTCCCATTCTAATGTCTCTACGAAATTTTAGTCGCGTTTCTGAGAAATTTTCGCGTTTCTTTATTCTTTAATTTCTGTCATTTTTTTCAATTCTTTGCGAGATATCTGCGTGAAATAATCATCAACTCTTTTCTTTGCGAAATAATCAAAGATCTTGTGAAATAATGAAATACCAAATTCATGCCTCTGACCAACTAATTGTACTAGAAATTCGCAACTGTACAACTTCTGTGCAAACTTAAGCCTTGATATTTTGTGTACTGTTGGGTGAACTTTATTGGGCTTGAGAAAACTGGGATTGCCTGCTACTAATTTCTTCTTCATGCTGGTATTTGGGAAGAAGTAAATATCTTTGCGAAGTAAACAAACATCCGCGAACTCAATGTTGTACTCTTCACCTGTGACCAACGGTGATACATTCTGTTTGCGGCATAATTGAATAAAGGTTTTCTTTGATTGATAACTTCATTTCTTTGCTTTTCAAAATATGCGAAAAAAAATACACTTGATGGGATCCGATCTTGTGCTTCCAAGTTCATTGACTACATCCTGAGCCATTTGTACTGTCCTTTATTTGCGTTTGTTTGATGAGCTTCATATCTGTTGTTACTTCTTTACCGTCCTTTGCGTTGGTTTAATGAGATTTAATTTCCACTTGTTCCTTAATTCTCGTGCGTTATCTCCCTTTATCTATGATGTGTTTCTGTTGGATAGTTATCATGCTACTTATTTCCTTTAGTTGATGGAATTGTTATGGATGTTAACCATATTCTTTCTGCCATACGTTTACTTCCTAGCCTATACATTCGCAGGAGAGCTTTATGCCTTCTGTGAAGAAAAGTATTCGCGAAGAAGAAAAAATACAAAGTCGAAATGTCTGCGAAGAGAGTTTGCGAAGACAACACTTGTGAAGAAAAATTCATAACAATACATCCCACAATATTTCTTTCAATCATTTGATATTTTTCATCAACAAATTTCTTGAATAAAAAGGTTGGCTTGGTCTTTGTTTTGGTTTGCTATAGTTGAATTCCTCTGGACGAAGTACTTGTTCTCTTCTTTAAAATCTTCTTCGTCAGCACTTCAAATTTTCCATTCCAATATCATTTAGGTACATGTGGCTCATGATGCAAGTAAACATTTAATCGTAAAAGTTAGTGCATTGTTGCACACGAGCAAATCAGAATTCAATTCTAACTATTAAAATTTAAGAGATGAGAGAGTTAAGGAAATTCCTTTTTAATGTGTTGTCTGCGGTATGAACTACTGCGATCATAGGCCAAAGTGTATAACTACTGAGAGATATATAATTCAGTTCTTTTCCTTCCAGTTCGTTTATCTTCCATGAACTTTCTTCGTGTTAGACATCATCGTCTTGTTTCTCCGTTGCTTCACTATTTTTGAAGTAAACTTTCCTTTGAGATATCGTTTTCCATTGTATCGTCAGCGATTTTATATCTTTCCTTGTTAGAAAAGTTTCGCTGTTAAGGAGAATCTGCATAAATCCCTTGCTTTTAGGACGTAGGTGTATCTTTGTTGAATGCTGACAGTGCAACCTTGAATTTATGAGTTTTTGGTGATTTTTTCTCGAAATTATTACTGGTGCCTTGTTTTCTTCCTTTGTTATGAACTGTATGATGCCTTCCCGTCATGGGTTGGTTTGCTGGATTGTTGTGAATGTTTTATTCGCACGCTCTTTTCTCTTCTGCCATGTTGACTTGATCGTCCTTATGTAACATGGCCAATATTATCTCTTCTTCATGTCTGTTTGTTTGGTCGGCCATCTGGCGAGTTGAACTTGAGATGTTACATCTTTGCGAATTTGCTAATTGTTGACGAAGTAGGTTGGCGAACAGCTGATGAAGATTTGATTTGACGAAGTGAACCGATGAGATGGGTCTGATGAATCGATTTTAAGTTGCTCTATTCGCCAGGGATAAAATGGTTTGTCTTCGTTGGATAAATTGGTATACTATTTCTTTTTTCACGAAGAAATACTTCATTCACAATGTAAACTTTACATAGAATCTCCTATTTTTGCTTTGTTGCATCTGTGGCAAGAATTCACATTCACCTAAGTTGCTGACTAGTTTTCATCCTCCTTGTTTCTAACCGATGTGATGTGCCAACCTCATGATATTCGGTTTTCTTCGCAGAGGGGATCTTATCTTCGCATATGTTGCGAAATTTTATTACTGGAGTTGTTGCTTTCTTCGCCATGTTCTCCTCTTGCTCTCTTGGTCTTGCTGTTTGATCTGTTGACAAAGTTGTATTAAATCTTTTTCGTTGAATCTCTTCGCCTGAATTTGTTTATTCCAAAATGTATTCTCGATCCTTTTTCATATGGTTATAGCCTGAGTAGCCGTGACTTTGTTGTTTCTTCGCTAACTTGAGAACTGCAAGTGATGAGTTTCACAAGCTTTATCTCCACGGGCCATATTTTTCTATGATCTGAGCAAGGGTAATTGGCGGCTACTTCGCTGCAATCAACCGAGTTAATCCAATTAGCAATTCAGATCGTGCTTTCTAATACAACGCTGATAGTCCCCATAATTTCGCTCCTGGGAAAAACCCCAAATCAAATTGAAATTTAAACGTATAATATTTTCAAAATCAATTAAACGGTTTTTTAGAGCAGGATTTGGTAGATGAAAATGAAAATATGTATTCAAAATTTGTTTTCAATCTTGGTTCGGGGAAATATCAATTTTGCGAAAATCCTAACATAATGTTTGTGTGAATCTTGTCAAAGTTTTTTTGTTTGAAAACGCTAGATCTGGGAATTTAACAAATAAGATTTAGAGAGTAAAAGAGAGATATATCCTCTTAAGATTCAATATCGGCGAAGATTCCGTTTGATTTCATTTCTCATGATTCTTTTTCCCAATCAGCATCTTCTCCTGGACATCACCATCTTTTCTTATATTTTCTTTCAACTGCTCATGTTATTTGTCGCCTGTTAATGTAAATACTCCATTAAACTTCCTGTTTTACTCTTGTAACTTAAATGTCCAGTGAGGTCCAAATTTGACGGTCACTAATTTCCTTGAATCACCTTCAATCTAATAAGTAGCATGTAGTGTTTCTAACGCCAAAATGTAGTTGCAAGAAATCCCACAACACACCCCTTATCATATCTTGATAACAATTTCTAAATCTACATATAAAAATGATGATAAGAGTGCTAAAATTATAAATGGACACAAAGGTTTTTACATGGTTCGATCAATTTGATCTAAATCCATGATTCTTCAATATGATTGTTTAAATTTACATTTGATTTACACTGATAATCTCCATTAATGGGTAGAAATCTAGATCTAATTTTTGGGGAAGAAGATGATAAAGAAAAATACATTCTCTCTCTAAAAATATCTCTCTGTAAAATATCTTCCTCTCTTACAAAATTGTGTTTCCCCCCTTTTTGTCTCTCGTACTCTTCTCTTTATATAGGTGTTTACATAGTGGATGACAGCTCATATATAGTGGTGTACATCTCATAAACTCTAAAGCTCTGCTATGTTCTCTCAGGATCTGCTACATTCTCTCGAGCTCCCGCTACATTCTCTCGAGCTCCCGCTGCATTCTCGCGAGCTTTCTCTATAACAACCACAAAATCTTCACATCTTTCTCGTGTTTTATGCTGTCATTGTCTATTACGTCACTTCTGTAATTAATTTGTGAAATTTTCCATGTGTGGTAAAAGTTTTCACAAGAGCGTTGTTGTTGCGAGATTCGGATCCTACAAAAAGAGACTTCTTATGGACCTGACTTTATAATATGCCTAGCTTAGTCTGAGTTCTAGACTCATAAAGAAGCCATAACACCTACTGAAACCCCATTCTGGTAAGAAGCTTCATTTAGTGAAATGGACTCAGTCCGTCAGAACCAGACTTGGGATATTGATAGTTTACTTCCAGGGAGTAAGACCATATGATATAAATGAGTCTTTAATAGAAAACATAAGGTAGATGAAACTGTGGAAAAATATGAGGCTAGGTTGGTAGCTAAAGGCTATAAACTAAAAGAGGGTGTATATTTTCTTGATTCTTATTCACTTGTGACGAGAATTACTTCCGTTGAGATGCTAATTGCTATTGCTGCCATACACGACTTAGAGATACATCAGATAGATGTTAAGACAGCTTTCCTAAACCGTGAATTAGATAAAGAAATCTACTTAGACCAACCTGTGGACTTTATGGTGAAAGTTTTTGAAGACAAAGTTTGTAAACTTAACAAATTTTTGTATGGTTTAAAATAAGCATATAAACAGTAACATGGAAAATTGATCATGTGATAATGAATAGTGGATTTAAGTTAATGAATCTGACAAGTGTATTTATAGTAAACTTGTTAAGGACACATGTGTGATTGTATGCTTGTATGTTGATGATATGCTTATACTTGATAAAAACATTGATGTGATTAATTCCATTAAAAACATGTGCTGAATGAGAACGTTGACTTGAAAGACTTAGGTCTTGTTGATGTAGGGATGAAGATTAGAAAAATTTATAGTCTTAGTCATTTTCATTATGTTGAATTGTGCTTAAGAGATATAGTTAGTGTGATTGTAAGCCTGCTTGTACTCCGTACGATTCTTCTTGGAGAATCAAGAAAAAAATAAGGGTAATGGAGTATCTTAATTTGAATACTCAAGAGTTATAGGATGTCTGATGAATTTAATGAACTGTAAGAGTCCATACATTGCCTATATTGTGAGTAAGTTAAGTAGATATACTTGTAGTCTGGAGCAAGAGCATTGGGATGTACTTAGTAGAGTATTATGGTACCTAAAATACTCTATTACATTTTGTTTGATTTATGAAAGGTATGTTATTGTCCTTGAGGGACTTTGTGATGCAAACTGGATAGTTGACTCAGAGGAGCCCAAGTATACGAGTGGATATAGTATGTTTTCGCTCTAGCATGAGGTTTTTTTTTTGGAAGATTTCCAAACTGACATATATTGCTCAATTCTTTATGGAATCTGAGAGTATTGTGTTAGATAAAGCACGAGAAGGGGTCGAGTGCCTAAGATGCTTTTTAGAAGACATTCCTCTCTGGCATAGGCCTATGACAGCTATATCTATACATTATATTAGCCAAGCTATAATAGATAAAGCTAAAAATAACTAATCTAAATCGACATTATTTCTATTGATTGGATAAAGTGAAAGGAGAATATCGCATAACCTTTGACGAAAGGTTTATCCAAAGAGATAGTTAAAAACGCATCGAGGGGGATGGGGATAAATCTCATAAATTAAACTTGCCATTAAGGATACTCAACCTTGTTGACTGGAGATCCCAAGATCAAGGTTTCGAATAAGACAACTAATTTGTGGTGGGTAAAGGTAAACACTATCAGAGAATTTCATTCTATGTCCCTTCCATATGATGTAGACGTGATAGTGTGATTGCATGTGAAGGATGACTTTTAAGAAGTCTTAATGAGTTCTATAGTTTCAATTTAAGATTGAAGTGGGGTGCAGTGACGAGGTGTCGAACTCGCAAAAATAAATTTCTCTACTTCTCTTTACACTAGCAAGTAGTATAATGTAAGCAGGATCGTCCCAAGGGAGGTATGAAGCTTAAGTTGTTATGCAAATACTCTTAGCAAAAATGATTTTGTTGTAGAAATTCTGAAATTTGTAAATTGTATTCAAATATGAGATGTAATTGATTAAAGGTTCATTCTCGACCATGGAATACAAACCAAATTGATAGATAGCTACGTTCTTCACATTATCTCGTTACTAACAACCCTAGAGTAATTAGTACACTCAACTATTCCGTTATTATCTCCTAAGCTCACCGGATACGGAAGCGCTCGACTACCGGTTTCTACTTGCCAAGTTTCCTAGAGGTACGCTTACTAGGTGTGACTTAAACAAGTGCTCTAAGTTTTGTGAGATAAGGTTTCTCCTAGTGATGAACTCAAAAGCATGAATCACCTACTAGTGTCAATTTCTACATATAGGTACTTAACAAAGTCCCATCATCAGTACCCATATATTCCTACTTGTGTTTATATTTCTAGACAATTACGGGTCGAAGAAAATCTAAACTAGTAATAGAATTGTGACTCAATGATTTAATTTCGAACTTAAAACAATTAAGAAACAATCCATAAGCAATAGTAGCATGGTAGAAATTGAACAATAACAAAATAATTGTGAGAAAACGAGCTTTTGCATATCAATTATGAGTTCATAATACGGGCTTTGAAATCGCCCTTAATCAAAAAGAGTTTTAGCTACTCATAATAATGGAGTTCATCATCAAATAATAATTGAAAAAAAGTAAAGAAGATGAAAATATAAAATGAAAGCAAACCCTAGCTGTGGCTCTCTCCCAAAACTCCAAGAATAATACGTGATATCCAAAGTTGTAGAAATATTCCTTTTTATGCCTCCCATTAGGTCAAGTCTTCAAAAGTCCAATAAATAGAAGTCCACCAAGCCCATGTGTAGAAAGATCCATGTGCAACTCTGTCCAAAGTTGGTCGCCAGGAAACTGGGATAAGTGCTGGAAATGCGCCGGGAAAAGTATCTCAGTTAAACAGAAGTTGAGTCGCCGGTCACTGTTCACCAGAGTCAAGTAACAGTCAACCATTAAGGATAACAACTAACTAAACGGACATGAAGAGAGCCATCTATCGAGTCATCTCTAACTCAGCTGAATGAGCTGACTCGGATCAGGCCATAACCATCTTGCACAAGCCATTGCCAATACTGCTCAGCCTAACCTTGTGGTGCACCATGATGGTGCTTCACAAATCTTTGCTGCTCCATTCATAGTTCTGGGGCGCACACTTCCCAGCTTCAATACTTGTCACTGCCTCACCACTCATTATCACCTACACTATCAAATACAGCATCATCTCATTCTCAGCTGCAACAGCACATTCTTTCCCAGCAGCACCTGTTTCTTCTATGCACCTGCAAGTCCAACTAACACAATCACCCTGGTAACAATCTCCAAATACACCACCAACTGCAATGCCATTTCTGTATCACTTCATTGTGGTAAACAACTTCAACTGCATCACTGCCTTAACCTCTAAGTGCACCTCATGAACACCACAGACATTCTTGTCTTCTCAGTTCCCTTTTCTGCAACAGCTGCACTCCACAACCTGCAAACCATCTGCTATTTCCAGCTCCATTCTCACAGCAGAAGCTAGGCTTACTCAGCCAACACAGCCACTAAATCAGTCCCACAAATAAGCATATCCATCTCTGAATTCAATCACAGATACCACCTGCACTTTACCCATCATAAGATACAGCATAACAACTCCAGTTCTCTGTCCCTTGCTGTAGCTTCTTCCCCTGACAGAGCTCTACTACCACCATTACTCAACACAGAATCCTTAGCAGCATCACAACATCCATTCAGTTCGACTTTGTAATTCCGCTACCATCTCAGTCAGTCCTGCGATACCAGACCCAGCACCTTCACCGCACCACCCTGTTATAGCCATTGTTCTCTTTTGCTATCCCCTGACCATAGCAAAAACATCTCAATATAGCACCAGCTGTAACTGTATCTCAGTCCTGCAATTTCCTGTAATACTCCATCATTCGTTACTTCTCGTCAGTCTCGATCACTGCCAATGCTCGAGCAGCAGCCAACTGTCACTCACTGCACGAAATCCCTCAGCTCTGTTAACCTCCGACAACAGAAACCCCATAATCTGTTTTGTATCCATAGCTACCAGCTGCATTTCATATTTGCCAGCTGCACAACCACAAATCAACTACAACAATTCTTCTCATTCTCAACTGTAATTCCCTATCCTAAACATTCATTCAACACCCATCTCAGTCATACCACCACTGCCTAGACCACACACCAACTCATCCCTTGTACAGCTCAACCTTGAACATGTTATTATTCATTTCAAACACCAACAACAACCAAGACTCATTGAAACCCATTTCAGCTACACATCCATTAGCTCATAGCAACTGCCATTTCATCAGATCTTCAACGACATCACTACTAACTCCCCTGTAACACTCAGCTCAAGCCTGCAATGCTCATTACAGCATCAACTCATCCTGTAGTTTAAATCACATTTTACCTGCAATGACCTGGTACACAACTTCACAGACTAGTCACTGCAATCCGATTCAAACCAAATACCAATGGCATAGCAACTTCATTCTTGGTAAGCCCCTGCTCCTGTGACATCAAACCAACCCTAACTCCATTCAGTTATCACCATTTCTCAAATCCACCAGCAATAGATAACCCATCAATCCTTTTCCCTGTTTCTTACAGCCAACCTGAAATAGCATCATCTCAGATGCACATCAACAAACTCAAAAATCCACCATATTCGAGTTCAAAGAAAACCCATCTACTGATTTTTGCATCAATTTCTTCATAACAAGAACCCTAACCTAAATCCCATCGATCTCTTCACAGCAGCTCAGATTTCATACACACCCTAGCTTCTCATCCATTTCTCGATTAAAAACCTCCATCGATCTGATTCATAACTCATCTGAATTTTCACTGATTCTCAGACAAGTGCAGCCGCACTTCTCCTCCCTGAATTCCACACACAAATGATTGAAAGGATGAATTTCTATCTCTCTTAGGGTTGGTAATGACAAAAATAATTGCAGGCACCCAGAACTCAGCTAAGGGCCACACAGTGATGTTTGGTTTGTCTCCCATTAGCGCTCGCCTTTGCTCCATGCTTTCGCCTAACAACAGCAACCGTCTCTTACTCCTCACATTTACTTCTTCTCTTCAATGAGAGTCATCACTAAAGTTGCCCTGCTTTTCAGACATAAATTTGCATCACTAAAGCCGACATACTTTTCAGACAAAGATGAAGAAACGAAAGCAAATAATGAATAATAATTCATCTCCAACATCAGTTGCACCTTTTTGCCTTTAAAACGACGTTTCTTCTTCCTTTGTTCGAAATGACTCCAAAGTACCTAAATACTCAAAAGAAAACATAAGATACATATTTTACAAGAAAACTTAGCGAAGAAAGCATAAACAATAGATAAATATCAAGGTGTTTTAGACACCTATTATGTAGCAGTAAAACTCTTTATGGAAACTCACATATCTGAATGAGGAAGTGGGGACGCTTCCTATGAGAATATGAGCTTTGATTCTCTAGAGCATTATGAGAAACAGGATATGTCCAGGGTAAAATTGGAAAAAACGGCACGAGCTTGGCAGCAACCTTGGGGATATCATCTGTAGTTGTTTTCGGGAATTATATCAAATGCTAGCAGTTCAAGACATTACATTCACTGTTTCTAGCAAGTAGTTCCGGTAGTATCTTACTAAGAAAAGGTTCAATATCTCATGGACACCTCTGCCTAAAATGGTATTTCCTGCATTTTTTATGTGATTTTCGTTTTGATGGTTTTGGTATTATTGGAACTTACGACCTAAGGATCACTAAGGTTTCACTAGTTCATACTTTTTCACTTTGGTGAAAGAAACCTTTTGTCTCACCTGTGAGAAACTAAAGATGAAAGATCTCTACACTATTATGATTTATGCAATCCATAGTATGACCCTGGGGTCAACACACTTTTGTGTGAGGGAGAGGACGCATAAATGACTAGTATGATTTCAACACACGGACGGTCCACATGTCTGTTCGGTCAGGCAGGGTCGTGAGGTTAGGTTGTTGATTTACCAAGATCTATATGTGTTTTTCATGTTCTATTGAGGTTTTTATTCATGTGGGGGATTGTTGGAAAACAATTAATATAAAATTTATTATTTTAAGAAAAGTAATAATTTATGGTTTTCTTTTGTGAACGAAACTTTTTTAATCCCACATCGGGGAGTTCTTCTTTTTAAGTTGTATTATTCCATTATATATACAAATTATCTACTTTTGTAAAATCTATGGAAAAGGGGTTTCTCTATATTTTAGAGGGACCCCCAAGGGAAAATATTTTTATATTGTTTTCTTAAGTGTTCGCATTTTTCCTTAAGGTATTCTTTCGGAGTTGCCAAGCTCAAGTTGAGCATCTACTACATATGCTAGTAGTATGTGTAGTAGGGTGTTTTATCCTGGAGATATCCGTCCTGTGAGGGCTATATCATCACTTTTGAGTGTAGCCGGGCGCTAATGTCTTAAGGACAGTGTGTTGAACACGTGACTCACTCAGTATTTCCAAATTTTTTCCTTGTTGTTGTTGCGGTGATATGGGAAGCTCGTCCATTTCGTCAAATCGATCACTTCATTATAAAGGAAGTAAGTATCAATAACTTTTGTATATTTGATATATTTTTTTTTTTAATATTGCACCCAACAGCTACTAGCTAGTACGGATTGATACTGCGACCCACATGTGACTTACTTTGTTATCATTTTCTGAATGAAAATGATAGTCCGATGATTCCGATCTACATTGGTGAAGCTAGCTAATATGTCCAAGTCTCCTTGTTACCTTTTATTTTTCACAAAATTGGTTAAAAAGACCAAAATCAACAATTCCTGGGTGAAAAGGACATTTATGATATTGTTTAAATTGACAAAAATGTAAAAAAAAACCAGGATGTTAACAGTTTCATCCTACCAATTTTCAAATATTTTTTCTTATTTTTAATTTACATCAGGATGCATCCAGTTTCAACCTTGTTATTTTTTAAGTTTAAGACAGGATGAATCCAGTTTCATCCTTGCTATTTTTTTGGTGTATATTTCACCTATACTAATTTTTACTCGTCCATTTGAACCATGGTTTAAAAATATTTGGACAAATGACCCATTTTCCGTTTATTTTTTGTGTTCGAAAAGACTTGTATCAAATTTGCGTTCCAGTGCAATAGAGAATTCAGAGTTGTCATAAGTATCATGAATCATGAGAAATTCGCAAGTTACTCCGATCTGCCAATAGATTCATAACAGTGTACCAACACTAACAATGCCATCAACATTATATATATGCCAGCAGCATCAAGAGACGGTTAATTTGTTAACTTTGATGCTTGTAAAGAAACTAATGTATCTTCTTAATTGGTGAAATACCCAGTTATTTAGAGCATCTCCAACAGAGGGTGAATCCTTTTTTATTTAGTGATACATAGGATTTTAGATCCCTGTTAGGCATAAATTCATCTCAAACAGTAGAGTCCTACAAATTAGGAGGGACCAATTACTAATTATGAAGGTGTTCAAGAAAATGTTATCTATACCTCCGACTCCACCTCCATGTCATATTTTTCACTAATTTTTTTATTAAAATTCTCTGTCATTGGAGATAGTTTTTTTAGATTTGAGGTCTTATATTTAATTTATGTGTATACCCCATAAATACAATGACTAAATAAAAAGTCACGTAGGATTTTTTTCACCTTCTGTTGGAGATGCTCTTAGATTTAGAAACAACAAAACTAGTAGTAAAACACCAAGGTGACCAAATTTGGAGTACAATAACTCCATTCACATGTTGGGATCCATTAAAACTCCAAGAAGAAGAGGGATTTGGGGGCTCGGAAATGCTATTCTGCGTCCCATTCAACGCCCTGATATGCGCCCAAGATGACGTGGCAAGCTTAGCTGTCACTAATTCACGTTAATTCATTTTTATTTTTATTTTACTTTTCTGCTCGCCAAATACTTCGTCTTGTTTCTCTACCCTCTTTCCTCTTTCTCAGATTCATTCTTTTGAGATATTGAAAAATCACAAAAATCATTTTTGTTTGTCTCAATCAATATCTTAGGAAATTTTGGATAATTAATTCAACTTCATCTATATCAAAAATGTTAAATTGATTTATCATCCACGGAAATACATAATTCTATTGAAATTTAAGAAAACTCAAAATAAAATTTGTTAACCTAAGAGTAAATGATGCAGAAGAAGTTCATAGTCAAAATTTCATCACAACACAATTTTTTTTGCATCTCGCATGTCTGTTGTTTTTCTTCATAGGAAACATTTTTTTGGTTACAAGGGTTAAATGAAAGATTAAAGAACAAATACTGAATCTCAAGGAAAAAACCCCAGTAGTACGTTACTGATCACAAACTTTAGGCACTAGATTTAAATCAAAAAAGATTATCACCTCTCTAAATTCAAGTTTTCATAGCCAAGATTGTTTAGTTAAATTTAAGGCTAATCAATGACTTAGTAATATCTGATTTTAAGGGTTTAAATGGAGATTTATATTAAAAAGTGAAATTGAAGGTGGGTTAGTAAAAATTTCACAGAAAAAGCAGCAAAAAGATGAAATTGAAGGCGGTTTATATCTCATGTTTTTTTTTTATCTCCCAAACTTCCCCTTCCTTGGGACGAAGTCAATCTTAACCTTCTAATATCTTCTTCTCTTCCTTTTTGTTCAATTTTGTGGATTGCACAATTTTGAAATCCTCATAGACCCCCTTATGTTCTTCTCCATCTTCATATTTCATCCTTCTTATTAACCCATAAATGAATAGCCATAATCAATTATGATTTATTTCTTAGATGCATATTTAGCAGAAGATAAAAGTATCAGGAAATTGTTTTTCAACTGAACCTACTGCATATGAAAACATCAGATCCCTTTTTCCAAAATCAAATTAAACTTTAACAACAGTCAACTAGTTGGGCTTGGTTAATTGACACTTATGATTTCAATTTAATAAATGTTGGAGTTTGGATTTTAAACTCAACACATTTTTATTTATGTTTTGAATAAGTCTATAGATTGAGTCTCAGATTCGTTCTTATTGAAAAAGAAGTACCATTAAATTAGGAGATTTCTTTTCATTCTCTACTGGCTAGTTGTTGACTAGTCTAGCTCATATAAATTGGAGAAGTTCATCATTGTTTTCTTTGTACTGAAAAACTAAAGTTTTTTTTTTTTTTTTTTTTTGCTAAACAATAAAATTTTATTATAATCAATTGGGTTTAAAAGGAGTACATCTCAAGAAATGAAAAAATTACAAAAGAAGCCCATTAAGGCTTAACATAAGAAAGTATAATCATGAAGCAACCCATTTTCTGTTTTTAGTAAATTCTGAAATAAGATTTGTCTGGGCTTTCCAGACAGCCCAGGAAAGAAGGTTTACTCCCATATATTCTTTGATCTCCCCTTCCAAGAGCTGCACCTTTTTTAGCCATGGTATCAGCAGAGAAATTTACTTCTTTGTAGCTATGGATGAAGCTATATGTCAGTACTTCAGCACAAATTTTCTCCCATCTTGTTACTGCAAACCAAGGGAGGTTATTACTCTGGAAAGCATTTTTAACCGATTTTGAATCAGTTCTGAAAACAAGTTCCCTGAAACCATTTTTCAAAGCCCATTCTCCTGCAATAAGAACAACAAACACCTCTGCATAATAATTAGTGGAAATGCCTAAACCCCCTAAAATTTCCACAACAAGATCACCTGTAGCATTTCTCCCCACTATACCATATCCAACCATCCCTGGGTTTCCTTTAGAGGCTCCATCACAACACAACAAAAGTTTCCCCTGACTTGGGAGTTGGAAGAAAATTTCTCTAGTCCTTAAGCTTTTCACCCTTCTTGCTTTAAATCCAAACTTTTTCAATACCTGTAAATCATACTGGCAGTTCCACATATGGGATTTCAGTCTTATATCATTGTCAGAAATAGCTTGCAGTATTCTCTTTATAGTATCATTCAGATCACACTTCTTGTCTTCATAAGTGCAACCATTTCTCAAAAACCAGATTTCCTTCATGGTGATAAAAGCACTCAACAACCATAACTCATGGATAGCTGGGCTCTTATTGTTTGCCAAGAAAAGCACCTCCTCAAAGTCTTTGGGATTTTTAAAATTGAACATACCCCCAGCCAGTTCCAAATTATCTCACTGTAATTGCAATACCAAAGCAGATGATCTCTTGTTTCCTCCTTATTCTTACATAATATGCATCTAGATCCCAGTTGGAATTTTCTCTTCTTCATATTTTCATCAGAGGCACAAATATTTCTGACTAACTTCCAAATGTTACTAGATATACTAGGGTGAACTGAATTATTCCAAACTTTCTTTGCCCATTGTACTGAAGGAAACTTGTGTCTCAATATTTCCAATGCTGAAGCTACTGTGAACTGACCTGTTATAGTGCCAGTACAAATTCTTTTATCCCTCCCTGCACCCACTACTGGTAATTCATTGATATCAATCATAAAAAAAACTAAAGTTTAAGTGAATACAATTCTTATTCTTCAAATTGTTATGTCATCTTTTATTAAAGGTTCCAATGAAAGATTCAGTTCAGGTAAGCTTGCCACGTCATCCAATTAGGTGTTTGATTAAAGGTTCTAATGAAAGATTCAGTTCAGCCTCAGGTTCCACAGTTTAGTGGGGAGAATTATGATCGATGGAGCATCCAGATGAAAGTTTTGTTTGGTTTCCAGGAGCTTACAGAGATTGTTGAGTCTGGATTCACTACAAGAAAATCTAGCTATTTCTACACCATATATTTCCACACCTTCAATATAAGTGTTGCAAAAGCAAATTTCTAGTCATAGTACTTTTCAGCTGCAACTAAAAGCTATAATTTACTGCTGCAAAATGAAACTTTTGTCACATAACTGCAGCAACAATACGAAAAGAGTGTGGACAAAAAGTATAATCTCTTGCTGCAGCAATAAAGATTGGGTGCAACAATAGACTTCTTGTTACATAGGTTATCGCGACACCAGTATTGGGTGCTGCAATATATTAAGTTTTTTGTAGTGATTCTTTGATGTGGATGATCCAGCAGTTGGTTCAGCTCTTCCTCAAGCTCAGGGAGACGATTTGAGGTAGAACAGAAAGAAGGACAAGAAAGCCTTGTGCTTCATACATCAAGCTCTGAATGATGTAATCTTTGAAAAGATTGCAGGTGCTAAAACATCTTAGCATACGTGGGAGATATTACAAAAGGCTTATGAAGGTGACGACAAGGTTAAGAGTGTAAGGTTTCAAACCTTACGAGGTGAATTCGAAACTTTGTCTTTTTCTATGACTGAATCTGAATCTATTTCTGCATATTTTTCTAGAATGCAAACTGTCGTTAATAAGTTAAGAATTAACAGGGAAAATAAATCAGATTTACGTGTTATAGAAAAGATTACGAGGTCTCTAATGGAAACTTTTGATTACGTTGTTTCTTCCATAGAAGAAGGTAAAGAGTTGTCTACTCTAACCATTAAGGGACTGGAAGGTTCACCGTGTGCTTATGAATACATAATGAAACTCAGGAAGACTGGTTTTCTAGGACATGCTATTCAAAGTAAAGCTGTTATTACTAATAAGGGAAGCTCCAACAAAGGATCAACATCAACTCCAGGCAAATATGACTCTCCACGTAAGAAGAAATACAAATCCAATGTTCAGTGTTATCAGTGTAAGATTTGGGGGCATTATAGAACTGAATGAAAGGTTAAGCCGCCAAAGAAAATTCTGAACATTCTAATTTTGTTGAGGTTGAGGAATCAGAAAAGTTTTTATTTGCTTGCAGTGTATCACGAGAAGATCATGACAACAACGATACTTGGTTTTTGGACTCTGGTTGAAGTAATCATATGTGCAGTAGCAAGGATTTGTTTTCCCACCTAGATGAATCTGTTCTGTTAGTAGTAAATTTCAAAAAAAAAAACCCAAGGTTCCTATTTTGGGTAAAGGTAAAGTGCTCATTGTCTTAGCTGATAATTCCCACCATTGCATTCGTGATGTTCTTTACGTACCTAGTTTGTATTGGAATTTGTTTAGTATGGGACAATTATCTGTGAACGGGCTTCGTTTTGTCATTGATGATGTTGTTTGTACTATTGAGAACCGTAAGAAGGAGCTGGTTGCTACGATGAAAATGATTAAAACCTATTTATTTCCTTTACCTATAAAAACTGAAACTGTATGTGCATTCAGCATATTGTTTTAGATGACAATTGGTTGTGGGATTTTCGATTTGGTCATCTTACCTTCAATGGAATTCGTTCTTTGGCAAAGAAATATATGGTCACTGGTAGAAGTTCATCGAGTTTGTGAATGTTATATCATTGGAAAGCAACACAGACACCCGTTTACAGTAGGAAAGTCACGAAGAGCAACAAGGTAGTTGGAGATTGTGCATTCAAACCTTTGTGGTCCAATGCAGACTGTATCACATGGAGATAATAGTATTTTCTTACTTTAATTGATGATTACAATAGAAAGACTTGGATTTACTTTCTAAAGAACAAGTTAGAAGCTTTTGAAACTTTTAAGAATTTCAAAGTTTATGTTGAGAAGCAAAGTGGTGGAAGTTTTAAGATACTTCGCACTGATAGAGGAGGATTTACTTACAACTCCACTGCTTTTGGTGATTTTTATAGAATACACGGAATTAGGCGCCATCAACTCACAGCCAGCTATACTCCACAACAAAACAGTATTGTAGAGAGGAAGAATAGAACTATGGTTGAGATGGATCGCAGTATGTTGTATTACAAAAATTTACCGAAATTATTCTGGGCGGAGGAAGTTGCATGCATGTGCTGGTTAAATTCTGAACCGGTGTCCCACCACAAGTGTTCTTGACATAACTCCCAAAGAAGCATGGAGTAGTTATAAACCAGATGTTGCAGCTCTTCATATGTTTGGGTGTGTTTCATACGCTCATGTACCGGATGAAAAACGTCAAAAGCTTGATGAAAAAGGTGAGAAATGTATATTTCTTGGTTACAAAAAAGTGACTAAGGGTTACATGCTATTCAATCCTACCACATGTGTTGTCATTGTTAGTAGAGATGTTGAGTTCTCTGAAGAATAAGTCTGGCAGTGGACAAGTGCAGAAAAGGTTCATATTGGAGTTGAGTTAGATGTTATCGATAATAAAGAACCACAACCTGAACCAACAATTCCTATAGTACCAGATAGTCCTACAATAACTGAAGCAAATACTTCTGAACCTGATTCGTCTCCATAACAAGTGCCAGTCACTCGTGTCTCCAAACGAGCTCGTTCGATTCCTGCTCATTTTCAGAATTACATTGTAACTAATGATAATGATGAATTCGACGAAGAACTTGTTAGTTTTGCAATTTTTGCAGATTGTGATCCCATAACCTATCAAAAAGCAGCAAACAATGGTGGATGGGTTTGTGCAATGAATGAAGAAATTCAATCCATTAACAATAATGACACTTGGGAGATGACTACTCTTTCTTCAGGATATAAATCAATTAGATTCAGATGGGTGTATAAGACGAAGTACAAGTCTGACGGAAGCGTGGACAAGTTGAAAGAGCGATTATTTGTGATAAGAAAAAGGCTGGATTTGATTATTATGAAGTGTTTGCTCCTGTGGCTCGACTTGAGACGACACGTCTAGTTATTTCTTTAGTTGCACAAAAGAAATGGTAACTTCACCAAATGGATCTTAAATCAGCATTTCTTAATGGCGTACTTGAAGAAGAAGTATTTGTGGGTCAACCTGTAGGTTACACTAAGAAAGGGGGGAAGATAAGGTTCTGCGACTTAAGAAAGCTCTGTACGGGCTTAAGCAGGCACCACGAGCATGGTACACTCGTATCGACTCTTAATTTCAAGAACAAGGTTTTCAGAATTTCCCACATGAACCCACCTTATTGGGCCGACCGACCAGAGGGACCGAAGGGAGGGAGACCCTTTTATGACCACTTTTTTGTAAAATGAAGAGTAACACAAATGTTTAATTTGATAAAAAGATTGGAAATTTCCGTATCCATGGTTACTTTTTCACTAGACAAAATTATCCCTTCATTTTAGTCCAATTACTATAATTCCTTGTGTATCCTATTTTTTAGGGGTATAATTGGAATGTAAACTTTTATACAACATATCTAAAAATCCGTGCCTTGGAATTTTACAAATTTTATCTCCTTGGAAAGCTTATAAAAAAACCTACCGAACGTGTATAAACAAAAATATCAAATTTAGAATTTTTACGAAAAATTCGGTGTTAATTCTTTTAGGCACATTTTTTGAAAATTGAATGCATAACCATTATACAAACCACCACAAAGGATGCATAACACATTATGCATCCATATTTTGGTTTATACATCAACTAATTTTCCGTTGCAAATAATAAAACGTATGCTACATGCTTCAAAAAAAAAAGTACTCCCTCTGTTTTAAGAAAAGTGATATTTTCACTTTAAGCACAATTTTCGAAAATTGAATGCATAACCATTATGCAAACCACCATAAAGGATGCATAACACATCATGCAACCATATTTTGGTTTATGGATCGACTAATTTTCCGTTTCTGGAAAAGTGATATTTTCACATTATGTTTCAGAAAAAGTGATACTTTCACTCCGTTTTAGGAAAAGTGATACTTTCGCTCCATTTCAGAAAAAGTGATACTTTTAGGGAGGCTATGATTAGTCACATTGAGATGATTGACATGGGTCTCATGTCTTATTTTCTTGGACTTGAAGTTGTGCAGGGAGATAAGGGCATATTTATTTCCCAAAAGAAGTATGATGCTAATATATTTAAGAGGTTTAAGATGGATTCTTGCACTCCTATCAAGGCACCGATGAAAGTAAGATTGCATTGGGATCAGATTGGTAATGATGAGTTGGTGAATCAAACTCATTATCGTCAGTTAGTTGGCAGTTTACGCTACCTAACAACAACTAGTCTTGATATTACATTTGGAGTTGGTTTGATTAGTCGATTCATGGAGGCACCTAGTCAAGCTCATATACAAGCTGCAAAAAGGATCATTCGCTACATAAAAGGTACCAAGCTGATGGTACTTTTTATGCTTCGTCTAGTAGCTCTGAACTTGTTAGTTATACGAATAATGATTGGGTTGGTGATCATGTGGATCGTAAGAGTACTTCTGGTTACGTTTTTCTTATGGGTACTAATATAATTTCCTTATCATCAAAGAAGCAGCAAGTGGTAGCCCTGTCCACTGCTGAAGCAGAATACATAGAAGCAAGTGGTACTGCATGTCAAGCTGTTTGGTTACGTCATTTGTTGGAAACCTTGAATGTCAATCAAGTTTCTGAAACTAAGATTTACTGCGACAACAAGTCTGCAATTGCTTTAACCAAAAATCCAGTGTTTCATGGAAGAGCCAAGAATATTGATATCAAGTTTTATCATATTGGTGATCTTGTCAAACATGGTGAAGTTATTCTGAAGTATTGCAAGTCAAAGGAGCAGCTTGCAGATATATCACTAAACCATTGAAGGCAATCGCTTTTTACAAGCTCGAGCAGTTGTTAGGTGTTTGAAGTTGTGAGTAGTTGTGTGTTTGAGTTTAAGGGAGGTTGTTGGAGTTTGAATTTTAAACTCAACACATTTTTATTTCTGTTTTGAATAAGTCTGTAGATTGAGTTTCAGATTAGTTCATATTGAAAACGAAGTACCATTAAGAGATTTCGTTTCATTCTCTACTGGCTAGTTACTGACTAGTTTAGCTCCTATAAATAGGAGAAGTTCATCATTATTTTTTTTTGTACCGAAAAACTGAAGTTTAAGTAAATACTGTTCTTATTCTTCAAATTGTTATTTCATCTTTTATTGCTTTCATTCTCTGTTTTTCTTTGAGATATTGCATGTGCTAATATCTTACAATAAAGAGGATAAACATGAGTCAACAGATGACAACAGAGAAGTATCAAGTTCATCTATTTTCTGTAAAAAATGAGGAGCTTTAAGGGAAGAGAAAAAGATGAAAGAGAATGAATTTTCAGGAAAGTGAAAAAGAGTAAATAAAAGGATCCGTAGGTAAGAGAGTGACTTTCACGGGATATTTTATACATCACCATGCTATGTCTGCTTGAGCGCAGAATAGGGTGGACAGTGGGGCTTGGAAAAATGAAGAAGAGGGATTTGAGGAATACACATTAATTTAGATTAAGATCAAGCCGATTTTAGTACATGTATAAAATGGGTGGCATCGTGACCCAAATATTTGGGCAGCACCATATTTTTCTTTGTATTATTTGACTTATCAAAAAAAAAAAAAGTGACCCAAATATATATATATATATTTGGTAAAGGAAACATAAAAGAGAAAGGGACTAGCTATTGTTTACATCCCGGAGGCTAACAATGCTAGGTGGAAAATCAGAACTAGTCCACATTTGTTGGACGTTGTTGGATAGAGCATACGCTGCTATAGTGTGAGCAGCTTGATTTTCCGGTTTTGGCACAAAATTGTAAGTTCCAGTAATATTTAGAGAATGTAATCTTGAGGTGATATCATCTTTTAGTCTCCAAATCTTCCAAGGAACTTTCTTCAAGACCCCCTTGAGACTATTAACCACAATTTGACTATCACCTTCAATGATAATGTTGTTCAGATTCAACCAAGCTGCAAGTTCAGTTGCTAGTTTAAAGCCATTAAATTCAGCATAGACTACAGAGTCAGTTCTGCTTACTCTTGTTCCATCTCCACACCACACACCATTGTTGTCTCTTGCCACAGCAGCACATGTATAATCACCCTCTTTCCAGGCAGCATCAACATTGATTTTAATAGTAGGATGATCTGGAGCTTTCCAGATTTTATTAACATCATTTTCATTTCTCACCTGATTAACATCTGTGTCATGAATATCCTCTTCTTCAGTCGTATTGGCATAGAGATTATACCAATAAAGAGCTGTAGCCAAAACTACATGGATATTGACATTCTTATTCTCGAAAACTTTTTCATTATGGGCTCTCCAAATTTCCCAACAGATGGACATGCCAAGAGCAGTAGTAGAGTCTTTTTCAATGCTGATGAGAAGAAGCTTCATTAGGTCAGATAGAGTCATGTTTTCATCACCTTGGAATCCGAAGCCTAGGGGATAAGCGAACCATATTACTCGTGCAAATTGACAGTGTATTAGAATGTGCTCTACCGTTTCATTCTCAATATTGCAGATGTTGCAACTTGTTATAGCTCCTTCAAATACCCTTCCAATTCTATTTGAGACTGCAATGCCATTATGTAAAGCTCTCCAAATAAAGGATTTTATTTTAGGAGGAACCTTTTTTATTGAACAAAAAATTTTCCAGGGAAAATTATTGGCATTCATGGTAGATGTCTCACCTTGTTGTTCATGCAACAGTTTCTTAAAGGATTGAGGTGTGAATCTACCATCAGTGGTGTATTTCCATATGAGTTTGTCTTCCACAGCAATGTTGGGAGATATTATCTTGATATGCTCACTAACGTATGGTTGTTCTAGTTGTTGAAGTGTAGTTAAGTCCCAGTGCCCTGAAGTGGAATATATGAGCTCTTCAACCTTCCTGTTCACCATCCTTCCTTCTCCTGATATGAAAGGGACACTACCAGGGATAGTAGGTATCCAAGGATCCATAAAGATATTAATGGGCTTTCCATTACCCACCAACCAAGACAACCCTTCTTTAAAACTTTCCTACTGTCTAGCATAGCTTCCCAAGTGGTAGAGCAAGTAAAAGATTTTTTAATTTCCCAAAAAGAACCTTCTCTCTGATATTTAGCCCGCAAAAGTTGGACCCATAAAGAATCATGTTCATGCAGAAATCTCCAGGAAAGTTTAGCAACACGTGCTAAATTCAGATCATATAAATTTCTCAGACCCATGCCTCCTTGCTCTTTTGGAATATTGAACCACTCCCATTTCAAGAAATGCATTTTCCTCTTGTCTTTCGAATGACCCCACCAAAAGTTTCGAATAATCTGAGTTAGCTTATTAAGAACTGTTTTGGGGAGCATAGTGGTAGACATGTAAAAGATAGGAATAATAGCCAAAACATATTGAATGAGAACCGTCCTCCCTGCATGAGAAAGATTGTGCAATCATCTTCCTTCCAGCGCAGAGTCAAACTTTTCTATGAGAAAGTTGTAATTAGATATCCTATTCCCTTGTTGAAGGATCTTCACCCCCAGGTAATTCTCATCCTTAGTCATCTTTCTAACCCCTAGAACTTGGATAATCTCATCGGCATAACTATCTGGCACGCTTTTGCTAAAGTGGATAGAGGACTTTGAATAGTTGAGTAGTTGCCCTGACAGGTTATAATATTGTTGCAGCATAACAGAGATGGAGTTAATGGTTCTTGTATCCGTGTTTCCAAATAACATAATGTCATATGCGAACATAATTTGAGAAATACTTGGGGCCCATATGTTTATCTGATAACCACTATAAGCTCCTTCATTTTGCATTCTGTTTATTATGCAAGAGAACGAGTGAGCACAGATGATGAACAAATATGGTGATAGAGGGCAGCCTTGCCTAATGCCTCTTTCTCCTCTAAAGAAACCTTCAGGTTGGCCGTTGAGTAGAATCGAGAAAGAAGTGGTCTTCACACAGCTCAAAATGAGTGCATGAGATCTGTCTCTAATACCAATATTCAATAGATCTTGACTTAAAAAATCTCAGTCTACCATGTCGTATGCTTTGCTCATATCCAATTTGAGGGCAAAAGAGCCTTGTGAGGAACTGGGATGATGCATAGAATGAGAAAGCTCTTTAGCAACAATGATGTTGTCCAAAATTTGTCTCCATGGGACAAAGGCTGACTGATTTTTCCCGATGAGATTGTCGAGAAATGGACTTAATCTGTTGGTGATGATCTTTGGTGCCAGTATAAAACGGTTGCAGGTAATGTATGAGCTTGTACAAAAAAATAAAGGTTTGACACCGAAATGATTGCACAAGTATTTGGTACATGTATAAAACGGTTTGTACAGAGACGTTATCTCTAGCGACTGGTAAATAATAGCAAGGATTGGCAATAACTTTGTACAAATTAAACATTTGTGCAACATGTTATGTACATGACAACGGTTGCACCAAATGTTTGGTAAATACATTGCAGCATCAGTAGTGACACTAATTTAATTTGCTGCATGCTCAAAATTGTTACGCCGAGCATTTAAAAATGTTTTTTTTTTCATAAACGGTGGCTCCGTTTACTGGTATATTTATGTCCATATAAAATGAAAAACAAAAATATATATATATACATGAAGATTACAAAGAGGTGATCAGGAGACAAAATAGCAAACTAGCTCAAAGCCTCACAAAGAACCATCAAAAAACCATCAAAAATTCAAAAAACGAGACTAACATAACTTGTAATACAAAAGGTCACTTGAAGTCTTGACCCTAACCGAAAAAACTCCATCATGTTCTCCATTAAAACAAACAAAGATGATACACCCACTGAATAAGTGCACCGCAATTTGCACTTCGGGGATCCAATGGTTTAGGTAATGACTCTAAACATTGGGATATGGAGTGGGGCAGAAGTGGGCCCCACCCCGATAACCTTGAATTAGGTTAATGGTGTTCTTACATAAACTGAAGAATAGAATTCTCACTTACAGATTACAACAATAGTTAGTGTTTATATAACACACTAATTACAGCTGAACACAGGCTGGCATAAAACCTGTGGACGATATTCACCGAGAGCAGAGAGAAGTCAATGTGTGTGAACCACACAAAATGAAAACAGTTATAAAAGCAGTTATCCTACACCACAAATAGAGACCTTAACCTACACCGCATTATCACATTATCCCCCTCAAGCACAAGGGTGGTGACACCACATTGAGCTTGGACCTCGAGAAGAGAAAACCTTGGACCATGCAACCCCTTAGTAAAAATATCATTATCTGCTCCAATGTTGAAACATAGAACACATCAAGAGCTTTCTCTTGCACAAGTTCTCTTATAAAGTGATAATCTAGATGAACATGTTTCATCTTGGAATGGAGAACAGATTGGAAGCCAGAGATATGGAGCTAATGTTATCACACCCAAGTCTTGGAATTGCAGGTAGAGAGAAGTGTAAGTCATTCAAAGAAAATAGAAAATCCAAACAATTTGAAGCACTATGTGCTAGTGTTCTCAGTATTCAGCCTTCAGTGGAGCTTCTGCCACCGTTGTCCGCTTCTTGGAAGACCAGAAATAGGATTGTTACCTAGAAATATGCAATAGCCACCAAGTGGACCTTCTATCATCTATATTGCCTGCCCATCAAGATCGATAAACCAAGAAGAAATGATGTGCCCTTGCTAAATGCAATTCCATGACAGATAGTTCCTTTGATATATCTTAAGATTCTTTTGGCAGCAAGAAGAAGATGTGAAGTGGTTGGATGTTGCGATGTTGACATACCCAGTTCATCGCATAAGAGATTTCCTTGTCCAAGTAAGATAGTGCAAAGCTCCAACAATAGACCTATACTCAGTTGGATTCTCAAGTAAAGTACCATCAGATTTAGACAATTTGATATTAGATGAAATAGGTGTGCTACATGGTTTTTCTCCCTCCATGTTAGTTCTCCTGAGTAGATCAATAACATATTTGGTCTGATCGAAAAATAAAACATCACCAGCTTCTCGACCTCAAGACCCAAAAAATAGTGGACATCTCCTAAATCTTTAATTGGAAATTGTTGTTGAAGTTTAGAGATAACATATTGAAGAAAACTGTGTTGGAACCAATAAGAATATCATCAACATATACTAAAGCCACCGAAATCTGATCACCCCGCTTATGCACAAATAATGAAGTATCTCGACATCAAGGAACAAACTGCAACTCAAGAAAAGCGCTTTTGAGAGTGTCATACCATACTCTAGGTGCCTGTTTCAAGCCATAGATGGATTTATGTAGAAGACAAACATGATGTGGCTTATTAGGGTCAACAAAACCAGGAGGTCGACTCATAAACACTTTCTCTTTTAAAGCTCCATGAAGAAAAGCATTACTTACATCTAATTGATGTATTTTCCAGTTTGTATTGAACATCCATTGAAAGAACAATTCTAATGGTTGTTGGTTTTGCCACAGACTAAAAGTGTCAGCAAAGTCAATACCTTCTTGTTGATGAAAGCCTTTGGCTACTAGTCTTGCTTTGTGTTTGTCTATGGTACCATCGATTCTCGCTTCACTTTGAACACCCATTTACAACCAACAACATTTTGATCGGAGAGGGGTCAACAAGAGACCATGTACCAAAGATTTGCAAGAGAAAAGTATTCATTATTGAGAGCAGAAGCCATACTGGACTTTGCTTTGCTTGTCTAACATTAGCAGGAATAGATGTGTCATATAGTAATGCAAAAGAGGCATGGATGTTTTGTGGCAAAGTATGACTTTGGTTTGAGTATGCCATTCTTACCTCTAGTAATCATGCTATGATCATTTACATGAATGGAATGTGATAGTGGAGGAGTAATGGAATTTGGAACAACATTAGCATGTGAATTGGAAGTGACAATGATAGATGGAGTGGTAGATACCGAGGAACAGATGGAAAATGAAATTCTATAGGTGGAGTGATCAGACATGCTACATAAAGTGGATGAAACTAAAGAAATGTATGGAAAAACAGCTTTCATTGAATTGAACATGTCTAGAAATGTAAATTTTATCAAGAATTGGATCAAGACATTTGTAACCTTTATGAGACTGATCAGAACCAAGGAAAATACACTTTGCTTCTAGGTTCAAGCTTAGTTTTGGTGTAAGGTTTTAACCATGGGAAACAAGCACAACCAAAAACTTTAAGAAATGAGTAGTCTGGTTTTTTGTGAAATAGAAATTCAAAAGGAGAGACATAGCCAATTGATCTTGTTGGAAGTCTATTGATGAGATAGTTAGTCAGTATGAAAGACATCTACCCAAAATTTGAATGGTAGGCCAGATCGATGGAACAAGGTTCTAGCAACACCTAGTATGTGTTTATGCTTTAACTTCAAATACTCCATTTTGTTCAGGGGTATTTGGACAAGTTATTTCATGAGTAATCCCTTTGGATAGAAAATATTCAGAAGTAAAGTGTTTACAAACTCTCCTCCTCCATCGGTTCTAACACATTTGACAGTTAAGGAGAAGAAATTTTCCACATAAGCAACAAATGCAGTAAAAACATTTTTGAAGTCGATTTATTGATTAAGGGAAAAATCCAACAGAAATTTAGAGTAGTCATCTACAATATTAGCATAGTAATATGACCTTGAAATAGAAGCAACCGAGCAAGGACCCCATAGATCCATATGTAACAATTCTAGAGGTTGAGAGGCCGAGTTACAAGACATTTGAAAAGGTAGTTTCGACTTCTAAAGATTTTGCATAGTCATTACAAAAGAAAGGTGAGGTACACTTGCAAATGTTAAGTTGCTTTTAAGTTTCGAATTGTTTGAAATGATGGATGACCAAGTCTTCTATGAAGAGTGAGAATGTCAGGAGCTTGAGCTGAGAGAGCTTGAGTGGAGAGGGTTGGAGTGGTTGAAGTAAACTTGATAGGATAGAGACCATTTTTATGTGTCCCTTGTAAAAGAATCCTCCCAGAGTTCAAATCCTTCACAATGAAACCATTGGAGGAGAAAGTTATTTCACAGTGATTATCGAGGTAAATTTGTGAACTAAAGTAGATTATGAGAAGCATTTGGGACAAGGAGAATGTTATTAAGATTGAAAGAGTGATCATTAGCAGTTTTACTAGATGCACCTAAATGTGTAATATGCATACCTTGACCATTTGTCAGTAGTTATCTCCTCGAGCCCTCAAAAGGAGTAGATTCAAGTGAGTGTAGTGGATCGGATGTAATATGTTGATTGGCACCACTATCTCGCATACCATTCATCATCAAAAATATCTGCAGCTGCAAGCATTGCACTTTAGATTTGAAGGAGGTTGTCTTCCTTGATATGAGAAGTTTAACCTTTGAGTGCAATTAGGTGCCGATGACCTTTGATGTTGCACAAATGACATGGATGCTCATCGCATTGGAATATCCTCTACCGTAACCATTTCTTGAGAGGATAGCAGATTAGGAAATCTACCACCTCTAAATCCTCCTCTATGACTTCTTGAAGAATTACTTCTTGAAAAGTTAGCACCTCTAAATCCTCCTCTAGGATAGTAATTAGAAGCAAAAGCTTTTGCATCATAAGTAGATCTATTAGTAGCAATAACTATCTCTTCACCCGAGAAGTAAATTGTGCAATTCTTGTTTATAACGGTGGAGTGCGATTCTAATTGATGTAGCAAAAGATGCATAATCGTAAGACAAGCCGAAAGAATGCTTACCACCAACTCATTGTCGATACGGTGACAACCAAAAGAGCAGCCTAGTTGATCTTGCGCTTGATTTCAACCAAAAATTGGAGACAGATCCAAGTCATCTTCATTGTTTGGAGCTTGGTCCTCAACTGAATAGCATGAGTAGCAGATGTTTGAGCAAACCTAGCATTGATTGCCCTCCATAAACCAAATCAAGTATCAAGACTGAGAACATAGCAAATCACGAATCCGAGATTGTTGACTCAATCCATAGTATGAGTGTAGTAGTCTTCATCTTGCCACGTTGAATATTGTGGATTAATCACATCATCAGTAGCTCTTGTGCGATTGATGTACATTGGAGGACAGGGAAAACTACCATCTCCATATTTGAGAACTTGGAATTTTTTAAACAAAGGTAACATCAAAGATTTCCAAGTGAGAAAATTATCATCCTTAAGTTTGAGAGGAATGATGTTAGCTATAGTGTTAAGAGGCAAAGTTGAAATTCGAACAGTTTCCATTAAAGAAATTGAAAGAAAAGGTATCAAGATTTAGAGAATAATATCAAGAATTTCAGGAAGAATGTAGAACACAAAACTTGATTTCAAACCTTCACTAGCAGATGAAATTGAACACGTTCTGCAGCAGAAAAAGCAAATGAGTGGATCGAAAAACCCTCAGAGTATCATGAACTCTGAGTCTGATACCATGATAACCTTGAATTAGGTTAATGGTGTTCTTACATAAACTGAAGAATAGAATTCTCACTTACAGATTACAATAGTAGTTAGTGTTTATATAACACACTAATTACAGCAACACAGTGGCATAAAAACCCAGGGATGATTCACTGAGAGCAGAGAAGTCAACAGAAGTGTGTGAACCACACAAAATGAAAACAGTTATCCTACACCACAAATAGAGACCTTAACCTACACTGCATTACTGTCATTACACCCCTCTCTCTAAACTTTACTCACGGTGCACCTTGCGGTGCAAAATCACAGGGAGTTAATCATTTTTGTAAAACAAATTTGTGCTCATCATTTACGGTAATCAGCTAAAAGGCACAGAGGAACCTTCTTATGCGTTGTAAGTCCAAAAGCTTCAGTCATATCAACATCCTCTATTTTCATCTCGGAAGGCAATTTCCAGTCAAAACAATGCAGTAAATTTGCAAGGACTAACTCAACAAGCACCGCCGAAAAGCTGATACCGGGGCATCCTCTTCTTCCGCCCCCGAATGGTAACAACTCAAAGTCTTGACCCTTATAGTCAATATTACTGTTTAAGAATCTTTCGGGATGGAATTCGTCAGGGTTTTTCCAATATTCTGGGTCGGTCGAAATTGCTTTTGCATTTATGAGAACGGTTGTTTTGATTGGAATGTCGTATCCGTTGATTGTGCAGTTTTCTCTAGTTTCTCTTGGAACTAGTAATGGTGCAGGAGGATGCAGTCTGAATGCTTCCTTAATCACTAACTTCGTGTAACTTAGTTTATGAAGATCACTTTCTTCTACCATACATTTAAATCCAATTAACGATCTAACCTCATCTTGCGCTCTCTTCATGATTGTTGGGTTCCTGATTAGCTCTGTCATAGTCCAAACCAGTGTCGCAGCAGAAGTATCAGTTCCAGCAACAAAAGTGTCCTGTAAAATCCAGTAGGGAGAACAGGTTAAAAACAATCAAAGTGAAACGGAGATAACTGAAAGACTAGGAATTGTTGTAGATAAGAGAAAATAAAACAAACCATGAGAATTCCTTTAATACCATCTCTAGTGAGGGTAATACCCTGACTAGGATCTTTCTGAACTCGTAGTAGAACATGGACAAAGTCCTCCTCAACCTCAACGCCAGTTTTCAATGATGATTTACTACTCTTTATATGTTCATCGATTACTTTATCATAGAATTCATCCATATGCCGAAAGTTCTTCTCTAATCTTGTGTCTAATCCATCGAGCTTGTGAATCCAACTCATCCACGGGAAAAGGTCTGCAGTACTGAATCCACCGAGCAAGTTTATTATTTCTTTAGAAATCGAGTAAAATTTACTCTTGCCATCCTCTTTTTGTTCAGCTTCGTACTTCATACCAAAAGCAACTCGACAAACTACGTTGTTCATGAGACTAAGCATGATCTCACTTAGATTAATAGGAACCGATGAAGAAGAAGTGCGAATGAGATTAATTGCCAAAGCAACCTCTTCTTCTCTCACAGCTCGGTATGAGAGAACCTTCTTGGCATTTAGAAGTTCCAAAACCGCTATCTTTCTGATTTCCCTCCAATACTCACCATAAGGAGAAAAAGAAATATCGGAACAACCATAAGAGAGTTTCGTGGGAGCATAAAACATTGGTCGGTCTGAAAACACAAGATCATGTACTGTGAGGATCTCTTTAGCCATATCGGCTGAAGAAACAACCAAAGTTGGAAGTGAGCCAAGTTTAAGAAACATCAATGGCCCATATTCATTGGAAAGCTTTTGAAGTGATATATGTGGTAACTCATTACCAAGCTGGTGCAAGTTTCCAATTACGGGAAGCCTTCTTGGACCTGGTGGTAATCTTTGTATCCCAGTTCTTTGTCTTCTCCAGAACAGCACCAGAAAAGATGCAGCAAAAACAAGAAGGAGAATCATGAAATGGTAGCAGTAGTCGTCGTAGTAGTGAGATCTCATTGTAATAATCTTTAAAACTATCAAGTTCTTCCTTCAGCTAGCTGGGTTTATCATTTAAACTTATCTGTTCAAGATCATTCTCATTTTTATTATTTTTTTATTTATGAAAGCAATCCATGCACAAATGTGGTCCGTACATTTATTTCCATGTATATGTGGTCAATTGCGTTATCTGTTTTGCAACCCAACTACCATGCGTCAAAGCTTAGACTTTTGGGACCTTCATGTTTTTTTCTACTTTTGAAGGTGAGCCAAAATCAACAAAAAACACTGTTGACTAGCAGCATGTGACTCCATTTAACTGTAAAGAGATGGATAGGTAAGCTGTTGGGCTTGGAGAAGTTATCCAATCTCCTTCAATGAAAGGCTGGACTATTTGGACTATTTCATTCTGGCCGAATACCTTGCTGGAAATGAATGGCCTACCGTTTCGCTTAGCTCCAGTTGGAAGGGAGTTCTTGGAAAACTTGTTGGAGATTATAAGGGTTTTAAAAGAACTTTTAAATAGGGAAAATTGGGAATATGTCCCATTTTCACTAATTCCTTTGGAAATATATCCCATAACTGAAAAAAATTAAGAAATCTATCCTAGTGAGAGAAAAAAACTGTTAAGTGGCTAACATCCCACATGTGTGGGCTTACACATGTGAATGAGTGACATTTCTACCTCAACCTTTAGATGAGCGACACATCACCGAGTGTATAAATGAGTGCCATGTCACCTGTAATGTTGATGAACGCCACATGTTATTAAATCCGACGGTCAATTATTTACATTAATACTTAAAATGTCGTTTTAACCCTCATTTAATAGAAAAATTACCGAACAAGTCTTTTACATCATTCTTCTTCCATTGCTACTTGTGCGCAGAGTAGAAAAAAAATTAAGTTATTGAAAGTTAAAGGAAAAAATTAAGATAATAAGTACTTTTCTTCATGATAAAACATGATAAACATAGTAACCCTGTAAATGCAAATGAAAGAAATTATATAATCAAGATTGTGTTTATATAATATAATTAGTAGTACGTCTTGAGATGTTAACATAGAAAGAACAAACAGACTAGGTAGCATAGTTCTAGTACTACTGTTTGGGGGTTGTAGTGGTTGATCTTCTTCGTCATCAAGTGGAACTTCTAGTTTATCTGCATGTGTAGATGGTTCACTTTCATTCACATCTACTCCTTGGTTATCAGCTACACTAGCATGTGTAACTTGAACTTCACTTTCATTCACATCTACTCCTTGGTTAACAACTATACTAGCCCGTGTAACTTGAATCACTATGATCTGGATTTGAGAAAAATTTGCAACTTCAAAGTACAAAAAAAGACAACCTCTGTGATATTGGAGTTGTTCTTCCTTTAGTAACACATAATCATCTCTAATAACATATCAACAACCTAGATCTATCGCTATTTCACTCGATCTACCTTTTCTTTCTCTTGGTTTTCGATTTCTTTCAGCCAAATATTTTTACCCTGAAAACCTATGCTTCTCTCGATTTCTCTTCTCTACAAAGAAGATAACCAAAGTCACTAAGCTTTCACTCGCCCGTTGGATCCCAAACACGTGTTACACCAGGTGATGTGTCACGAATCTGATGGTTAAGGGCAAAAATGTCCATCAATCGCATGTGTCATGGGATAAATCCCAAACCGAATTAGTGAAAATGGGACATGTCCCCAATTTTCCCATATTAATATGTCAGTTGGTTTTCCTTGTATTTTGTGTGGTGGAATGGAAAATACTAGGGCAAAAAACTCATTTCTTTGCTCAAATCTAATCCGTTTTGGACTAGATCTGAGCAAAGAATTTGTTTTATTTTCATTAATATTAGTTTTTAGTGTGGGATTTTAATTTTGGTTTGATTTTGATGTCGTTTGGCATTTCTCTTCGCCTTTGGAGCGATTATATCTTCACTTTTGTGTGATTTTATCTTCATCTTTATGGTGATTTTATCTGCAATTCCAAGGTGACTATTTCTAGGAATTTTGGTTGGTATGTGGTTTGTTATTTTGGATTATTCAAGAACACAACCAAATTTACCCTCTCTCGATTCCTCTCTCCTCTCTACTCTCTAGATTCTTCTCAAAAACAAAAAAGCTTTCTCCTCCATTAAAGCTTGCTGGGCTAGATCTGAGCAGATTTCTTTACTTTTTCTAGTTTTCATAGGTAGTTAGTAGACTAGGATGAGTTTATTTAAGTTTTTGTTTCAATCTCTGTTGCTTTAAAAAGATTTTTATGGTGTTTTGGGGGTGTGTTACCCTCTTTGTTTATGTCTTCTCCTTTATGGAAATTCTTTATGCTCTGTCATGGAGTTTCTTTGTGATTTCAATGGAGATTTTAAGTGGATGTTCAAGTGTGGAAATCAAGATTCAAGACTTTGGGCATATTACTCTCATATTTTTATGAGAGGATCTCCTTTTCTAGAAGAAAAAATCCTTTCAAAATGGTTGGATTATAATCCCAAAACCATTCTCTCAATCTTAGGATTGTTTGGTACTCTTGTTGGCAGTTTGTTACTTCTCTTCACAAATTACTCTTGGTTAGTACCTTTGAATTTTAATTTGATCTTTGATCTTGATGTACTTGAAATCCATGTAGTCTCTATTTTATCATGAATGAAATTTATGAGATTTATCCCAAAAAAAAAAAAAAAGATTATTCAAGAACATCAATGATTCAACTCGGCGCGCTGCGATTTCACCTTCAATCCAAGAGATTTAGGGCATCCGGGTTCGTCTTAAACAATGGTTAGAGAAAATTACTTCGCAACTTCAGAATCATCTCTTTTTAAATAAAACAACTATCTTAAATGGTTGGATTTTATTCCGGTTTATACCATCCTTCCTCCTCTCTACAAAAATTGGATACTATTGCAGTTCATCGCTCTTTCTCTTCGCCATATATTCGTAATTTGTATCTTTATTTGTATTTGAATTTTTATTTTCTTGTTTTATGATGTTCTTTATTATCTTGTAAACATCCAAGTAACCTTTATTTTTCCAAGAAATAAAATGTTATATGATATAAAATAATAATAATAATTGGGAAACGATAGATATATCAAATCTGTGAGCATCACCAGACTAAACGGGCCGGGTTCGTGTTCCAATGCCATAATATCAAGAGACAGTTTTTAGTTTACTTTGATGCTCGAGAAAATAATCCCCAGTATGGTACAACTATTGGTGCCATTTGTTTGAGATTGAAAACAATTTCTGCTGATTTTGGTAATTTCGAGTGTGTGGGTGAGAAACGAATTTAAACCCTAAAAAATGTACTGCAAGGGAGTACTTTAGATTCGAGAGATCAATATGTACAAATTCGTCTTAAACTAAGAAATGGCCATTCCAGACTTGCTTCGGTCACAAAGTGAAGGAGAAGGGTTGGTTTTGGGGAGTGAAGCGAAGAAAATGTTGAGACCAGAATAGTTGATTCTGAAAGAGTAGTTGTTTTATGACTTGTATCAGAAAGTGGGAAGCTAACAGATGGAGAGCTAGCAAATGTTTTCTGACTGTTGTATGCTCCTGACCTGAACTTGTTGTTCGGTGGAAATAGGTAATGCCTATTTATACAAGTCGAAGTGAAACGTACTTTGGTCTCATTAAGAAATGGAAACGGGTGAGTAAATGGGAGGAGGAGGTAACCGATAATGCATGGAATTGATGTTCCGTAAAAGAAAGTGTTTCACCATTACTCCTTGTGTTTACTAACCGCTTCATCCTTATGACACTCTCTTATAACGGGGGTAGTGTACGCCGCACGTTGTAAACCGCCAAACCAATACCCAATGAGAATCCCCCAGTTTGTGACATGCGTTGATGTCCCGAATGTTTTTGTGGAAAACGTGTGGTACGTTTGTTGCTGTATGGAAAGTTGATCTTGGGAGATTTGCGTGGTGACCTTCGACGGTCGATATTTTGCATCTTAAGAGGAAAGGTAGCCGTTGATTATTGCAACCCTTTGCTTGGTAGACAGCACCATGAAAGCATGGCCGGCATGCTTTTAACGTGGTTAGGCGTGGCCAAGCTAGGATTTTGGTGTTTATCCAAAAGTGGCCATGCGTTAGCTGGTGACCTTGGACGACTAAGATCTGCATCTTAGACAGAAGGGTGGCCATTGATCGTTGCAACCCTTCGTTTGGTAGCCAGCGGCATGAAAGCATGGCCAGTATGGCTTTTAACGTGGAGTGGAGCCACTGGCAGTGTACGACTTGGAAGGGAAGCGCTTGCGGCTTTGTCTAAATTTGGGTTTAGTATGTTGAAAACCTAATTAACGCCCTTTACTAGAATCGATGTAAAATTCTCATATGACTCGGATTTTGATGGTCCTCCTCTCTATTATGTATGAAAAAGAATCGGGAGGTGAAAACAGCCCAAAACTAAAACTCAGGAAGAATTCAAGAGGGACGGTGACATGTTTGCTTCGTTTTTGGGAAGCTAGCATGTTTTGAGAAGCTAGCGTGTTTTTGGCAAGCTAATTTTTTTTTTGGATGCTAGAATGTTTTGGGCCAAAGGTTACCATGCGTTGTTTGAAAACCTTGGACGGCCATGATTTACACCTAGGATGGAAGGGTGGCCGTTGATCATCGCACGCCTTTGTTTTGGTAGCCGCATAGGGATGGTCAACATAGTAGGGCGCGGAAAGGTGGATGGCACGACATGCCATTGGCACATGTGGCATGGTCGGAATGACTTGGTGTGGTAGGTGTGGATGGCATGGTTTTCCATTGGCACAGTGGTGCGGCTAGCGCGATTGGCATGCCTTGGCGCGGTAGGCGTGGCTGGCATGGTTTTCCATTGGCACAATGGTGCAGCTAGCATGATTAGCATGTCTTGGCGTGGTAGGTGTGGATGGCATGGTTTTCCATTGGCACAGTGGTGTGGCTATCATGGTTGGCATGCCTTGGCACGATAGGTGTGAATGGCATGGTTTTACATTGACACAGTGGTGCGGCTAGCATGGTTGGCATGCCTTGGTGCGATAGATGTGGATGGCATGGTTTTCCATTAGCATAGTGGTGCGGATAGCATGGTTGGCATGCCTTGGCGTGGTAGATTTGGCTGGCATGGTTTGTTATTGGCACAGTGGTGCGGCTAGCATGGTTGGCATTCCTTGGCGCGGTAGATGTGGCTGACATGGTTTGCCATTGGCACATGTGGTGTGAGAGTTAGGGTTTGGCCTATCCAAACCCTAATTAGAAAAGAAGAAAAAAAAAGGTACCCTGGTAATTTTCTTGCACACATATTAAAGGGTTCAATAAATGCATTCAGTGGAGACATTATTACTTAAATTCTGTGACGTCACTGTCCAACTAGGGTTTTATGATTTTAACCCTGAGCTTAAAACTACCATCAACATTAAGTCCCATGCTTAGCTCGGAACATGAGCATTGTTGCGAGGTAAACATAAGATGGTGACAGACAAGGACAAAATCGAAACGCAAATCATGCGAGATGGTCAGGAAAGTCCGACTAACCTTTTTCGAGAGGTAAGGAGAGTTCATGATCCCGTGTTTGGCGGCCTTGCACAACTTTTATTTGTGGTGTAGATCGTGAAGTGATGAGATGAGGATCGTCGGTTTAGTTTGGATAATCATCATCTTGGATGGGTTAGGGAACATCATGATGCTAGATTGGCGATTTGTTGGTGTTTCTCGGCTCAGAATAGTATCCGTAGGTTTTGTGCAGCTTGGAATGGAGCCATCAACATTGGTCGTCTTATAATGGAGCCGTAAGCATTGTACTGGCTCGAAATGGAGACGTTAGCTTTGGATCGGCTTAGAATGAGCCGTTTAGTATTGGGTCGGCTTAAAATGGAGCCGCATGCATTGTACTGGCTCGGAATGGAGCCGTTAGCATTGGTGGACTTGGAATGGAGCCGTTAGCATTGGTCGGCTTGGAATGGAGCTATCCTTAGTTCCTCGAAAGGATGACGACTGTCTTCAGTTACGTGGAAGGATTACGACCAGCTTCAGTTCCGTGGAATTATGGCAACTTTGTCTAAATTAGGGTTTGGCATGTCAAAACCCTAATTAGCGCCCTTTATTAGAATCGCTGTAGAATTCTCGTACGAACTCTGATTTTGACAGTCCGCCCCTTTATTCTGAACGGAAAAGAATTTCTATCTCCGTACGCGAGAATATTTAGGTTTTGAGCTCGTTCGGGAGGTGAAAACAGCTCGATAGTAAAATTCATGAAGAATTCAAGAGGAATTTTGCGGGCCTGACATAGCATAGTCGCGCCCAGTCACCTATTCCCGTTCATGGAGCAAGAAGGAATCTTCATTCTGTTCAAACTCTAGAAACTCCATCCGTATGAAAAGAGGTATCGACCCTCTTCTGTTGCTCGTCTGGATCTGTGTTTTCGTCTGCAGTGTCTCTCCTGTAGATTCCAAAATTTACCAAAGCTCCACTGCAATCTTGGGATGGATGAATGAAATATATGCTCGGCAACGGTCATGTCAGGGCTAATCTTGGAAATTATTGTTACATTGTTGGTTTATCCTTAACTTTAGGTTGTTTAGTGGCTGGACCTTCCAGAGCCACTGGATGAAATAGATGGGTTGGGAGATGTTCTGTTGCCGATGTGCTGCTATCAAGTCTTCAAGGGCTTTGTTCCAAGCGACATCCTTCGAAACATCTTCTGAATCTTGGACTATCATATGGAATGGGATGCGGTGAACAGTTCCCAGTTATATTTCTGTTAGATCCGATGGCATGTACGAATATGTTAATATATCTTTGTGGCGTGCTTTTGGAGTTTTCGATGCACATGTACGACTTCATGTTGAGAAATTCTCGCGGCTCGTAAAACTTCGGCAGTGATGATGTTGAAATCAGAAATAACCAGGTTGAGGGGAGTGAAAGCGTCTCATTCTGGTAGTCCCCATGTGTAGCCTATTTTCATCGCATCGCCTTGAATCCATGTCCACGGTATTTGATAGAAGATTATTTTAATCTTCTGGATGTGACGCTGGGATGCACATGGACGAAATATTCTGGATAGCGAAGAGGCGGGAATGAGAAAGTTATGTTGTTTATCGTGGCTCCCTATATTTTTTCAAGAAAATGTTTCAGCCGTGTCTTTGGAGTTATCTCATGAGTCTTTTATGGTCGTCAGGATGGAGTGCGATAAGCAGTCCTCAGTCGCATTTTTCTTTAGTTTCTGAAGTTGTTTTCCTCTGAGAAGGCTTGGGATCCGTCGCGTCCTCATAAAGTGTTGAAGGCATCTTCTAGACATAGAGGTGATGATATTATTGCTCTACACCCTTGAAGAGTAGATGACCTTGTTGTGGTTATGGCCTTTTGGTTGACTGTGTCTTCTGAGCTTTGACAGTGAAAGGATTCCGTATAGATCCTCAGTTCCCAAGTATGGTTTACTTATTTCCATCTAGTATGGTCAGTTGGTTGACCATGATAAAGACATCACCATCGTGCGTTCGTACCGGTGATTTTTATACTTCTTCCACGTGAAACTAAAATATGGATGAGTACGGGTTACCTTTGTAGTGATTGCTGTTGTGGTGAAGCTCTGGCTGGTATTAAAAAATGAGTGGAAACAGTTCTTAGTAGCAGATGTAATCAGAAGAGAATACATTATCGTGAGAACAAAGTAGGTTGGATAGAATTGTATGGGAATCCATGTAAGTAAAAGGATTGGCTGGATGCGTAAGCAAGCAAACTGTCCATGATCACGAGTTTTGGCGGGATGGATCAAAAGGTGGCCATGACTACGACGATTGGTTGGCTGAGATCATGATTCTTGAGATGGGGAGTGTGGTGGAACGACCCTTTTCAGGAAGGAGTGGTGTTGAAACGGATTCGGCTCTTGGAGAGGACGTTGAAACTTAAGGGCCCAAATGATGCTTCGGATCCTGGCGCAGCTTATGGATATAACGCTGAAGCGGAGCGGCTGCTGGAGATAACGTTAAAGCGGAGCGGCTGCTGAAATGAACGTTATAGCGGAGCCGCTGCCAGAGAAAGTTGAAGCGGATCCACTTCTGGAGAGAATGTCGAAACGGTGCCTTGAAACTCTTAGAGCCCTGACAGTTACAATATTGAAGCCGGAGACCGCGTCACTCATTGTTCTGTCAAACTCGACATCCCTCAAGTGAAAATTGGTTAGGAGTCCCCAGTTTCATCTATCGATCGTGCTTTCCATGAGAGGTTGGGTTTTGGGAATGACTTCACTGGATGGAAAAGGCTGCTTTCCTGATGCAGTGCGGTTGAGGGATGAAAATATGTCTTGACGCTACGCCTTGGAGAAATATAGAATATCTCATAACTGTTTCATCATAGGCTGCACGATTTTGTGGGAGAAGTCCCCATAAATCATGCATCTCCTGACGGGAATAAGGTCTATGTGAATTCAAGAGGGTTGCGGATTTCCTTTGCCTCGATTTTGGAGAAGTCGTTCCTGATTTTTAAGTGTGATGAAATTGGATTATTAATTCCCTTCTACTGGGCGTTCAAGAGCAACGCTATCCCCTTCATCTATAAACGCACGTCCTGCTGAAGTGCCTACGTCGGATGTTAAAAGTATTTTTTTTCAGCTCCCTCTTGGGTTGACGTGACTCTTGTGATGGTCGCTCCGTCAGTGTCTTGAGGAAATGGGTATCTCTTTTCGAGTTATAAACACGTGTGTCTGAGCCTTACGAGAACCTTTTATCTTTCCATCAAATCAACAGTGGTAAAAGGAGGTCGGCTTCTTACAGCTTTTCCAGTATCTTGCCCTGATGGTGGAGTAGCAGCGTCTCTGGTGATGGTTGGAGCTGTCATACTTGAAGAAACGTTGGGGTGGAAGAAGCGTCTCTAGTTCTGGTGATCGTAGGTGTATCGTGCAGAGATGACGCGGTTTTGATCACGGAGTGCTGGATCCATGGTGTTGTTTAGAAAGGTAAGGATGGCGCTGCTTTATCTAGTTGTGGAGCGGAGAAGATGGCGCTGGAAGGGTGCAAGTTTTTAGTGCTGTAAAGGATGCAAGCTGCTGGCGCTGGAAAGATGCGAGTTGTTGGTACTGAAAGGATGCAATCTACTGGCGCTGGAAGGATGCAAGTTGTTAGCGCTGGATCGGCTTGGAATGGGCGTTGGCTTAGCATGGGCGCTGGCGCGGACTGTTGGCTTGGCACGACGCTGGCTTGGCACGAAGCTGGCTTGGCACGACGCTGGCTTGGCGTGGCGCATACTTGTTTTTGCGGGCCCAGTTGCCTCTTTTCATGCGTAGCTCAAACAGGAAATCCTTTCCTTATTCAAATTCCAAAAAGTATTATGCTTATGAAAGGGGTTGGCTCCCTTTTTTTTATCTCGTATCTTTGTTATCACGTCCTGATGTTAGCGGTAGCGTGGTAGCAATAAAGTGGTCAAGCATATTTCATCTATGTACTCCTGCGTTTCTCTTCCAATTTGTTCTCTTATTTTCTCGTGTTGGTGCAAAACCTAGCCATAGGTATGCCTTCCATAAATCTGTAGAATTATTTTTCTTCTGAACTGGTGTAAACCGTAGCTATGGGTATGCCTTTCATAAACTTGTAGAAATAATTCATCATAAACAATTCCTCTTCGAATATCACCGTAGTAACGTCGGTTACCTCATGAATAGTGATAGGTAATCATTATTATGCAAAGTAGGCACGTACGGGTCGGTGACTGTTTTTTTTTTTTTTTTTTTGAAAGGCAAACAAAGCGCCTGGTTTATGGTTTGATTTCCTGGATTTCTTGGGATGATGGAAAAATGTTACCTTGATGGTTTTGGATTATTCTTCTGGAATGAATTGTTTTGGAATGGATTGTTTTGGGAATAATGTTGTCTTGGTGACGATTGCAAGTGACGCAAACATCTCAGGAAAACCATGGAACCGTGTGTTGGTAGATGACATGGGTGAAACATAACATGGTTATTGGTTTTATTATTCCCTTGAAAACTTGAAATAGCAAACCATGTATCTTGTCTAGGTAAGACTTACTCGGTTTTTTAGGTCTTCTGATAAAAAGGGAACCTTCCGGGTGTAAGACCGAGTTTTATGAGAAGCACCGACGTGATTGTGGAAAGTCCCATGTCGTCTCATCTGATAATCGAGTCATCGATCCCTGGTTGGACCATTCACTTTTAATCTCTAAGCAGTCCCTAGTCATCCCTTGCCGTGTCAAGACTGATAATCGGGTCGTCTGGTAACTGAGTCATCGATCCCTGAACGGATCACCTGCTTCTACCATCTTGATATCTTGGTTGAAGCATGAGATCGATGGTCGAAAATTGACATTGTAACCGAAAGATCAACCTCCCACTGTGGTCGCCAATTGTTTGAGAGTGAAAACGGTTTCTGCTGATTTTGGTAATTTGGGTGAGAAACGAATTTAAACCCTAAACAATGTACTACAAGGGAGTACTTTAGATTCGAGATATCAATCTGTAAAAATCCAGCCTAAACCAAGAAATGTCCGTTCCAGACTTGATTCGGCCACAAAGTGAAGGAGAAGGGTTGGTTTTGGGGAGGGAATCGAAGAAAGTGTTGAGACCAGAATAGTTATTTTACGACTTGTATCAGAAAGTGGGAAGCTAACAGATTGAGAGCTAGCAAATATTTTCTGAGTGTTGTATGCTCCTGACCTTAACTTGTTGTTCGGTGGAAATATGTAATGCCTATTTATACAATTCGAAGTGAAACGTACTCTGGTCTCATTAAGAAATGGAAAACAGGTGAGTAAATGGGAGGAGGTGGTAACCGGTAATGCCTGGAATTTATGTTCCATAAAATAAAACGTTTCACCATTACTCCCTGTGTTTACTAACCGCTTCATCCTTATGACACTCTCTTATAACGGGTGTAGTGTACGCCGCACGCTGTAAACCTCCAAAATAATACCCAATGAGCATTCCCCAGTTTGTGACATGCGTTGATGTCTCGAATGTTTTTGTGCAAAACGTGTGGTAAATTTGTTATTGTCTGGAAAGTTGATCTTGGGAGACTTGCGTGGAGACATTCGACGGTCGATATTTTGCATCTTAAGAGGAAAGATAGCCGTTGATTATTGTAACCCTTCGCTTGGTACACAGCAGCATGAAAGCATGGCCACCATGGTTAGGCGTGGCCAAGCTAGGATTTTTGTGTTGAGCTAAAAGTGTCCATGTGTTAGCTGGTGACCTTGGAAGACTAAGATATGCATCTTAGATAGAAGGGTGGCCGTTGATCATTGCCACCCTTCGTTTGGTAGCCAGCGACATGAAAGTATGGCCAGCATGGATTTTAATGTGGAGTGGAGTCACTGGCAGTGTGCGGCTTGGAAGGGAAGCGCTTGCGGCTTTGTCTAAATTTGGGTTTAGTATGTTGAAACCCTAATTAGCGCCCTTTACTAGAATCGATGTAGAATTCTCATACGGACTCGGATTTTGATGGTCCGCCTCTCCATTCTGTACGAAAAAGAATTCACTGTCTCCCTACGCGAAATATTTAGGTTTTGAGATCGTTCGGGAGGTGAGAACATCCCAAAAGTAAAACTCAGGAAGAATTCAAGAGGGGCGGTGGCATGTTTGGTGCGTTTTTGGGAAGCTAGCATGTTTTGAGAAGCTAGCGTGTTTTTGGGAAGCTAGCAAGTTTTGGGAATCTAGCATGTTTTGGGCCAAAGGTTACCATACGTTGTTTAGCAACCTTGGACGGCTAGGATTTTCACCTAGGATGTAAGGATGGTCGTTGGTCGTCGCACGCCTTCGTTTTGGTAGCTTCATAAGGAAGGTCAGCACGGTGGGCGTGGAAAGGTGGCTGGCACGGCATGCCATTGGCACATGTGGCATGGTCGGCATGCCTTGGTGTGGTTGGCATGGTTTTCCATTGGCACAGTGGTGCGGATAACATGATTGGCATGCCTTGGTGCGGTAGGTGTGGCTTGCATGGTTTTCCATTGACACAATGGTGCGGCTAGCATGATTAGCATGCCTTCGTGCGGTAGGTGTGGCTGGCATGGTTTTCCATTGGCACAGTGGTGCGGCTAGCATGGTTGGCATGCCTTGGCTTGGTAGGTGTGGCTGGCATGGTTTTCCATTGGCACAGTGGTGCGGCTAGCATGGTTGGCATGCCTTGGCGCGGTAGATGTGGCTGGCATGGTTTTCCATTGGCACAGTGGTGCGAATAGCATGGTTGGCATGCCTTTCCGCGGTAGATGTGGATGGCATGGTTTGCCATTGGCATAGTGGTGCGGCTAGCATGGTTGGCATGCCTTGGAGCGATAGATGTGGCTGACATGGTTTTCCATTAGCACATTTGGTGTGAGAATTAGGGTTTGGCCTATCGAAACCCTAATTAGTAAAGAAAAAAAAAGGTACCCTGGTAATTTTCTCGCAGACATATTAAATGGTTCAATAAATGCATTCAGTGGAGACATTGTTATTCAAATTCTGTGATGTCACTGTCCGATTAGGGTTTTACGATTTTAACCCTTGAGATAAAAACCACCATCAACACCAGTATAAAATGTTTTGTACAAAAGTTTCCTCCCGATTCTCCACCGACTGGTATATATTAGCAAATAATGGCACTAACAATATAGAAAACACTTGTGCAACATGTTAGGTACATGTTACAATATTGGTTAACAGACATTCACATCATCACCAATAGTTGGTAGCATCAACACTAATTTTGCTACATGCTTCAAATGGTTATGTCGGACGTTTGAGTATGTTTTGTACAAACAATGGCTCCAATTGTTAGTATATATTGTCGATAGAATAATCTCATCGACATCTAAAAGAAAAAAAATGAAAATATATACATTGAAGTTTACAAATAGTTGATCAGCAGAAAATTAGCAAGCAAACCGGAAGCCCCGCAAAGAACACTACAAGAGCTAAAGCAAACAACCCTCAAATATACAACCCACAAGACTAAAATAACATGTGATACAAAAGGTCACTCGACCTTAACCGTAATTTTTTTCTCTAGACATATAACATTTTAGACAACCCTAAAACATCCCTCTCACATAACTTCTAATTGTAGGGCGCAAAAATGGACCCCTATTATCTCCATGTGAGGAGGTTGTTTTAGTGTTGTCTAAAATGTTGTATGTCTAGAATTACTCCCGAAAAAAACCATCATGGTTCTCCAGTAGAACAAGTTTGCAGTCAACATTTACGGTATCAGCTAAAAGACAAAGAGGAATCTTCTTATGCATTTCCAGTCCAAAAGCTTCACTCATATAAACATCCTCTATTTTTATCTCCGAACTCAATTTCCAGTCAAAATAATGCAGTAAATTTGCAAGGACTAGTTCAACAAGCACCACCGAAAAATTGATACCAGGGTAGCCTCTTCTTCCGCCCCCAAATGGCATCAACTCAAAGTCTTGTGACTTTCTTCTACCATCTCCTTAATTCCAATTTCGGATCTAACCTCCTCTTGCGCTCTATTCATAATTGTTGGGTTCCTGATTAGATCTGTCATGTTCCAAACCAATATGGCAGTAGAAGTATCAGTTCCAGCAACAAACGTGTCCTGTAAAATCCATTACGGGGAACTAGTTAAATATTATTAAATTAAAAGGAAGATATATATCATTGAATCGAAGATAAGATAAGAGAAACCAACCAAACCATGAGAATTCCTTTAATATCATCTCTAGTGAGGCTAATACGCTGACTAGAATCTGTTTGATAGTAGGACGTCGACAAAGTCCTCAACGCCAGTTTTCGATGGCTTACTACTGTTTATATGTTCATTGATCACTTTATCATTGAATTCGTCCATATGTCGAAAGTTCTTGTCTAATTTCGTATCTAATCCATCGAACTTGTGAATCCAACTCAACCACATGAATAAGTCTGCAATATTGAATCCAGCAAGCAGGTTTACTGTCTCTTGAAACATCATGTAAATCTTATTCTTGGCATCCTCTCTGTCTTGTTCATCTTTGTACTTAATACCAAAAGCAACTCGACAAACTGCGTTGTTTATAAGACAAAGCAGATGTTTGTACCGTGCGTTAAATATACAAAAGGCCCGCAAATCAACCCCATGAAGGAAGATTCCAGAGGTCTTGTTGTCCAATTTTTTTAAACATGAAGTTTGTATCATAATTAGGGTTACATAAACTCTATAAATACATGTATCCTAAACCTTAAAAGGATATGGAATCCTAGGTTAGCTAACCACAATTATTGTAAGCCTCATACCAATACAATATCGTTCTACGGGATTCCTCCGTGGATGTAGGCACAACTTGCCGAGCCACGTTAAATTCTTTGTCTCCTTTATTTATCATTTTCTAGACCTAATTTTGCATAATCATCATCAAATCATCGTGGTTAGCGCCTAGAAGTAATTTTAGGTACAAACAGCAGGATCTCACTTAGAATGACATGAACGGCAGAAGTGCGTATGAGATTAATTGCCAAGGCAACCTCTTCTTATCTCACAGCCCGGTATGACAGAACCTTATTGGCACTTAAAAGTTCCACAGTTGTTATCTTTTTTATTTCCTTCCAATAGTCACCATAAGGAGAAAAAGTGATATCTGAACGACCATAAGAGAGTTTTTTGGGAGCATAAAACCCTAGCATTTTTAGGGGCGACCCTGAAATAATTAGGGCGACTTTTTTATTCCCAACCCATAGACGAGGTTATGGGATGTCCTAATGGTTCCGAGAATACCTAAATGCCCTTTTGTAATCGGATGATAAATAATTGTTTTTAGAAGTCGATTATTGATACTGTAATTGGTATGTACAAAACGCAACGAGGCTACGATTAATATGAATTTGTCTAAATACTAATTTGTGCTACAATTACAATCATATTAACGTCCCTAAACTACCGACAGTTCAAGTCCTTAAATTCGCAATTTTTAGAATTTGGCTAAACTGAAATTTGGGGTTACTGTAAAATTGGTAAAAAAAGAAATTTTCTAAACTACCGATTAAGAAAGTCGCGAAATTCGAAATCTTCGGAATTTTGCTTAATTGAAATTTGGGGCAACTTGAAAAATCGGTAGATAATGAGATGGTGAGTCAGCTACCGATCATACACTTTGACTTATAAAACCAATGAAAACCTAATCTCATTTCATTTCTTTTCTTTTCAACTCTTCTTATCCTCCGATTACAGAGAGGAAAAAATTCTTACCTCGTTCAACTCCACTTCAATACATCGTTATCATTAATCGTCGAATCGAATCATCGTCGATTATTCTCTACAAAGATGAAAACAACTAAGGAAACCAAAAGAGCTCGAGTGAAAAACGTATACCGTGGTGATGGTCCAATAATTGGACAACACTCACGTAATAAAGAGATTATAACTTAAGAACATGAAGAAGATGAAGTCCCTGATGTAAGTGATTCTGAATGCCTAATTCTCAAGCAACTTAAATTGCCCTGATTAGGTAAGATTCTACCATTTTTTTGGTTTCTATTGCTTCAATTCAACGAATCCATGAAATTTTATTTTCGAGTTTTCAGTTATTACCCAGAATCGGTAGTTTAGATTGATTTTTTAGCTTTCGAATATGGTCTTGTTTCTCACTGGAACCCTAATTTGGCTATAATCGGATGTTTAGAGTTTTTTTTGACTTCCGAATATACTAGAGGATTAGTAGAAACTCATTTTCAGTAGATATGGTGCAGATAATTTGCTTCCCATTGTGTATAGTGAGTATTTGGTATATATGGTTGTTTATTTGCTTCTGATTAATTATAACTTAAGAAATTTCTGGACTCAAATTGACGCATATTTGGTAGAAAACAATTTTGTATAACTTCTGAATGTTTTAGTTTCGGTAGAAAAGAGTTTCCTTTGGTTTCCGATATTTTTAATTTGGCCCCTATTGTTGAACTCGAACTTCCGATTATTTGTATTCGAAAATTTGTTTTTGGATTAACTTCTGGTTATTTATATTCGTACGGTAATGTTGTACTCAAACTTCCGATTATGTATATTCGGGAATTTGTTTTTGGATTAACTTCCGATTGTATATATTGTATACTAGTTTGTTAACATATTCTCACAATTGTCTAGGGATAGGCGAGGTAAGAAAGCCCAAGATACAATTATCTTAGATAGTGCAAGGAGATAAGGGCGTAAGAGTAACATCTAGCGCAAGGAGAGAAAGGAGTGTTAAAGAAAATTTAAGTTCTCAAGATGGAACTCAACAAGGCACTCAAGAAGGTGTAAAGCCAAGTACTCCACAAGTACAATAAGGTGTAGAACCACGTGCTCCACAAGTTTAAGAAGGTATTGAAACAAGTGTTCAACCAGAAGCTAGAGTACAAGAAGAAGGACAACCAAGCGGTACACAGGGAGAAGGAGAAGATGGAAAGAAGCAAATCGCTAAGAAAGCAAAACACCTTGTCCCACAACATCTGAAGGTGAAGAAGTTTTTAGAAGGTGAAATCTTAGGGCTACCGCTATATGGGGAAGTTTGGACAATGTCTCTCGATTCTGGAGAAGCTTCCAAATTTTTGTCAGATTCGAAAGATAATTATATTATTTATCTACCGATTCTAAGATTTTTAAAATATTTTTCCAGACTGACGTGAATCGGTAGATACCCGAAATATTTTCTTCCGATTATATTAGGATTCAAAACATACTCTTTTCTGTGTAAAATATATGTCATAATCAGTAGATTCTATAAGTTGTCTTATTAAATATAATCTGATTATACTCCAACGTAACACACTCTTTCTGTGTATAATAAACGTCATAATCGGTAGTTATGTATCTACTGAATGTAGTAATTCGGTAGATACATTTATTACAAACCATCTGATTATGTTATTTGTGTGATCTTAATACCTAAGGATTATGCTAGTCTATGTGCGCTCAAAACCTACGGATTTTGTTAAAGATTGAATCTGGGGAAAGTTGTAATCAGTAGATATAAAAGTTATCTTATCCTCTGATTATATTCATTTCACAATTCAACAAATGTAACATTGTATAAAATTCTTATTTTGGGGCAACTGTCAATCGGAAGTTAATGTGATTTATATACATGTCCGATATAAATACCTAAGGATTATGCGCTCAAAACCTACGGATTTTGTTAAAGATTGAATCTGGGGAAACTTGTAAACAGTAGATATAAAATTTAGCTTATCCTCTGATTATAGTCATTTCACAATTCAACAAATGTAACATTGTATAAAATTCTTATTTTGGGGCAACTGTCAATCGGAACTTTGGTTGACTTCAAATACTACCGATTACGTTGCGTACAAAATTCCAAAACCTAAGGATTATGTTGTTCATGACGCGATCCCAATCAACCATGTTGGACTCATATTGTTTTACCCAATCCTTACAATGGTTCGTTGGGAAGTAGTCGTGCCACTTACTCAACGGAGGTAACAGACAATCTTTCTTTACCCTTAAACCGATAAAATGCATTTCATTCACAAATTCCATAACGATTCTTCTATCTTTAACCGACTCGTCGCAGACCATTCTCGTGGGTGCAAAAGTCATACTAAGTCCATACTTAGGAGGAACAAATAAATGTACTACATAATTCAAAATGTCCCCTAGGAGATATCCACATCAAGGCATAGTCACCCAATACTTGGCTCCGATTGTGTTCAATCCCTTTCGGCACTTTACATGCGTAACCAATTCTTTGAACTCTCATTCTTTGTCGTATCTATCTCCTCACCTCATCATATCTATATAAAAATACTTGTCCTTCATTAGTTGTACCACCATCTTATTTCTTAAATATTGGCATTGGGTGACATCTTGAATAACCGCCTCTCTAAAGTGACCCATTTGTTCCGTATCAACGTGAAACCCATAATTTCCATCCCCATCAACCTCGCCAGTGGACAAAACCAATGGAGCAATGAGTGGAAATAGTTGTTTCAAATACTCTTCGATAATTGTATACGTGGTTCGATTTGGTCTTCCATGAAGATCCCTAGGACAACGAAGAGTACCATACTTCTCTTTTATACACATAATTTCCATTGGTTGGGTTCGTTGTGAGGAACCCATTTTGTCAACGATTTCTAAGCTAGTTTGGGTATCCACAAACACAACTTCATCGACCACCTCGGCTTGACTTACTTGAGAAGGCTACGTAGAGACCTTTGGTCTCCTTGTCGTGCGGTTGGTTCACTTTGATCTTTTCTTGGATGACCTCTTTTCTTAGATTCCGGCTCACTTTGAAATTCGGCTTCCGTATGCTCGTGCCTAGAAAGGTCCCCTTTATGAGACAAATGCTCCTTCAACTCTTTTTTTTTCAAGGGTCGTTGACACTTAGGTGCTCGGCCTACCTTCCCCATTTTTATTAATAGGTTTATCAGCCTTCCTTAAACAAGGGTGAAGGGCTTCCACCAAATGGTGCATCAATATTTTCTTTGTGGCGCCATTTGATGCAGAGTAACGCTCGGCTATTCGTGCACACAATTCTGATTCGAAGAACGACGGACCATCAACTACTGGGGTGCTTGGAGTGAAATTTAATTGCTTCCAAAATGGATGAATATCATTGATGTCAATAACTTCAACATACCTACCCAACTTATGATGACACGGGAATCCAATACCTATCATATCCTTGCAAACACAAACCTTATTCTCGTCATCGTAAGCTTTATAAAACTTCAATTGTTCCATCATGTGATTTATTGCCCATCTTGAAACTTTATGAAAAACACCCTTTAAAAGCAATCTTTATTTATCATGTTCCATAGTGAATCTATGTGCACTAAATTACATACAACCCATAATCTTTATGAGATCATGATTGGTGTATTCATGGATTTCTTCTTGGATCGACATAACTCCATTTTGACTACCAAGTAGTATTTTGTTTAATCGGACATGATACCCCTCCGCAATGCTTGTCGCCTGGTTCTTGAAGTTACGATATTCATATGTCCATGCAAAAACAAACCTCTCCTTACGTGATGCCAACCATTGTGTTTTACAATATTCAACGGGTTTTGGGTAGTTCGTGCCATATTCATCCTCAAATTTCTTCAAGTTATCTTCATAAATTTCCTCGATGATCGACCAAACGATCTTGTCCCATGCTTTCATCAACATTTTCCAAATTATTCCATCCTCCTTCCACTTCTTCAAATAACCTTTTCTCTTACTCTCGTTCTTCTACGGTTAATTTACTAATGCGCTCATCCTTTTCCTTCGACCTCTTGGTACCCTTCCTTGGTATTTTAGCTTGGAAATGATGATGACAATTGGATTTGAGGTTTCATTGAATATTCCACGTACATTGCAAGTTTTGGGCTTCCGAAAACATTACCTCTATTGAATTCATTAAGGCTTGATCATTATCCGTTACAATAACCCTTGGAATATTATCCACGTTATAAATGGACCTTAATGTCTCCAACATCCAAATGAAACTGAAATTGTTCTCATGATCCATTAAACCCCATGCAATCGTAAACGTGTTTTTTCTTCCAAAGTGTGGCAAACAATGTTCAACAACGACATGTTATATTTGTGTGTCTTATAAGTAGAATATATCAACAAAAATTGATGAAAGAATTGAGCCAATTGGATCATTTCGGGATGTTCCAAGAAAATACGTACCACTTTACCATCATTTTATTCCATTCTCAACGTGTAGTTGTGTAACTCCGCTAACCACTCTGATTGTTCCATGACCCTTATACCATCCCATTCCATCCTTTTGATCATATCTAGGGACGACTTAATTGTAGACAAAGAAGACAAGTTGTTGGGGTCGTCCACCTTTATTTTACTTAAGATCGCACTTGCTTTACAAATACGCATAGACCTCACCGTCTCCATTTCATTTGGTTTTAAATTTGCAACCATTACACATGTCCAATAAGAGTATCCGGATCATCGTGGTTGTGACAACCATTAGAAACTTTAAACATTTCCACTCTTTACTTTCCCTACCGTTGGGCTTATAGAATACAACCTTAAATGGGCATATAATATCTTCTTTGTATGGGTTCAGTATTTCTTCCTCTCCGACTTCCTTACATACTTGTGATTATTTCCCCCGTAACTCTTTTTCTCCCCACCTCGCTCACAGATCATTTCAAGACGAATATCCTTCATGAAACGGTTCTGAACTACCACGCACATCTTCTCTTTTGCCTTGTTAATAACCCTTTCCTTTTCCTCTGTCTTACTTCCAAATGACTAAATGCGCATATAACAAAACAAACCTCATAAGCATAAGTATTTAACATACATTATTTTAAGAAAAAAAAGAGAGTAGTCATGAGTATACCAAATTTTTTGCATAGTGTAGGGAAGTATCATGCCTCAAATAATAATAGTCATCAACAACTACGATAGCCTACGAATGATAACAACAAGTTAGGCAACATTAATCGGAAGCACTAAATAGAAGGTTTACCACCCATTGAGTTATAATCGGTAATCATATACGACACAAGACAATCGATTATCAGACAATCGGTAGTAATATAAACCTGTAGACTACCGATTTATAGATGAAAAAGTTTACGGCTGTTGTATAAAAAAATTGAACAATCAGAGAGAAATGTGAATACGGTATAACCGATTAATTTAAAAAAATTTAAGTTAAATATTTTCGGGGGAGACAACCATAATCAGAAGATAAGTTAATTTATAAACTACCGATTATGAAATTTGAAGAATTACAAATTTTTCATTTTTGGAGAAATTTGTTTTTTGGGCGACTACCATAATCGGAGGTTAATGGTTTTCTACGAATCTACCGATTGTAAAAAAATTAAATAATCCAAGTATCATAAGTTTGGAGAAATTCGTATTTAGGGCGACTTTGAAAATAAGTAGTAAACTAAAATTAGAATACTACCGATTATGAAAAATTCAAACTTTCAATTTGGGGATTTTTCATAATCGGTAGTTTTATACATCCTCAAAACTACCGATTGTAGATATTTTGGATGCAGTTTCTTGTAATCAGTAGATATGGTACTCCATGATCTACCGATTATGGGTCGTTCATGGCATTCAATGCATGCAGAAATCAAATTTTCTCATTTAAAAAGACTCACAAACGCACATAACATGGGTATTAGAGCTTGTTAACACATTGCATGTATGTTTGATTCATTATTAACTTCGATTTCGTGTAATTCTTCGTTTTCCTCCATGAAATCGTCTTCTAGGGTTTCCTCCCCACAAAAGTTTGGATCATTCAACATATACCCCAAATCGGCTTATCTAAATGGTAGTGAACATTCAACGTTAACTTCTTCACGTTCTTCTTCATACCCATCCATGTTTCTTGTTGATTTAAGATAAAATGGTTTTTTCCCACTTCTTCTTCTTCTTCTTTTTTCTTCTTCTCCTACTCTAAACTTTAAAACTAAATAACTCAAAAAAATAAATCAAAACACTACATATATATATACACTAACTACCGATTATGGAATATATCTTCCGATTATTGTTATTAACTCCTGATTATTAGTTTATCTACCGATTATGGAAGGGCATATTAGCCATTTCGAAAAACCTAAGATAAGGGATGGCTTCATTTAACGTTTGGATGACCCTCTTTTGTCTTATTAGTCACCCCTAATTTTTTCGGGATCGCCCCTAAAAATGTCAGGCATAAAATATTGGTCGGTTTGAAAATACGAGATCATGTACTGTGAGGATCTCTTCGGCCATATCGGCTGAAGAGACAACTAGAGTAGGAACCGAGCCTAGTTGAAGACACATCTAGGTCCATATTCATTGGAAAGATTTTGAATTGATACGTTACCAAGCTGATGCAAGTTTCCAATTAATGGAATCCTTCTTGGACCTGGTGGTAATCTGGGCCGTATCGCATTTCTTTCTTTTCTGTTTTTCCTCCAGAATAGCACGAACAAAGTTGTAATAACAAAAAGAAACTTAAATAAAAAGAATATTTTTGATTGTGTTGCACCTACCTCAATTCGGAAGATCCAAAAGTTATGAAAATACAAGCTATTAACTTTTAAACACCGAGAGGCGATTTTCGTGCGACGTTGACCCTGGTCAAGATTTGTTTTTCTTTCAGATCCAGGTTTTTCTTCTTCGATTTCTTCTTCTTTGAGGTTGATTTCGATGATTGGTGTTGGATAGTGTTTAGATCTGTTCTTTTTCTGTGTTCTGGCAATGGTTCTTTCTCTTCAATCGAGTTTTGATTCTCAAATGGGTTCTGGTAATCGGGAGGTTGGTTGTTCTGGTTTTTGTTCTTCGAAGAAGATGAAGTGGTCGGATTTGTTATCGTCTAAGGCTGATTTTACTCAGGAACCTTTACCTTTTGTCTCCCCGGGTTTGGTTGAGGGATCTAAGATGATGATTTTTTCTGATGAAGAAATTGCTGAAGATGTTCGTCGATGTGAGGATTTAGTTGTTGGTTGTTTTGTAGGGAAGCGTTTATCATTCTTACAGGTCAAAAATACTGTTCAAAGAGTTTGGAATTTGAAGGGTAAGTTGAAAATGACTCTCCATGGCGATAACATTTTTGTTTTTGAATTTAAATCTGACGCTGATCGAATGACAACGTTGGAACATGGGTGTTTTTTCATTTAGGGTCAATTATTTGTGGTGTGTCCTTGGTCTCTTATGATTGAACAGGATTTATCTGAGCTGAAATCTCTTCCAATTTGGATAAATATTCGTAATGTTCCTCTTCACTTATGGCACCCCAAGGGATTAGGCAAGTTAGCAAGCTTTGTGGGAGTTCCTATTATGCTAGATAAGCAGACTGCAACTAGATCCAGGATGTCATATGCAAGAATTTGTGTTGAGGTTACTGTAGATTCTGATTTCCCTAGTCACATTGATGCTATGGTAGGTAATGTTAATCTTCAACTCCCTGTAGAATATACTTGGAAACCTGTGAGATGTGGCCATTGTGCTGTGTTTGGTCATTCTCAGGAGAAATGTGCTAGTGCTGCTAGAAGTGAAGCTGAGGATATTGTTGGGAGAGTGGTGCAGGAGAATACTCAGGATAAAAATAAGAAGGCAGGAGTAAATGAAGCTTGGGTAGTTAAATCCTTGAAGATAGTAAGAGGTAAACAGGGAGAAAAGCATATTGGCTCTAGTTCTGGAGGGTATGAGACTCCTTCTTCAAGTAGTGGTGTTGTTATCCCTGTTGTGGTACAAAATAAATTCCAACACCTCTCAAGTGATGGCACTGGTGATAGTATGGAAGGAGTAGTGAGTAGCCTAGTGCATGATAAACTTATGGACCACCCCACTGATAAGGAATCTGCTGAGGTAGAAATTATGGAAGTAGTGAACCCTTCCTGTGAGGTTTTAGTTGGTGCGGTTCCTAAGGATGGTATGATTGAAGGAGCAGGTTTTGTGTTATCTCAAGTGGAGAAGATGGATGTTGGTACTAAAGGTGATGAGACTGGAGTGAGAGCCCATTTTCTCCCAAAGTCCACAGTTCAAAGTAAGCCTAGTTTGAATGTCAAGGGTGCAGATAAGAAATCTGCCAAAAAGAAACCTAACATTTCTAATGGTTGACAAAATCAAAATGGGTTTCTGGAACATAAGGGGATTGAATGACCCCTTAAAGCAAGTTGAGGTTAGTATATTAATAATAAATAATAAGTTATCTTTAGTAGGTATTTTGGAAACTCATGTTCAAGAAAGCAATAAAGATAGAATTAGAAATAAAATTTGGTCTTCCTGGAATTCTGTGGATAATTATTATATGGATGGGTCTGGAAGAATTTGGGTTGGTTGGAACCCTGAGGTTATGAAAGTGCAGGTTATTCATGTTTCTTCCCAAGCTGTCTTTGTGGAGGTTTTAACTTATAAAAATAAATCTTTCATTTCCACCTTTGTGTATGCTAGTAATGATCCTATTATGAGGAGGTTTTTATGGACTGAACTAACTACTTTTTCTAGTTATAATAACAGACCTTAGGTTATATTAGGTGACTTCAATTCTCTTCTTGAAGTTGGTGATAAAGTGGGAGGAGATGAGGTTACTCCTTCTCATTATCAGGATTTTTGGGAGTGTACTCAGGAAGCCCACATTTTTGATCTTAGATATTCTGGATGTTTCTATACTTGGAGCAATAAACAGGAAGGTGAATGTAGAACTGCTTCAAAGATTGATAGAGTGCTTGTAAACATGGAATGGTTGGAAATGTTTCATGAATCTAATGCTGAGTTTCTCCTCCCAGGTATTTCTGATCATAGTCCTGGAATTATCAGTATTTTTGATGGGAGACAGCATGGTCCTCCCCCATTTAGATTCTGCAGTTTTTGGGTGGAAGAACCTGATTTTCTGTATGTGGTTAAGTAATCTTGGATGTTACTTATGAGAGGCAATCCTATGATGGTGTTAGTTAATAATCTTAAGAGATTGAAGTTTGTGCTCATCGAATGGAAGAATGCTAGATTTAAAAGGTTATCTGATCAAGTTGAAGAGGCTCAAGAAACTATGAAGAATGCTCGACATCAACTTCAACTGTTTCCTTTGAGGGGGGATCTTGCTATAAAAGAAAAAGAAGTTGTTCAACACTATGCTAGATTAGTTAAATATGATGAATCTGCTTCCAAAGAGAAATCTAAGGTGAAATGGATGGAGGTTGGTGATTCTAATTCTAGGTTTTTCTTTAACTCCCTTAAAGAGAGAAGATCTAGAAACAATATCCTTGCTCTTACTTCTAAAGCAGGAGAAAAGTTATAGGAGGATAAAGACATTGCTGAAGAGTGTGTGGATTTTTTCAGATCTTTATTTGATGTTTGTGATGATCCTGAGGTGACTAACGCTGCTATTGAGGACATAAGATTTGAGAATCTAGTATTTGATGAGGATGTTGTTTCTCTTATGAGACCTGTAACTAGGGATGAGATTATTGAAGCTCTTGCTTCAATTCATTCTTCAAAAGCTTCAGGCCCTGATGGGTTTAATAGTATGTTTTTCAAGTCTTGTTGGTCTGTGGTGGGGGATGATTTTGTGAATGTTGTTAGCAATTTCTTCAGGTCTGGTAGACTTCTTAAGGAAGTTAATAATACTTTTATCACCTTAGTGGCTAAATGTGATAACCCTACTACTGTGGGGGACTTCAGACCCATTTCATGTTGTAATGTGGTGTATAAATGTTTGACAAAGATCCTCTCATTCAGAATGAAGGTTGTGTTAAAGGGTCTGATTAGTTCAAATCAATCAGCTTTCATTAGTGGAAGATCTATTCAAGATAACATCCTTTTGGCCCATGAAATTGTGAGGAATTATCACAAAACTAAAGGTACCTCTAGATGTGCTCTCAAGATTGATTTGCAGAAAGCTTATGATTCAGTCAGTTGGGAAGCCATTGTTGCTGTACTTAGAAAGGTGGGGTTCCCTAGTGGTTTTATTCATTAGATAATGTGCTGTATTTCCTCTCCTAGGTTCTCTATTCTCATTAATGGATCTCCCTATGGGTATTTTGGAGCTAAGAGAGGGCTAAGACAGGGGTGCCCCATGTCCCCTTATTTGTTTGTAATGGTGATGGAAGTTCTGAGTATACTTCTGCAAAAACAGGTCAGCAATGGTCAGTATGGTCTTCATCCCAAATGTAAAGCTACTCAACTTACACATCTCTGCTTTGAAGATGATGTTTTGGTGTTCTTTAAAGGGAATTTAAAGTCTGCCCAAGTTCTTTCTTTGGTGCTCAAGGAGTTTAGTAATTTCTCAGGCTTGACAGTGAACTGCAACAAAACTTCTTTATTTTCTTCTGCTGTGGATGAGAAAGACTTAGAATATATTGTGAAATGTTTAAAGTGTGCTAAAGGGGAGTTACCTGTGAGATATCTAGGGATTTCAACTAGACTTTCTTATGTGGATTGTCAACCCCTTATTAGTAGAGTGAAGAAAAGAGTTAAATCTTGGAAGGCTAGACATTTGGCTTTTGATGGGAGGTTACAATTGATCAAAACAGTGCTCAATGGGATGGTCTTCTTCTGGTTTTCTTGCTTTGTGCTGCCTAAGAGAGTTATTAAGGAATTAAATACAATTTTTAAAAGGTTTTTATGGTCTGGGTCAGATCTTGGTAAAAAGCATAGTCCAATTAGTTGGAGTCAAGCTTGTACTATTGAAAGAGGTGGAGGGCTTGGTCTAAAAGATCTGGAGAAAACCAATATTGCTGCCAACTTAAGACATGTTTGGGACATATCCTCAGGGAAAGAGACCATTTGGACTTTATGGATTAGAGAAAATCTCATTAAAAATAAGGACTTTTGGGATTTAACCACTCCTCAAGATTGTTCTTGGAGTTGGAGAAGGATCCTTGAGTGCAGAGAAGAAGCAAAAAAAATTATGGGAACTTGTTTAGGAAATGGTGCTAATACAAATTTCAGCTCTGGGTTTTGGCACCCAAAAGGCAGGCTTAAAGATTGGTTGGATGAGGAGTGTCTAAGGAACATATGTCCTTCTTCTGATAAGAGGGTTGCAGATTTTATGCTGGCTGGTCAATTATTTGTCCCTGAGTGTTCTCATACTACTAGATGCAATTATTCTTCTCATATTCAGGTGATAGAGTATGATGTAAGAGATTCTGATAAAATCATTTGGAAAGCTAGTACCTCTGTAGATTTCTCAGTGAAGGATACTTATATTGCTCTCACAGGTACTGTAGTGGAAGTTGAGTGGACCAAGATTGTTTGGTTCAAAGGTCACATTCCAAGACATTCTTTTGTTTGTTGGATTGCTTGTCACAGGAGACTCAAAACTAGAGCTAAGTTAAAAAGATGGGGTCTCATTGAGCAGGCTAACTGTGTTTTCTGTGACCATGGTATAGAGAATGAAGAGAATCTATTTCTCAATTGTCCCTTCTCCAACTGCATCTGGAGAGGCTTGCTGTTAAAAATGGGAGTAGTTAGAGAACCTGCTGAGTCTTGGGAAGCTGAGCTGCAATGGTGTCTGGTGAATTTTTCAGGTGCGGGTATTGTTTCCACTATTAAGAAGCTCTGTTTTAATATCTTTATTTACCACATTTGGATGGAGCGCAACAAAAGAATTTTTACCTCTGAGAGGAAAAGTCTTGAGGGGGTTAGTTATATGATTGTTCTAGATGTAAGGCTTAAATGTATAACTTCTAAGATTTCTGATCTTGATAGACCTCAAACTAGAAGCTTCATGGAAAGATGGGGCATCAATTGTGTCTACAAATAGACTAGAGTCATACCTTGCTCTTGGCTTTTCCCTGATGGTGATGAAGTTATGGTAAATGTTGATGGGTCCAGGGGTGAAAATTCAGGGGGAAGTGGAGCTATTATTAGAGATCACCATGGTAAAACCATTGCAGCTGCTTGTGGTGGAACTGCCCTCTTACTATAATGACTCATGAATTACAGGGAGTTGAAGTTGGCATGAAATTAGCTAAACTGTTTAAATGCAGAAGAATTCATGTGTGCACTGATTCAATGATTGTTTATAACCTCTTATCTTGTACTAGTACTGCTGCCTGGAGTGTGCTACATATTTGGAGAAGAATCTGTCACCTCAGAGGAGATTTTGATTTCATCAGATGTACTCAGGTGTATCGTGAGACTAATAGGGCTGCTGATTGGCTTGTTAAGAAGCATCCCTCTGAAAGTTTTGTAATCATTAGTCCTGATAGTTTTGACAGTGATATGAGGAAGTTTTTAGAGGAGGATAGTAGCCGCAAGGTCTACTATAGGATGTAGTTTGTTTTGATTTTTTTTTTTTTTTTTTTTTTTTTCAGTTTGGTTAGTTTGTAAGGTTTTGGGTTTTCCTTAAACCCGGAGGATAGTGTCAAAATGAAAAAAAAAAAGTTGTAATAACAACAAGTTGAAGAATCATGAAATGGTAGCAGTAGTCGTCGTAGTAATGCGATCTCATTGTAATAAGCTTTGAAACAATTGTGAGTCGAATTCCTTTAATACGATTAGCAAGTTCTTCCTTCAGCTGGGTATTCCATTAAAATAGTAATACATACTCGAATATGGTCCATATGTTACACCATTTAGACTTATCCGCTAACTGTTACATAAGTCATTCTCATTTATTTGTTTTACTATAGCAATCCCGTACTCAAACGTCAATTGCGTGGTTGTGTCACTCAACCACCTTGCATTATAGCTTAGACTTTTCGAGTTCCCATGTTCTTTTTTAATTTGAAGGTATCGTTGGGTGCAATAATTAAAAATAATAAAAAATCAATTAAACAAAATTTATTCATTCTTAGCTTCTTTATAACGGAAGTGATCGATTTGACGAAATAGATGAGCTCCTCAGGTCTCCGCAACAGCAACATGGCAAAACTTTGGAAAACATAGTGAGTCACGTGTTTAACACACTGTACTTAAGACATTAGCTCCCGGCTACATCCAAAATTAATGTGATAGCCTCTACAAGGTGGATGCCTTCAAGATAAAACACCCTACTACACCTATTACGAACATATAAAGTAGATGTTCAACTTGAACTTGACAACTCCGAAAAAAAACCTAAGGAAAATCGCAAACGCTTAAGAAAACAATAGAAAAATATGGTTCTTTGGGTCTCTCTAAATATAGAGAAACCATTTTTCCTTGGATTATCAAGAGTAGGAGAAAAGCTTGTTTATCTAATCGAGACAACTTTAGAAAAGAAACTCCCCGATGTGAGACTAAAGGGTATATATAATCTGTTAAAACAACTTAAGATTTGAAACCCACTTATGAGAGACTAATAAGATTTTCAGTCACATATGAAAATAAATGTTTGTTTTATTTAGTTAAATAATTATAATAAATTTATGAGAAAAATACAAAGGAAAAGTATTACAAAGGCGCAACTAGGCACCAATATCTTTCTGGATAAAACTTTAAAATAAAAAATGCGTGTTATTTTTTCCAACAATCCCCCACATGAATGAAAACCTCAGTAAACATGAAAACACAGATAAATCTTAGTAAATCAACACCCAATTCCACAACACAGCTTGACCGAACAGACATACGGATCGTTCGTGTGTTAAAATCATACCAGTCATTTCAACGTCCTCTCCCTCACACAAAACTGTGTTGACCCCAGGGTCACACCAAAGTGAAAACGCATGAACCAGTGAACCCTTAGTGACCCTTAGGTCCTAAGAGCAGTTCCTATGGCAATGAATAAAAATAAAAATTTGTTGAGCCACATGGATGAACAAACTGCATTCTCCACTATGGGAAACAAGGAAAAATGAACAAATTTGATATTTTAGGGTCCCATTATTGATTTTATTAACATAAACTAATAAGAGTTGGGTCCCACTAATGATTTTATTTATATAAACTAATAAGAGTTTGGTCTCACATAATGTTTAACTAATAAAATAAAAATAAAATAAAATAACCATAATTATAATAATCAGGTTTTGGAGAGAGAATATGTGAGGGGCGATCTTCCTTTTGACTCCAGCGACATTTCTTCTGACTCAAGCGATATTCTCTCCAACTCCAGCGATATTCCTTCCATCTCCGCGTCAATGGCACGATCGCCCGTCATTACCACAGACGCGCGCTGGTTGTACCATCTCGATGTTCAAAGCATCAGATTTGTTCATTTGAACATCCATTTTTCATGTTTGTTCATTCCATAGTGGGAGCAAAATGAACAAACTCTGAGTTTGTTCATTCCATATGAACTTCCCTAAGTTCCAGTAATACCAAAACCATCAAAACAACATGAAACTCATTTTCTAAAAATGAATAAAATTTCGATAAAAAACGAAAATCACATAAAAAAACAGGAAATACCTTTTTAGGCAGAGGTGTCCATCAGATCTTGAACCTTTGCTTAGTGAGATATTACCGGAACTACTTGCTAGAGACATTGAACACGATGTCTTCAACTGCTAGTGTTTGATGTAATTCGGGATAACAACCACGCATGATATCTCCAAGGTTGCGGTCAAGCACGTGTCATTGTGTCCATTTTGGCCCTGGACAAATCTCGTTTCTCATAATGATTTAGAAAATCAGCTCAATTCTTATAGAAAGCGGCCCCACTTCCTCATTCAGATAGGTGAGTTCCATCAAGAGTGTTTACTGCTACACACCACTTCAATCTTAAATTGAAACTATAGAACTCATTAAGACTTATTTAAAAATCATCCCCCACATGTAGTCACACTATCACATCTACACCAGATGGAAGGGACAAAGAATTAAATTGCCTGATAGTGTTTACCTTTACCCACCACAAATTAGTTGTCTCATTCGAAACCTTGATCTTGGGATCTCCAGTTAGAAAGGTAATTGAGTATCCTTCAAGGAAAGTTTAATTTATGAGCTTCAACCACATCCCCTTCGATGACTATCTCTTTAGAAAAACCTTTCATCAAAGGGTCTGCGATATTCTACTTGGACCTTGTCCAATCAATGGAAATAATGCATGTTGAGATTAGTTGTTGTTTTTTAGCTTTAGATATTACACCTTGGCTAACAGAATGTATATACATAGCTGGCACAGGCCTATGCCAGAAAGGAATGTCTTCTAAAAAGAATCTTAGGCATTGGGCCCCCTCTCGTGCTTTATCTAACACAATACTCTCAGACTCCATAATGAATTGAGAAATATATGTTTGTTAGGAAATCTTTCAAAAACAAACTCTCCTACAAGAGTGAAAACATATCTACTCGTAAACTTAGACTCCTATGAGTCATCTATCCAGTTTGCATCACAAAATCCCTCAAGGACAGCAGGATACTTTTTATATATCAAACAAAAGGTCATGGAGTACTTTTACCGTAATACTCTACTAAGTGCATCTCAATGATCCTGCTCTGGATTACAAGTATACCTACTTAACTTACTCATACTATAGGCAATGTCTGGACTCTGACAATTCATTAAATTCATCAGTCTTCATATAACTCTTGAGCATTAAAGTTGTGATACTCCATCACCCTTATTCTTCTTGAATCTACAAGAATATTCATATGGAGTACAAGATGGATTGTAATCTCTTAAGTACGGATTCAACAAAATGAGAATGACTACAACTATAACCATTAGAATGCCTTCTAATCCTCATCAATAAGATCACATCAACAAGGCTAAGTATTTTACATCAATGTTCTTATTCAGCGCAGATGGTTGACAGTCAACACGGTCAACCACGGTCCTATAACCCAAACTATAATTAAAAACAATTGGTGATCTAAACGCAACTCTGGTCACTTTTCTATGACCCAAAGTCAAAATATACCTATATATTTTGGATAACATTAATCTCATCCATATTAAACAAGTTATCTACAAAACACTAGTTACATAAAAGAAAAAAAGTTGAAAATATATACATTGAAGTTTACAAATAGGTGATCAGCAGACAATTAATATCAAACAAACTGAACACTACAAGAGCTAAAGCAAACAACCCTCAAGGACCAAGGTTCGGACCACAGGATTAATATAACAAGTAACACAAAAGATCACTCGAGCCTAACCGAAAAAACCATTAGAACAAATCAGCTAAAACACAAAGAGGAATCTTCTTATGTATTGCCATTCCAAAAGATTCATTTATATCAACATCCTCCATTTTCATCTCCACAATTTCCAGTCAAATCAATGCAGTAAATCTGCAAGGAATAGTTCAACAAGCACCACCAAAAAATTCACTAATATAAGAAAAAAGCAGTACCAAGATGGGTGACTGCTTGATAATTACTCGTATAACTTTGTTTTATTAGAAACTAGTCATTTCCTTAGGAAAGGACATGAACAACATCAAGATGGGTGAGTTCTTGAGAAGTCCTTGTATTCCCTTTCTGGCCTACCCTAACTTGTCTGGGACTAAATGCTTGGAGGAAGAAAAAGTGTGCATCCGAAGTATCCAAGAATGTGCGTGGGGTTGCTTTAATTTTTTTCTTGTTTCTGGACTATCTTCGTAATTTTATGTCCATCAAATTGTTATTGGAGTTGTCTGGTACTTTGGTTGTGTCTCGTATCTATGACTTGTTATGTGGAGGATGAGTAGTTTCCAATCAAGTGTTGTTTATGTTACATCGTCGACGACGACGCCCTTGTTTTCCACTTCTATGATGAAGTGTTATTAGTGCAAGACGAGCGTAACTAAAATTCAGTTTACGTCCACAAATCCGTAATTTCTATATGTTCAATCAAAATCATAGGATGTGAATAATTCATGAATTTTGCTAAAATATGCTTCTCTTGCTATGTGAATGATTATAGACATGTTTATGTTTATATTCTTACAATAATACTTCAGTAGGTCAACATTATTTTTTTATTTTTTTTATTTTTGATAAACAAGAAACTTTTCCATTATGAAAATTAGAAGTTACGATGAGTTTAAGATCGAAAATAAGAAAGATGTTCTCCAACCATTTAGTTTATTTTTCTCGGAATTAACTTCCAACCATTTAGTTTGTTTTTCTTCTATAGAAAGATGTGCTTCCAAAGTAGGAGTGGTTTGCTTAACTCACTAGGTCAACATTAAACTATGGTTATTTAAAGTTTAAACTTGAAAAGGTTTTTAACCACTTACTTGTAGCTCCCAAAGGATAGCAGGGAGTGAATAATTAAAGATATCCATACATTTAAGTTTCTCGGTTCCAAAACAATTTAACTTGACTTGGAAGTCTTGGGGGTATAATCCAATAATGGAAAATTGACAAAGAAGGAAATTGATAAGGGTTAGGGTTGACTTCCAAGTTATACAAGGAATGTTTAGCTGAAACGAAAGAAGAAAGAAAATATTCTCGAGTTAATACATTGATGTGAGAAGATTTGGGAGTATTATTCGCATTTACTACGAGATATTTTGACATATATATAGATAGGGGATAGAGAGCTTGGGAGGAAGAATAGAGCATTAGAGGGTGGGAGAAAATTTGCCAAGGCAGTCGTAACAACGACAATGGCAGAGACGTGGGTCGCAATTTAGAAACACCGTCATTTTCAATTTCATCATTTGTAAACCATTTTCGAGCAATAATAATGAATTTTGAGTGTGTTTCCAACATGATGAGCGGCTAATTCTGGCAATTGATCCTAATTTATATTTTATAATTCACTCAATCACGATTAGATAGGTTATGTTTATTAAGATAATCTATATTAAGGGATACATTAATTGTTGAGAATTTGTTCCAAGGGATTTAAAAGATAAATAGAGTTTTGGGTTGTTAACCATAATTTATTCATGTGTAATAGTGGAATCACACCTTATTTCAAATTTGATCTTCATCCTTTGCCTTCATCCTTTCACTATCACTTTCTACAATACATCACTTTGGTCTTGCCGAGTTTTTAGATTTTTATTCTTGTTTTTAATTATGATCTTTCCTTTTGGTGAATATTTAGAGATTTGGAGTTAAAGACTTTTAATGTAATCGAATCTTTTGCACAATTTGTTTTTTTTTTTTAAACGATTAAATATTAAACCTTGTGTTTTGTTTATAATTTGTTTTAAGTTTGTCAATCCTTAACTTCTTTTAAATGTCGAGACTTGGAAGTCTTGGGGTATAATCCCTTCTTGCCCGCCTTAGGAAAACGAAAATAATGGAAAATTGATGGTTATTTAAAGTTTAAACTTGAAAAGGTTTTTAACCACTTACTTGTAGCTCCCAAAGGATAGCAGGGAGTGAATAATTAAAGATATCCATACATTTAAGTTTCTCGGTTCCAAAACAATCCTTAACTTCTTTTAAAAGACTTGGAAGTCTTGGGGTATAATCCAATAATGGAAAATTGACAAAGAAGGAAATTGATAAGGGTTAGGGTTGACTTAGGTTGACTTTTCGCTTGACTTTCGCATGATAAGGTCAAACGAGATCTTGGTGGGAGAAAAATCAGTTAACATGGCTCCAGTTATTTAGATCATTAACCCTGTCTTTTTTTGTTGATCCTGTTGTTGTTTTCACTCCATTTTTCACTTGTTTTCATCAATTATACACCTTATTTCTTCATCCTTATCCTCTTGCTGAGTTTTGTTTAATTATGATCTTTCCCTTCTTTTAATGTAATCGAATCTTACAATTTGTTTCTGATTCCTTGTGTTTTGTTTATAATTTGTTTTCTGGTTTCTTTGATGTCTTTTTCAGAATTATGCAACTTTAAAGCCTGGTTGTCGGCATCAGTGGGTACATCAATGTCTATCATCTTCAGTTGTCTCAAATTCCATTGGTTACATGTTTGTTGGCTTATCCTATTTGCAGTGGTGCATCTTTATTATCATATTAATCACAGTATATCATCAATTGCTACATGGTTCTTCCTGAATGGGCCTGCAAACTTTCATTTTAGGTATAACACATTACCTTAAATTGAAACACCTCATGTTCATCTCTTATATTACTCACCTTCTTGTTTTTCAATATTTTTTAACACTTATCATCGACCTTTCAACATCATACTTACACCCACCAACTCTAACTTTTTAAAAAAAATACCTTCTCAGCCTCATCTATTCAGTTACTTTTTTTTTCTTTTATATCTGTGGCTTTGTTTTCATCTTCTCACAATGTCTGATTATATTAACAACATCTCTCAGCATATGGAAGGTATTGATTTAACAAATCATCATGAAAAATCCAGAGTTGTAACTCACTCTACTACGACTCTCTCTCAAGGTATTAAAGATTGGAAAATTTGTTTAGCTAGTAAACTTTATGCTTCAAGCATCATGTTGTGGCAAAATGCAGAAAGAGCTGTTAAATTCATATGGCCGCACCTCAAAAGGGATAATCAATGGTAGCTTATGGTGAGATCTCTAGAACCAAATATCTTTGCTATTAGATTTTGTACAACATAGGATAAGGATGCTATCTTATTTGGTGGAGCTTGGAATTTTGATGGTTACCTTGTTGTACTTAGAGACTGGCATCCTCTTACCCATACCAGAAATTAAATTTTGACACATCCTCATTTTGGCTAGAGTTCAAATATATTCTACCTGAATTTTCATACCCAGAAATCCTTCGTAGTTTTGGTAATATTGTAGGAGAAACAATTGTTGTCGAACCTGATGGTATACATCCCACTATTTCCAAAAACGTTAGGGCTCTAGTTATGCTTAGAGTTACTACTCCGATGATAAAATATATTCATGGTGCTAATGCTGCAGGAGTTGCAAGATGGGTTGGATTCTTCTTTGAAAAACAACCGTATAAGCTTTGTGAAGAGTGCAAAGTTCCATTTTATGATACTAGACTTTGTGGAGATCGAAAGACCAGAAGGTTCAATATGGAGGGAACTGTTAGAAATTTTGGTCCTGCGTTGAAACTTGTTCTGTTGCCTGAAAGAAACCATCAAGAATTGGCTAATTTGTACATGAAACATAGACATTCGAGGAGATCTTTTTTACAATAACATACTACCTTTCAAATGGGTCACTTAGATGGAATGCATATCTCATACTTCACAGCTACAGATTCGCAATTTTATTCTTCAATTGCACCAGAAGACAGAGTTATGCCTCATTCTCATAATTCTTTAGTCCCTGCAAGTTCTAATTTTGTGGTTGGTTGTCGTACTTTTACTGGACACAAAATAAGTATAAATATGAATATTGTTGTTCTCGCGGAGGATGAATCGGAACAAGATACTACTAGTAACCATGCTTCTACTAGTCACCATGCTAATCCAACTGCTCAGGCTTCAACTAGTCGCTATCCTGATGGAAATTGTTACTGGGAAGCTCAAGATACTGTTAATTTTGAGCCAACTACTATAGACATTGATGAAAGGTCTCGATTCAATCGTAATCCCACTGCTGCTGACCAACAGGTATGCTCCATATTTTTTAGTCTTGCTTTCATTTACACTTTGGTTTTAATTGTCTTTAGCATAATTCTTATTTTAATCTGTTTTGAACCCTATATTATCATGAAACTCCTCTCTTGGAATTATCTGGGATTTGGAAATCCCTCCACCCGTGATTATCTTCACTTTTGTATCAACAAATATAATCCTGATATTTTCTTTTTGTCTGAAACTAAAACTCAGGATTCTAAATTGCATTTTTACTTGCAACAATTCAAATATCCCAACTTATGGTATGCATCTTCTGTGGGTTTGTCTGGTGGTATAGATATTGCTTAGAAATTAGATATTGACCTTGAAATAATGCACACGACTAGGCATAACATTCATGCAATTTTGCATACTCATTCGCATCATCCTGATATCTTGATTAGTTGTATGTATGGATCTCATGACCCAGATGAAAATCGAGATCAATGGCAGTACTTTTTAGACATGCATCCCCAAGTAGATTTGCCATGGGTTTTAATTGGTGACCTCAACATCACTCTGACTGATTCAGAAATTCAAAGTTCACACAATTCTCGTCACCAACACTCTAAATTAACTAGGCTTATTATTCAACAATTGGAACTAATTGATTTAGGTTTTTCGGGATCCACTACAATTTGGTTTAACCACAGAAGTGATAATGATCATACTGTTGCTAGACTTGACAGAGCCTTAGCAAATGTTCTATGGATGAATAGTTATTTTACTGCTTTTCTTCAGCATATCCCACCTATTGCTTCAGATCATTCTCCGATTTTATTATCAACTTTTCAAGATTCTGGTCGTATGATGGTTCCTTTTCGTCTTTACAGATGTTGGTTTGCTCAAGCTTCTTGTTCTGATACCATCAACAATAGTTGGACTCAAACTTTTTTAGGGTCTCATTCATATCAGTTAACTTCTAAATTGCATCATACCAAACACATGCTACAACTCTGGAAAAAACAATCTTTTGGCAACATTGAAACTAGAATTTAGTCTATACATCAAGAACTTAAAAATTTTACCATCTTAAACTTACCCTCTTCTCATCCTATTATTGTTGACCTCACTAAATCTTTGGAGCACTGGTTAGAAATACAAAATGATTTTTATATGCAGAAAGCTGGTAGTCATATGCATGATGCAGACAGAAACACTTCTTACTTCATTCAACTGCAAATTATAACAAGAAGAGAAACCAAATAGATGCAGTTCAAGATTCTTTTGAGATTTGGCATGATTCTAAAGATGAGATTGAAAATACTCTGCTCCAACACTTCTCCAATATTTGCACCACTTCTAAACCACTTACTCACAATTCTCTTTTATATCAGCTTCAGTCATGTATTATAGATGAAGATAATATTGCTCTACTTCGAATACCTTCTGAACAATAAATAAAAGGAGTGGTTTTCCTGATCAGACCATGGGCCTCACCGGGACCAGATGGATTCCAAGCTACATTTTATCAACAATGTTGGTCTACTGTTGGAACAGATGTAACTTCAATGGTTCAACATTTCTTCATTTATAAGTTTATGCTTCGAGATATTAACAAAACTTTTTAAGTCCTTATACCTAAAACATTACATCCTCAAACACCAAATGAATATAGACCTATTAGCCTATATAATGTTAGTTATAAGATTATTTCGAAAATCATGTCCAACAGATTGAAACCATTACTTGCTACTTTCATTTCACCAACTCAATGTGCTTATGTTCCTGGTAGACACATTCAAAACAATATTATTATTGCACATGAACTCATCCATACAATAAAGAAAAAAAGAAAGGGGAAAGTTTCTTATATTGGCCTCAAGTTGGATATGTCGAAAGCTTTCGACAGACTTGAGTGGTCATTTCTTTTTGACATTCTCCTACATCTTGGTTTTCATCAGGATTGGATTCAACTGGTCAAGCAATGCATTACCACAACAAGCATCTTTTTTCTCATCAATGGAAAGCCATCAACATCTTTCACTCCTTCACGAGGAATTCGACAAGGTGATCCATTATCACTTATCTCTTCCTTATTATTATGGAGGCTTTCTCTAGAATCATTCAAGCACAAATTCTACAGGTTAACTTAAAAGGTGTTAAAGTTGCAAAAAACAGCCCTGAGGTGAGTCATCTCTTTTTTACAGACGGCTGTTTATTATTTCTAGAAGCTTTTCTGAATCATCTACGAAATCTCCAACACATTCTTGATCAGTTTAGTAAGCCTTCACGGCAAGTAGTGAATCTGCAAAAATCAACGATTTTCTTCAGTAAAAATATTTCACCTTCTCTCAGGAATCATTTTATTAACATTCTTCATATGAACATTATGGGCCTTGGTGAAAAATATTTAGGTATACCCTTACTGCTGCATCGTTCGAGGATAAGGAACTGCCAGCCTATATTGGAGCATATGTCAGCGAAGCTTTAAGGATGGAGTAGAAAAGTTATTAATCAAGCTGGTAAGATAACTCAACTGAACTCAGTTCTCAGTACAATGAGTATGTATCATATGCAAGTCCTGAAATTACCAGATACATTTATAAATCAAATGGATCAACTTCAGAGAAATTACTGGTGGAACAACTCCTTAAACCATCCAGATAAACACTTTATTTCCTGGTCCAAAATGAACATGCCTAAAAGATTAGGGGGATTAGGTCTGAAACACCTACATCATTAAAAAGGGCTATAAAGGGAATCCTTTTTTCAACAGTACTACCAGTGGCGGAGCCAAGTTTTAAAATTGAGGGGGCTAAAAAATTATTTTTAAAAATTTGGGTGGACTAAATTATGGATGTTTTAGAAATTTTAACATTGAGGGGGGGCTAAAAAATTATTTTTATAAATTTGGGTGGACTAAATTATGGGAAATAGGGGGCTAAACACTAAAACTATGAGGATTTAGTATAAAATATACATGGAATGAAGGACTAATTAGTGATTTTAATTTTGTTGGGGGGGTCTAGCCCACCTTTGGTTCCGCATTTGTACTACTGGTGGTTGCCAAGGTATATAATGTTTACCCTTTTTTACAATTATTCAACAGATTTTATAAGAATGATCGATCACCAGTACTGCAATACATTGACCCTTTTTCCTTTATTTTTGTTGTTGTTGCGAGACAGATATTGATGAATGCAGCGAGATATTTACCCATGTAAAGGATCTGGAAGCATATGCAATAACACGGACGGGAATTACACGTGTTACTGCCCTCCTAGACATCGTTCTCGCTACAGTAATGACATCCTGGATTTGCTTCGAGCAAAGCAACGAGGGCTAATTTTACAAGATTATTTATTTTTTTCGAAGAGAAGGTTATATTAATTTTACAAGATTATTATCAGTAAGTGTACTCGAGCCATCAGAACCTGGGTGCATTATATACGTGTATAAGAAATCATTCTAAAAAGGGGTGGAAACTGTATTAACCTTAAGAATTTTTACTATATGCAGCTGCCTGCCTAAGCTTCACTCTTCTGCTTGTGACTAGCGTTTGGTTGTATTGGGGATATAGGAAAAGAAAACACATGAAACTCAAGGAGGAGCTCTATAAACGAAATGGCGGTTTATTTCTAAACAGGCTCCTTAAAGAACGTGAAGAGGATATTGCAAATAGTATCGGTAGCAGCAGGAGAGAGAGAAAGGGGCGATCCATTGTCACAATATACACCGAGAAGGAGTTACGCAAGGCGACTGACAACTATCACGAAAGTCAAATTCTTGGGCGAGGAGGCTTTGGCACAGTGTATAAAGGAACCTTACTGAACGGAGAAGTGGTTGCAATCAAGAAGACGAAAGTAGTCGATAGGAAACAAAGTGAGCAACTCATAAACGGAAATTGTTGTTCTATCCCAAATCAATCACAAAAATGTGGTTCAGCTCTTGGGTTGTTGTCTAGAGAGTGAAGTCTCTCTACTGGTTTACGAATTTGTTACCAATGGGACCCTTCACCAACATTTACACGAGAGTCGGGACTCGGGAGAGCCAAGCTGGGTCAGCTATTCTTTCATGAGAGAATCGTTAATAGCGCGTTTGGATACACATCCAGAAGTAGCTTTTTGACTTCTAGAAGTCAAAAAACAAGAAGTCAGTTTGGGTGTAGAATTTCAGAATGACTTCATTAATGAGAGGACAGAAGAAGAAAAGTGTTGTAGAAATCAATAAGAAACTCGTCTGTTTCTTTATCATTCTCACCTTTGATTCTCCTGAATCACGTTATTAGCACGAGCTCTAACACTGCGGCAATAGAGATTTTTTTTTTTTTTATCTAATCGGTTATCATCAAAATCAAATCAGTGAATACTATTTCGGAAAAACACATTTCCATCGCAAAGTTTTTTTTTAAAATTTTGTATTCACATCGAATCAATCAAATACAATCCTGGAAGCTCCAATATGGTCTGGATCTGGTACATAGGCGTCCCAGTGTGTTCTTCCATTCCGAGGAGAATGAAAATCTCGTTGTTCCGATCCGGGAAGGTCATTATAGCCCGGATTTGGTACTTCTGTTTGTTTTTGGTTCTTCCAATCGTACGCTAAGAAGCTGGAATCAAATCACAGATAAGGAATTTTTTTTATTTTATTTTTTTCTCTCCTTGTTTTCCCTGATTTTGGAATCCCTAATCCATTCAATTTCATAGTACTGATTTTGGCATCACATAATAGTAATCCATTTAATTTAATAGTATAGTAATCCGTTTAACTTCATAGTTTAATGATAATGATTCGTTTGTTTATGATGTGATTGTTTTTTGGTGCGACGTTTGGAGGAGAAAGGGAATCTAAATGTTTCCTGTGTGAGAAACGAAAGTCTGTGCGAGCAGAACCGATCTAACCCGGTCCACCATAACTGATCCAACCCGGTCCAGCAGAAACCGATCCAACCCGGTGTCCTGTCCCAGTTTTCCTTTTGGGACGTGCACGGCTAAATACGTTCTTGTTCTGTCGATATACCGGGGAACCAAAGTCCTAGGTATGTAACTATTACTATTTTTTTTTTTACATTGAGTTTGAGTGCTTGCTAGGATAATTTATTTGTTTGTAGAACATGCCTAGTTTTGTTTATTTTTGTCTTGAGATAAGTCTATATCATATATAAATGGTCAATTTAAATTATGATTGCTTATCTCGATCATTAAGAATTTTGGTCATGCTATTTTGTTCTCTTGAATATGATATTTTGGATATAGTTGAATGGTATTTTTTTTTAATTGGTTGTACCAACTCAATTCCAATGTATTCGTTTGGGGCTTAGAAGTACTTGAGCACCATTATTGGATACTTGATATTTTCCCAAATATTTGAATATTCCGTGGAATTTTCAAAACATATGTTCAAATAAAATCACATGTATTCCAATTTTATTTTATTTTGTGTGGAAGAAATCCTTTTTTTTTATTTGAGTCGAATTTTTTTTTCATTTCTCTACTTCATCCATAATACTAACGAACCGGTATATGTTGAAGTATGACAACAAGAGAATTATTATTATTATTTAGTAATATATTCAACCTAAAATAATTGGTTGACATGTGTAATCAAATTCTCTTGGCCTATTGAGATAAAGAAATTTCTCAAATTAAGCTAAATATAGCAAAAATTGAAAATGGAAAGAACCCCAAATGTAATGAGGGTTAGACGTACCGACTCATATAAAGCATGTGAAAAGGGACATATATATCATGAGAAAAAAAATAAAAAAAAATTAAAATAAATAAATATATACATATGTATTTTTTTCCCAACAGTAATGACACCAAAGTATAGGTATCAATTGAACATGGGATCAACTAAAAATGTAATTCTAGCTCTCATCATAAATACAATGTAATGTGTGTATCATATTAACAACCAATTTTAACATCAACTTTAATGGCAATAAGAAATTTTCCTAGCCAATTGACTATCTTATTTAGTTGAACTGGATCCAACGTCTGTACTTATGGAATGAAAACAAGAGAATAAATTCTCTAAATAACTTGAGATATATTGGGAGACACGTAATATATATTCACTCTAAAGTACTTGAATTGAATCCCACTTATATTACGTAATAAGGCCACACCACCTGTTAAAACTCTCAAGACCCAAGTGTCTAACTCATAATTGTTTTTCTTTCATTATCTTAAGGAATTTAAACTAGTTGTTGAACTACTTCCTTATAATATGACTACGATGATTGGATCATTGAGCGAAGCATTGTTCAAAATTTGTTTCCAAGATGAAACAAAGTCACAAAAGCTCTATATGTACTGAGAGCTAATCACCTTGTTAAATTCCAAAGAAACCCATGAGAGTGGATATCATATGGAAACTCACAGTGATGAGAATATAATTGATTGCATTTTTTATAGTCACTAAAGTATTTGGAAGGAAACATACTTTAGAGAGACTAATGAGTCAATCTAGTGAAATGTAAATCATTATAGTATTAATTTGGATTATTGATTCCAACGATGAAATGTTGGAAATTGACTCACACATGCTTTGGGCATAACCATAAAGCAACTTTGGTTGTGACATGATGAACATTTTGAAAGGACTCATGCGAACATCACTTTATTTGAGTGAAAAAAAAATGGGAACAATATTGACAGAATGCGAAGTAATTACATATCTCTCAATAAGTGTTTTCTAAAGTACTAGATGCACAACCCCCTCCTCCCTCACATTATGCTTTTAAATAAGAGAGCATATCACTCATTTTTACAAAGTCTTCATTAAAACAGGATTGAGACCATCCTAAGATGCAAATGGTAAAAATGCCATATCACAAAGAAAACAAGGTGAACTTTAGAAAAATATTCATGCAGAATGCGGACCACTAAAGTGACTGATGGATCTGGTGAATGTTTTGAAATAGTTATAGTTCCTAAGAAATTAGGGTTTGAAAACTACTAGCATATACCACACAATGCAAAGTGCAAAGGCTAACCACCCTTGTTAATGCTAGATAATTTACATCAAAAGGACTTGATGAATATTGCATGTTTAATAAGATCAATATATAACATCTTATACCCAATGGTCTCGCAGAGGCTACCATCAAAGGTTACAGATGGTGTCTAAGGAATAGGTTATGCGTACCAACCTGTCTTTTATTGCTTTGGGGATATGCAATATTACACGCATCTTACTTAATTTGTTTTTAGAACCCAATATTAGTCAACCTTTTATGCGTACCAGTTGGTAACTGGATTTAAGCCTGACATTCGTGTTTTTACGCATTTTTGGTTACACTATATATGTGCCATTACGACTCCACATCGTACTATGATGGGTTTTCAAAAATGTTAAGTAGTTATGTTGGAAATGAGTTCCCAACAATTATCCGCATTTATAACTTTTGGCAGGAGATCTCTTACCACTAGATTTGCGGGTTGTCATTTTAATGAGACATTCTTCCCGTCGTTAGGGGGAGATAAGAAAGTATATCTTCTAATGGAACGACATGAATTGTCGTGGTGTGTTCCCATTATGTCTCATGTTGATTCTTGTACTCCACAAATGTAAATGTGAAGTGACAAAGAATAATCGATTTTCAGAATGTACATTGATATCGCTAAAGTGACAATGTCACACATACCAGCTGCAAATATTCCTGCAAGGTTAGAAATCCTCGGTATGGGGTACACCATAGACTAAGGTGTTGCAACTACACTTGGTGGAAGTGTAGTTAAGGCCGTGGCTCCATAAAGGAAAGTGGAGATGCCACTAGGTTCGATCAATACTCACCTAGAAAGGAATTAGATGAGTAAGGCACAACCAAATTTATATCATCAGAAATCATCTCATAAGATTGTCTCTGAATATGTCCATGAATCAAATTGGAGGACGCTCCGAAGTTTTAAATGATTTTAGAGAACAATGAAATCCTGGCGGATTATGAGAATGCACATGAGTCAATGGAAGGATCATGAGTGCAAAGTGATGATATAATCCATAAATAGTTGCTCCTAAAGTAGAGCACAATGAGATCGAACCATGCTTTATTTTGATTAATTTCAAATAAATAGCATATTTGGCCTATACAATCCAGGTATAACTTGGTTCTTTGACAAATGTATAGGTATTTGGTGTGGTAGTGCTAACCAACCAAGTGTAAAGCCTATTGGACATACATGATTAATTTGTCACAAAGGGTAATGAGAAGAAAGCAGTCTCAAAGGATAAAGACTCTCCTTGTGGCGCGAGGTTTCTCACAAAGCCCTGGAATTGTTCTCTTGTAATGAACGTTATAGAGTTCCACTACTTAGTTAGCTTGGTAATTTTCAAAAGGACTTGAAATGCAGCATATGTATGTGGTTGTTACATATCTCTGAAAGAATCAAGAGATAGAAGATATTTACAAAAGTACTTGATAGACTTTTGTTGCCCAAATCAAATGACTCTAAACCACAGAGTGCGTTTACAATTAGATATAACGCTCACTTATAGATTCAAGCAATCAGGCGGATGTGGTATACCCGTCTAAGTGGCTATTTGATTTGGAGGGGATAGACAAGTAAGTTATTTTTCCTTACGTATTCACAAGAAAGTTCCTGATTTGGAATTGTAGCTATTTATGTTGATGTTACAGAAATGATGTGTACTCTTGATATAATAAGAGACCTTAAAAGCTATTTAAAATCCGAATTTGAGATGAAAAATCTAGGGAAAGCTCGATCAAATACTGAGCTTGTGGCATATTATTCCACCAGTTTGCATATGTCTAAAGTTGTCAGGCAATTTAACAAAGACATGCATCCTGATAGCACTCCCATGATTAGTCGAGGTTCAAATGTAAGCAAGTAACCATTTCGTCCAAAGGAATATGACGAAGATGTGTTGGGATATGAAATTCCCATATCTAAGTACAATAGGCGCATTGTTGTACTTAGTATAATAATGTACTCGATAAATTTTTGCATCCTCAAGGAACTTGTTAGCCAGATATAGCTCAGCGCCAACACAATGTCATTGGAATGGTATAGTGAATGGAATCATGTACTTAAAAGTAACCATTGACATAAATTTTGTTTTTTCCCTACAAAGACATTAAAAGGAATGCTAATGGAAGTGCAATCCAAAAGTTGTTGATTATGAAGGAACAATAATCTCTTCTCCAACGAAAGTAATTAGGAGGAGATATGGTAGATTATTTTCTACGTTATTACCAATATTCAATTTCGAAAAATACATGACTAAAGCAACTGTCTGGAACAACTCTGAAAGTAATCGGGGGGAGATGCCGACATCAGGGGGAGGATCCAAGGATATGATGTCGACATATTTTACTTCGAAATTGAAGCTGCGTTGTACTCTTTTTCCCTTCGATCGAGAATAGTTTTTCCCAAAGGGTTTTGTTACTCGACAAGGTTTTTAGTGAGACAACACTAAAAACATCAAGTATGTTGAACTTTGAAGACATAAAGATCGCGTTGATAGTACTAAGAATATATGAATCAAAGAATGAAACATGATATTCTCTTAAGCAACGTAACTTCCAAAATCAACAACATGGTCTTATAAACATTCAAGTCACCAAAGTAAAGTGTGATATACTCCTTTTGACTGCATTAGACTAATGAAAAATGTCTGATATCAGGGGGAGCATCTAATGGTGTGTTGAACTATTTTCCTTCACTGAAGTTGCTTTTTCCCACATGGTTTTGTTACTCGGCAAGGTTTTTAAATGAGACAACAACAAACACCGGGAATGTAATTTCCTAGCTAAGGCTATTGTCTTTCCCACGAGGATTTTCAGCCTTTAGAGTTGTAAGAAACTAGTAAACTTCAACGGAGCAAAGTGATCATCTGCAACGGATCACTTTTACTTGCATCTGTCATGTTGTACTCTTTTCCCTTCGTCAAGGTTTTATCCCACTGGGTTTTCCTTGTCAAGGTTTTAATGAGGCAACATAATTGAATCCAATTATGTTCTAAGTTTACTTAATATCGTACTCTTTTTCTTTAGTTCAGGTTTTGTCCCTTTGGGTTTCCCTGACGAAGTTTTAACGAGGCAATTAAATTAGACTCGTCGGTCTTTGAAGATTGTGTTGCATGTGATGAACTACATGTAAAGTACAAGACCACATGTGAAGTACTACATGTGAAGAGTTGTACCAAGGTTTTATCCCACTGGGTTTTTCCTTGTCAAAGTTTTATTGAGGCAATTGATTTAGACACAAGTCATCAAGGAGAGGAAGACATTTGAAGAACTACATTCGAAGCACTAAATGTGAAGCATTGCTTATGAAGTTCTATTGGACCGCACAAGGGGGAGTGTTGTAGGGCCTACGGCCCATAGATGTGCGGCCCAGCTAGATATCTAGGGTTTCCCTTCTACATGTATATAAAGGACATTGTTCCATGTAACCCTGCTGATGATCAATAAGAAACTTGTCTGTTTCTCTATCATTCTCACCTTTGATTCTCCTGAATCAAAAAGTCGATTTTTTGTGAAGCAAAAAATCTGGACTTCTGACTTCTGCTTCTGACTTCTGCTTCTGGAGAAGCACTTCTGACTTCTACTTCTGCATCCAAACAGGCTATAAAGGATAGCCGCAGAATTTGCAGGATCGTTAGCATACTTGCATGTTGAAGCTTCCATACCCATAATTCACAGAGATGTCAAGTCAAGAAACGTACTCCTAGACAAAGATTACAGAGCAAAAGTTTCGGACTTTGGTGCCTCCACGTTGATTCCTACCGACCAAGATCAGTTAAGTACAGGAGTTCAAGGTACTTTTGGATACTTAAATCCAGAATACATGCGGTCAGAGCAACTAACAGAAAAAAGCGATGTGTACAGCTTCGGCGTTCTGCTTGCAGAATTACTGACAGTGAAGCAGTAATTTGTTTCAAAAGACCCGTCGAAGATAAAAACCTGTCGAGTTATTTCCTATCTTCGATCAGGAAAGGCAGGTTGTGTGCGATTCTTGACAGTAGTTTGGTAAGGAATGAGAGCGAACTGATCAGTAGTGTACATGGGCACCAATAGATCCAACAGATGATGGGTGAACTAGCACAAAAATGCTTAAGAGTCAAGGGAGAAAAGAGGCCTACAATGAAAGAAGTAGCAATGGTGCTACATGGACTAATGAGGTTATCTTCCGATAAACCTGATGTCTTGGATGATGAGGATATAGATGAAGACGACAGTAGAATACGTCTGCACTTGTTAGAATCCTCAGAATTATCTTACACAGATAGCATGACTACGATGGGCGATACCAGCAAAGGCATGTTCGCCTTAGAAACTGAGGGGCGTTAAATTACAAACATATATTTAGAAATAATCAGTAGAAATATTTCCATATTTGTAGAATAAATTCTGCTACTGCTCATTGTAAGGATTGTATTTTAATGTGGAAATAGCCTTCTATATGTCGGACCATGTAAAATACGACTCTATAGGAAGGTTAACTAGTTTCCTTGGCTGGACAATTTTCTAACCTTTTTTCTTTGTTTTGGTTTCCAAATTTGACGTAGTAATTTTAACTAAGAAATCTATAAACTTCTCATTATGAAGTTGTCTAATTTGGTTAACTTAGAATTTTTGGTTCATTATATGTACCTATCTTATTAGTTATTCTTACGGTAAAGAAAAAAAAACACCTCATAAGAGATGATCAGTTCACAAAAAGCAGCTCTCTTTTTCTTTCTCTTCCTCTTCGTATCCCTTGTATTTACACAGGTTACAGCGAAGAGAAATCGCGGGCGCAGCTACAATAATGGTGGTGGTGGTGGTCGCCGTCGCAGTCGCATCTACCATGATGACTATGATAACGGTGGCGACAATGACTTCAAAGGTGTGGCTTTTTTTGCGATTATACTGATCATTGCATTAGTGTTTGTACTAGAGAAAGGGAACTCTCTTGGTGGTCCGAAGCGTGTGCCTGACTTAATACCCGGCCAGCCTCGGAACCCCCATCCTCAGGACAAAGATAACTCGGATTTAGAAAATCCCCATCCTCTACTCTTCTTGATTTGATTTATATAGTTACAAAGATAACTAGTGCGACACATTAGATTTAGAAAATCCTCTTTACAATTCCTAATTGTTGAAGATCATTAAAAAATTACTTATATATTTTTGTACTACTCTTCTTGATTTGATTTATATAGTTATGATTTGTCACCTTTCTCCCACACATATAAAGAATATACCAACCCGTGGTATATGGTCACTGTGCTTCTCAAAAATATTGTGATCATATATAATTTGGATTCTTGGTCAACGTTGAAATGTTTTTTGCTATAAATACGAATTTCATTTGAAACGTGTTGTTTTATTTTAAGTTTAATCTCAATGAGCTTCTTGTAATTTTTGCAAATTTATTTACGAAACATAAATTACTTTTTACATTTCTACGTAACTAATTACTAAGTTCTAAGGGTTCTCTAAGATAATAATCCCTAAAGAAAAACAAATATTACCTTTAGCCATCTCATACGTCCCCACTATCATCGGTGCATCTCCTGTATAACAATAACAATCGGTGAGTGTTAAGTATTTTCTCATGTTTCCTATTATCGGTGTAATCAAAGTATTATTTCTCGGTTGCATATGAAATTGTAAATTATTTCCAACATTCTAAAGGTAATACCTTGCACGATTGTAATATTGTAATATTGTGATATTGTAATTTGTTTGAAGAACATGGGAAAAATACCGTAGAAAACCACCAAAGTTCTTGGTAAGGACTTTAAGAGATGGCCGAGTCTAAAATGCTATTCTTCCTAAATGACCAAAGGTTAGATGGATATGCTTTAGAAAAACGTTCATCGCCGTGGTAATGAAGATAAATTGACCTGGAATAGGAAGAATTATTTGTGCAAGAATCATATTCTTAATTGTCTTGATGATTCCTTGTATGACTTCTATAATGCAAAAGAAGATTTTAATGCTTTTGATTTATCTAGTATCATCTTGACCCTAAGTTCTTTAGAATACAAGATGGATCAAGAAAAATATCATGCACACCATCAAAAGGCATGTTGTTTAAAAAACCTGGACATATGGCTAAAGACCGCAAGGCCCCTTCAAATATGATCCAAAAGTAAGGCAAACCTAGTAGATGATCCTGGATACTTTACGGCATGGTGTCTGATAGACCTTGTCTCTAGTGTGACTAATGTGAGAGACCCTTGATTCGGAGCCACCAAGCATGTCTCAAAATTAGAAATACTTTCTCCTCTTATGCCAGTAGGAGATTATGAGAAATTGTTCATGGGAAACTCTACCACCGCGAAAGTGGAGGGGAAAGGCAAGGTCGAATCAAGTTAACTTCGGGAAAAACTCGCATTGAATGACGTATTTTACGTCCCAGGACATATGCAAAAACCTTATCTCGAGGAAAAGGATTTAAGATTGTTGGGCGAATCTAATATTGTCCTTTCTAGCATGGTGAATTCGTAGGAAAAGGTTATGTTACCGATAACATGATTAACATGACTTTAGTGTATCTGATTTGAAATGAATGTTAATGCATCTTCTTACTTATGTTTGTGACTCTTCACATGTTTGGCATGATAGACTTGGGCATGTTAATCTAAAATCTCTAGAAAGACTTGCTAATTTAGGTTGCATACCAAAAATAAACTTTGATAAAAATCAAAGATGTGAAATCTGTTGAATCTAAATATACAAGAAAACCGTTAATAAAAGGATTGAATCGTAAATTCCTTTGGAACTAATACACTCGGATTTAGGAGATTTGAAATCAACACCAACAAGAAGTGGTAAAAATGGTACATCACTTTTATAGATGATTACTCACGCTATTGTCGAGTTCATCTTCTTAGAAGTAAAGATGAAGCCTTAGAGGCCTTCAAATTTTATAAAATTGAAGTAGAAACCCAAAAAGGAGTTAAAATTAAAACTCTTAGGTCAGATCGTGGCGGTGAGTATGTGATACCCATAGGTGAGTTTTGTAAACATAATGGAATCATTCATGAAACAACTGCACCTATATTCACCGACCTCGAATGGTGTAGTGAAAGAAAAATAGAATACTCATAGATATGGTAAATGCTATGTTGACAAGTTCGAGTTATCTTCAACTTGTGGGGGAAGCTATCCTTTCCTTGCCTATATTTTGAACAGAGTTCCATTTAAAAAATGCGATAAAACTCCTTATGAATTGTGGAATGGTAAACAACCTTCCTATGCATACTTTAAAGGGGGTGTTTGGCCAAGGTGGCCATTCCTCATCCCAAGAAAACTAAATTAGGTCCTAAAACAATTGACTGTTTTTCTTAGGGTATCTCTAAATTGCATACGATCGTCTGACCATAATAACATTGGTGAGAACACCATATTGGAATCTAGAGATGCTTTGTGTTTTATGAACACATTTTTCCTTTAAGGTCTGACGGACCTCGAAAAGGGTCCATGATGACCTCCGGGATGTTCCATCGATTAGTCAAACTCTGACTTTGGAGTATGAGCTTTTTTTTTGACTCTAGCAGTGAAGTCTGAACCCCAAACCTACAAAGAGAGCATGACTTCTCCCGGCTCCTTCCGGGAAGAAGCTCATTAAATGAATGGGAGTCCATTCAAAGAAAATGAAACTTGGGAGCTTGTAGATTTACCTCCTGGTAGTAAATCCATAGGTTGTAAATGGGTGTTCAAAAGGAAACTTAGAACGAGATGGAACTATAGATAAATATAAAGCTAGGTTGGTAGCTAAAGGCTATAAACAACCAGGAAGGATTAGATTTCTTCGATATTATTCACCAATCTCTAGAATCACCTCGATTAGATGTTGATTGCTATAGCTTCAATTTATGATTTGCATATACATCGAGATAGATGTTAAAACCGCATTTTATATGGTGAATTGAATGAAGAAATTTATATGGATCAACTTTGAAGGCTTTATTGTAAAAGGTTGTGAAAACAAAGTATGTTGAACAAATCTCTTTACGGTTTAAAACAAGCACCTAAACAATGGCATGAAAAATTTGATCATGTTATGATAACTAATGGTTTCAAGGTTAATGAATCGATAAATGTGTTTACATTAAATCTGTGGATGATTCTCATGTTATTGTGTGCCTATATGTTGATGATATGCTCATATTAGGCTAACCTTGATATTATTAATAACATTAAAAAGCATGCTTAGAGATAATTTTGACATGAAAGACTTAGGCCCCTCCGTAATCTTATGGATGAAAATCGAAAGACGTCGATGGATATAGTCTTAGTCAATCTCATTATCTTGAAACCGTAAAAGAGATTTAATTATGAAAAATGCTAAACCCGATCTACTCCTTTTGATCCCACTTGTAAACCTAAAAGAACAAGGTAAGGGTATTGATCAACTTGAGTATTCTGAGTAGATTAGAATACTTGCAACCATCCTCTCTTTTAGAGTTTTACGTTAAGAGGGACCTCAAACTATTGCTTAAGTTTTGGGAAGTATCCTTGGAAGGTATTGTGATGCCAATCGGATATCATCGGAGAAGAGTGCAAGTCTACTAGTGGGTACATCTTCTTACTTGGAGGTGCTGCGTCTGTAAGTCCACCAAATGATATAAGCTAAATCCACTATGGAGTCCCTTGGAAAAAGTGGAGAGGAAGTTTTTGTTTTCACAGGAATTCCACTCCGCCTGGAAGCGCAAATAATCTATAACAATGTATACAACTGAAGTCTATACATATGATTTGAAACAACTACTTCCTACTTGTATTATCTCGATAGACTTTGTAAAATCCAAAGATAATCTTATGTCCTTTGGAAGGCTTAACCCGAGAGGTAGTTAAATTTACATCGAGGATAGGACTTAAGCTCATTGATTAAATCACCATGAAGGATACTCAACCTTGTGATTGGATTTCCAAAATCAAGGTTCAATGAGACAACTAATTTATGGTGATATTGGGTAAAGCACTATCTTTGTCCCTCCCTATGGTGTAATCGTATAGTGCTACTGCGAGAATTAAGGATGATCTTTTACGATCTTAATGGGTACCATGGCTTTGATTAAAGGTGTGGCGGGACACTCTTTATGGACTCACCTTTGTGGATGTTGGAAGTGGGGCCGCTTCCTGGAGAATTTGAGCTTCTCTAGAGACATTCATTAAGTCCGGGATTTTAGCCCACGTGCAAAATGGGCAACCGCAAGAGCTTGGCACTGTTTTCTTCGGTTGAGGCATCAAGTGTGGTCGTTATTTTAATCGCATTCATTGTTGGCGGTTCAAGACATTGCGTTCACCGTATCAACAAACGGTTCGGATCCTTGGGACACCTTAGCCTATATTGTTGCCTTATGTTTTCTCGTGTTTTATCGAAATGTTTTATTATTCATGTGGGGGATTGTTAGAAAAAACAATGTTTTAAAAATGCATGGACCATGTTTTGATCCCAAGACCTATTGCTCCCTAGATGTTTTTTCATGTGAATGAATAAAACATTAGTCCCCCATATAGACTAAAACACTTAGAGTTTTAGACTTAAATAGCATTGGTTTAGCCTTAAGATATGGCCCTTTGGGTCTTTAGACCTTTGTGTATGGGGAAAGCCCTAGACTATGGCAAGGTTGCCTAAACCTTATTGCATTTCTTATTGCCTTTCCCGTTCGCGCGGTGCTTCGCCGGACACGTTTCTCCCATTTTATAAAGAATTTTATTCTTTGCCTTCTCGGTTTTGGGTGTGAAGCATCTTTGAAAAAATGTCGTTGTAACACTGTGCACCTCGAGAAGAATCTCAAAAATTTGAATTCCGACAAAACATTTTTTGTATTTTTAATCGGATGCTTTTACTCGTCCATAAAAAGTCGGAATCACTGAATCCCGATTTGATTGGATTCTTGGTCGAACGTTGAAATGTTTTTTGCTAAAATACGAGAGAAGAATTTCATTTGAAACCATACCTTTTAACTCTTCTCTCAAATTCTTCTTCTTCTTTTATTCTTTCAAAAATTTTATTTAAGTTTAAAATAGAGTTCTTAGTTTACGAAACATAAAAAACGAGGTTGTAGCTTAAAAACATAATTTTGTAATACTACTTCTCTGCTTTTACAAAAACATAGTTAGTTTACGAAACATAAATTACTTTTTACATTTCTCTAAACTGGTTGTAGTTTCGATTTATGTTTTTGTTTTCATTATTTGTTAGTTCTAAGGGTTCTCCGTGTATGCTACACATAGAGAACTAACATAGTTGTATCCACGGAGGTAATTTGTTAATTGTTATGGCATCTCGAGGAGGAGTAGCCAATCCTTTAGCTCAGTATCTCATACGTGCCTCTACTAAGTTTTAAATACTATCATCAGTGCATCTCCTAGATAACAATAACACATCGGTGAGTGTTAAAATTTTTCATGTTTCTTGGAGGTTGTTTGTTACTATTATCGAAATCAAAGTATTATTTCTCGAGTATACGAAATTGTAAATTATTTCCAACATTCTAAAGGTAATACCTTGCACGATTGTAATATTGTAATATTGTGATATTGTAATTCTTGAAGAACATGGAAAAAATACCGAGAAAAACCACCAAAGTTCGGTGGTAAGGACTTTAAGAGATGGCAGTCTAAAATGCTATTCTTCCTAAATGACCAAAGGTTAGATGGATATGCTTTAGAAAAACCATCGAGAAAACTTCATCGCATGGTAATGAAGATAAATTGGACAGGTGGAATAGGAAGAATTATTTGTGCAAGAATCATATTCTTAATTGTCTTGATGATTCCTTGTATGACTTCTATAATGCAAAAGAAGATTTTAATGCTTTTGATTTATGGGAAAACATATATCATCTTGAAGGCTTGGAAGTAAATTCTTGATGGCTAAGTTCTTAGAATACAAGATGACTGACTAAAAAGCAATTCTTCAACTCCTCATCGTTCTTGTCAAGGCATGACTTTTGATGAAGCACAAGTATCGCACACTTCCACCTCATGGAGCAAGAGGAGGTCACGACACAAGACTCCGTGGAAATCACTATGGAGCTTGGCAAAAAGATCCGGGTTGGAGGAGCTTATGCAGCTACAAGAGCATGTTCTTAAGCAAAAAAACATGACCTACAAAGCTAATGTTTTGGATGATAAAGTCGCTATGAAAGAAACTCAAGAATCCGACAAAATTGGTAATAGACGTAACGGCGTCGAAACCCGAGGTAACAATTTTAAGCCTAAGGGTGATGTCACTAAGCACACCATCAAAGCGGAAAACCCGGACATATGGCTAAAGACGCAAGGCCCTAAAAGGATCAAATATGATCTCTAAACTAGTAGATGATCCTTGGATACTTTGCGGCATGGTGTCTTGATCTTTCTCCTCTTATGCCATAGTATGGAGGGGAAAGGCCGAATCGAAGTTAACTTCGGGAAAAACTCTCGCATTGAATGACGATTTCGTCCCGATTATATGCAAAAACCTTATCTCGAAACCATCTTACTAGGAAAAGGATTTAAGATTGTTCTTCAATCTAATATTGTTGTCCTTTCTAAGCATGCAATGATTAAGCTTAGTGTATCCGATTTGAAATTGAATGTTAATGCATCTTTCTTACTTATGTTTGTGACTCTTCACATGTTTGGCATGATAGACTTGGGCATGTTAATCTAAAATCTCTAGAAAGACTTGCTAATTTAGGTTGCATACTAAACTTTGATAAAAATCAAAGATGTAAATCTCTAAATATACAAGAAAACCGTTTAATAAAAGTTGAACAAAAGCAGTTCCTTTGGAACTAATACACTCCCGTTAGGAGATTTGAAATCAACACCAACAAGAAGTGGTAAAAATGGTACATCACTTTTATAGATGATTACTCACGCTATCTTCTTAGAAGTAAAGATGAAGCCTTAGAAGTAGAAACCAAAAAGGAGTTAAAATTAAAACTCTTAGGTCGGATCGTGACGGTGAGTATGTGATACCCATAGGTGAGTTTTGTAAACATAATGGAATCATTCATGAAACAACTGCCATATTCACTTAATCAAGAATGGTGTATTAAAGAAAAATAGAACACTCATAGATATGGTAAATGCTATGTTGACAAGTTCTTATCTTCGAACTTGTGGGGGAAGCTATCCTTTACGCTTGCTATATTTTGAACCCAGTTCCATTTAAAAATGATAAAACTCCTTATGAATTGTGGAATGGTAAACAACCTTCCTATGCATACTTTAAAGTGTGGGGGTGTTTGGCCAATTGGCCATTCCTCATCCCAAGAAAACTAAATTAGTCCTAAAACAATTGACTGTTTTCTTAGGGTATCCCAGCATACAATTGCATACGGGTTCTTGGTCATCGATCCCGACCATAATAACATTGGTCGAACACCATATTGGAATCTAGAGATCCTTAAGCTAAAGGCTATAAACAACGGGAAGGATTAGATTTCTTCGATACTTATTCACAGTCTCTAGAATCACACCTCGATTAGGATGTTGATTGCTATAGCTTCAATTTATGATTTGCATATACATCGGATAGATGTTAAAACATTTTTATATGGTGAATTGAATGAAGAAATTTATATGGATCAACCTTCAAGGCTTTATTGTAAAAGGTTGTGAAAACAAAAGTATGCAAGTTGAACAAATCTCTTTACGGTTTTAAAACAAGCACCTAAACAATGGCATGAAAAATTTGATCATGTTATGATAACTAATGGTTTCAAGGTTAATGAATCGATAAATGTGTTTACATTAAATCAGGATGATTCTCATGTTATTGTATGCTATATGTTGATGATATGCTCATATTAGGCTGAACCTTGATATTATTAATAACATTAAAAGCATGCTTAGAGATAATTTTGACATGAAAGACTTAGGCCCTACTTGATGTAATCTTAGGGATGAAAATCGCGAAAGACGTCTTTTCTTAGCGAGATACACTTTCTGAAAGTTACCTTTACAAAGCTTCTTCACCTTGTTGAGAAGGAACTGAATAACTTTGTTTCTATGAGATGATGCACGGAAGTTGGACTCCGAAAACTCCCAGATGTCTCATGGCCCCTATTTTCACCATTTTCTCCTCCCCTTTTTAATTACCACCAATCCAAAACCTATCTAAATACCTCCTTGATCGAGATGGTAGTAATAATGAATCACCACCAATACGTCTAAAATATGCGACGATATCATCCTTCATCCCATATAAATTTGTCCTCCCAGCCAAAACTTCCTGCCTCCGCCCCCGGTCATAGGACAAATATATATCTATTAAGAAATTTTGTGGGGTTTGGAACTGTTGACTAAAACAAGTACGAGACCGAAAAATTGGGAATATGTCCCGTTTTCACTAATTCGTTTGGGGATCTATCCCATAACGGAAAAAAATTAAGATATCTACCCCGGTGAGAGAAAAAATTTGTTAAATTGTTAACAAGCCACATGTGTGGGATTACACATGCGCCAATTTTACATTTGTACCCTTCCGCCAAGAGGAGTTTAGGATTCGACAGCACGCGCTTTTGGTATGTCAGGATTATTCCAATCCTTTTGGATCGTGCGTACATGACATTACCAACTCCCCATGTAGGAGTAATGTAGAGTTTTGACAAATTTCTTGTGTGCTAATTTTGAGAAGCTGGCAACGAATGAACGAAACCTCTAATATGCACAACGACGTTAAATGTCTCACTGTGAAATAGCGAACATCACTGAACATTTGGAACGGTAGAAGGACAAACGGGCCTCATTGATAAGTCCAACGAAGGCCAAATTTTGTTTGGTGTATGACAGTACACATCACCCTATCAAGCCAGAGCAGAAAATACAACATTAAGAACAATTTGAGAACTGGAGTTAAAACTCAACTGTAGAAAAACTGCGATGATTTGGCAACAAAATAAGAAGATTTCATGATTTTTTAAACAAAAGTTCATTAATACAACTGAGATTTCTATATCAAACCAACGATATATAAAAGAAAAGTTCATTTCGCTCAAACGGACGATAGGTTTGTCAAGGTGCCGTCCAATAGGCTCTCTATAATGCGTCACCTCCATGTATTGTGATGTTACATTCTGTAGCACCCTCGGACTACCTATTAGTACATTATTACGTCATAACCAAAATCTGTATTCTGGAGCAGCTTTCGCAACTTTGATGAAGAAAAAACCCCATCGTCTCTGAGATATCAAGTTCTTGTTCCTTTAATCATACATAGTCATCCCCAAAAACACATAAATGAACTTGATTTTCACCATTTCACTCGGTCCATCTCTTTCTTTCTCTTGGTCTCTCGACTTCTCTCTGTCAATCCTTGAGTTTCTCTCGATTTCTTTCTCTACAGAAAAGATGCAAAACCTATTCTCGTATAATCATAAGGGTGAAAATGTAAACTTGACACAAGTATAACACCACACATGTGGTATATAACCAACTAACGGATTTTTCCTCTCACTAGGATAGATATCTTAATTTTTTTCCGTTATGGGATAGATCCCCAAACCAATTAGTGAAAACCGGACATATTCTCAATTTTCCATTCTTTTTTTTTCTTCCTTTTTCATGTCGGTCTTTTCCATGTATAAGCTGAAACTAGTACTAGTAGGGGATACAAGATATTAATCGATCTAACGGTCAGGATCATATAAGATATTTTTATCCTATACGAAAATGACATCAGTCCAACTAATACTGGTATCCTATTTATAGATCGTTGCCTCTTCTTCTTGCTTGTGGAATAGTAGTTGCTGTCTGGGTAGCTTAATTTATTTTGGGTGTTCCTTCATATTGGTGAAATCTTAAAATACAAGCCCTAGCTACAGTGGCGGAACCAAGTTTTTAAAATGAGGGGGGTTAAAAAAAAAGATTTTTTTGCCACACCTAGATCAATGCTGGAAAACACGTATCACTTCACCTTCAAAACGCTAATGAAATAAGACCATATTACGCGAGCAAAACAACACTGCACAGTACAAAAAATTACGCTCCGACAAACACAACTTACATAAATTGTTAGGAACATTAATTCTTGAGTTTTGTAGCACTGTAAGAGCTCTCAAACAGCGACACTTTTGATGTACGTCATGATATGATTATGATAACTTTTAGCCAAATTTTACTTAAACTACTTCACCAATTTTTGATAGAGCTAACTTGCGCGCCTATTTTGTAGTAAATACCAAGAAGTAGATGATGACTACTGCAAAGATTTACCTGTGCATCACTCACCAGTTAGAGCAAAAATCAAAAACATAGCTAACGCTCTGGATGTTACCCTAGGTTTACGGGGCTAAATGTCAAATACATAAGACAAATAGTTTGAAGCATTTAACCAAACACATACTAAGCAGTAAGCACCTCTGTTACTACACAGGAAGGACCAACTCTTCCTCCTTTTTCTCTATTCTTCTTCTTCTTACTTTGCTAATTAGAAAACGTGGTGGACTAAATTTCTTAGCTTGGTGGACTAAACTAACGAGCTCAGTGGACTAAACAGATAAAAAAATTGGACAAAGGCAAATTGACTAACTTAGTGAGGTTTTGTAGGAAAAAGAGGGGCTACAGCTAGGTTTAGTCAACCTGTGCTTCCGCCCCTGCCTAGCTACACATTTGAACATTTTCAAATGCATATCTTTTATTTTGATTGTCGAATAAGTAAATTTATGAAAAAAAGAGCAAATGAGACTACCAGAGGTACACACCTTTTGGCGAATGATAATTTCAGTTTACTCCAACATCTAATTCTTAATATGGAGCACTTAAGCCATATGGAACACTGAAATTTGGGTAAACAAGTTTTTTTTGTTTTTTTGTTTGTTTGTTTTTTGACACGGTAAACTGGGTTAAGGAAACCCAAACCAAAACAGAAAAAGAAGCAGAAACAAAAAAACTAAAAGCAAAAACTATCTACTTGGAGCCTTTTTCTTTCTCACATATACCACTTGGTTCTTGTCAGCCGCCAGGATTTTCTTGAAGTCCGCAGAGAATTCTTCATTCCTCACTTCCTCCCACATGCTCTCAGCCCTTTTACTAGACAAAGAATCAGCTGCTTTGTTAGTCTCTCTAAAACAATGAGATATCTTCCACTGCACAAATCTTTCCTTCAGTTTTTTGACACGTCTCCAAATATGCAGAACATTCCAAGGAGGAGTCATCTCAGGATTATAGAGAATAGTGAAGACAGCCATAGAGTCCACCTACACATGAATTTTGAACAATTCCTTTTGAATAACCATTTTTAAACCTAACTCAACTCCCTGCATCTCATGAGCTAAAACAGAAATAGGCTTACTAGTCCCATGAGCAGCATCCACCACATCCCTTGTATCATCCCTGAGCAGAGCACCAAAACTACCACCATCATCCTTTAAAGAGCCATCAGAATTCAGCATTATTTCATCCTGGTTAGGAAACAACCAAGTGCACTGGATGATCTCGGGATTAATAAAGATACACTCCACCTTCCATTTGTTTAAGAACCATCTAGCCTGAGGATTGTTTTCAACTTTATGAACTTTAGCAGCCATTTTGAACATGATATCTTGCTCAATACATATACCCACCTGATCAGGACAGTTGAATTGAGCCCGAAAAATCCTACCATTTCCCTCTCTCCAGATGTGGTATATAAAGTCAGTGAACATAAGTTTTTTGATAATACTTAAGCATGATGACCCTTTAAAAGTATCACTGCACCATTTGACTACAGCACCCCAGGAATGCATAGGCTCTCTGATATAACCAAGCTTTAGCATAAGTCTTCTCCAAATAAGTACTGAAAAACTACATGTGTGAAAAATGTGATCCTCAGTTTCCACTGCCTCATTACAAAGGATACAAGAAGCATCTTGAATCACACCCAAAGATAGTAATTTGCTTCTTGTTTTAAGTCTCTTCTGAACTACCAACCAAGCTATAAAAGAGTTTCTAGGGATTTGGCCAGAAAACCAAACCAAATCACACCAGTCCAATTTAGGTTGCATCCCATTAAGAGAAGTATAAGTATCTTTCACTGAAAAGACTCCATAAGAGTTGGGTTTCCAAATTCTAAGATCTTTCTCATTGTTATCGAACTCAACAACCTTTAGCTGGTCCACAGTCTCCTTGGAAAAATCTTCCATTAAATCAGGAAAGTTCCATTGACAATCACAAACGAAATCAGAGAAAGTAGAAACTTCAGAAGCACCAATACTTTGTAAGAAACCAGGATCAACCCATTCCACTAGTATTCCTTTAGGATGCCAGTTTTTATAAATGAAATTGGTAGAAGATCCATCTCCCATCACAGTCCCTAAAAATTGTTTGGCTAATTCTCTATGTTCTAAAATCCTTCTCCAACACCAAGAAGAGTCTTGAGGGACAGTTAATTTCCAAAATTCATTATCTTTTATAAGGTTTGCCTTGACCCACTCAGTCCATATATTTTTCTTATCAGAGACAAGGTGCCATATATGTCTCATGTTAGCAATGGAATTTGTAACTTCTATATCTTTAATACCAAGACCCCCTGCTTCATAAGACTGACAAAGATTTTCCCACTTTATAGGGTTAAACTTCTTTCATATATCTGAACCACTCCACAAAAATCTCTTGAATTTGGTATTTATTTTTTTAATAGCTCTTTTGGGTAGAAAAAAACAGGATAACCAGAAGTAAACCATACCACATAAGACATATTTGATGAGTAAAAGTCTTCCAGGAAATGAGAGAGATTTAGTTTTCCAAAACTGAATTCTAAGAGTCATATTTCCAAGTAAAGGAAGGCAATATTTGTAAGAGAGTCTAGTTGTTAACAATGGAACACCCAAGTATTTGATAGGAAACTCACCAGGAGAGCAATCCAGCACTTGCAAAATTTGGTTCATAATAGTATCCTCAACTGGAGAGTGGAATAGAGATGTCTTTTGATTATTAATTTGAAGCACAGAACATTTACTAAAGAAATCCTGTGCACATTTGAGACTAGCATCTGCCTTAACATTTCCTTTGAAAAACACTAGGACATCATCAGCAAAGTTGCGGTGAGTAAGGCTAGTTAGTTTACATCTGGGGTGAAAACCATATTGCTTGAGATGAACCTGGTGCATTAAAGATGAGCTAAGTATCTCCATAACCATAACAAACAAATAAGGATATATGGGACAGCCCTGTCTTAAACATCTAGTAGCTCCAAAGTAACCATATGGTGCACCATTAACTAGAATAGAAAATTTTGCAGTAGTAATGCATTGTGCCACCCACTCAATAAACTTAGGAGGAAAACCCATTCTTTTCATTACAAGAAAAATAGCATCCCAGGAAACAGTATCATAAGCCTTTCTTAAATCAATTTTAAGTGCACATCTAGCAGTACCTTGAACTCTGTGTGATAATTCCTTACTATTTCATGAGCCACCATTATATTATCTTGAATATCCCTTCCAGAAATAAAACCAGATTTATTTAAATCAATAAGACCTTGAAGTACATTTTTCATTCTAAGAGCAAGGATCTTGGTAATGCACTTGTAGATGACATTGCAACAAGATATAGGCCTGAAGTCAGCAACAAGAGAAGGGTTTTCATTTTTTTCCACCAAAGTAATAAAAGTATTATTCACTTCCTTCAGTAACTTGGAACTATGAAAGAAATTCTTAACTGCAGCAACAAAATCATCTCAAACCATCTCCCAACTAGCTTTAAAGAAATGACTTGAGAATCCATCAGGTCCAAGTGCCTTATTTAAGCCAATACAAGAGAGGGAAAATACCACTTCTTCTCTAGTAACATCCTTAATCAAGTCAGGAATATCCATCTGTTGAATACAACTACTAAACTCAATGCTTGAAAACCAATCTTCATTAAAACTACAATCTTCTTGAGGGTTAAACAAAGGAGAATAATAAGTAATACATTCAGCAGCAATATCCTTATCTTCTTCCAATTTCACATTATCAGCAGTATAAAGAGATAAAATAATATTATTAATTCTTCTCACTTTTAAGGAATTATGAAGAAAAAAAAAGTATTTTGATCCCCAACATCCAACCATTTAATTCTAGATTTTTGTTTAGCTTCTGATTCCTCATACTTGATAAGTTTAGAATATTCCTGCACATAAGATCTTTCTCTTCTAGCTAGCTCAGAGTTAAGAGGATCAGTTTGAAGCATAAATTGAGCATAATCTTTATCTTTAAGAATACTATCAGAAAGTTTCTTGAATCTCTTCTTCTTCCAAAGGATGATATCTTGCTTAACTCTATTAAATTTAGAAGAAAATTGAAACATAGGATTACCTCTAACAAGAGCAGCCCAGACCTGTTGAACAATGTTAAGAAACTCCGGTTCTTCAGTTAAGAAATTGAGAAATCTGAAAGGAGGAGGATCATGTCTTCTTTTTTCAAAAATGGAGATAATACAGGGTGAATGATCAGATACACCTGGAACCAAGAATTCAGTAGTGGATAAAATGAAATGATGAATCCAATCAATATTAATTATGGATCTATCAATTTTTGATCTGATAATACTACCATCCATTTGACAATTATTCCAAGTATAGAAACAACCTGTAAAAGGAAGATCAACTAATTGGGAAGCTTGAATGCAATTCTGAAAATCAACAAAATGATGAACCATAACCTCAGCACCACCTATCTTGTCAGAAGGATGAAGAATGGAGTTAAAATCCCCTAAGATTAACCAAGGATTAGTATTAAACTCAGCAAAAGTCTTCAAGGAATTCCATAGATTTCTTCTATTCACATAATAATTCTCCCCATAAACAAAATTAACAATAAAATTTATTTGGGTAGGAATAGTAACTTCCAGAAAAATAGCTTGAGGGTAAATATGAAGAACTAAAGTATTCATAACAGAAGTATCCCAGCCCACCCAAATTCCACCCCCATTAGAAACACAATCATTATCTATAAACTTCCAAGAAAACCTAATATTATTACGAATTCTAACTTTATTAATATCTTGGACATGAGTCTCAAGAATCCCTATCATAGAAAGGGAATTATTATTATTACTAATTAAATTCTTTATTTCAAGATGTTTAACTGGGTCATTGAGACCTCTTATGTTCCAACTACCTAATTTAAACATTATTTAAATTTAGAAAGAGAGGTACCTCTAGCAGATTTCTTAAGATCGGCAATCTTAGGAAGTAAAGTAGAAGCAATTGAAGCAGGTTGCATTACCTTTTTCTGAAAGTGTCCTCTAGCACTGGAAGTTTCATCACTTGCTTGGGAAGTATCATCATCATTCATAAAATTATCTTGAGTATTTTCCTTATTAGAGTCAGGGCTTATCAAATAACTAGCTTCATTCATTTTATCCAATAGTATATTCTTCATAAGAAGACCCCCCTGTTTTTTTAGCTGAATGATAGGAACTTCATTAAGCACATGACTGTCTAAGTTAACATGCATAGTATTAATACTAAGGTCCATCATAACATGTTGATTTGTACTAGTATTTTCTATATTCAACACTTCATCAGAAGTAGGAGCATGTCTCAGTTGGATCCCTTACTCTTTTACCAGACTTTGAAATGCAACCCTCAACATCCACATAATTACTATTCTTATATGGAACCTTATCACCATTCTTTGTCTTAGAGACCCATCCCTCAGCATCCACAGTAATTGTAGTCTTCTTCTGAACCCATTTCTACACAACTTTTTGAACAATTTTTACTTGTTTAGGACAATTAGACTGGGTATGAATAAACATTGCACAATCAGTACACCTAGGAGGTTTCCAAGAGTAATCCATTTTGATTTCTACTTTATCCTTACCCCCAAGAGTAAAAGTAAAAGTAAAAGTAAAAGAGTCAGGAAATTCGCAATCAACACCTACTTCAACACAAATCCTAGCATAACTCATTCTGGTTTTATGTAATGTTTGAGTATCCATCATAAGAAGTTTCCCGAGAAAACTGGCAAACATACTCAGGACCTTGTTATTCCACATAAACAAAGAAACATTTTTAAAATTCATCTAAACTGGAAGGAATTTCAATTCTGCAATTTCCTGTTTAACCTTCCTAGACCAAGGTTTGATAATAAACAATTTATTTGAAATAAGCATTGACCCTGTCTCCAAAGCATGGGTTTTATCTTCAGCAAATTGAAAATCAAATATAAACATGCTCTCATAATGAATAATCATTTGAATATTACCTTTGGGTTTCCATGCATGATGTATACCGCATTACGAACCCAATTGAAAGGTAATCATCTACCCATAAAAGCTCCAATAACTTTATCTTCACATTGACGAATATCCTCACCAAAAACTTCATAAGGAATATCCATCGATTTCTTACCATCAAGCACTGTGTTAGAGCATTGCTCGGTCGAACTCGCATGTGTTGCTATCTCAAGCATGTTTGTCAATATTAGTGATCAAAACTATATGTCTTGATTTCTAGTTTACTTATGACTAAGTCTCGGTCTAGGATAGTTAAGTATAGTTGATCTCCATACTCCATGGCGATTATCTTACGAAGACAAAGAACTACTCAAGGAACAAGTGGAACTTCATCCGACTAAAAGGTATGTGGAGACTTGAACTTATCTGTCACTCAAAAGTCTATCCACTTTATCTCCTACTCTTGAGACAAAAGTCGTATAAGTATGATAGTTTTCATACATACACACGTTTGCTATTTTGAGCCGAGTTTACTCGCCTATATTTTTCTCGAAATATGTGTTGGTAAGCTTTTGCTTTACCCATTTTTATCTTTACCCGTGAGGAAAGTCATGATGTTCAATCTTCAAAATATCTTTGATGATGATAGTCGTGAATAACGATTGTCATAACATTACAGAAGAATGTTTCAATGATTGATATATAGAGTTGAGAATATGCAACCAACTATGGATATAAGCATATATAGTATGTTCGCACATTAGTGTATAAATCCATGAGCTGGAAACCAAGTGCATTCATATGTGTGCATGCGGTATTGGTGAAGGAGACATGTTGGGTACGCGTACCAGCGGAAGTTTTCGAACCGATAATTTCTGCCGAGTTTGTAAGTTTGCAAACTGTTAAACTAGTTACCTTAGGTACGCGTACCCACGGAAGTTTTCGAACCAAAAATTTCTGCTGAGTTTGTAAAATCAAATCCAATATCTATGGTACATGTACCCGTACACGTACCCAAGATGGTTATATCTCTCAAATCAGAAGTTCATGAACTTAAACAATAAATTAATAAGGAATGCAAAACCGTGGGTATATTTTTCATGAATTGATTCGAGTGAATCAAACCGATTTTGTTTCAATTGTTTCTATGTATAAAGATTTAAGTAATTGAACAACTCTTCAACTAGTTCTTATGAGTCATTTGAACTAGTTATGAGAAAGATGAATACGGTTAATATGAAAGTGCTCATATGGCTAACCATTGGTTAACTATTTGTGAACCAACCAAATGTACATGTTTAGGTACGGTTACTCAAACCTAAATGAAATACATTTCATTTGTGTATGTGACAAGCTAAGTCTCGATCTAACGATTGAAAGATATTAGCTTGGATAAATCATGTTTTTCATCTAACGGTGAATATTGAATGCTTTGTTACCAAGGTAACTTAGATTGCAAACCCTGATTTGAAAACTATATAAAGGAGACATCTAGCAACTGAAAAAACTAATCCCCACACCTCATGTGTGATACTAGTTGGTTTTGCTAGAGTCGATTCTCTTTAACCGTAGGTTTCTTCCCGAGACCCTGTCGGTTAACGACTTAAAGACTTCATTGGGATTGTGAAGCCAGACGAAACTACTTCTCTTGTAGTTGAGCGATCTGATATTTTCATTTTCTATAGTACAAGTTCAATTGAAAAATTAACTTGAGATTATATCTGTGATAGGGTAAGATAAAAATAAATCACAAACATCTTCGTCTCATCGTTTGTGATTCCGCAATATCTTGTTTCTCTACCATACGATAAAGATTATTGTGAGGTGATTGATAATTCTAGGTTGTTCTTCGGGAATATAAGTCTGGGTTATCGATTGGTTCCTGTTCACCTTGATTTTTATCAAAAGACAAAACAAACTTGTAGGCTTATCTGTAGGAGATAGATCTATCTAACATCGTAGACTTTTATGTGTGATAGAGATTTTTTTTTCAAGTCTTCGACTTTGGGTCGTAGCAATTCTTGGTTGTGGGTAAGATCATCTAAGGGGATCAAGTGCGTAGCATCCTGCTGGGATCAGAGACGTAAGGATCACAATTGTACCTTGAATCATTGTGAGATTGATTAGGGTTCAACTACAGTCCAGATCGAAGTTAGTTTGTAGTAGGATAGTATCTGTAGCAGTTTAATACAATATGGTGTTCAATTTGGACTAGGTCCCGGGGTTATTTTGCATTTGCAGTTTCCTCGTTAACAAAACTTCTGGTGTCTGTGTTATTTCTATTCCGCATTATATTTTGTTATATAATTGAAATATCACAGGTTGTGTGTTGTATCGATCAATTATGAAATCCAACCTTTGGTTGTTGATTGGAATTTGATTGATCCTTTATATATCGGTCTTTGGAACCATCTAAGTTTATATCTCTAGTATTTGATAAAGACTCACATATTTCTATTTGTTTGAGTATAGATCAAATCGGGAGATAGAGATATTAACTCCTTGATATACCTTTTATTAAGATTGAGTCTGACTGTCTAATTGATTCTCTTAAAAGTATATTAGATTTAGTCCATACATATTGATAATCAAAATATTGGGTGAGGATGTTATACCCTTGCATTTTTAATTGGTATCAGAGCAGGCAAACACGTTAAAGACCTTATAAGTCTGTGTTTGTAGCAATCTGATTATGGACATGTTTATCTCTAATAACGTACAAGTTTAGAAATTACCAGATGATTCTGAAAGTTAAAACCCTAATCTACAAGTTTGTTTTGATTTCACTACTTTTTATTTGGTAATTGTTCAAAACAAACACAAGATTTCCAAAACTTTGATTTACATCTAAATGGAAATCGATTCGGTGTTTTGTGAAAACAAAAGATAGAAAAATATCAACCGTGTTGTTGTATCTTTTGAAGAGAACTTTGTTCTGCCAAAAGCTTTTCGAGAATAACTTCTAAAGATAATTTGTGTTCTGCTAGAAGTTATACGAGAAGAATTCCTAAAGAGAATCGGTGTTCTTCTAGGAGTTCTATTAGTGTTGAATCAGGTATTACATCTAGTATGAATTGGTAGTACGAAATTGGTATAACATCTTATAATCAGTGTATTTATTTTTGACTAGGTCCCGATGTTTTTCTGCATTTGCGATTTCCTTGTTAACAAAATTTCTGGTATTTGTGTTATTTCGTTTCCTCATTATATTGTTTATCTTTATAATTGAAATATCTTAGGTTGTGCGTAAGTTCAATCTATTGTGAATCCAACCTTTGGGTTGTTGATTAAATTGGTTAACACTTGGATATTGGTTTTTTATACCGTCCAAGTTATTTCTTATATTCAATTGGGCTCGCGAATTCCTATTTGTTTGATTGCGGATTGAATTAAGAAATTGAGATATAACTCTTTGATATACTTTTCTTAAGATTGAGTCTGACTGTCTAGTTGATTCTCTTGAAAGTATATTGGATTTAGTCCATACATATTTCCAAACGAATTATTATGTGTGGTTGTTAGACCCCCGCTTTTTCAGGATATTCAGCTCACGAACCACAATAGTGATGATGAGGATAGAATCATCTGGAGCTTGTCCAACAAATGAGATTTCACTATCAAATTTTTATGTAACAACCAGATCTCTGACAAGTATGCTAATGATTCCTCCATTACCCCTTGTGGTGATATATGGAAACTGGATACCTCTCGAACTATCAATCTCTTCATTTGGAAGTGTACTCATGGCATACTCCCAACCAATGCTAAGACTACCAGCATTCTTCATTATATATATCATATCTGCAAAATATGTAACTGTGCCCAGGAGGATATTACTCATGCACTAATTTCTTGTCATGCTACCACAGCAGTATGGAATCTCTGGATATAACTTTTTGGTATACATCACTGTATTTTTGTGAATACCTCCTCCTTTCATGATTGGATTAATAAATGTGCAAAATCATATCTACAAAATCTATAACTGTGCTCAAGAGGATATTACTCATGCACTAATGTCTTGTCATGCTATCACAACAGGATGGAATCTCTGGATGCAACTTTTTCGTATACATCACCATATGTTTGTAAATACCTCCTTCTTTCATGATTGGATTAATAAATGTGGTTCAAGCCAAATACTCTCCTAGCTAGATGGAATGCCAATCTAGCCACTATTTGTTTTTTTATCAGGAAAGCTAAATGTGACTTTGTTTTCACAAATATAACTCCTAATGCTAATACTACTACTAGCAAGATAACTCAGCATATTTTTTCCTTTAACAGAGTGATGCACAATCCAAGGAACATTCTCAATAATCTTTATTATCAAAGGAAACATAATGACAGGATTGACAAGATTATAAAAATCCATAAAGATAAATTTGGGGTCACTATTAGAATCAGTACCACGGAAGTGTTCTTGCATGATGCTAATGATGATATCTTTCTTTACACTAACTTTGCTTTGATTTCCTTGTCTTCTTCAGGGAAATGCATGAGAGAAAGGAATTACAAAGACAGTACCTCTGGAATCAATAAAGCTTCAAGAGGAGCTAATCTAGCTCTGGAATGGGGTAAGGAGCTTCGCAAAGCCAACATCAACTTTGAATCTCAATACGACGCTAATCTTCAAGCAATACGGAAGGTCTATCAAAAAGAGGCTCAAGGAAGATTTCACCTAGGATTCCACCAGATGTAGGGAGGAAATTTTGATGCAACTGATTTTGTCCTAGGAAACTTGGTGAAACTTTCAGCAGTTAGATTAGTGAAACTTTTTATTCAGCGTTTACATCTTGAAAACTTCAACTGCAATGGACCAAACCTCCAATAATTACTCACTACTCTTAAGTCTTTTGATGTATAGGATATTACTCTAAACCAAACTATTATGTATCATAATGAGGTTATTCGGCTTAGTGTTATGCATGGGACATCAGAAGGACGAATTGTGACCTTGGGTTTGATACTCGGTTTGAACAACTACTCTGTTTTCTTACAAAAAAATAAAAAATAAAATCATTAATTTGTTGGTATTTCTCACACACGTTAAAAGAATCACTTAAATGATTGTTTTTTTCTAAATCACCTCGTCCCCAAACGCGTGTTGTTTATCCCAACAACTATTGCATGTGGAATTAGATTTATGTATGTATCCTAGTTAATTTTGAAACTAAAAATGAGAAAAACAATTTTGAAAAATAAAAATAAATCAGGATCACAAGATGGTAGTCATGTCACCTTAAATGGTACATATTTTAAGACCTTGAACCCTAACATTGAACGTGTTCTAATTTTTATGCAACCACTTGTAAAACAAAGTAATAGTTTGTGGTTAAGAAAAAAAAAAATCATTATTCAACGAGGCTCCTTATGAGCCATCTTGATTTGGTTTCAATATACTGGTACATGGTCTAGCTTCTTATTATGATCATATATAATTGCTGACTAATCATATGTGTTGTGCATCTCAACGGTTTCTTGTGTAAATTAATACTCGTATACTAATTAGGAAACAACAATAATCCCTAAAGAGGTGTCACTATAGTATAGTGGTATAGTCATTGGATGATGATACCGGTGACCTGAGTTCGAAACTCGCCAGCACCAAATTTTTTACCGATCAAAATCAACAAAATAAAATCCTTAAAGAAAAACAACCTCGATCCCCACCCATGAGCCAAAGGATAGTCAAGGGAATGCAACATACTCAAGGTGGTACAGATAGTGAAGGGAGTAAAACATACTCGAGGTGGTAAACTGATCTTTTGATACTCTAATAGACTTTGGTGGCCTTCTCCAGCTCCTTCAATCTAGTTACAACTTCCATGAAACAAAACATTTCGGTCTTTAGTCAAATATATACTAAGAATTTCTTGGAATAGAGCAGTGAAGTAAATACATTTTTTTCTTCTTTTTTCCTGTTTGTTTTAGTACAATCCTAATGGAAGTAAATACATTTTTTTCTTCTTTTTTCCTGTTTGTTTTAGTACAATCCTAATGGTGTAATAACGTTTGATGAACTTTGTTGTAGTTTGTAAGCTGGCAGAGCAGACAAAGTGCGTGGGAGAAAAGAGACAACGCGCAAGAAGACAAGGCGGGGAGAAGATGCACATAATGTCGCTTACGAAGAAATGGTTATAAATATGCTTCTTCTCCCAAAACAGACCGACCGGGTCGAGACCCGGGTAATCAGTTCATTTCCATCTTCCATTTTTATCATGTTCTAAATTTATTTGCTAGAGTTTAGATGAAGCTCTAGGATATGTCATTCATACTTTGTGAGTTGTTCTTGAATGTTTGAAATTGTTTAAGATATAATTTAATCAAGTTTGTCAATATTTTTGCTCTCTAATGTATGCCATGTATCCATTGTAGTTAGAATATCACTATGTTGATTATGAACCATGCTTAAAAATATTATTGGATCCTTAGATTAGTTGTGTCAGAACTAGACAGTTAATGCTTTGGAGAAATATTTTAGTTGTGATTAATTTATCCATTGGAGAAACACCTCAGATACAAGGTAAACTTGAATCTGCTATAAGGACAAGAATAACATCATAAATTAAATGCATATTGTAGGTTAGTAGTGGATTTGAAAGCTCTAGTATCCTCATTCTTCGTGTTTACACCTTGTGTTATTTGCATCTTTTACTTCTAATATTTACTTTTATTATTTCAGTCACTTGAAAATCATCTCGTCGTATCGACAAAACAAACTCCTTTGGTTACTTTTATTTGAATCAGTTTAGTAATATTTTGGAATCACTTCTACACCCACCGAGTCTCTGTGGGATCGACCTGTATTTGCCCTGTCTACATTAGACGCTGTGCACTTGCAGTTTATACATAGTAGTAGGTAACTTTTCCGAGCCTACCATTTGTACTGTAGCAAAGGAACTGTTCACTGTACACTCTTGTTATTTTTGTTCTTCTTTACGTTTTTGTTGTTTTTGTCCTTTCCTTGCAGAATTTGGAACGAAAGAAAATTTACCAAAGCTTTTGGTAAATATTTAAAAGACTTTTTCTTACATAAAAAAAAAAAAAAGAGTTTATTTTATTTATTTTATTTTTAGATTGTATTAGGATTTATACTTGTAATTTTCTTTTCTTTGCATTTTATCTTCTTGGACTTTGGACTTTGGACTTTCTATTTTTATTTTTAAACCAAGACGGAAGGGTAGTTTTACAATATCACCTCATTTCGGGTTCGCTCATGACATAGGAGTCGTGGCCCGAGTCGCAAACAACGGTTCATCCCCTCCTGTACGGAGGTAAATTTGTCGAAACACTCGTGAATCCCATGTTAGAAGGATACTGATCTTCGCCTGCATATATGTTGAGGACTTGAATACGGCTGCTTTTATTTTCCTAGTAAAGGGCAAGAACTGGCCATATAAGATAAGGGTTCGGATTTCATCACTGTACCTAACGCGGGACCTAAGCTTTAAAATTTGAAATAGAACGAGACCTCTTAAGGACAGTCCTTCTCGAAAATATTGGTTACTCTTTAAGCATACCTCGAAGTTCATAATAGTTTCTCAAAATTGAATGCGTGATTTTGGAATGCGGTGAGGCCTTGGGTATCAAAGCTCATGTAGCTTCCCTCGCCTATTCAATTTACTTAAACTCGCATGAATTTTATTTCTATCTTTTCCACAATTTATATGGGCTGATACCATTACTACTAGGATATACCATTTAGTCAATCTAATAGTTAGAATCGCTTAAGATCTTTTTACCTTATGCGGAATGGTATTATCCAGATAATATTGGTATCCCTTTACAAATCATGGTCATTATTACTTCTTGTTTATGTGATAGTAGTTGTTGTCTACCTAGCTTATTGTTTTCAGGAAGTTCAATCTATAAAATCATACAAAAATGTAGAGATCCATATAACAATAAATGTACGTATTTATATTTGTGAAACCATAACATAAGTCTAAAATATAAGCCCAGCCTAAAATACAAGCCCATCCACTAGGATTAGAATATTCTCAAATCCGAATTAATTAATTGATAATATGATTTCAAAAAAATTTCCTCTGTTGTGGTTAAAAGTTGTTAGAGCTTCTGGTCCCATTTGAGAATTTTACGCCAATAGGAATCTTTTGTTTTTTCCCACCACCAATTTTGGGAATTTTCAACCCCATTTCTCCTTTTTTACTGCCTCACGTTTCTGCTAAACCATATTTGAATTTGATTCGCACAATTTTAATTCCTTTTAGGTTTTCCTAAATATATCAATCTCACGAAAAGAAAACAACCGCTACTGCTTTTCGGCAACCCTAAATCATGAAAAACCTTTGCAGAATAAGTCGACGAAATCAATCGAACTCATCTTCCTAAATATCTAAGGAAAATCTCTGTGAATATTTTGTCCCAACAATTAGTTTTTCTGTAATCCTATTTTTATTGATCTATTGACCAGGATTATAGATCAACTTGAATCCGATGATCTGTTTGATCTATTTGTCTACACATGTAATATTAGTCTATTTGTTATTTGCTTTTGAATATTTTTTGTGTAATTGTTTCACTGATATTTTGTTGTTGTTTTTGTAGGATCAGAATATCGCCACAATAATACTCACACGAAATTTATAAACAACATTTCTGCGAGCTCTTCAATAACACACTGCGAGCGTCGCGGAGTAACTCAAAGAATGACATAACAGATGATGGTAGCGGAAACACGAGAAGAGCATGACGATGCTGCGAAGATTAGAGTATCTGCGAAAGAAGACATTATAATTACTGCGAGCATATCGCGAGTCAGATCCGAAATTAAAGGATAACTTAGCTGTCATCCACTATGTAATTTCCTATATAAAGAGTTGAACAAGTGTAAGGAAGGAGATATCAATTTTGAGAGTGTTGATAAAGCTTTGAGGAGAGAGAAAGTTTAAGAGAGCGGTTGTATTCTTGATTTCTTCCATTTCTTGTAAAATTTCTGAGAATTAATCAATAAAAGTGTTGTTCTTAATCTTCAAATATGTATTGATTCTTATGAATTCTTGTGAGGGGTGTAGAGTAGGATTTCCTGCAACTACATAATGGCGCTAGAAACAGGGATTGAAAGTTGAAAATTATAGAAAAAGCAAGATTAAAGATCAGTATTCAAGTTAAGAAGAGGATCGATCAAGTCAGTGAAATAATTGAAGGAAAAATTATTAAATGCAAGAAGAATTACAGGAAGTTGGAGTGCAATACGATAACAAAAACGATGATCAACCAATTCCCATACAAAGAAAATTTTGACGGTGGAGAAAGTATCACCTCTGAAGGATTAGGAAAAACAGAAAATCACGTTCACATCAGAAGAAATACCAAGAGAAAATTTGGATCATACATATCCTTTGGTAATCACAGTATCCACTATACGAATGAACAAGGAAAAATGAACAAGATCTGCGGAAGAAAGGGCTGTGAATAAAACTTTGGTGGATACAGGAAGTTCTGTAGATATAATATTTTATCATGGATTTAAGAAAATAGGATACAAGGATGAAGAGATGTCTTGTCCAGCATATCATATTCATGTCTTTGTAAAATCTATAACAAAACCTAAAGGCGAAATAGTGGTACGAAATCCTCTATGAGAGATTGAAACACAAGTAACATTATGTGTGGTAGATATGGAGTCACCATATAACATGCTATTGGGGCGACCATGGATACACGCAATCAAGGTTGTAGCATCAACATTACATTAATGCATCAAATTTCCTATGCCCAGTGGAGTTGGAGAAATTAGAAGAGATACTAATCATGCGATACTGTGTTATCAAATCGAAGTGAGGAATTACGAAGGGCGTGCAAAGCTGCGAAAAGCTCGCAGAAAAATGGCAAGAGAAACAAAGAAAGAAGAAGAATTTAAAGTTTACATGATAAGATAAAAAGAAGGAAAAGGAATACCCAACGAAATTTCGCAAGAAGGAGATAAACCTGCGAAAGTTATGAAAACATCAACACCAATGGGGGAACCTGAGGCCAGTTACATCGCAGCAGAACCAACAAAGGAAGTAAATATTGGGAGTAAAGAAGAACCTAAGATGCTGAAAATTGGAACGAAGATGGATGCAGATGAGGAAGAGTGAACCGTAAACCTCTTGCGAGAATATAAAGACATCTTCGCGTGGAGTATGGATGAGATGCCTGGAATAGACCCGTCAGTTGCATGTCATAAGTTAGAAATTAACAAGGATGTAAGACCGTTTAAACAAAGGATAAGAAAAATCGCAACAACATACCATTCCCAAATAGAAGAAGAATTACAAAAAATTCTTGATGCAGGAATTATAAGGAAGGCAAAGTACCCGGAATGGATTGCAAATATGGTGGTGGTTCTAAAGAAAAATAAAGGGATAAAAATTTGTATAGACTTTACTGACTTAAACAAAGCTTGTCCTAAAGATATCTTTCCATTACCAGATATTCCTCAAATGGTCGAATCAGCAGCGGGAAATAATAGAATATCTTCATTATATGGGTATAAAGGGTATAATCAGATTCCTCTCGCTGAAGAAGATCAGGAGCACACCGCGTTCTTTGCTCCAAGAGGGTTATATTGTTATACAAAGATGCCCTTCGGTTTGCGAAATGCTTGTGCAACATATCAAAGAATTGTGGAGAAAGTATTTGCGAAGTGGATCCATAAAACATTAGAGGTATATGTACATGACATGTTAATCAAGAGTAAAGAATCTAAAAACCATGTGCAGGACTTGAAGGAGATTTTCGATCAAATGCGACATTTTAACAACAAGGTGAATCCCGAAAAGTGTACTTTTGGAGTGGCTTCAGGAAAGAAAATTGGGGTATATTGTGTCAAAATAAGGAATACAAGTTAATCCAGATAAAGTTCAAGCAATTCACAACATGCCAACACCAGCAACAGTAAAAGATGTGCAGAAGTTGAATGGGCTTTTGGCTTCGCTAAGAAGATTCATCTCGCGATCATCAGACAAATGCAAGCATTTCTTCAATATACTCAAGAAGGGAACAAAGTTCATGTGGATAGATGAATGTGAAAAGGCTTTTCAAGGAATTAAAGAACATTTAATGAACATATCTATCTTACAGAAACCGAATCCAGTAGAAGAATTATTGATCTACCTTGCGACAACTTCGTACGCATTAAGCGCAGTGTTACTGCGAGTGGATGCAGGAATAGAAAAACCAATTTATTACATTAGCAAAACATTTAATACCGCAGAGAAAAATTACTCAAAGATTGAGAAGCTAATTCTGGCATTGGTTTATGCAACTTTTAAACTTCGCATCTATTTTCAAGCACATAGAGTAAAAGTATTAACAAAGGTGCCAATTGAGTCAGTAATGTAGAATTCAAAAAGATCAGGCAGAGTTCAGAGATGGAATGCACAAGTAGGGCACTTAGAAATCAAATATAAAATTTTATCTTCACCAAAATCACAAGTTGTAGCAGATTTCTTAGCAGAGTTTCCTCTAGAAGATGATGAAGTTGTAGAAGAGATGATGGATGTAGAAGAAGAACATGGAGACCTAAGAGATCTGTTAACAGAACCCAACAGGTGGGAAATATTAGTGGATGGGTCATCAAACGGTGAAGGTAATAGAGTTGGAGTTGTCTTTATCTCGCCAGAAGGAGAAAAAATGGCTTTTTCATTTAGATTGGAATTTGCATCCACTAATAATGAGACGGAATATGAAGATGTAATACATGCTCTAAAATTCGCAATAGAAATGAAGTTAGATAATGATAGAATTACCAGTGATTCGTAATTGGTTATTCGCCAAATCAAAGGAGAATACACAACAAATGAACCATCTTTGAAGAAATACAAGAAACTTGTTGAAGAGCTGTCAGCAAAAATTCCAAAAATAAAATGGAGACGTATATCAAGAAAAGATAACACACTCGCATATGATTTTTCTTTCATATCTAGCATGATGATAAATCCAGCTGTGAGATGCATAAAATTAAGACACTTGTATCACCCTCAATCAATAAGGAAGAAGAAGAAGAAGCAGATGTAATGATAATAGAAAGTTGCGAAGAAGAAGCAAGGGGCAATATTGCAGATTAGCGAGCAGAATTTCATGCATATTTGGTAAGAGGAGAAACACCAAGAAATACATTAGAAGCACACAAGTTAAAAAGTCATGCAACAAATTATGAATTAAGAGATGGAGTATTATATCGCAAATCTTTTAATGGGCCATCACTTAGATGCTTGACACGGGAAGAAGGAGAAAAGGTGTTAAAAATGTTGCATAGTGGAGACGCTGGTAATCATAGAGGGGGAATATCTTTGGCATACAGAACAAAAATACAAGGCTATTACTGGCCATATATGCATGAGGATGCGAAGCAATTATCAAGACGTTGCGAAAATTGTCAGCGATATGGAAAGAAGATACATGCACCAGGGGCACTATTATCATCTTCAACAAGTGTGTGGCCTTTTGGAAAATGGGGGTTGGATATTGTAGGACCATTTGTACCCGGTTCTGGACAAAGAAGATATTTGATTGTCGCTATAGATTATTTCACAAAGTGGGGAGAAGTAAAGGTTGTATAGCACATTCGCAATAAAGATATTTTTACATTCATATTTGAAAATATAATTTGCATATTTGGAATTCCTGCACAGTTGGTATCTGATAATGGAAAGAAATTTGAAGGACAAAACATATAAATGCTACTTAATGCGTTTAAGATTAAATGTGGAAAATCAACACCTCTTTATCCACAAGCAAATGGGAAGGCAGAGGCAACCAATAAAACAATCGCAGATATACTAAAGAAAAATTTAGAGGGACACCACAGGGCATGGTGTGAACAAGTGCATAATGCAATATGGGCCTAAAATACAACTAGGAGAGAAGTCACTGGGATGTCACCTTTTTTTCTAACATATGGTGTCGAAGCAGTACTACCAATAGAAGTTACTATCCCTACAACAAAATGAGAGGCTTGGGAAAAGAATCTTAGTTCTGGTATGATTCTAAGTAAACTTGATGAATTAGAATAGAATAGAGAAAAATCTTTACAACACATGGAAAATTATCAGTGGAGGTTGGCTCGTGAGTATAACAAACGTGTCAAAGAACGTGAATTCCAACCATGTGATTTAGTGCTGCGAGAAACACCAGGTTACCAGCGAGAAAATGGTGGAAAGTTGGCGAGAAAATGGGATGTACCATATATTATTAAAGACATAGTTGGAATAGGGGAATATAAATTGACGGATCCGGAGGGTAGAGACATTGGTCAAAGACTTGATAGACCATGGAACAGACTATATCGAAAAATATATTACCAGTAACAAATTCCGAAAAAGGTTAGATGATGATATCATATATGATGTAGCAAAGAAGAAATAAATAAAACAAATTTTTATCACAGCTGCGAGATTATTCAAGATTACAGAAAACTAAAAACAAGAAATAGCGATATTCGCAAGAGAAATATTAGAATGGGACGAACCTTTATGGCGTACACCCTAGTTCGCGGATAAAATTTCGCAAGACGCAAATGTAAGACCTAACGTACGTTATATAAGGGGGTATCTCTTTTCATGGATCAGGGATAAGGTTATACCGCGGCTGGAACCTGAATCATGGAGATTTGGGGTCAATGAAGCCCATCCGGGGGAGGTACCTTGGATTTTCAATCTGAACTTTTGATTTAGGTTGGACGACTGAGGGCCTCTTCCAAGGAGTGCATAGTATGATCAAGGCGCCGAGGTACACGATTGAGCCAAGAGTACCTGTGGCGTTTGAAGCGTCTCGGCCATTCTTGGCAAGTCTTGGCTACGATGCTCTCGGCCCGAAGAAAACCCCACTTAGGGTGCAGTCTCGTAACCATGAGCCACATAGGCAAAAGGGATAAGAGGCTGTGAAAACAACTGGTTGTTGCTAAGACTGGATGGGAGAATCTAGTCTTGTATGGACGATGCATATCTCCTTGAAGGGGAAACCAGTGGGAAGATAAGGGCGGCACCCTCCATTAGGGAGCTGATAAGTGTCTTAAGACGCAAATGTCATGAGGATTTTTACTCACAGGAGTATCAAGACTTATCATATTTGTGCAATAAATATACAGAGGCAAAAATCCATGAGAAAAATATAAGATGAGATTAATGGGTTTTTACATGAAAGTGTAAAGACGTCCTGCGATTTCATCACAATACGGCAATGTCATGGGGCTTTGTTTTCGCAAGAAAACTTAGACCTGTCATATTTTCACAGAGAAATTGACAAAGCAAGGATAAGGCAATATCAATGGGTTTTTACATACAAGTGTAAGAACGTCCTGCGATTTTGTCGCAAAAACAAAAATTGGCAAAATAAGACCTTTAACTAGGAAGGAAAAATAAGACCAACAGAATAATCATAAACATTAACTAATTTTTTTAAATGCAAATAAACTTTGTTTATCGCAAGAAAGATACTGAGAGGCAAGTATGAGAATTGATAAACATAACATCATTATCTTTCTCGCAAGAACATTATTATCTTTCTCGCAAGCACAACTGAATTCAACAAATAGTGTAAAGTACATCATTCACAAGAAAATATAAGAGATAACTTAATAAAATAAAGATAAAATTCATCATTTAGTGTTAACTTCACCAACTCCGTTGTCTTTACCAGAGTTATCATCTTTGCCAGTTATATTATCTTCACTAACATTCCTCTCATTCTGATTAATTCTAGCTTCTTCTTCGCCAGACTTATCACCAACAATTGTTCTATCATCGGTAACAGCTTTTTCGGGAAGGATTTCTTCATTGTCCACCTGGTCTTCTTGAGAATGGTTTTCTTCGCCACTTTCACAATCGAAATCACTATCACCAGCACGAGTAACTTCATCATAACCTACTTCCATAGGTTTGATTGATATATGAGGAAGAGAGTTGGATAGCAAGATATCATTTACTAGAACTTGTGCAGCAAGATGAACTTGACGAAGATTAGCTTTATCACGGTTTCTAATCTCCATATTTTTAAAATATTCAAGGTAGTCATATTTCCTTTTCTGCTAGATCGCGAGAGTAAGTAAGATGAGCAGTAAGAACTCCATTTTCTTTGCGAACCTTATCAAGATCAGCACTCAAAGCATAGATGGTAGAATGAAGCTTTTCCTCAGATGCTGCGAACAACAACAATAAAAATAAAGATTATTCTGTTAAAGATTTCACAAGAAGGTCAACAAAAGAAAATTTATCAAGGCAGTCAAAAAGACTACCTTCTTTTTGCGAAATTAGGTTTTGAATTAGTGCCAAGAAAGTGAATTTTTCTTAATAATAGATGATTCAGTTACTTCCCTAAGTTCATCTTGAAGCGAATGAAGGGATTGTTCTTGATTATCATACATTTTTTGAAGAATACTTAGTTGCTGCGAGGAAATCGCCACCTTATTCGAAAGACCTCGTTTCTCTTGAGATAAAATCTTGTTTTCCTCTGATAAAGTTTCCATCGCTAAATTAGCCTTGGTTAACAAATAAGAGATGCGAGATATTTCGCTACTTAATAGATCTTGTTTATGTGCTAATTGTGTGTTTTCTATGGTAAGGTTTTCTATCTGATCAAGGGAATATGTGTAAAGATTATCTAGTCGGTTATATTGGTCCATCCAAGAATCTCTATCAACACGAATCTCTTCAGCAACAGATTTAGCTTTGAATATCCCCATTAATCGATTCTGATTTAAGACTTAATGTGCGAACAAAGGATCTTAAAAAAATGGAAAAATGAAAAGAATAAAAACAATTAATGAAGGAAAATCAAAGTATAGTTGCAGGAAATCCTACAACTACACCCTCAGTAGAATTCATAAAACTTTAAGAAGTTCTTGATGAAAAATGACAATTTATTGATTAAGATTCTCAACTGATTACAAAGAAGTATGTTAATGGAACTTAGAATAGTTACCACTTTCTCTGTTCTCTCTCTCCTAAGACCTTTTCTAATACTCACTTAAAGAACCTCCCAAATTTAACATTTGAACTACTATATATAGTGAAATCTGTACAGCTGTATATAACTTGCGAAGCATCGCAACCTATGTTCGTGAATTTGTTCTATATTCGCAAACCCTTCATACTTCTCCCGCGTTTCTTCTATTATCACATTATCCTGCGACACTTATCTCTTGTATTTGTTACTTATGCTCGTAATCTCATATCTTGTGATATTCTTTCCCTACATCTTGCCTCTTCTCATGTCATTTCTGCGAAGAAGTAATGATCGTGAGAATATAACCATTACTTATTCTTTTCGGAATTCGAACACGTCTTTTGTAACCGTCTTTTCCTAACTTTCCCTTATAAATACTCCTTTTATTCCCTTCCTTGTCTTTTTTACCTTCTCTTTTTACTTCTGCAACTTCATCTTCTTCTCACATTTCATCTTCGGTTATTGCCTTCTCTTCCTGTTAATCCCATCATGAGTTCTCCGAGGTAATTTTCTTTTATATCTTGCATCTTTCACTTGTTTATCTCTTTTATTTCTGTTTAATCCATTATTTGACTTTGATTTCTTTCAGCAAAATTGCTTCTCAAATGAAATCTCCAACTAAAAGCTCAAACCCTAACCCTCGAAGAAGAAGATCCGAGAATCAAAAGGTAGTTAAAATACTTTGTCTTCCTTCTGAAACAATATATTTTTGCCTCATTTTTTAATCTACATTTTGATTCGTAGGTCGGTGAAGAATCCAACCCTACCAAGAGATCTCGTAATATCAAATCCAAGCCATCAATTTCAATCAGTGATTTCCTTCCTGTGATGGACAAAGAATTTCCCTCTCCTCCTCGTGAAAGCACTTCTTCACAAACTCCTGCCTCTACTCCATTACCCAGTTTTCACTCTCCCACCCCTGTCAATTTATCAACACTTCTTCAAGATCAACCTTCGCAAGTTACCTTCTCAACCCCTTCTCGTGAAAAACCTATTTTAGCTCCTAATCCTTTGAGTGCCGTTGATCCAAGTAATTTACAACTTGCTCTTATTCCTTCGAATTCTTCTCCCCTTCCTCAAGAAGTTCGAGATGGAATTTATTCAGTTTTCCATATGTTATCTGATGTTTTAAGTAATACTGCGAGGTCTTCAAATGTTCGCTCGCAGTCTGAATTTTGCGAAATGCTCAACAACTTCATCAATCCTGATATTTCTATTTCACGTCAAGCCCTGGAAAAGGAAGTTGAATTGCTTCGCCAAACTCAGGAGTCTTTGAAAACGGAGTGTGAGAATCTTCGTAAAGAGAATCATCAGCTTCAAAATGATTCTCTAGATTGTGCAATTCTTCGTAAGAGGAATGATGCATTAAAAGGTATTGCTATTATCTTTATATTTTCTCCTTTTGTTTGTTTCTATTTCTCGTATGTTTGAAACACCCCTTAAAACGCATTCCCCTTCATAGAATCAATCTAGGAATGTAGAATGTTGGTACTTCATCATGAATCAGTCGCAGAAGAATCTCAAGCCAAGCATGAAAGTCTTATGAACCAATTTTCCCATTTATCTAGTCTTCATTCATGTGCTCTTGATAATTTAGATGCCCTTTTCCAAGAGAATACCCAACTAATTTACGATCAAAATTTTTTGAACGATGAAATATCTAAGCTCACTTCTTCTTTAACTAAAGCCGATTTAAGAATAGAAACCCTATTAGAAGAGAATGAAACCTTATCAGAAGAAAGATGTTCGTATTTGAATATAATGGCCGTTTCTTCGCAACAATTGAATATTCTTCAGAGTAAATGTTGTGATCAAGAAAATCTCCTTTATATGTTAAAAGGTGAACTTGAGGAATTAAAGAAGTCTTCAGATGCAGAGAGAAGTTCTTTTGCTGCCGAGAAGAAATCCCTTCTTAATAAGAATATAATCTTGAGCACTAAGAAGAATAAACTTAAAGAAGATTATTCCCAACTAGAAAACCTTAATACAAAACTTGCGAAGAATAACAAATTTCTTCTTTCCAAAGATCAAAGGCTTCAATCTAGACTTGAAGGATTAGTTGGTGATGGTTTTGATAAAGCTATGGATCAGATGAAGAATTGTTGTCTATCTTTAGCTCAATTTCTTACTTCACAAAGAGAAGGTAGTCATCAAAATTTGACTGCCTTTGATATACCTTTTAAATTTTGTTATATTCGCAGAATTAATTCTTTGAATTTTACTTCACTCGCAGAATCTGAGAATAATCTTCGCAATGCTAAAGCTGGATTGGAGACCACCTGTTTTGAGCTTCGCAAGAAGAACGCTTTTCTTTCTACTCATTTGATCAATTCTCGTGATCGTGCCAATCGGAGATTCAACCACCTTGCTTATGCCAAAGATATTGAAGATATTAACCACCAAAAATCTCTACTTCGTGAAAGTCATCTGAAAGCTCAAGTCTTCGTAAACAACATTCTATTATCTAGATATTTGCCTCTAGTGAAAGTTGAACCTCTGGAAATATCTGATGATGAAGTTGCTCGTGATCCTGATAGTGACTTTGATTAAGAGAGTGATGATGAAGAACTTGATGGTGGAAAAGAATCTATCCCTCAAGGAGAAGTTCATGTTGAGGGCTCTTCAAAGGGTAATGTTTCACAAGAATTGAACACTGTTGATGATCCTACTCATCTTAAAGATCCATCACAAAGTTTTGATGGAGAGCACCAAGCATGATAAATTTATTTTCCCAAGTTATCATTAATCCTCTTGTTTTTCTTTCTTTTGAACTCTTTCTCTTGGTTACTGTTGGTTATCTTTTTACGAACAATTCTGCTACTGTTTATGTTCCTTAAGAAGTATACTTTATATTTTGCGATAATGAATTGACCTTTCTCTAGTTGAATACTTTCTTAATTTGCGTAAATTTAATAAATTGATCATATGAAGAGAAATAACATATCTTAAAGACTTAGCTTAGTATTCCCTTTCCCCTTATTATTGCTCTTCAAGTGATCAATTGTTGTTGCAAGTATTAGAATATCTGCCTCCGTTTAAGTTGCGAAGTTTCAGGTTGTTGCAAAGTAAATAAAAAATCCCCCCCTTGAAGTATAAGAAGTATGAAACCTCCTTAAAGAATTATGAAATATCCTTGAAGAAGTATTATGAAACATCGTTGAAGAAGTATAAGAATTATGAAACATCCTTGAAGAAGTATAAGAATTATGAAATACCCTTGAAGAAGTATAAAAATTATGAGACATTCTTGAAGAATTATAAGAAGTATTCAATCCTTGAAGAATTTAATGAGTATGAAATATCCGTCCTTGATTGCGAATAAAATTGTCTCTTTTAGTAGGAATTCTTGATATATATCCTTGTTGAGAATATAATGAATTTCCAATGATATTGACAGAATTGACTTCATTAGTTTCTGTGGTCTTATCATGCCTTCCTAAGTAAAGGTCTTACTTTGCCACCTCTTTTGCGATAAAGTCGCAGGACGTTGGTGCACTCACATGCCTCAACCCCTTGACTTTATCTTAACAATATTTTTGTGTCTGCGATAATATGAAAAGTCTGAATATACTTGCGAATATACAGCCTTGTGACAAGACGTTATCACACTTTCATGTAATAACCCATTGATCTCATCTTAAATTCTTTGTATTTAATTCTGCGAGTATATATATATATATTTATTTATTTTTATTTTTATTTTTATTTTTATTTTTTTACTCGCAGAAATACGATTGTTGCACAAATATGACAAGCCTTTATATTCTTGCGAACAAAAAGCCTCGTGACATTTGCGCCTTATAGCACGTATCAGCTCCCTAATGGAGGGTGCTGCCCTTTATCTTCCCCTTGGTTTCCCCTTCAAGGAAGCGTACATCGACCATACAAGGTTAGCTCTTCCCATCCGGTTTTGCCAACAACCAGCTTTTGTTCGCAACCTCTTATCCTTTTTGCCTATAGGGCTTATAGTTACGAGGTTGCACCCTATGGGGTATCTTTGGGCCAAGTGCATCATTTTCCAAGACTTGTCAAGAATGGCAGATGTGCTTCAAACCCATCCGGCACTCTTGACTCAATCGTGTACCTCGGCGCCTTGATCGTTTTCTTCACTTCTTGGGAAAGACAGTATGCCTTAGTCGCCCAACCTAAATCATTTTACATCGCAAGATTAGGTTGAGAATCCAAGGTGTCTTACCCGGATAGGTACCCCGATTTTGGGTTATGTACCCCGTAATGTCCATGTACTCAGGTTCCGTGGTGGTGTTTCGTTTCCCCTGAGCCATGCTTATAGGTACCCCCTTAAATGACGTACTTTAGGACTTTGCCTCTTGCGAAATGTTGATTCGCGAACTAGGGTGTACTCCACAAAGGTTTGCCTTTGTAAAATTTCTGCGGCTTTCTTTCTTTTTTGAAAGTTGATCACAGTTTGCGGCTTTCTTCTATGAAAGCTGATCGCAAATAGACGTTTGTGTCTTTCTTTAATGAAAGCTGATCGCAATAAGAATTTTAAAATTTGTAATTTTGGTAGTTTCTGTGGGAGTAAATGGTATTCGCAAAATTATCATGAGTTTTATGGATAATACCTTTTTTAAATACAATCTATTCCAGGGTCGACCAAGTCTTAAACCCATGTCTTTCCCTTCTGGATCCATCAGCCGATAAGCTCCACTTCCCACAACCTCTTTAATGACATATGGTCCATCCCATTTTGGTGCTAGTTTTCCTCCATTTTCTTTCTGGTAGGGAGGTGTTTCTCGCATGACCAAATCACCTGGTTGATACTCACGTTCAATAACTCTCTTGTTATACTCTCGAGCTAATCTTTCCTGATAAATTTTCATATGTCGCAACACCTTTTCCCTTTTTTCTTCCAAATCATCCAGTTCACTTAATATCACCCCTGCACTTAAATTTCTTTCCCAAGCTTCTTTCTTTGTTGTCGGAATTAAAACCTCTGTTGGCAATACTGATTCTACTCCATATGTTAAACAGTAAGGAGACATTCCAGTTGCCTCCCTTCTAGTTGTATTGTATGCCCAGACTGCACTAGGCACTTGCTCGCACCACCCTTTGAGATGTCCTTCTAATTTGTTTTTGATTGTATCTGCGATTGTTTTATTTGTTTTCTCTGCCTGTCCATTAGCTTGTGGATATAATGGAGTTGATTTCCCATATTTTATCCTAAAAGCACTGAGTAGCATCTCTATATTCTGTCCTTCAAATTTCTTCCCATTGTCGGATACTAATTGTGCTGGAACTCCATACCTACAAATGATATTCTCAAATATGAATGTAAAAACATCCTTATCGTGAATATGTCGTACTGCTTTTACTTCTGCGAGCTTCGTAAAATAATCTGTTGCGACTATTAAGTATCTTATCTGCCCAGATCCAGGTAAAAATGGGCCAACAATGTCCATTCCCCATTTCCCGAAAGGCCAGCAGCTTGTTGAAGAGGTTAGTGGTGCCCCCGGTGCATGAGTTCTTTTCCCATGTCGTTGACATTCTTTACATCGTCTCACCAACAATTTTGCGTCTGTGTGCATATAAGGCCAATAATATCCTTGTATTTTTTTCTCTATAAGCTAGAGATATTCCCCCACTATGATTACCAGCTTCTCCTCCATGTAACATCTTCAATATTTTTTCTCCTTCTTCACGAGTTAAACATCTGAGAGGTGGTCCACTGAAAGATTTTCTGTATAAAATTCCTTCTCGTAACTCATAATTTGTTGCACGACTCTTTAATTTATGTGCTTCTAGTCTGTTCTTGGGTATTTCCCCTTTTGCGAGATATTCATGAATGTCCTTTCTCTAATCTGCGAGATTTTCTGCGATGTCGTCTGGCAGTTCCCTTTCTACTTCCATCGCAACTGGTTCCTCAATTTCTTCTTCTTTATTCACTGATGGATGTTGAATTGTCTGTATGTTGATATTTCTTGTATTAGGGTTTGTCATCATACTTGGAATGAATGCAAAAGCATCTGCGAGTCGATTGTATTTTCTTGTTATATGCCTCCATTTTAATTTTGGTATCTTCGCAGATAATTCATCAACGAGTTTCTTGTATTTCTTCAAAGAAGACTCATTTGTGGTATACTTTCAAGAAATTATGTGCTCACTGATGGAACATAGTTGTAGATTGTTTCTTCAAATAAGGATAAGAAACAGAGGCAACAATATATTGTTTAAAGCACATATAAGAATGTTTCTTACCTCATTTGAAAACAATTGGAAAGCCTCGCGAGTACTGGATTTCCCAGTTTTAAGATAACTCTCCTTAAGTTCATTCACCTGACAAATATTGCAAAAGGATTAGTAAAAGAAGAAAAATAATAAGAATATAAGAAGATGGAGATACATATATCTTTATCTCTATTAGGCCAAGAAAAGACCCAAGGTTGATAGTTACGATCATGAAGATTCGCAGGAAGATCTACTATCCCCGAGATGTAAGAACCCGATAATGCTAGAGGATAATTGTACCAATCTTCATCATGAGAATGGCGAGGGGTTCGATTATTTCCAGAAACATAATCAATATCATGCATGAGAAGATCAGTTTCTGCGACATCAGTTTTACGATGAAGACGAACACCCCAACGCTTATCTTCCCTCTTCGCAGGAATTAATGTATAATTTTTAAAGAAATTCTCGACTGTGTAATTTGCAGCGATAATATCTACATTTCTAAATACATGTCTCCTAAGTTCAATTGGGAGGAAATCCTACAACTACACCCTCAGTAAAATTCATAAAACTTTAAGAAGTTCTTGATGAAAAATGACAATTTATTGATTAAGATTCTCAACTGATTACAAAGAAGTATGTTAATGGAACTTAGAATAGTTACCACTTTCTCTGTTCTCTCTCTCCTAAGACCTTTTCTAATACTCACTTAAAGAACCTCCCCAATTTAACATTTGAACTACTATATATAGTGAAATCTATACAGCTGTATATAGCTTGCAAAGCATCGCAACCTCTGTTCGTGAATTTGTTCTATATTCGCAAACCCTTCATACTTCTCCCGCGTTTCTTCTATTATCGCATTATCCTGCGACACTTCTCTCTTGTATTTGTTACTTATGCTCGTAATCTCATATCTTGTGATATTATGTCCCTACACAAAGACAGAGATATAAAATTATACCTTTTAATTCATCATTTTTTTTGCGAAGATTCTCGCAGTTAAATGAAGAATTGTTAAGTTTATGATGAAGAGTTTCACATTCTAAAATCTGGGCTTGAAGAGCCCCCTTTAAATCTTCAATCTCACTTTTTAGAGATGCTTGCGAATCCATTCGGTCAGAACCAAAATATTTACTTAAAATCTCACATACACTATGCTTAACATGATCAACATAAGATTTCCTAGCATCATCTAAAATATCAGACAAAACCTTAAAAGCAACGTCTACTCCTACTGAAGTTTCTTTAGAACAAGGGAGGGATGTAGATGGAGAAAAAGTGACAACAGAAAGTTGGGTATTTGAATTATTCGCAGCAAATGCATTATCTAAAGGTGAAGTTTCTGGGAAAGTAATAAATGGAATTGAAGTAGAGTTAATTACATCATAAGGGGAAGAAACTTCATTCGTATTAATTTCAGGAATTTCATTCATAAAAGGATCAATTGAGGCAGAGATATTTATGGCAATGTTCTCGCAGACAGAAATTAGAGGTTCAGTTTGCAAAGGTGTAGGGGTAGAACTGGTAGGAATTAATTGGGGAATAGGAACAGCAAAATCAACAACTTTAGCTCGGCGAGATTTCTTGCGAGGAGCATTAGTGTTCTCATCACCCTGCGAATAATAATCTAGATAAGAAACAGAGGCAACAATATTTTTATTAAGAAAACAAATGTTTCTTACTACCTTACGATTTGCAGGCTTCCTTTTATTTTTAGCGAACTCTTGCTGCGAATTTCTGGAAGATTTAGGGTTTTGAACTACAAATTTGGTATTAGAAGTGATTCCGCTGAAAAGAAAACACAATATGGGAATTACATAAAATCAAACAAAGCCAGATCTGATAATTTTGATTAACAAGATTGAGTTTTGATAGAAGAACATATACCTTGATGACTCCATGAAAGCAGTAGCAGAAGAATTTTTTGAAGGAAGAAAGTTGCAGACGGAAGAAAGACGAAAAGATGAAGAAGACGGAGAAGCAGAAGAAGAAGATTATTTATGTACCAGATTTTACCTTTTATAGACAAAAGGGATGGTGACTGGATAATAAAAATACAGGTAAAAAAGAGGAATATTCGACAAGTGTAGGAAGTTATACTTAATTTACGGGGCTTTGTCGTGAAGAAAATATGGAAACATAGGAAGCTGCGGCATTTTGAAGAGAATGAGATTCTCATAATATTCTCCTCTTCGCAGAGAAGACATGACAAGAGGAAAGATGTAGGATCATAATATCGCCACAACAATACTCTTGCGAAATTTATAAACGATATTTCTGCGAGCTCTTCAACAACACACTGCGAGCGTCGTAGAATAACTCAAAGAATGACGGTAGCGGAAACACGAGAAGAGCATGACGATGCTGCGAAGATTAGAGTATCTGCGAAAGAAGATATTACAATTACTGCGAGTATATCGCAAGTCAAATCCGAAATTAAAGGATATCTTAGCTGTCATCCACTATATAATTTCTTATATAAAGAGTTGAACAAGTGTAAGGGAAGGAGGATCAATTTTGAGAGTGTTGAGAAAGCTTTGGGGAGAGAGAAAGTTTAAGAGAGTGGTTGTATTCTTGATTTCTTCCATTTCTTGTAATATTTCTGAGAATTAATCAATAAAAGTATTGTTCTTAATCTTCAAATATGTGTTGATTCTTATGAATTCTTGTGAGGGGTGTAGTGTAGGATTTCCTGCAACTACAAGTCTCTCTCTCTGTTTAGTATCAGGACATTCCCTTTGATAATGCCCTCTTTGTTTGCATAGGAAGCAAACAACAGATTTATTATATTTACTAGATTTAGATTTCATAAATATATATTGTCTTATTCCATTGTCACTTGACGCATTCATGTCAGAAGATGATTTTTCAATGCAATAGTCTATCTCTCAGTTTCTGATTTTCTGCTCTTAGCTTCCTTATCTCATCTTGACAACATTTGATATCAAGAATGAGTTTAGACACTTCAACCCTTTCAGAGTATTGAGTAGACTCGATTTTATTCACTCTCTTATTAAATTTATCTTTATCAATCTGGAAACTCTGATTGAGTTGAGCAAGTGATAATTTGATTTCAATGATGTCAGATTCAAGAAGATGAGTTCTTTTATCTTTACATGTAAATATTTCTTTGAAAATTGTAGTTGCAGGAATTCCCACACTACACCCTTGTTAATATTCTATAGAAATCTATTGGAAATCAATTAAACTTCAAAGATTTAAATGACACTTTACTATTCAAATCTCAGAAATGTTTACAGAATTGGAAGAAATCAAGATTACAAATATTCTCTTGAATTTTCTCTCTCCTCAAGACTCTTTCAACTCTCAAAAATACATCATCCTTTTCTGGATCTATCGAGCCCTTTATATAGGGATTTACATAATGAATGACAGCTAAGTTTTCCTCCTATTTCGGATCTATTCTGCGATCTCATCGTGATCGCTACAATATTCTCTATCGCAAGAACGATGATCATCACAGGATCAACATATTCTTCTCTTATTTCTTCCATCTTCAGTTTCTTTTGGGTATTCTGTGACACTCGTGAAACGTTGTTAAAGAATTGGTAGTGACGCTCGCAGAAGCGTTGTTAATATCGCATGAATAGCGTTGTAGCGATATTCTGGTCTTATATCTTGACTCTTCTCATGTCTTTTCTGCGAGGAAGAGAAGATCATGAGAACCAATATTCTTTATTACCCTCGCAACTTCTTTCTCTTTTATATTTTCTTCTCGACAAGATTCCGTTAATCTAGCCTTTCTTACACGTGTTTCGAATTCCTTCATTTATTGACACGTCTCTGCTCAATAGGCCCACCCCCTTTTGCCTATAAAAGGTAGAATTAAGTTTCAAAACTAATTTTCTTCTTCCGTTTCTTCATCTTCTTTATTTTTCTACTTCGTCTTCCGTCTGCAACTTTTCTTCTTCTTCATATCCTTCTGCTACTGTTCTAATGGAATCATCAAGGTATGTTTCTTGACTTATGACATTTATTTAAGCCAATTTTTACTTTCATTCTCCAATTTTTCTTATTTGATTCTTCATAACTTCCATGTTATGTCTTCTCTTCAGCGGAACTATCTCTAACCTACAATCCACGGCTCAAAACCCTAATACTCGCAAAAGACTAGCAGAAAAGAAGAAGAAGAGGAGTTCTGCGAATGGTAAGGTAGTAAGAAACATATTCTATTTCCTAATAACAATATTGTTGCCTCTGTTTCTTATCTGAGTTATTGTTCGCAGAATGACGAGAACCCTGTTAAGCCTCCCAAAAGATCTCGCCACTTTAAGATTCTTGGGGAGAATCTCATGATTCCCACGCTAACATCCGTGAGGACTACTCCCACACCATCGCAACCATATATTTCTACTTTTTTTTGCGAGAATATCACTACCCATACTTCTATTTCTTATGATCCTTTGACAGATCAAGCTTCTAAAATTGTTGTGACTGAGACTCCTTATAGTCCTTTACAGCCTTCAACTGTTGTTTTTCCACATACTCCTCCTGACAAATCAACCATCACAAATGATCGTCAACTTGCTCTCATTACTACTTTACCTTCTACACCCCTTCCTTCATCAAACGAAACTTTTTCAAGTGTTGATGTTGCTTTCAAAATCTTGTCTAACATTTTAGACAATGCTAGAAAGTCCTCTACTGACCCTCTCCAACATGAAGCTTGTGAGACTCTACTCAAGTATTTTAGCTCTGATGGTAATGCTTTGCGAGCATCTTTGGAAAATGAGATTGAAGCTTTGAGGAAAATCCTTCAACTTAAAACTGCTGAGTGTGATACTTTGAATCATATGCTCCGCAACTCTTCTCTAGACTGCGAGAATCTTCGCAGGAAAAATGACGAGCTGAAAGGTACATTTTTCTTGCCTCTGCTCTTTTGTTTTTCTGTTTTAATTTTATATTTTCTGTACTCAGGCTTCCTTCTTAAATTCTTGATTCATATATTAGTTTCAAATCGGACTCGTTTCATAGAAAGACTCAAATTTGAATCTATCGCTGAAGAAGCTCGCGTTGAAAGAGATTCTTGGATGGATCAAAATACTAGACTAGACAATCTTTATACTTATTCAATTGATCACATAAATAATCTTACTAATGAGAATAATCAATTATTGCAAAGGCAGAATTTATTAAGTGGCGAGGTTGATCGCCTCTCATACTTGTTTTTTAAGTCAAATTTGGCGATGGAATCTTTATCAGATGAGAATAATACTTTGTCCCAAGAAAAACATAGATTTTCAAGATTGATGGCGATTTCCTCGCAGCAATTAAGTAATCTTCAAAGCATATGTAATAATCAAGAGCAATCTCTTCTCTCTCTTAAGAATGAGCTCAAGGGATTAACTGAATCATCTGCTGCCGAGAAGGATAAACTTATCAAGGGTAGATTAACTCTTAGTTTAAGAGCCAGCGAAATTCAAGACCAATACTCTCAATTAAAGGAATCTCATTCTTTATTAGCAAAGGAAAACTCATATCTTCGCAACAAAGAAGAAAGCATGAAATCTCGCCTGAAGGGTATGTTTGGCGATAAATTCGATGATGCCATGAATCAATGGGAGAACTGTTTATTTGCATTAATCCAAAACTTAACCTCGCAAAAAGAAGGTAGTCGATTGACTGCCTCTCTTGTTTATCTTTTTATAAAATTTTATGTTATATTCCTTGTGAAATTTTTGTCTAACTGATATTTTATTATTTTGTTGCTCGCAGAATCCGAAAGAAATCTTCATTCTACCATCGCTGATCTGACCACTAAATTGGATAAAGTTCGCAAAGAAAATAAGTCTCTTGTTTCCAATTATCTTGATTCCCGCGACAAAGCAGAAAGAAGACTTGACTATCTCGAGTACTTTAAAAACATAGAGATTAGGAATCGTGATAGAAGTTTCCTTCGCAAGGTCCACCTCAGTGCTGGAGTTCTTGTGAACGAGATTCTGCTCTCCAATTCTCTCCCTCTTGTATTTGTTCCTCCTCTAAAGGTTGATGATGATGAAATTCCTCTTCCCATGGATGAAGATTTAGAGTTTACTAATGATGAAGTAAATACCACTCAAGAAGATGGTGAAGAAGAAGAAAAAAGAAGTCCTCCCAAAGAAGCAGCTGCGGGTGGCGAAGTAAATGTTGATGAAGAGTTAAAATAAGGAGAGACTCATGATGAAAAGGATGCTGAAGAAGATGATAATTCTGGAAGAAATAAATCTGTCGAGCAAGAAGAATAAATCTGGCGAAGCCATCGCTGAAACTTGAATTTTATCTTTGCTTTCTTTTTCTTCTTCTTTCTTGCGAGCGATGTAATTTTTGAGACTTTTTAGAATTTAACTTTCAATTTAGCTTACTTTGAATATTTTCAAGGAAGATAATGAAATCTTACTTCTATATTCCCTTACTTTCCCTTCATTATCTTTCTTGAAATGGTGAATCATTTTCTGTATCTTCTTTAAGGAATTGTGTTGTTGCATTGTTCGCGAAAGTATGAATATATCTGCGATACAATGAATATTGTTGTGATGTTCTGAAAAATTCTGAAGTAATCTGCGATGTGAAGAATTTGCCTTCTTATATATGGTTCTGCGATGAATGAATACTTCCTGCAATCTTAAAATGGAATAGTTAATTGGTAAGATTGTTCTTTTGGTCTTATTTTACCTTCCTAGGTAAAGGTCTTATTTTTCCAAACTTTTTCTGTCTGCGAAAAAATCGCAGGATTTCTTAACATTTGCATGTAAAGACCCTTTGATCTTATCTTATCCATGTTCTTTCAAAATCTTTGCGACAATATGATAAGTATAAACTCTCTGTCAAGAATTTAGCCTTATGACATTGTCGTCTTGCGATGAAATCGCATGACGTCTTTACACTTTCATGTAAAAACCCATTGATCTCATCTTAACTTTTGGCTTGTTGCCTCTGTATAATTTACGTCACGCGACAATATGATAGGCCTAAATGTTCTTGCGATCATAAATCCCCATGACATTGCCGTCTTAAGACACTTATCAGCTCCCTAATGGAGGGTGCCGCCCTTATCTTCCCCCTGGTTTCCCCTTCAAGGAGGGCACATCGTCCATACAATACTAGCTCCTCCCATCCAAATTTATCAACAACCAACTATTTTCGCAGCCTCTTGTCCTTTATGCCTATATGGCTTATAGTTACAAGACTGCACCCTAAGTGGGGTTTTCTTCAGGCCAAGTGCATCATAGCCAAGACTTACCAAGAATGGCAAGGGAGTTTCGTACGCCCTTGGCACCCTTGGCTCAACCGTGTACCTCGGCGCCTTGGTCATACTTTTCACTTCTTGGAAGAGATTCTCGGTCATCCAACCAGGGTATAACCATATATAGTTGGAAATCCAAGATCTCTCTCCCGGATAGGTTTTCTTTAACCCCAACATCTGCATGACTCTGGATCCAGCAGCGGTATAACCTTACCCCTGAATCATGTCAAGAGATACCCCCTCCTATGACGCGCTTTTAGGTCTTACATTTTCCTCTTACGAAATTTTATTCGCGAACTAGGGTGCACGCCATAAAGGTTCGTCTCATTATTTAATATCTGCGAAATTTTATTCGCTTTTCTTGCGATAATGATCGTTGTTTTTGTTTTGCTTTGTTATCAGAAGAATTTTTCAGTCGTAAATAGAGATAGAAGAATTTATTACCTGTTTCATCATATAACATACCAGTATCTCTTATCTTGTAGAAGATGTCATTGATAATACCTTTTCAGAAATAATCTATTCCATGGTCTATCGAGTCTTTGACCAACATCTCTTCCTTCATGATCCATTAGTTTGTATGCCCAAGTTCCAATTATCTCTTTGATGATATATGGTCCATCCCATTTTCTCGCCAACTTTCCACAACTCTCTCGCTGATAACTTGGTGTTTCTCGCAGCACTAAATCGCCAGGTTGAAATTCACGTTTCTTAACACGTTTGTTATACTCACGAGCTAATCTTCGATGGTAATTTTCCATATGTTGCAAAGTTTTTTCTCTTTTTTCTTCTAATTTATCCAATTTATTTAAAATCATTCTAGCACTTAGATTTCTTTCCCAAGCCTCTCTTTTTGTTGTAGGAATAGCGACTTCTATTGGTAACACATCTTCAACTCCATATGTCAAACAAAAAGGTGACATTCCAGTAGCTTCTCGTCTAGTTTTATTGTAGGCCCATATTGCATTATGCACCTGTTCACACCATGCTTTGTGGTTGTAGGGACAGAATATCGCAAGATATTGGGTTACGAACATAGTAACAAATACAAGAGAAAAGGGTCGCAAGATAATGCGATAATAGAAGAAACACGGGAAAAGTGTGAAAAGATTACGAATATATAATAAATTTACGAATAGAAGTCTCGATACTTCGCAAGTTATATACAGTTGTACAGATTTCACTATATATAGTAGTTCAAATGTTAAATTGGGGAGGTTCTTTAAGTGAGTATTAGAAAAAGTCTTAGGAGAGAGAACAGAAAAAGTTGTAACTGTTCTAAGTTCCATTAATATACTTCTTTGTAATCAATTGAGAATATTAATCAGTAAATTGTCATTTTTCATCAAGAACTTCTTAAATTTTAATGAATTCTACTGAGGGTGTAATTGTAGGATTTCCTGCAACTAGATAATTGGCGCTAGAAACAGGGAAAATAAAGAGAAGCAAATGTAACAGAGATAATTAAAGAATTTTGCATCAGAGAAATGGCTAGAAGAAGAAATATATCAGAACCATTGACTGCAGTAAGAAGAAGTGTAAGACTCGCAGGTGGAGAAGCAAACGTAACAGGAGAACCTAGTAGGAGAAGGAGCAATCGAAGAAATCAAACTCAACAAACAGTAACTCAAGGAAGAGCAATAGATCATGATCGAGTGAGTGTACACACTTGGAGAACTGATACACAAGTAGAAGCATATAGAGAACCGCAAATCATAGAAAATGGGAGATTGATGGGAGGAACAATTCATGAAATAGAAATGGAGGCATTAGAAACATTGAGACAAGGAGTTCAGGAAGAACGAAGGTTTGAAGTTGAAGAACGTGCAAATCTAACAAGACATAATCAAGAATTGAGGAGGGAAAATGAGATGTTACAAAGGAGGAGATCTCAAAGTGCTGCGAGATCAAGTGTTAGACCAGAGAGAGAAGAACGAAATTCACCAACAATCAATAGTGAAAGTGTTATGCAAGGACAAACACAGAATCTGGTTGAAATAAATCGAGAGAATCGCTTCATTTTAGTACCGAACAACGAACAAAACGTGGAAAATTTACGAACAGAACCATTTCCAAGGGAAAATAACCAGAATGGCGAAGAAAATCGATAGGAAGAGCATCAACTTGTAGAATAAATTGAGAGGCAACAAGAAATGCATCAAAATAATTACGAGGATGGAGTAAGAAGACATGAACAGGCTCGCAACAATCAAGATCTTGAGTATGGTAGAATTCAGAGGAGAGTTGGAAATCAACGAAAATAAATAGTAAGGAATGAACCAAATATTCAAAACAGAATTCAGGCAAATCAGGGAGAGGTAAATCGCAGAAGGAGGAGAAATGAAGAAGAAGAAATTCCTGATATTCACATGAGAAGGATGAGGAGAATAGAAATGGAAGAACAAGAATTTCAAGATGCTCTGCAACAAAACAATTGTGACAATATGGAAAGAAGATATTTGCAAAATTATGTAAATGGAAACATTAATGAAGAGTATGATAGAATCCGAAGGATCGCAAGATAAGAAATGCAAGAACGTAGAAGAAGAGAGGCTGCGTTGAAGAGACCAATGAATGAGAATTCTGAGGCAAATGAACGGATCTTTCGAGAATTAGCGGAAATGAGAGGAATGATAAACAGTAGAGGAGGAGGAGATAGTAGGCAATTAGATGAATCAATAGAAGAAGCTGCGAGGACTCCTTTCTAGAGAAGTACAATTGGGAGGGATTCCACCAAAATGCAATCTGCCTACATTAACCAGCATCTTTGAAGGGACTTCATGTGCTATACAGCACATTAAAGCGTATATAAGATGCATGTTACAATGGGAGAATCACGATGCTGTATTATGCAAGTATTTCGCATCAAGCTTAACAGGAGAAGCTCTAAAATGGTTTGAAGGACTTCCAAAGAACACTATTACATCATTTAATCATCTACAAGTAACTTTTTTAGGAGCATATATCACGAATCATTCCTCGCGACTTGGTATTGAAGATGTGTTTGGTTTAAAACAAATAATTGGCGAAATTTTGAAGCATTTGGTAAGAAGATGGAAAACTATGTGTAGTGATATGGCAGGGCGTGTGGACGAGAGGTACCTGATTTTGTCTTTCGTAAATGCGATGTTCGCAACTGAGCAATTATATGTTCAAATCTTCAGAAGAAATAATTCCATTATGATGACAGAGTTGCGAGAATTGCAAGAGGAGTACATTACATTAGAGGAAAATCAAAACAATATGGAGTCATATCCAGTGACAAACACCAACACTCAAGATACAGGAGCAAACTTACTTCCTAAAATAGTCAATATCGTAGCAGGTACCTTGCATACATCCTCACAAACATCTTCGCAGATATCAGAAGAGAAGAAAATTGGCAATGGTCAACCAAAAATGGTAGCAATGAGTAGCAAGGATCAAGAAGAGTATGATAGAGAAAGGAATTTCTATAGCCTAGGAGGAAATAACCAGATCCCAAGATTAGATCAGCAACAGGAAAATTATGGAGGACAAAGGCAGAACTATTTTGGACAAGGGAATCATAGACAAAACTATAACAATGGACAGGGAGGTCAAAGAATGATAAGAGAAGAAATAAAGATGCCACCTTTGAATACAAGTGTAGAAAAGATATGGCAAGCAATCATCTTGATGGAAAATATACCAACACCATGGAATATGGGAAAAGAACCACCAATGGGTCCAAGAAGTCATGAATTTTGCTTGTACCATCACTTTCATGGACATTCTACAAATAATTGCAATAATATCAAAACGATTATCTTGTGAATGATCGATCAAGGTAAACTGGACCATTTTTTACTCAAGCAAGCACAGTCACAACAATTACCACAGGCTCCAGTGATAACTCACATGGTGAACACAATACAAGAAAAGGGAAAGGAAACCTTACACATAGAAGTGGGACCAAAAGCAAGGAATGTTTTCTGCAATTCTATTGTTCACTCGTATAAAACCATAGAAGATTTTCATGATAATGTGTTAAGCAGGGTATATGCGAGAGATGGTGAAGGAAGGGAAATAATGAACATCGCAAAAATTTCACGACTTGAAGATTGGCAGAAGCGTAAAATTTCTTTTGAAGCCACAAAAATTCCAGAAGGTTGCGAAATACATGATAATCCATTGGTAGTGAGATTAGAAATTTGTCTGAATATGGGAGAAAGCGAAGATGATACATACGAGGAATCATTTAGTCTTAATAGAATCTTAATTGATACGGGAAGTTCTGTCAATATTCTCTTCTATCCTGCTTACAAAACCATGGGGGAAAAGACGCAGATCTAATACCTTCTACCTATAGGATTTATGGCTTTAATGGAACTACTAATAAACCTAAAGGAGAAGTAAGCATGCGAATTCCCTTAAGTGGAATGCAAACTGAAATTCTATTTTGCGTTGTTGATGTCGAATCACCATACAATGCTTTGATAGGGAGACCTTGGCTTCATGGGATTCTAGGCGTAGCTTCAACTCTTCATCAATGCATAAAATTTCCTCATCCAAAGGGTATTGGAGTTATCAAGGGTGATTGGACAGAAGGGAAGAAATGTTACGATACAGAAGTAGAAGTTTGCGAAGGAAAAGCTGTTGAAAAGGAAAGTTGGAGAAAAAGAGCAAAGGCTGCGAAAAGAAGCGAAAATTTAATGACTGAGAACTAAGGCATGAAGGAATAAAGTTACAATGTTAAGCGTACAAGAAAATTACGATGATAGAAAAGGGATATGGTTTGCGAAGAAAAGAGAATGAAGAAAAAAGGTAATAAAACAAAAAGGTAATCAGTATATTTGTTCGCAACGTATAACAAAATGTATTTTGAAAAACAAGAAAAGGAAATGAGGTATTTCGCAACATGAAAAATTTGTGATGAGTTTTTACGAATAAAAACGATTTATTGCGATCAGCTTTCATTAAAGAAAGATGCAAAAATTTATTTGCGATCAGCTTTCATAAAAGAAAGCCGCAAACTGTGATCAGCTTTCAAAAAAGAAAGAAAGCCGCAGAAATTTTACACAGGCAAACCTTTGTGAGGTACACCCTAGTTCGCAAAGAAACATTTCACAAGAGGCAAAGTCCTAAAGTACGTCATTTAAGGGGGTACCTATAAGCATGGCTCAGGGGAAACGGAACAACACCACGGAACCTGAGTACATGGACATTACGGGGTACATAACCCAAAAACGGGGTACCTATCCGGGTAAGACACCTTGGATTCTCAACCTAATCTTGCGATGTAACATGATTTAGGTTAGGCGACTAAGGCATACTGTCTTTCCCAAGAAGTGTAGAAAACGATCAAGGTGCCGAGGTACACGGTTGAGTCAAGAGTGCTGGATGGGTTTGAAGCACATCTGCCATTCTTGACAAGTCTTGGAAAATGATGCACTTGGCCCAAAGATACCCCATAGGGTGCAACCTCGTAACTATAAGCCCTATAGGCAAAAAGGATAAGAGGTTGCGAAAAAAAGCTGGTTTTTGGCAAAACCGGATGGGAAGAGCTAACCTTTTATGGTCGATGTACGCTTCCTTGAAGGGGCAACCAAGGGGAAGATAAAGGGCAGCACCCTCCATTAGGGAGCTGATACGTGCTATAAGACGCAAATGTCACGAGGCTTTTTGTTCGCAAGAACATAAAGGCTTGTCATATTTGTGCAACAATCGTATTTCTCATGAGTAAAAAAAATATATGTACTCGCAGAATTAAATACAAAGAAGTTAAGATGAGATCAATGGGTTATTACATGAAAGTGTGATAACGTCCTGCGGTTTCATCGCAAGACGATAATGTCACAAGGTTGTATATTCGCAAGTATATTTAGACTTGTCATATTATCGCAAACACAAAAATATTGTTAAGATAAAGTCAAGGGGTTGAGGCATGCGAGTGCACCAATGTCCTGCGACTTTATCGCAAAAGAGGTGGCAAAGTAAGACCTTTACTTAGGAAGGCAAGATAAGACCACAGAAACTAATGAAGTCAATTCCGTCAATATCATTGGAGATTCTTTATATTCTAAACAAGAATATATACCAAGAATTCCTACCAAAAAAGGCAATTTTATTCGCAATCAAGGACGGATATTTCATACTTATTAAAATTTTCGAGGATTGAATACTTCTCATATTTCTTCAAGGATTAAATACTTCTTATACTTCTTCAAGGATGTTTCATAATTCTTATACTTCTTCAAGGATGTTTCATAATTCTTATACTTCTTCAAGAATGTTTCATAATTATTCAAGGAGGTTTCATACTTCTTATACTTCAAGGGGGAGATTTCTTATTTACTTCGCAACAACCTAAAACTTTGCAACTTAAACTGAGGCAGATATTCTAATACTTATAACAATAATTGATCACCTGAAGAGCAATAATAATGGGAAAAGGAATACTAAGCTAGGTCTTCAAAATATATTATTCCTCTTCATATGATCAAGTTATGAAACTAAGGAAAGCATTCAATTAAAGAAAAATCAACTCATCATCGCAAAATTAAGACATTGGTACTAATTAAGTTGCGAAAATAAAATTGTTGGTTGATTAAAAGTGCAGGAAAGAAGAAAATATTGTACTCAAACAGACAAGATGAAAAGAATTGAAGCAAATATACGGGAAGGAATAAAGCTACTCTGTGGGAGATTTATTTTCATCAAAATGATCTTCTCTTTCTTGTTCGGAGATATCATCTTCAGCTTCACTATCAGAGATATCCAAATCTGGGGTATCATCAGGGATTTCTTCAGAAAGGAGCGTTTGATACTTAGTGAGAGGAATTTGATTGTCGTCACAAATCCTTCGAGTCATCATAGCTCAGAAGCGTTTGATGTTTAAGCCATGATTGTTTTGAGAAATTTGATGTTGAGACTTTAAATCAGAAATCTTCTGATTACGCGCAGCAAGAGTAGCTTCCAGCTCTTCAATCCTCTTCGTATAATTTTCTTCAGCATTTACAAAGAAAAAGGATAAGTAAGAAATAAGAGAATAAAGAGTAAGGGAATAAATTAAGGAATTGATTAAAAAATTGTGGAGTTAAAGTGATCAAGATTTGCGAATTTACCTTCTAATTGCTTCTTATCGTTACGAAGAGAAGTGACTTCAAGCTCCAGTTGATTATTCTTCTCAAGGAGAGAAGAATTTCCAGTTGCGATACTCGCAGATTGCGCATTATATTCGCAGCGGGATTTTAATTCTGCATTATCAATATTCAAATCCTCTATTTTCTGGAGAAGTTTTGTATTCTCAACCTCCAGTTTGTTACAACGACTTAAAGTTTTCTTCTCAGCAATTGCATGACGTCTTTCCAAATCTGAAGCAGCTGCACAACTAACCCTCCCAACCTGAGCAAATAAAAGGGATTAGAAATCAATGAAGTAGGGGAAATTAACAAGGAATAGAAGAGAAACTTACCATACTCCCAAAAGAGTATAATGTAATAGGAGAAATAAATCTTGAAATTCTATTAAGGGAATTATTGTTGATTACAGTGGGAACTTTGCAAGCCTTCGCAATATGTCTATGAGTATTCGCAGTAGGAGACTTTCCTAATCCACGAGAAGAGTTGAGAAAATCCTCAGAAAATCGAGTCATTCCAGACTCAAAAGTTTCCACATTGATGTAGTCTTCATCTTCATCTTCTTTATCATCATCATCGTCATTCCTCCTATCAGAATTAGTATCAGAATTAGAACTAAGATATTTCTCAGAAATCCTATCATCTTCATCACTTTGTTCTTCGTCAACATACTTGCTAGAGTATATCACATTGGAGTAAACATTGGGTGGGAATCTCTTCCTCTTCTTCGCAGAAACAATATCCCTAAGTTTCCCTTTTCCTTTGCGAAGAACATCTTCTTTATTACCAGAAGTATTGATATTCTTCGCAGAGCGAAGTGTTTTTTGTCTCTTAGTTAGCGCTTCAGAAGAAGTTAAATTCTTGTCCTTACTCACAACAGCCCCATGGAAGTCAGGAAGAATCTACAAATTCAAATAAGGATAAGAAACAGAGGCAACAATATATTGTTTAAAATACATATGAGAATGTTTCTTACCTCATTTGAAAACAATTTGAAAGCCTCACGAGTAATGGATTTCCCAGTTTTAAGGTAACTTTCCTTAAGTTCATTCACCTGACAAATATTGCAAAAGGATTAGTAAAAGAAGAAAAATAACAAGAAGATAAGGAGATGGAGATACATACATCTTTATCTCTATTAGGCCAAGAAAAAACCCAAGGTTGATAGTTACGATCATGAAGATTCGCAGGAATATCTACTATCCCAGAGATGTAAGAACCCGATAATGCTAAAGGATAATTGTACCAATCTTCATCATGAGAATGGCGAGGGGTTTGATTATTTCCAAAAGCATAATCAATATCATGCATAAGAAGATCAAACTTTCTGACATCGGTTTACGATGAAGACGAACACCCCAACGCTTATCTTCCCTCTTCGCAGGAATTAATGTGTAGTTTTTAAAAGAAATTATCGACTGTATAATTTGCTGCAATAATCTCTACATCTCTAAATACGGGTCTCCTAAGTTCGATTGGGTATAAAGATTTTCCAGTAGAAACACGGTTTGCGAACTCAACCAGAATGTGAATGCAATCCCCAGTCAATTGATAAATGGCTCGTGAGAAATTTGGGTGGGAAATAATCTCATAGAATAAAGGAAAATTGACATCATAAAGAGGAAGAGGAAGACCTGCGAGTATTTGGCCTCTTGAGACTAAAACTACATGATCATTCCAATGGAGATCAGTAAAGAGTTCCATACAGAGATGGGATTTATTGGTATGACCATCAATCTCAAAAAGAACGAGACTTCTATCAGCAAGCTCTGCATTAAGTTGTTCCACAATTTTCTTCTTCGGAGCCATTAGATGAAGGATAGAAAACAGAGAAGAAAAGAAATAAAAAAGGTAAGAAATAGTAGTAGAAGAAAGAAGAAATTTTTTGCAGAAGTAGACGTAATGAGGAAGATGAAAAAGATAATAGAATAAAAGGAGGAATTAAAGATAGTATTTATAAAAAAAAGAGAGTTTGATGAAGACAGAAATTCATCAATGTGATTAGACGTGAGCGGTTGAGAAGGACGGTTATAAAAACACGTGTCGAAGATTTAATGAAAGAGAAAATACGTGTTGCGAATATAAGAGGTGATGATAACTATATTAAATTTGCGAGAATAATGATTCTCATGACATTTCTTCTTCGCAGAAATGACATGAGAAGAGGCAAGATATAGGGACAGAATATCGCAAGATATTGGGTTACGAATATAGTAATAAATACAAGAGAAAAGTGTCACAAGATAATGCGATAATAGAAGAAACATGGGAAAAGTGTGAAAAGATTACGAATATAGAATAAATTTACGAATAGAAGTCGCGATACTTCGCAAGTTATATACAGTTGTACAGATTTCACTATATATAGTAGTTCAAATGTTAAATTGGGGAGGTTCTTTAAGTGAGTATTAGAAAAAGTCTTAGCAGAGAGAACAGAGAAAGTTGTAACTGTTCTAAGTTCCATTAATATACTTCTTTGTAATCAGTTGAGAATATTAATCAGTAAATCGTCATTTTTCATCAAGAACTTCTTAAAGTTTTATGAATTATACTGAGGGTGTAATTGTAGGATTTCCTGCAACTACAGTGGTATCCTTCTAACTTCTTTTTCAAGATATCTGCGATTGTTTTATTAGTTGCCTCAGCCTGACCATTTTCTTGTGGGTATAAAGGAGTAGACTTTCCACATTTTATCTTAAATGCATTAAATAACAATTCTATATTTTGTCCCTCAAATTTCTTTCCATTATCAGATACTAATTGTGCTGGAATCCCAAATCTGTAGATTATATTTTCAAAGATGAATGTAAAAATATCTTTATCGCGAATATGTTGTACTTCCTTTACTTCTCCCCATTTTGTGAAATAATCTGTTGCAACAATCAGATATCTCCTCTGTCCAGAACCAGGAACAAATGGTCCCACAATATCTAACCCCCATTTCCCAAAGGTCCATACACTTGTTGAAGATGATAATGGTGCTCCTGGTGCATGTATCTTTTTTCTGTATCGCTGGAAATCCTCACAACGCCTTGCGAGTTGCTTTGCATCCTCATGCATATACGGCCAGTAATAACCCTGCATTTTTGTTCTATATGCTAAAGATCTTCCTCCACTGTGATTACCAGCGTCACCACTATGTAACATCTTTAATACTTTTTGTCCTTCTTCTCTCGTCAAACATCTTAGCGATGGTCCATTAAAAGATCTGCGATATAACACTCCATTTATTAGCTCATAATTGGTTGCCCTACTTTTCAACTTGTGTGCATCTAATCGATTTCTTTAAATTTCTCCTCTTGCCAAGTATGCATGAAGATTTTCTCTCCAATCTGTGATATTGCTCGTAGGTTCTCCCTCGCCAGATTCTACCATCATTACATCTGTCTCTTCTTCTTCTTTGTTTATCGATGGAAATGAAAGTGTTTGAATTTTTATGCATCTCGCCAATGGATTTGTCATCATACTAGATATGAAAGCAAAAGCATCTGCGAGCCTATTATCTTTCCTTGATATGTGTCTCCATTTTATTTTTGGAATTTTCATAGATAATTCTTCAACGAGTCTTTTGTATTTTCTCAGGGATGGTTCATTTGTTGTGTACTCTCCTTTTATCTGACGAATAACCAATTGTGAATCACTGGTGATTCTGGCATTTTCCAAATTCATTTCTATCGCGAATTTTAAAGCATGGATCATAGCTTCATACTCTGTTTCATTATTAGTGGATGCAAATTCTAATCTAAATGAAAAAGTTGTTTTTTCTCCTTCTGGAGATATGAAAATAACTCTAAATCCATTTCCGTATCCGTTGGATGATCCATCCACTAATATTTCCCATCTGTCGGGTTTTGTTAATAGCACTTTCGGATCTCCGCATTCCTCTTCTACATCTATCATCTCTTCCACAGCTTCATCATCTTCTAAAGGAAATTCAGCTAAGATTTCGGCGATGAATTGGGATTTTGGCGAAGATAGAATTTCATATTTGATATCAAAGTGTCCTACTTACGCGTTCCATCGCTCAACCCTGCCTGATCTTTTTGAATTTTTCATCACTGACTCAATGGGCACCTTTGTTAATACTTTGATTTTATGTGCTTGAAAATAAATGCGAAGCTTGAAAGTTGCATGCACCAATGATAGAATTAACTTCTCAATCTTGGAATAATTTCTTTCTGCAGAATTGAATGTTTTGCTGATATAGTAGATTGTTTTTTCTACTCCTGCGTCTACTCGCAGCAATACTGCACTTAGCGCGTATGTGGTTGTTGCGAGATAGATCAATAATTTTTCTCCTGGCTCAGACTTTTGTAAAATAGATATGTTCACTAAATGTTCTTTGATTCCTTGAAAAGCCCTTTCACATTCATCCGTCCACTTGAATTTTGTTCCCTTCTTCAATATGTCGAAAAAATGTTTGCATTTATCTGAAGATCGTGAAATGAATCTCCCTAGCGAGGCTAAGATTCCATTCAATTTTTGTACATCTTTTATTGTTGATGGTGTTGGCATATCGCGAATTGCTTGCACCTTTTCTGGATCAACTTGTATTCCTTCTTTTGATACAATGTACCCCAAAATTTTTCCTGAAGTTACTCCAAAAGTACACTTATCAGGATTCACTTTAATATTGAATTGCCGCATTTGATCGAAAATTTCTTTCAAATATTGCACATGATTTTCAGCTTCTTTACTTTTATTAGCATATAATCTACATACACTTCTAATGTTTTGTGAATCCACTTTGCAAACACCTTCTCCACCATTCTTTGATATGTTGCTCCAGCATTTCGCAAACCAAATGGCATCTTTGTGTAACAATACAACCCTCTTGGAGCAAAAAATGATGTATTTTCTTGATCTTCTTCAGCGAGAGGAATTTGGTTATATCCTTTATATCCATCCAGCGATGATATTCTTGCATTTCCCGCTACTGATTCAACCATTTGTGGGATATCTGGCAATGGAAAACTATCTTTTGGACAAGCCTTATTTAAATCAGTAAAATCTATACAAATTCTTATCCCTTTGTTCTTCTTCGGGACCACCACCATATTTGCAATCCATTCTGGATATTTTGCTTGCCTTATAATTCCTGCATCGAGCATTTTCTGTAGTTCTTCCTCTATTTGAGAATGGTATGTTGTTGCGAATTTTCTTATTCTTTGCTTGAATGGTCTTACATTTTTGTTGATTTCCAATTTATGACATGCTATTGGTGGATCTATTCCCGGCATTTCATCCATATTCCACGCGAAGATATCTTTATATTCTCGTAAGAGATTTATAGTTCTTTCTTCCTCATCTGCCTCCATTCTAGTCCCAATTTTTAGTATTTTAGGCTCTTCTTTACTCCCAATATTTACTTCTTTTATTGGTTCCGCAGCAGTGTAACTGGCTTCAGGTTCTCCCATTGGTGTTGGTGTTTTCATAATTCTCGTGAATTCGTCTCCCTCTCGCGAAATTTCACTGGGCACTCCTTTTCCCTCCTTTGCTCTCATCATGTAAACTTTAAACTCTTCTTCCTTCTTTGATTCTCTCGCCATTTTTTTGCGAGCTTTTCGTAACTTTGGACGGTTTTCACAATTTTTCACTTCAATTTGGTAACATAATTTTGCAAAATCCGTATCTCCTCTAATTTCTCCAATTCCACTGGGCATAGGAAATTTAATGTACTGGTGCAATGTTGATACTACAGCCTTGATTGCATGTATCCACGGTCTTCCAAGTATCATATTGTACGGCGATTCCACATCTACCACGCATAATGATACTTGTGTTTCAATTTCTCCTAGTGGAATTCGTACCACTATCTCGCCTTTAGGTTTTGTTAAAGACTTTCCAAAGCCATGAACATGATATGTTGAATGAGATATTTGTTCATCCTTATACCCCATTTTCTTGAAGGTATGATAAAATATCATGTCTATAGAACTTCCTGTGTCTACCAAAGTTCTATTCATAGCCCATTCTTCTACAGATTTTATTGATTTCTCCTTTCTCATTGGTATGGTGGTTACTGTGACCACCAATGGAGATGTCTGACTTAAATCTTTTTCTGGTATTTCTGCTGTTGTAAACGTGATTTCTTGTTTTTCCCAATCTTTCAATGATGATATCTTCTCCACTGTCATAATCTTCCTTCCTTCAAAATCCCGTTTATGTATCTTCCCTTTAATGTTTTCATGAAATCTATCAACCATTGCTCTTGTTACCATATCACATTCCAATTTTCTACAATCCTTTTTTATTCTAATCATTCTTCCTTCAATTATCTCACCGATTTACTTTCCTTAATCTTGAACAATTCTTATCTTCTTCTTTGCTTTTTCTTCGATTTTCGTTAATTCATTCCATGTTTCGGGCGCCAAAATGTAGTTGCAGGAATTCCCACAATACACCCTTGTTAAGATTCTATAGAAATCTATTGGAAATCAATTAAACTTCAAAGATTTAAACGACACTTTACTATTTAAATCTCAGAAATGTTTACAGAATTGGAAGAAATCAAGATTACAAATATTCTCTTGAAGTTTCTCTCTCATCAAAACTCTTTCAACTCTCAAAAATACATCATCCTTTTCTGTATCTATCGAGCCCTTTATATAGGGATTTACATAATGGATGACATCTAAGTTTTCCTCCTATTTCGGATCTATTCTGCGATCTCATCGCGATCGCTACAATATTCTCTATCGCAAGAACAATGATCATCGTAGGATCAACATATTATTCTCTTATTTATTCCATCGTCAGTTTCTTTTGGGTATTCTGTGACACTCATGAAACGTTGTTAAAGAATTGGTAGTGACGCTCGCAGAAGCGTTGTTAATATCGCAGGAATAGCGTTGTAGCGATATTCTGGTCCTACAAAAATAGAAGAGTTAAACTCCTCTTGAGTATCTATATTTGTAATACTTTCAGATTCATAGACTTCTGCAATGGTTGTAACATGATCCATCTCATCACTTTGATCATTCTCATTAGGACAATAATCAATTATAGCAGTATAAGCTTTTCTTTTCCATTGTATATCCTTAGTTGGAAAATCTGGAGAGATATGACCGAAACCTCTACATTTGTAGCACTGAGGAATATTATCATTATCATCCCAAGTGTCTTCACGTTTTTGTGAAAAAATATTTTTCCTTTTTGACACAAGTAGTTCTCTTTTTCGATGTCTCAACAATTTTTTGAATCGTTGGGTAAGAAGAGACAAGTGATGATTTATCTCAGCTTCATCTTCAGTAGTTTGATCTTCCTAATCTTCGAATATTTCCGAATTGGGTTGACACCCCTTTTATAGCTTTGTAAGCCAAATTGTCTCTTTGTTTGGACATGTTCTCTTTATCAAAAATCTTTAGTTTTCCTACTAGAGAACTTCTAGAGAGAGAAGAAAGATCATTAGCTTCTATAATTGCATGTTTCTTAGAATCGTATCTTGGAGGCAACGATCTGAGAATTTTACACACTATAACTTTTTCATAAATAGTCTTTCCAAGAGAGAGAGAGGCATTAATTATCTCAGAGAGTTTAAGATGAAACTCTTCAAAAGTTTCGTTGTCATCCATTCGAAGGTTTTCCCAATCAGACGTAAGAGTTTGAAGTCTAGCTTATTTCTCTGATGTGTTTCCTTCGAACACGATTTGAAAATTATCCCAAGCTTCTTTCGAAGTTTGACATGTTAATACACGATGTTGTAGATCACGGCTTACATCATGTATTATAGCATTCAAACCATCTGAATTCTGCTTAGCAAGTGCCTTTTCTTCGTTCGAAAAATCTACTAGGCGTTGAAGCTCAGTATCTGAATTTTCTATCTTTGGAAGAATATAACCATCGACGACTAATAGCCAAGTATTAAAGTCTCGTGATTAAAGTAAAGATCGCATAGAAGATTTCCACCATAGATAGTTTGTTCCGTCAAATATTGGTGGTATGTTAATTGAAGTCGATTCAAGAGATTTCGAATTCATTCTTATAAGATGGATCGCACCAAACACAGATTGTTATATCTTTTCGTGTTTTCCTGCTCTGATACCAATTGAAAAGGCGAGGGTACCCCAATATACCTCAAGCTAAAACTTTTCCTTCCTATAAGTCCTTTCTCCGAAAGTGATTGTCTATAGACTAAGTCGAGATAATGCAACTAATTGGTTTACACTTTGTGTGATTGTCTATGGATTCGAGATCGAGACAATACAACAATAAAGTATGTTTACTTGATACAAAGGTTCGGATTTAACCAAACACAATAGGATTCACGTATCAAGTAAATAGGAATTAACGTTTGTGCAATTTATTTTAATTATAATAAAACAATTATAATGCGAAAATATAAAGTAAATGACACAGCAGGATTTTGTTAACAAGGAAACCGCAAATGCAGAAAAACCCTAGGAACTTGTCCATAATTGAATACTCTCAGGATTAAGCCGCTATACAAAATAAACCAACTTCGTATAGTTGAGACCAAGCAACTAAACCTATAGTGCACCTAGTTTTGTTTGTATTCCCACGCCTCCAACCTATAAACAAGTCACGTAGTTGGACCAATTCCTTTGGTTCGTATTCCAAACAGTAAAGGAACAACAAATCTGTTTGGTATCAACTCTCTTCAACCAAATGATATGAGTTGTGCAAAGGTTCCCTTGTTTATATTAACATAAACTCTTTTTCCAGGTTCCAAGATCTATCTTATGTTCAATCACCAAAAGTTAATCGTTAAGATTAAGCCAATCAACACTCTTAATCCAAGGAACTATGTTGATGCCGATCTTCTCAATTAATCAATCCAATCTACCACAAGGATAAACTGATTATTAATTGGATCCTCTATTACCCAAATAAGTATTGTGCACACCAAAGATTATAAAACCAAGTCAGAAATCTTTTATCTCTTATTTGTCTTCAAATCTTCTTAGATCTTTAATAAACACCTACACACAACTACTTGAATCTCTTGTGATCAATCATACACAGAACGGAGTCTGTTAACAATGGATTATCACAAGATCATCTTTAGATCTAACAACAGTCTAAAGATACCTGTCGAAACCTTGAACTAGTTTGAGTGAATCTTATATCAGAAGAGAAGATTCTCAAGCATAAACAAACTAGGTGCAATCAAAGTTCAACCACCGTTAGTCAATCAAATCAATATGAAAAATAAAGATGAACCGCAATATCTAGTTTCCCACCAACGGGTCACGCTAGAGCTTCTCAATACAAAAGAAGACTTTAAATTGAGCGGCCGTAAGAGATTTTACCTAATTAGATTACTCTCCTCTCTGATAGGCGGATTCACCAGTAACAGTACAATAGAGGAAGTTTACTATCACGAATGATTAGTTTTCTAGAAATGCAAACTCAAAGTAGTTATAGACAAGGAAGTTTGGACACCAAGGAATTTCCAAAACCGAAAATATTCTCAAGATATTTTTCCATATTAACCCAAATTCGGTTTTCATAATTCCTGTGAATGCACTTTCCAAATATAATGATCGAAATCTCCTTGGAAAATTTTTAACTAGAAAATGCACATTACTAATTCTTATTTTCCATATATAATTAAAAGATTCTTAACTTATTTAAATTCGATCTTGGGATTTACTTCCTTCTTAGATATTAAGGAATATCTTTGAAAAATAAAAGAATACACATTAATGCGTGTGTTTAAAGTGTGTCGACATCTTACTCTTGCAAGTCCTTTTTCATACTTACTCACTTGAAACCGATTTACCACACTTCCAAACAAGTTTAGAATTGGTTCATCTGACTTTCAAGAACTATGTGATTGATCAAGTAACTCTCAATCACCAACCATGGGTATAACGGTTCTACCAAAACAAGTTTCGGTTCTACCTCCATGTGAGTACTGTGCATAGTCACACTTGCTTACCAAAGATACGGCTAACTAGGTACTAGGATCGGTTCCCCACATATATTTGGTATCTAACTTGTATGCACTGCACATTTCCATATGATCAGTTCCCCTTTCCTAAAAATGTGTTGCACATGTTCATAGGATCGGTTCCTATTTCTTCTATAAACCTTATGGCACCTCTATTGATGGTGGATTTTAGTTCAAGGCTAAAATTGTAAAACCAATTTTAACATGTTAGCATCCTTCAGAGGATAAAGTTGTTTGATAAGTGATGAGTACCACTTCACTTTATTAATTCACCTAGGATGGAGCATGTAGCAACAATCCCACATACCCTGTGAACTAAATACACAAAATTCATCAAGGATGGAGCATGTAGCAACAATCCCAAATACCCTGTGAATTTTTAGCATTATTTATAATGCATGATTTGCCTTGTATTTCCTGTGTTGTTCTCAGCAGGACTCTCATTATTGGTGCGGCATGATGACTGATTGTTACTCTCAGCAGAGTAACATGAATATCCAAGTATCAATAGTGAGGCATGCACGAAATACCCGTACATGCTACATCTCTCGGTGTGTTATATTAGCCCGATTGAGCATATTTAATTTCCTAAGGGAAATCTGTACTGTTCATATCAGTCTCAAAAAACGATCATGGCCACGCAGGACGACCGCATGATTTAACTAGCCTAGACGAGCCTTAGCAGGAGCAGGCTATCACCGCAATGACCACCAGCGGGCCCATTTATGACGTGGATGGTCGAACACATGCTATTCCCCCAACTAGCCACCGAACGCCATCCCGAAGTAGGATAGTTGAGATGGTATGGAACAGCTTGGAAGAGCTCATACGAGCAAGACTGCCAATGACAGACTCAAAACAGATCACGGTTGTCCAACTTCGCCGGCCTAGTTGGACGGCATGGATCGTCTGGTGGATGATCGGTCAGGTGTTGTCATGCACTCTGGCGGACCCACTCTCTACTTACCTGATTGTCTCTCTCATAGCCCAGTCATGGAGCAGCCAACGCTTGCTCAAAGTATGGCTGGAGTGATGCTTAAGTGGTCGTGGAAACTCCACTAATGTCTTAAATTAATCGCAACCATCAAACTTCACCAGCATGTTTGGATGGCTTAGATTGCGCCTAAGACCATTAAAGAAGTGCACACACGTTCAACGTCGACCCAACGTGGGTCCTACATAATCGGCCCCTCCAAAAAGGGAGCATGACTTTCCAACCCATTTGGTGGAAGTCGTGTGTGTGGATGTTTTGAAACCCTAATTAGGGTTTGCGGCGTTGCATAACTGTCGCAGTTCGATAACGACCATCCATCTTCGCAAGCTTAGATGAAGGGTGTAGATATAGACTTAAAAGGTCTCAAACATGTCAACATGATCACTGTAGGCCCACCTATATGTATGACTGATCGGCTTAGGAAAACCATGGACGAATTCTCGAAACGTGTGCCTAAAGTAGGCATGTCATGCATCTTCCAAATACTTTGCGGCAATGGATTTCTGCTGCAAACCGATCTCAACCACTAACCTTTGCCGGTCAAGTTAAGTGGCCTAGATCGCACCTTCATGAGACAAAGAGGTACATACATGTATACCGGCAAGTTGTCTACACGCATGCCCGGTTGGTCCCACCAAAAACGTCTCCCATGATTGGTTTCGGTCAAGCTGAAGAGTGATGCTTGTGCATCTCTTCAAAACCCTAAACCTCCATCAACGGTCGCAGATGAGCGTCATTGATCATCTCGTCCTTCCAACTCTACCAGCTTGGTTAGGCAGCCCAGGCTACGATTTAAATGGAAAATAAGGTGTCGTGGTGATTACCATCCGTCACTCTAAATGGAGTGATCGGCCATGGGAGGGATTGCCTATGCAGCCTCCAAATGATCATTCGAAGATGGCTAGACATGCATATGTTTTAAGACACTTAATCCGTGACTTACTTCGTTAAGATTTGAAATAGCGATGCTTTATGCATATTAAATATATTCGATGCATTACATGCACAGAGTATACACGATATTTATTGATTATCGATTTCCTAAAAAACTCAATTATTTAACCTAGCACTGTATGCTACTTCGTGTGGGTCCCACAATCCACACTCGAGACATCAAACATGTCACAAACTGGGGGATGCTTACTGGGGTATTGGTCTGTCGGTTTACAGCCTGTAATGCGCCATCACAAGAACGTGTCAAGGAGCATGGACGGTTAGCGATGATGGGAGAAGTGGGCTAAGACGTGATCGTGCAATCACCCACACCACCCCACTACTCCATCACTCAACTTCCTCCACTTCCTACAAGATGATGGTTTGTGCTCTATGTCTTGTATAAATAGGTCCTTTGCCTATTTACAAAACACAGACAAGCACAGAAAACCAAGTGTTGTCATTCGTATACAGAAAACACCAGAGATGATTTCTTACATTATTGCAAGCCAGTTCGATATTCTGATACAAGTCATAAACATCCAACACCTTCTTCGCTTCCCTCCCTAAGATTAACCCCATCTCCTTCACTTTGTGACCGAAACAAGTCTGGAACGACCATTTCTTGGTTTAGGCTAGAATTGTATAGATTAATCTCTCGAATCAGAAAGCACTCCCGTACAGTGCATTTGTTTAGGGTTTAGATTCGTTTCTCATCCACACACCCAAATTTACCAAAAACCGCAGAAACAGTTTTCACCCATAAATAATTGGCGACCTCAGTGGGAGATTAATCTCTCGGTTACAATATCAATTTCCAAATTTCCAATTTGATTTCTTCAATACCGATTTAATTTATTCAATTTCGAAGGGGTAGATCTTAAATCCGTTTCAATCGTTAACATATTCGTTTCTTTTAATCACTGGGTCCAACTTTCATTCTATGATGTATCCTCATCAGCCAAATTATCCTGAGGCCATGAATAATCCAAACCTTATGGAAAGTATGGCCAGGATGCTAGAGGATGTCCTAGAAAACCAAACTGGTATCGCCAGAAGGCAGAGTGAGACATTTCGTCTTTTAAACGATATGGCAGTTCAACTACAAGAAATCTCGGCGGGAGTTTACTCAGAGGACACCGCAAACGCCGGTATAAAAAATGTTGAACCTTTATCTGGAAGCCATGTCTTTTACAATAGGGATGTAGGAAGAGCACGCAGCCGCAGGGGACTGAGGAGAGATGTACATCATGATCTAGATGACAATAGAGACTCAAGACAGTTCCGCATAGGAAGAGACTCATTGGAGATGCCACAAAGTATACCGGATAAAGAAAAGGAGCCTGCAGCCTACGAAGCGTTGCTAGAATATTTATATTTCAAAACCTATGTCGAAACTCGGAAGGTTGTTCAATCCGCAACGACTTTTCCGCCAAGTGAAGAAATGCTCAAGGAGGGAGAAATCAATCAAGGAGCACGTGAATACGGGAGATGGGAGCGTTCGACTCATTCACCCAACAGTGATGTTATCGCCAATACGATGCTTTCTGTGTGGCAAAGCCACCTAGCTAAGCGGGTCGTGGGTATGATGACACACGCTGGTTTTCCAACTCCATCTCTGAAGCGTTCTTCGCATCAAAGCCAGAGAGAGACGTCACGACGTATGTTAGAAAATCTAAACTCAGGATATCCGCACTTCCCGTTCCCAATGAAGAAGATCGTGGAGTTGTTAGAGGCATGGGTATGAGACAGAGAGGTAAAGCTGCCTCCCGTATGGCGTCAACCGACCGATCAAGAGGTGATGGATCCGAGATATTGTCATTACCACCGATTCCTTCACCACCCAACCAATGAATGCAATGCCTTGAAGCGCATTGTTCAGGAGAAGCTTAATTCAGAAGAGTTGTTTTCTCTCCCTCAAAATTAGTGCGTACGGTTTCCATGAAGACGACACTCGGGAAAATTCAGTTTCATACAAACGAAGTTTCAAAAAGCAAGTAAGTTTTATCAAGCAATTTTTACAAGGAAGATAATTTTAAAATTTACTGGGGACTTGGCATCCCACACAAGAAAGAGATTCAATTATCAAACGCCATGTTTGTTCCCTTTCATGCTCGCACAATATTTGCAATTTCATATAATATGAACAATATCGTTGTAATAGCCACGTTATTCATAACCAAAATGCAAGTTCCATTTAAAATAATCTATTTCATACAAACTATTCGCAAAAACTATCTCAAAATAAACCAATTCAAAATTCAATCACCTATTAGTTCAATACCTAAAATCAAGTTGTGAAAGGAAACCCTCACATCACTCCTAAAAATAAAAAGCATAGGTTGACGGCATAAGTCATTCAAGGGAAGTCCTTCAGCAGCAACGCGTCCTTCTGTGAAAGAGTGGCTTTTATTCTCTGGAGAACGACCTGCTTCATCTTTAACTCTTTAGACAAATTTTCGATCTCTTCTTCCTGGTGGGCAATGTAGTATGCAGAGAGAACTTCATCTTGCAGCTTTCGAAGCTCCTGGATTTTGGAAAACTCTTTGAAGAACCAATGAGCATTGAAATCGTATTGCATGAACACGTCTCGATGGAACTCCCAGTTTGAAATCATTTCTTCTGAAAATGTACGTCTAGTCGCAACACTCATACCATAAATAGTGTATAAAGCCTCTTCGACATGTTTGTCCAATGGGAAGCGGCATTTAAATTTCCTGGTTGTAGCAATATGACTGTGTTTCTTCCATATTTTAGTATATAACTTCTCGAACTTATCCAACACACTGAATCCTCCAACCAGCACATGACCTATATAAGGAGTGTCGAAAGGAATCTCAAAGATAGCTCCATGAATAACGGGTTGCATCACCAACACTTCGTCAGAAGCCTTCTCAGCTGCAATAGATCCCGTGATTGCTTTATCGGTTGTCGGGGTTTGTTCAGGAGATTCTTTGGAGGGAGATACATCAAAAATCGTGGGTGTTGTCTCTCATGCATTCCTCGTGATATTTGTTTCACTCTAAAGACTGATTTCTGCCACGGCATCATCTATAATCTCAATGAGGTTACCACTCTGGGAGTCATTTCTTTCAGTCGAGATTGCACCATCTTTGCCATTATCTTGAAGAGGATCAGTGTCGCCAGACTTCTCGTTGTGAAGATCAGTATCACCAGACTTCTTGTTGTGAATACGTGCCAATCTTGTAAAAACATTTTTTTTCGGGATTCCCTGATTTCAAGAATAAGAATTACCTTTAGTAAGGATTACTCCAGAGGAATGGAATTAAGGAATCTACAGAAAGGGATTTAAAAATACCTGCATATTAGAAGAATTGAAAGACATGGGACCGCATGGTTGCTTCTTGGCCTGGGGACTGCAGTCAGTAGTATCAGACCTGGTTCGTTTACCTGGAAGCGGCTTCAATCGTTTGAATTTCCTCAAAATGTCAGGAGACGGCTCACCGCGAGAAACTGTCAGGACTTCATCAGAAAATGATTGAAAAACTAAAAGTTGCTCCCTCCAAAAGTCCTTATACTTGGGAGTTGCCACTGGACTTCTTTCGATACATAAGAAGGGAAGACTCTGCTCTGGTGTGAAAATGTCAGCATTGAGAATAGACGGGACAAGATTCTTCGGAGGCGCTGGTAGACGACAGAATGGAACACCCTAGTCAAATCCCATTTGGCATGCAGCCCTATCGATATTATAGGGAACGACAATAAGGAATCCATCGAAGAGAGAGGGGATGTACCCTGGAATACAACTTCGCAGGAAAATGGCTTCTCCATGACTCATGGATTTCCCTTCGGAAGGTAACACAACACCAGAAATAGTAGTAGAAGTTTCTTCTTGAACCACAGAAGGATGGACCGGTCCCCACGGACGGAAATCTATGGCGCACACGTTGTCAAGAAAATCAATAAGTCTTGACCCGAGTTTTGGATGTCTATTCTGCCAACGGAGTATTCTCGAACCACCATACAAAATGGGAAGCGAAGTAGCAGGGACAGGAGCATAACCTTTGAAATGTTCCCATAAGCATGCATGAAGAAAAGCGACATGTATATACGATTCCACCTTCTTATAACCATTGGAAGCATACATTTATACCGTCAAAGCATCCAAGTGACAATACAATGATCTGTGGAATAATGAGCCCAGAGGGAGAACCACGCCTTTCGCCAACTTTATAGCAAATATAACAAGATTTCTTATGATGTTCTTCTTTCCAGAACCGTCATCGAAGATGTCCCTGTACAGCCATAAAGACAGGAACGCACCTACACTGAGTTTATCATCCAATACTTGACCCCGCCTTGGTTTTGCGGGAGACCACTTGGATACCCACCAAGTGTAAAAGCATTTCATTTTCTTTTTCTGTTGCTCGTACTCACCCACCTTCTGAAGTATGGCATCGTGGACAACGTTTTCTTCGAAAGATAACTCGCATTGAAGATTTCCAGCAATAGGGAGATTCATCAATACATCCACGCTCTCAAGGGTGATAGTCATTTCTCCCCACCTATATATAATTGTGTGCGTAGAAGGACGCCATCGAGAAATGAAAGTGATTAAGCCTGGGTTCTCTTTCTTAATATGAAGAGATGCATATGCCATAAAAACATCAAGGATCTGCGCTTTGGTCAAGTTATCTTTGATTTTCTGGTTGCCAAACATACGCCTCATCCATCCTTCATAAGAGCTCAGCGGAGTTTGAAAAACCTTGAAGTCAATAGGAGAATGCGGATACTCCTTATTCTGGATATAGAACCTCATCACGTACGCTAGAGAAGATGATGGAGAAACCTCTTTATTTTTTGAGCATGTAAGCAAGATTATTTTATGGCTAGGATGTTTTCTAATATTTAGAAAAGGCACGGTGAATAACTCATCATTTATATTTGGCATGTCTTTGTAGTTCTCAACGCCCCCCGATCTGGCAGTAGCATTATCCTCAGACGACATCTTGACAGGATCCCCTTTGTTCGTTTTCAAATAACTACAATAAGATGAGGTGAAAAAAGGGTCTGTGCATTAATCACGCAAGGGTGTTAACGTGTTCGAAGAAGATATAGCGGGGCCGACACTCGATCGAAGAAGGCGCAACAGCCATTTGGTCGAAGGCACAGCAGCCCCATGTTCGAGTGAAGCAGGCTCTCGAACGAAGCAAGCATATACAGGTCGATCAAAGCAGGCAAGGCTGACACTCTAGCGGGACAAGCACGAAGCAGGCTCTCGACCGAAGCAGGCACAACCCCACGATCGGGAAAAAGAGTATGCTCCCTTGACCATATAAGAATAGGTACACGACAGATCTCACAACCAAGCAGGTGCGGCGGGCCCATGTTCGATCAAGAAGATGTGACATAGTCTATGTTTGGTCGAAGCATACACGTGGTGGGTCCCATATTCGTTTAAGGTTGCATGCACAGTTTTTCCTATGGGAGAGGGAGCGAACGAGTTCATCCATGGGAATTGTGTTTACGGGATCTAAGCTAGGGTTTTCAAGTTACAACCGAAGGATAGGTTTTGCATGCAAGATGAAAAAAAGTAACAAGAACAGTATATTCATGGGATCCGTGGCTTGTTTTACTGAGCAATCCTGGCAATATCAATGGTTCTACTATCAATTTCGATGGTGGAATTAATCGTAGTATATCTTGTAAAAGAAGTTCCATCTACAATGGATAATTTTTCGAGAGCAAAGCGGTTTACCTAAGAATTAGGGTTTCTAAAAAAAACACAAAACAATGAAGAACGGATGAAGCACCTACCTGTCATTAATGAACGAGCAACTACGGACGGTCGGCGGCAAAGTCGGTGCGTCGGCATCATAATATGGCGGCAACGTCAACGGAATCCGGCAATGGCAGCAACAAAGGTCGAATGACGGAAGGAGAAGCTAAATGAAAAATAAAAAAAGTAAGAAGAAACATAGGGGTTAACGACCTTTTATACACAAATAATTGAAGAATCCTGGTGGAAGAAGGATTCATTTGTTAGCTCGAACACCCAAGGAAGGAAGCCGGTCCCACCAAAGCCCCATACACACGCCGCACGTTCACATGGTCGGTCAAAACTTTTCAGGGTAAGCTTCCTTATCCTGTCTTCTTACGTTGTATATGTCACCATCTAATGCCTACCCCACAATAGTGTAACCATTATATGCTAGGCAGGGACTTAATGTTGATGGTGGATTTTAGTTCAGGGCTAAAATTGTAAAACCAATTTTAACGTGTTAGCATCTTACATAGGATAAAGATGTTTGATAAGTGATGAGTACCTCTTATTAATTCACCTAGGATGGAGTATGTAGCAATAATCCCAAATACCCTGTGAATTAAATACACAAAATTCATCAAGGATGGAGCATGTAGTAATAATCCCAAATACCCTGTGAATTTTTAGCATTCTTTATAATGTATGATTTGCCTTGTATTTCCTGTGTTGTTCTCAGCAGGACTCTCATTATTAGTGCGGCATGATGACTGATTGTTACTCTCAGCAGAGTAACATGAATATCCAAGTATCAATAGTGAGGCATGCACGAAATACCCGTACAAGCTACATCTCTCGGTGTGTTATATTAGCCCGATTGAGCATATATAATTTCCTAAAGGAAATATGGACTGTCCATATCAGTCTCAAAAAATGATCATGACCAAGAAGGATGACCGCATGATTTAACTAGCCTAGAATAGCCCTAGTAGGAACATGCTATCACCGCAATGACCACCAGCGTGCCCGTTTATGCCCTGGCCGGTCGAACACATGTTATGCCCCCAAACAGCCATCGAACGCCAGCCGGAAGTAGGATGGTTGAGCTGGTATGGATCTTCCGGTGGCTGATCGGTCAGGTGTTGTCATGCACTCTGGCGGACCCATTCTCTACTTACCTGACCGACTCTCTTATAGCCCATTCATGGAGCAGCCAATGCTTGATCAAAGTATGACCAGAGTGATGCTTAAGGGGTCATGGAAACTCCACTAATGTCTTAAATTAATCACAACCATCCAACTTCACTAGCATTTTTGGATGACTTAGATAGCGCCTAAGACCATTAGAGAAGTGCACACATGTTCACCGTCGACCCAACGTGGGTCCCAAATAATCGTCCCCTCCAAAAAGAGAGCATGACTTTCCAAACCGTTTGGTGGAAGTCGTGTGTGTGTGGATGTTTTGAAACCCTAATTAGGGTTTGCGGCGCTGCATAACTGTCGCAGTTCGATCACGACCATCCATCTTCGCAAGCTTAGATGAAGGGTGTATATATAGACTTAAAAGGTCCCAAGAATGTTCAACATGATCACTGTGGGACCACCTATACGTATGACTGATCGGCCTAGGCCAACCATGGCCGAATGTCTCGAAATATATGCCCAAAGTTGGCATGTCACGCAGCTTCCAAATCCTTTGCGACAATGGATTTCTGCCACAAACCGATCTCAACCACTCACCTTTTCCGGTCAAATTAAGTATCCTAGATCGCACCTTCATGAGACAAAGAGGTACAGACATGTATACCGGCAAGCCGTCTACACGCATTCCCAGTTAGTGCCACCAAAAATGTCTCCCATGCTTGGTCTATCAAGCTAAAGAGTGATGCTTGCACACCTCTTCAAAACCCTAAACATTCATCAACGGTCGCAGATGAGCATCACAGATCATCTCGTCCGTCCAACTCTACCATCTTGGTTAGGCATCCCAGGCTAGGAGTTAAATGGACAATAAGGAGTCTGGTGATTACCATCCGTCGCTCTACCACATGAAGTGATCGGCCAAGGGAGGGCTTGCCTGTGCATCCTCCAAACGATCATTCGAAGATGGCTAGACATGCATCTGTTTTAAGATACTTAATACGTTAAGCTTTAAAACAACGATGCTTTATGCATATGAAAGATATTTGATGCATTACATGCATAGAGTATACACGATATTTATTGAATATTGATTTCCTAAATAACTTAGTTATTTAACCTAGCACTGTATGCTACTTTCTGTGGGTCCCATGATCCATACTCAAGAAATCAAACATGTCACAAACTGGGGGATGCTTACTGGGGTATTGGTCTAGCAGTTTATATCATGCAGCGTGCAATGCGTCATCACAAGAACGTGTCAGGGAGCATGGACAGTTAGCGATGATGGGAGAAGTGGGCTAAGACGTGATCGTGCAATCACCCACACGACCCCACTACTCCATCACTCAACTTCTTCCACTTCCTACGAGATGAGGGTTTGTGCTCTATGACTTGTATAAATAGGTCATTTGCTTATTTCCAAAACATAGACATGCACAGAAAACCAAGTGTTGTCATTCGTATACAGAAAAAACCAGAGATGATTTCTTACATTATTGCAAGCCAGATCGATATTCTGATACAAGTCATAAACAACCAACACCTTCACAATCTCAACACCTTCTTCGCTTCCCTCCCTAAGATCAACCCCATCTCCTTCAATTTGTGACTGAAGCAAGTCTGGAACAGCCATTTCTTGGTTTAGGCCTGAATTATAAGATTAATCTCTCGAATCAGAATGCACTCCCATGCAGTGCATTTTTTTAGGGTTTAGATACGTTTCTCATCCATAGACCCAAATTTACCAAAAACCGCAGAAACGGTTTTCACCCATAAACAACCTCATACAAGGATCGGTTCCCCCTTATGATGTACTGCACCTCTTTATAGGATTCGTTCCCATTTCCCAAATTTGGTCAGACACTCACAAACCCGATCATACGCCAGGTGATTACTTAAGATCGGTTTCACTAATAAAAGTCATACCAATACATAAGTCATGCCTCATGTGAATAGTTTTACCAAGAACACAAACAAGTCATGAGCGGTTATACTAATCACACATATTGGTTGTTCATAAGATTTGCAATGAAGAAAAGCCCCAATAACGCCTGGCGATTTCGTTTTCGGTTCACAACACATATCATGAACTTAATTCCTTAAAAAACATGTAAAAACATTGTTTCCTATGATGAAATCCTCACCTCATACCCATACATAATCAAAATAGCATTCATACGATTATGTCGATGTCTCATATACAAAGTTTAATGGTTAAGCAAAAAACTCCATATTGTATTCCTTAATATTATGTCTATCTAGAGTGTTCATGCTTCGCAGTTTTATGTTTTCAATATGCACGACTTGAAAGATACATTAGGGAGCAGTTCAAGTCAAATATCACTAACCTCAAGTGGAAGGATGATGTTGTGGTTGTAGCTCCGTACTTATTCACTTCTTCAAGTCTTCGCAATACTTGTAATGTCTCACCTTAATACTTTCAAGCTAACCTATACGAAGTTGATTCTAGTACATTTAAATCAAGCGACTCTTAAATGAGTTTTGGCTCACTAAAATATGACAACCAAACTTGACATACCAACGTTTGGTGGGTTCAACCGAGCAATGCTCTAACAGAATCATTCTCATTTTTGGTAGGAAGGTAGATTTAAATTCATTGTCATATGAATTTTATGGAGAAAATGATGCAAATCATACATGATAACTTGCATATAAGAGTGTTCATCAAACCTTCCTCCTTTTATAAAAACTTGTTTCAAAACAAAACCGACTATGTAGTGGTATGGAAAAGTGAAGAAAAATTATTAATAGGTGGTGTCGATATAAATTGGGGGTCTACCGAATTCTATATAAGACAAAATATTTTTCCTCTTTGGATGGTATACCCCTAACCAAATTCGTAACCTTTATTAGGAGCCATAAAATAATACTCAAGTTTCAACTCGGACCATCAAATAAAAATCCATTTGATATCGAATCTTAAGATTTAGAAAATCTTATAAACACAATGTTCTTTTGTCAGAGATTTTCAGAAAAAATTTCCAATACTACGATTAAAAATATGGTATCTTATTAAATCATTAATTTGTTGGCGTTGCTCATACACGTTAAAAAAAATTCACTTAAGTGATTATTTTTTAACTAAATCATCTCGGCTCCAAACGCATGTTGTTTATCCCAATAGCTATTACGTGGAATTAGATTTGTGTATGTTTCCTAGTTAATTTTAAAGCTAAAACTAAGAAAATCAATTTTGAAATAAAAAAATAAAAATTTAATCACTTGTCATCAGGATCACAAGATGGTAGTCATGTCATCTTAAATGTCATGTCTTTTTAAAACCTTGAACCCTAACATCAAAGATATTCGTATTTTCTGAAACCACTTGTAAAACAAACAAAGTAATAGTTTGTTGTTCGTCAAGAAAAAGAAGAAAGAAAAAAAAAGTTCATCGCTCAATGAAGCTTCTTCTGAGTCATAGGTGAAACTTCTCAGTTTCCACTTTTCTTACTAATTATGTTTTTTTTTTGTTCTTAAATAAATGAGTCGTTGGAAGCCATCTTTTGTTTTAACTGCGTGTTTTTGAGTCTAAGTTGCTTAACACGTCACTTATGTGCTAATAGCGAGGTAACATTCTCCTCACAGTTGATTTTTTAAGTGAACTACCGAGAAAATATAATGAACTAAATTAATGGAGCAACTTATGTTTTAATGTATGTTTTTTAGTTTCTGAAGCATATATGTTGGTTAGCATGTGAGTCCATGACGATTCCAAATTAAAAATTGGTTTTTTTTCTTTTAATATTGCCAATTTGTTTTAGGAGAATCAGAGGTGAACCATGGAAAGATGAGAGGAAGAAGAAGAACCATCATATTAGAAGGATTATCAGTTCTATTACATATGTTACAAGATATACATATATATGGGTAACTGGATGGACCGAACATCCATGGGTCATGATCCCTATAACACTCCCCCTTGTGCGGTTCAATAATAAAACTTTATACATAGTGCTTCATATATAGTGCTTTGAATGTATTTCTTCAAACGACGTCCACTGCTTGATGGCTTGTGCCGAAATTTATCGTCTCATTAAAACTTTGACAAGGAAAAATCCAGTGGGATAAAACCTCGGTACAACTATTCACATGTAGTACTTCACATGTTATCTAATACTTTACATGTAGTTCATCACATGCAATACGATCTTCAAGGACTGACTAATATAAGTTAATTGCCTCGTTAAAACTTCGTTAGGAAAAACCCAGAGGGATAAAACCTGAACTAAAGAAAAAGAGTACAACATTAAGTAAACTTAGAACATAGTTGGATGCGTATACGTTGCCTCATTAAAACATTGACAAGGAAAACCCAGTGGGATAAAACCTTGACGAAAGAAAAAGAGTACAACGTGACAGATGCAAGTAAAGGTGATCATTAGCAGATGATCTCTTTGCTCCGTTGAAGTTGACTAGTTGCTTCACAACTCCTAAGGAAGAAAATCCTTGTAAGAAAGACAATAGTCTTAGCTGGGAAATTACATTCCCGGTGTTTGTTGTTGTCTCACTAAAAACCTTGCCGAGTAAAAAAAACCCTGTGGGAAAAAGTAACCTCGGTGAAGGAAAATAGTTCAACACACCATTAGATGCTCCCCCTGATGTCAGAATATTTTCGTTAGTCTAATGCAGTCAAAAGGATTTTATCACACTGTACCTTGGTGACTTGAAAGCTTATAAGACCATGTTGTTGATTCTGGAAGTTATGTTTCTTAATAGACTATCACATTTCGGTTCTTTGATTCAGATATTTTTAGTAATATCAATGCGATCTTTATGTCTTCAACGTTCAACATACTTGATGTTTTATAGTTGTCTCGCTAAAAAACTTGTCGAGCAACAAAACCCTTTGGGGAAAAATTATTCTCGATCGAAGGGAAAAAAAGTACAACACAACTTCAATTTCGAAGTAAAATATGTCGACATCATATCCTTGGATCCTCCCCCTGATGTCGGCATCAACCCCTGATTACTTCCAGAGTTGTTCCAAACAGTTCCTTTAGTCATATACTTTTCGAAACTTAATATTCGCAATGACTTAGAAAATAGTCTACCATATCTCCCCCTGATTACTTTCGTTGGACAAGAGATTATTTTTCCTTCATAATCAACAACTTTTGGATTGCACTTTCATTAGCATTCCTTTTAATGTCTTTGCAGGGATAAAACAAATTTATATCAATGGTTACTTTTAAGTACATGATTACATTCACTATACCATTCCAATGACATTGCGTTGGCGCTGAGCTATATCTAGCTAACAAGTTCCTTGAGGATGCAAAATTTTATCGAGTACATTATTATACTAAGTACAACAATGCATCTATTGTACTTAGATATGGGAATTTCATCTCCCAACACATCTTCGTCATCTTCCTTTATACGAAATGGTCACTTACTTACATTTGAACCTCGACTAATTATGGGAGTGCTATCAGGATGCATGTCTTTGTTAAATTGCCTGACAACTTTATACAAATGCAAACTGGTGGAATAATATACCACAAGCTCAGTATTCGATCGATCTTTCCCTAGATTTTTCATCTCAAATTCGGATTTTAAATAGCATTTAAGGTCTCTTATTACATCAAGAGTACGCGTCATGTCTGTAACATCAACATAAATAGCTACAATTCCAAATCAGGAACTTTCTTATGAACACGCAAGGAATAATAACTTACTTGTCTATCCCCTCCAAATCAAATAGCCACTTAGAAGGGTAAACCACTTTCGCCTGATTGCTTCAATCTATAAGTGAACGTTCTATCTAATTGTAAACGCACTCTGTGGTTTAGAGTTACTTGATTTGGGAAACAAAAGTCCATCAAGCACTTTTGTAAATATATTATATCTCTTGATTATTTCAGAGATATGTAACAACCACATATATATGCTGCATTTCAAGTCCTTTTGAAATTACCAAGCTAACTAAGTAGCAAAATGCTATAATGCTCATTACAACAAAGTAAACAATTCCAGGGCTTTGTGAGATATCGCGCGCCACAAGGAGAGTCTTTATACCATTACGACTTCATTATTCTCACTGTGCTTTGTGACAAATAATCATGTATTTCCACAGGCTTTACACTTGGTTGGTTAGCACTACCACACCAAATACCTATATATTTGTCAAAGAATCAAATTCTACCTGGATTGTGTAGGCAAAATATGCTCTTTATTGTTGATATTCAAACAATAACAATAAGAAGCATGGTTCGATCTCATTGTGATCGATTTCCTTTATCAACTGTATATGAAAATAATAATCATTAATATGCTCACACGATCTTTCCATTGACTCGTGTGTATTCTCATAATCCACTTGGGATGTCATTGTTCTCTGGAATCGTTAAACTTCAGAGCGTCCTCCAGTATTGATTCATGGACATAGTCAGAGACAATCAAATGAGATGATTTCATTAATGATACAAATTAGGTTCTTCCTTAATCATCTACTTCCTTTCTAGGTGAGCATTGACCGAACCTAGTGGCATCTCCATCCTCCTTTATGGAGCCACGGCCTTAACTACACTTCCACCAAGTGTAGTTGCAACACATTAGTCTATGATGTACCCCATACTAAGGATTTCTAACCTTGCAGGATTATTTGCAGTTGGTATGTGTGATCTTGTCAATTTAGCGACATCAGTGTACATCTGAAAATCGATTATTCTTTGTCACCTCACATTTACATTTGTGGAGTACAAGAATCAACATGAGACATAGTGGGAACACACCACAACAATTCATGTCGTTCCCTTAGAAAATACGTTTTCTTATCTCCCCCTAACGACGGGAAGAATGTCTCATTAAAATTACAACCCGCAAATCTAGCGGTAAGTGATCTCCTTCCAAAAGTTTTAAAATGCGGATAATTGTTGGGAACTCATTTCCAACATAACTACTTAACAGTTTTGAAGACCTATCATAGTACGATGTGGAGTCGTAATGGTACATATATAGTGTAACCAAAAATGCGTAAAAACACGAATGTCAGGCTTAAATCCAGTTTCCAACTGGTACGCATAAAAGGTTGACTAATATTGGGTTCTAGAAACAAATTAAGTAAGATGCGTGTAATATTGCATATCCCCAAAGCAATAAAAGATAGGTTGGTACGCATAACCTATTCCTTAGACACCATCTGTAACCTTTGATGGTAGCCTCCTCGAGACCATTGGGTATAAGATGTTCTATATTGATCTTATTAAACATGCAATATTCATCAAGTCCTTTTGATGTAAATTCTCTAGCATTAATAAGGGTGGTTAGCCTTTGCACTTTGCATTGTATGGTATGTGCTAGTAGTTTTCAAACGCAAATTTCTTAGGAACTATAACTAGTCCAAAAAGTCAAAACATTCACCAGATCCATCAGTCACTTTAATGGTCCGCATTCTGCATGAATATTTTTCTAAATTTCACCTTGTTATCTTTGTAATATGGATTTTTTACCATTTGCATCTTAGGATGGTCTCGATCCTGTTTTACTGATGACTTTGTAAAATGAGTGATATGCTCTCTTACTTAAAAGCATAATGGGAGGGAGGCGGGGGTTGTGCATCTGGTACTTTAGAAAAAACACTTATGGAGAGATATGTCGTCACTTTGCATTCTGTCAATCTTTTACCCATTTCCGTTCACTCAAATAAAGTGATATTTGTATGAGTTCTTTCAAAACAATCATCATGTCACAACCAAAGTTTATTTATGGTTATTCCCAAAGCCTATATGAGTCAGTTTCCAACATTTCATCGTCGGAGTCAATATGATTCAATAATCCAAATATTATAGTGAATTACATTGCACTAGATTGACTCATTAGTTTCTCTAAAATATATTTCCTTCCAAATATATTAGAAACTATAAAAGATGCAATCAATTACATTCTCATCATTTTTGATGTCCCACATGATATCCATTTGCACGGGTTACTTGGGAATTTAACAAGGTGTGATTATCTCTTGGTACATCTAGAGATTTTGCGACGTCTTTGTTCTATCTTGAAAAAAAAATGAGCAGTGATGCGCTCGATAAGATAGTCAATTGGCCAGGCAAAGTTCTTGTTGCCATTAAAGTTGATGTGAAAATTGGTTGTTACTATGATACACATACACATTATATTGTATATACCAACACCTATGACCAGGTGCATTTCCAACTCTTTTATTTATGATGGGAGCTAGAATTACATTTTAGTTGATCCCATGTTCAATTGATACCTATACTTTGGTGTCATTACTGCTGGGGAAAAAAATACATTTTTTTTCTCATGATATATATGTCCCTTTTCACATGCTTTATATGAGTCAGTACGTCTAACCCTCATTACTTTGGGGTTCTTTTCATTTTCAATTTTGCTACATTTAGCTTAATTTGAGAAATTTCTTTATCTCATTAGGCCAAGAGAATCTCACTACACATATAAACCAATTACTTTAGGTTGAATATATTACTAAAGATAATTCTCTTGTTGTCATACTTCAACATATACCGTTTCGTTAGTATTATGGATGAAGTAGAGAAATGAAAAATTTATGACTCATATCATCTTTTGTGAGTTCTTCCACAAAAATTGGAATACATGTGATTTTATTTGAACGTATGTTTTGAAACTATTGACAAATTAATAGTCGAGCAAGTGGATACATTCCACGGAACATTCAAAAAATTTGGGAAAATATCAAGTATCCAATAACGGTGCTCAAGTACTTCTAAGCCCCAAATGAATACATTGGAATTGAGTTGGTACAACCAATTAAACAAAATACACCATTCAACTATATCCAATATCATATTTAAGAGAACAAATAGCATTAAGACCAAAATTCTTAATGATTAAAATCAATAATTTAAATTGACCTTTCATATGTTGTTGACTTATTTTAAGACAAAAATAAACAAAACTTGGCATATTTTAAAAGCAAATAATTAAGCCTAGCGAGTAAATAAACTTAGCATATAAAAACTCGAGTTATAGTTACATACCTCAAAATTTGGTTCCTATTGTATATACACAAAACCGGAACAGCATTAATCGTGCACAGCCCAAGAACAGGACACCAAACAGTGCAGTACATGACAGGGCTGCACCGGATCAGATGGAGCGCGTGTCGGACTGAGTTAAACGGGCAGCTGGAGCGGGTCGGACTGAATTAAACGGGCAGCTGGATCGGTACGGGTCGGGACAAAACCGCTGGAACAGGACAAACCCCGGGTTTGGGCGTAACAGGACAGGACCCGGGTTGGGCGGAACAAGACCCGAATAAACATCAACTGCGTCATACGAACAGATTCTCTTCCTGTTTCTTTTTTAAGGGAAGACGAACAGATCCCCTCCCTCTACGAACAGACTTTTTTTTTTTCTTGGCTTAAGCATGAACGAATTCTCACATACCCAATCACAACAAAGAAAGATCCAAAAGTATTATATATTATAAATTTCTAATCATCGTGAATACAAATACATATTCTAAAATTCTAATCATTTGATTGGTTATGGTATAGGACATGTTCAAATCAAAAAAAAAAAAAAATCAGCCACAATCTCAGCAATCATAACCATATTGGTATAGAACAAAATCAAATCAATTCTCACCCATTGGATTCTAGTGAAAATAAAAAAAAAAAAAAATTAACTTATCTGATTTGATTCCAACTTATTTGATTTGATTCGATTCCAGCGATCCCATTGATTCCAACATACTGTATTTGATTGAAAGAAAAAAAAATACAGATCCAAAACAAACCTTCACGGATTTGATAGCAACCCCAAAAAAAAATATCCATTGCTGCAGGGTTAGAGCTCGTGGTGATAACATGTTTTAGGATAATCAAAGGTGAACCATGGAAATATGAGAGGAAGAAGAAGAACCATCATATTAGAAGGATTATCAGTTCTATTACATATGTTACAAGATATACATATATATGGGTAACTGGATGGACCGCAAATCCATGGGTCATGGGCCCTGTAACACAATTTTATTAATTAGGAGCAGAGTTTACATGTCTTTAGATATTAAATGAATTCCTTCTTACTTTGTTAAAAAAAACAACATCTTCACTTCACCAACCAAAGACTCATTATAGAAATTTTGGATACTTGAAGCTCTACTTCTTTTGCTAATTTTTCTGAAGAAAGCAGTAAAGTCCTATTTCTAAACTGAAAACAAACACTATTAACATATATATATATATATAAATTGACATTTTATGATGTTGTTTTGCTCTCTCCAATGAGGCTGAAAAGATTAATCTCCATATATGGCAGAGACCAGATTCTTGCAGTCATTCAAGAACAGACATGAGATAATCTCCAACTCCTTAGCCCATATGAAAGCTTGTAGAAATGCCTTAGCTTCAGCATCTAGAGGGATTACTACCCAACTGGAACCTGCTCTAAATTCACTATAGCATCCTGTGACATTATTGATAGAGATGGCATATCCCTATGAGTTATTATGCTCTTTGTAAGAAGCATCAAATAAAATAATCCTATCAAAGTTCCCTGAATTTTCTAACTATAAGTGTACATAATGGTTCTTGGTCATTTGAATTGGCTTATCTATGGGAATGCTTATAATATCCTTATGAATTATATTAGTTAAGATTAAAGTATCAAGAACACCATGATTTATAACAACGTCATTTCGATAGTTCCAAATGGACCAAAGTATGAAAACAATTTTTGTAATGTTTTTTTTAAAGATGTTATCATCCAGGAAATTATGAAACCACTCTTTAATATCAATATTATGAGGAATGTTAGTAATATTCATAAAGGATAAAGAAAACCAGATGTATTTAGAAAATATGTAATTCAGAAATAAGTAATGTTCATTTTTCAATTCACTTTCAAAGCATAGAAAACAACAATGATAGGCATGTTTATTAAATTAGGAAGAACTTTTTCCCACTGGAAACCTCTAGAAACCATTTTCCAGCAAAAAAACTTCATGCTACTAATGCAATCAATATTCCAAAGAGATTTCCAAAATTATTTTTCAATGGTATTTGTATCTGTGTTTGAAAGGAAACGATACAATGATTTAGTAGTGAACTCCTCAGAAATAGTACATTTCCATTTAATTCTATCTGAATTATCAATTATCAAAGTAATAGTTTTAACCTTATTATGCATAGATGAGAGGATATATTTGTTAACAATGCTATCATTCTAATTCCCCTGACCATCGGTCACTTGATCAACAATATTGGGGTTATTATCATCAATATTATTATGGTGAGACTATATTCTTGGTTTGGAAGCTAGAAAGCAGATCGAACACTAACTTGCAGTCCAAAAATTTACTTGTCATTCATAATTAAAACTAGGGAACATTATTTAAACACCCTTATTATAGGGCCCATTTCAAAATACCCTTATCAACTTATACAAACACCCCTAGACCTGAAAAAGCCCAAACCCGGATTACAACATTACCAAAATAACCTTTAAATAAATCTAAAGAATCAGGAGAAAAAACCGGTCGAACATTAATTCTAATTTCTCATTCTTATCTCCTTCTCTCACTCTCTTTCCTCTCTCACTCGGATCGAAAACTGAAAAAAATTCAAAAAAAAAAAAAACTGAAAGATTACACTACAAATCTGAAAACAAAACCAATTATTTGTTACAGAGAATAGCAAACTAGATCAAGGAGTAGATTATTTTAGAGATTATGCAAAAATATAACCTCAAAAATGAAGCAACATATCAAACGAAGGTAATCAAACACTTTAAGAAGAACAAACGAATAAAAAACGAAGGTAATCAAAGATTCGGTTTGAATTTCAGTTGATTTCGATTTTTAGGGTTTAATACATGATTTATCTTCAAAAAAAGAGTTCGGTTCATTTGATTTCAGTTTTGAAATCGTTCGATACTGATATCTCCTAGATTCAAACTGATTTTCTTTGATTTTGTTGCATGTAATGAAAGAAAACAAAATCAACTGATTCTGTTGGTGTTATTGATACTAATTTCATTCAATTTGATGTTGTATGTGATAAAAACACCTTCCCTCTGTTGGTGTTTAAGGAATCGAATGCTTCTGTTGGTGAAAAGAAATCAGTAAAGGTAATAAACCTGCTGGTGATACTAATTTCATTCGATTTACTTTGTTCTACTTCATAGTTACTTTGTTCCATTATGTTAAAGTAGAACTGTAGTTTATTTTGAATCTCTGAAATCATTCTATAGGAAAAGGGTATTTTACTACAGATTTGCAAGCAACTGGTAGTAGTTGCCCTCATATTTTACTGCTGGTTTTCAACTAATGCTAGTTGTTCATATATTTTGAAGCAACTGGTAATATTTTGCTGCATATTTTGAGTCAGTTGTGCATCTATGCCTTATAACTAGAAAACTAGTACTTGTTGTATGCCTTTGGAATGACTTATGAATGTAATGGAACATGTTAAAATGGTGCTGAAAGACATCTTGTACTATTTTCTCCCATATTTAGTCCATTTTGCTAGTTTTTGACTTCATTTGTAGAGGCAACTCCTTCTAGTGTCTCCCATATTTGGAAGCAACTTAAGATAGTTATATGCTAGTTATTCCCATGTTTGGAAGAAACTGGTAGAAGTTTCCTTCATATGGTTCTGAAGACATCCTGTACTAGTATTTGTTGTATGCTGTTGAATGCAATGGAACATGTTAAATGGTTCTGAAGACATCATATACTGCTGGACTTATGATAGTTGTTCCCATTATGTTATGAAATGAATTGTGCTTTTGGAATCAACTGGTACTAGTTGCCTTTGTATTTTGGAGGCAACTAGTACCAGTTTCCCGTGTATTTTGGAAGCAACTTGTACTGGTTGCCTTTGTATTTTGTGCTTTTGGAAGAAACTTATGCTAGTCACCTTGAATTAGTTAGATTTATTCATATATCATGCTAACTATTTCTATTAACTGAACAACACTAGTATGAAGAGGACGTCCCCAATATTGAAGGAAATGGCAACCAACTCTGCAAATAATGCTCCCAGCAAAGAAGCAACAGAAGCTGCTGATATAGTTCAAGATAGAAAAGGTATGCAAATAAAACTTATAAAATTTCTTTTAATTAGGTATCTGTATCTGGGATATAGATGTTAACTGGATAGCTTGCATGATTACAGATAAAAAGAAGAAGATAAAAACAGCATTAGCATATAAATATGGATTATTACCATTGTTAGATATGAGTTACTACCTGTATGAAGTATTGAAAGACAAGCCAACACATGTGAAAGCCTTGAGAGAGTCTCCATATTAGGGTTTAGTTGAACCATTCTTTAAAGAAGAACAACAAAACAGGCCTGCAAAAGACGTAACGGCTGAAAGAGATGTATACACTAAGATTCATCAATCTATAGAGATGCTTCTCAGTTGCCATGATAGTGTAGTAGTGAGGAAGAAGGTGGAAGTGGGATTTGTTTTTAATAAGAAGGTTTATGTTCCAACAGCAGATGACTTTGCTGTTTTCTTCAATGTGCAAAGAAGGCCTGAAGATGATGAATTGAAGAAGAAATTGAGTAAAGTAACTAAAGAGCACATAAATTTCTTGCATAAACATTTCCCCCTAGTAGAAGGCAAGGACTACAAGATTACAAGGCAACAGATCGATATGGTGTTGAGAGAAGAAGCAAAAAATGGAGAGGACCCGGAGTTGTTTCTGATTTTCTTTGGCATGTGGTTGTGCACCGTGTTCTTCTTCACGGATACTAGTGGATCCTACTTTACCAAGAGATGTTTTCCATACTTGTTCTCCATGCATAGAGTGTCGTGGCCAGACCACATAGTGAAATATTTGATGGACAATATAAAGAAACCAAAAGGAAAAGATGGTCTTAAACGTGTACCTGGGTGCATACCATTTTTGTTGGTAAAAAAAAAAATGAAAAATTGTTGAATGAAAAGATAATCTTGATCTAAAATGTTTTTGAGAAACTTAACTAACATTCTAATTTTTTTTGTTTGCAGTATTGGTTTTTGGAGCATATAAACTACCTACCGAAGCAACAAGGATTCGAACATTCAACTCCAAGGTTCACCAGGTGGCACCAACTCGATTTGTGCAACAAGTTGACAGTATAAAGGAAAGAGAAAGAGGGGAATATGGCATTCCCAAAAGACTTTACTATAAGTAACAATTCTTATACATTTGCTCTTTGAATGTTATGTGGAAGTTGCAATGCTATTTTGAAGTTGATACTTTAGTGAATGCATATGTGGAAGCAATTTGAGAAAGTTGTCTCCATAAAATGAAAGCAACTTGATCAAGTTGTCTCCATAAAAATGAAAGCAACTTGATCTAGTTGGTTTCATAAGTTGAAGCAGAAAGTTTTCTCAAGTTGTACATTAGCTTGCGACTGATTTTAAAGGAAAAAATGCTGACTAATTTGGAAATCTTCAGTTTACAGATGGCATCCAAGAAGAACTGACACCACAAGAGCAAACACTGACTCAGTTGAGAGAATTGGTTGAGGAATTAGAAATAGAAAAGGGATTTAACAACATGTTGTTCAATTTACTTGAAGAAGAGAGGCTAAATGCCAAATTCCTTGAAGCTGAGAACTTTTCATTCCAGAGATCTACTATAGGATTGAAGGGAGAGATGAGTTCTTAAGAAAGTTTATTGCTGACAACAAGTTCCTTCGAAGCATTTATGAAGCCAACAAGGATAAGATTAATTTAAGAGATGATCAAAAGAAATGCATGGCTGATGTTTACGAGAACTGGCAGGATTGGTAGGATTTGAAAAACACACCAGAAAACCTCTCAAGGGAGAAGACATACAAGCAGTGGAGCTCAATGTTTTATGGTAGAAGATTCAACCGAAACACTTCCGAAAATGTAACCAAGGAAGAAGCTACTGTAGGTGAAACTTCAGATACAGTTCAAGAAGAAAATGTTGATAAAACAGTGCAGGTGAGCGAAGAAGAAATCGCTAAAGATGATGAACAACAAAATGAAGTTGTTGAAGATCGCCAACAGTTATCAGGAGATGAATCTAAAGTTCCTAAAGATGATGTATCTGAAACTGAGAAACAAGAAGGTGATGTAGTTGAAACAGAAAGTGAGGAAGAATCTGTACCAGAAAAGGAGGTTGTTGAGGAAATCAAGGCGATAGAAAATGCAGATGAGACAACGCAAATGAGCGAAGAAAATTTTGTTGCTGAATCAGCAACACCAATAACTGTCGTAAATCCAAGTGAGGTAAACATGCCCGATAGTTTGGATGAGATAACGGAGAGTGTGGATATAGACGAGATAACTGAAAAATATTTTTCTATCAAAGAGCAAGAGCAAAAAAAAGGAGAAACACAAGAACCAGTCAGAGAGGAATCAAAAAAGAGGACTCCAGTTGCAGCAGAAAGGTAAGATGCATTTACTTTAGTCTTATGTTACTTTAGACTTGTTAGAGTAGTTTATTCTTGAATGCAACTTGTTAGAGTAAATTATAATTACCACGACACTAGAATACAACTTGTTAGATTAAATACATGTGAAAGGCAAGTTTGCTAAAGTCATTTTCACTTATGGAAGTTTGTTCAAGTTGTATTAACTTATGGAAGCAACTTCATGAAGTTGCTTTCAGTTGTATCAATATATGGGAAGCAACTTGCTCCAAGTTGTGTCCAAAATGTGGGAGAAAACTTCCTCAAGTTGTCTCAACTACTGTGTTTTAAATGAAATTTTAATGAATTTGCAGGGAAGTAGCATACTCTAAGACTGCACCAAGCAAGAACAATGATTGTGTGCAGGACAACTCCAACGGAAAGACATGTCCAGTTTCACCAGTGGATAAAAAAACACATGTCCAATTGAAATGGAGGAAGAGCAAGAAAAGACAAGTACAATTGCAATGGACGAAGACCAAGTTGAAAGAACAAGTTCAATTGAAATTGATGAGGAACCAGGTAGAGACGATAAAGAAAGGACAACTCCAAATAATCAACAAGATGTAACAGAAAGGTAGATTCATTCATTTTTAATAGTAGATTGCTAAATTTAGTAGTAAATAATAATTTGATGGAAGCAACTTACTTCAAGTTGTCTCCATATGTGGAAGCAACTTGCTCAAGTTGTCTCCAAATGTGGAAGCAACTTGCTTCAGGTTGCTTTCAGTGAAAATATGTTTTCTATGCAAACTGCAATAATTTAAGAAAGATAATGAGACTTTTTTACTCTGCAATTTTTTGGTGTAAGAAACTTCCTTAAAGTTGTCTCCTATATTTGTTTTCAAGTTGTCCTCAAATGTTTAGGAACTTATTCAATTTGGAAGCAACTTGCTTCAAGTTGTCTCCATATGTGGAAGCAACTTGATCAAGTTGTCTCCATATGTTTAGGAAGAAACTTGCACAAGTTGTCTCCATATGTGGAAGCAACTTATTCAAGGTTGTCTCCTCTACTTTGGTTTTTCAGTGTGCTGTTTTTTTAATGATTTTTTTCCTACCTCCTTGCTTTGCTGAATTTGCAGGCAAGTAGCATGTTGTACACAAGAGAATAATGATGAAAACAAAAAAGCAGATGAAATGGTTGTTAATCTACACACTCCAACAGCATGTGTGCAATCACAATCCTTTCAAGGTCCATCTTTTGATTTGCATTTTATGTCTCCGGCAGCACCAGTTCAAGCTCCTCAAGTAACTGAACAACAAAAAGCAGAAAAAAAGAGTGAGTTACCAAAAACTGGAGAGCAACAAGTTGAGGAGAAAGCAAAATCTACTGTTGATTCTATTATTAGAAGAGTCAAGAACGATCCAAGAGATAGGAAGAGAAAGGAATTGGAAGATGGATTCACTGGAACAGGTATACCCAAAAAGAAAAACAGGAAACAAAAGGAGAGTCAAATTATTGATTTGGACGCAATAGAGTACATCAATCCAACACCCCCGGAACAAAAACCACTCAAGGAAGCAAAAAGTATAGAGCTCTGGGATAAGTGCATTGAACAGGAACAAGAAATTCTCAAGGAATTCTGTAAGGATGCCAAGGAAGGGTAATATACGAAAAAAACTTTACTTCTCATTTAATATATTTTGTGTCTATCTGAAATGCATGACTATAATTGAACTGAAAAGGATCAAAATACTCCGAGTAGATACTTAGAGTACTTGAATTAAAAATATGAAAGTACTTGGTGATTAATCCAAAAAGTTGGAAGCAACTTGTGCAAGTTTGTTCCCTATAAAAAAGCAACTTCTTGAAGTTGCCTCAAGTATTTGCGTTAGAATGTGTTATTTATGATTGCTAGGTTATACAGGGAGATGGTTTATTCTGGAAAGGATAATAAGTTTCACATTGATAAGCTGCACATCCAGAATCTACTGGATAACAATTATATCAACAGTGATGTAATTGATTATTACATCACTATTCTAGAGGAGAAGATGGAAAGGGGTCCTGAGAATTCATACCCCAAGCATGTCATTCTAAATACAAATACTCTGGTAAGTAATTTTCTTACTTTTCATTTGACAACATTATCTTATGATCTATTGTAGGTATTCATAAAAAAACTTGTTGTTATTCTCATTACTTTGTCACTATTTTGATTATGTTAAGAACTTCAGATGATACAATTTTGTATATGTTAAAATTGTATTCTCATTACTTGTTGCTATTCTCATTACTTGTTGCTAGTCTAATTGGTGCAGGCTCTTGTACAATCTTCCTTAGAAAATGGGGATGAATCTGCAATAGAATCAAGTGCAGTTGAAAATATTGTAAGACAGTCTTACCAAGTGGAAGTTGCAAAAATTGGCAGAAGAAAGATGTTGCTCATTCCGATGTGTATGTACAAAAACAAACGGCCTTACCACTGGGTACTGTTGGTGCTACATGAAGGAATGTGGAAGCTGTGCAACTCAATGAAGAATAATCCAGACCATTCAAGACAAGTTCATGCCTTGACAAGGCCGTTAACTAGGGTTCTCAATGAAATAGGACACAGAGACAAAGATGGTAAGCTTATATCTCATACTTTCAAGGTTCTTTCAGTGCTTCAACAACGAGAATACCCAGACTGTGCAATTTTTGTTTGTTGGTATATGCATACGTTGGTGAAATTCGAGATGACGGAATTTTTACAAGGAGGAAAGAAAGATGTTTATGTGAAGGAGTTCAACAAGAGAAGGGTGAAGTTGGCCTTCCGCATCTTGAATGCCACTGATGAATGGAAGCATTAGAAAGGAACATCTTTTGGACAGTTGGTAATATACTCTCAATAGAACTAATTAAAAGGGAAAGATCTGTTCTAGTTAGTATTATCTAGTAAAACATTATGTTGGTATTTTATTAGTATTATTCTGTGATTGAACTACATTTATTAGTATTAGTATTATTCTGATTGAACTACAAACTACTATTGGTTGTAAAACAATGTTTGGTATTATCTAATTATTAAAGTACACTTCTTAACATTTGTTTGAATGCTTTTGTTTATTTCCCTTGATTATATCAAGTGCTGCAATATTTCTGTATGGTTGCAGGTATGCATGGGTAAAAGGGGAGATTGATAAAAAATACAAACAAACCCCTTGCTCAAGTTGTGTACTTAAATAGAAGAAACTTACTCAAGGTTGTCTCCATGTATGGAAGCAACCTACTCAAGGTATGCATGGGTAAAAGGGGAGATTGATAAAAAAAAATACAGAAAAACCCTTGCTCAAGTTGTGTACTTAAATGGAAGTAACTTACTCAAGGTTGTCTCCATGTATGGAAGCAATTTGCTTCAAGTTTGTTCCAAAAATGGAAGCAACTAATAAAAGTTGTCACCAAAAAAATCATACAAGAACTGGAATGGAAGCAACTAGCAAAAAGATGTCTCCATATGTGGAAGCAACTTGCACAAGTTGTTCCCAACATGGAAGCAACTAGCAAAAAGATGTCTCCATATGTGGAAGCAACTTGCACAAGTTTTTCCCAACATGGAAGCAACTACCAACAGTTGTCTCCATAAAAAAGAAGCAACTAGTAAAAGTTTCCTTTAACTAGAACAACTTGCCTTCAAATCTGTAGACATAACCAACAAAATTTCCATGAAAAAAAAAAAAATTACATACCCTGCAACAAACTAAAGAACAATAACTGATTTCATAACAAATGCAGCATAAAAAGTGTACCAGTATCAATTAAAGAAAAAAACCAAGTTCACATAAACATGAATCATAAAGTTCAGTAAAGAATGAAAGAAAGGTTCAGAAAAATGGAACAAATGCAGTTGAGAGATTTCATAGGAACATCATCATGTAGAACCTCCCAATCCTAGACTGATTCTTGAAAACTGGTGGGCGAGGGGCCAATGGAGCACTGGTGGGCGAGGGGCATGTTCTACGATTATGGTATACAAGTATTCTACAATGACCACACCTTCTCTTCTTGTGTATTTTCTCACGGTAACTGCGTTTACGAACAGAGTTTGGCCTTCCAACTTGTGGTCCAATAGGGGGAGGCATGACGTATTTGGTACGAGAAATATCATCAGGCTTGTCACCATCAGGAATGGGATAGATAGGTTTTGAGTACAAACCTCTGTAGCATTCAGCGGTGTAGTAAGGTGAGATGTGCTTGTACACCTCCTCCTTACCAATCTGAACCATAGCTTTCACCAAATGAATGCAGGGGAAGCTGTGTTTCTGCCACTAGTGAAAAGTACAGGTCTGCGAGTCCAAGTCAACAGTATGCTTCGCAGTACTAGTTATTATCTCAAATACCTTTTCACTAGCTCTACGCACCTTGTATCTACGACAGTCAGTTATACTCTTGTCTAGCCGGGCTTGCATCTTAGGGGTAAGTATTGTAGTCCAGCTGCTAGCTTCAACCTTCCTCTTCCACATTGTCTCCATTGTCCGAGCACGAATACATTCAATCAACTCGATGGCTTTCAGTCGCTTTTCGTGCCTAATCAAGCTGTTAAAGCTTTCAACTATATTGGATGTAAGTTCTCCATAACTTTCCCCAGGAAACTCATGAGAAGCCCAGTTCTTCAGTGGGATCTTGTTCATCCACTCAATAACAAAGAACATCTTCAGATTGACCATGCTTGAAACTGCCTTCAAAAATTTCTCCTTGGTGACTGCACTGTAACATTGCTCAAACAACTTAATAGCAGTCTGTCTACTCTTGCCTTTGACAACTGGAATATTGCCTTTCATATGGTATGAGCAATACGAGTGAAAAGCATTCAGAAAGATTTCAGGAACATTGTTCAAAAGTCCAGTTCCACGATCAGATATTATGGTCAACGGACGATCATCATTGACAATTCCCTTCAAATTTTCAAGAAACCAGCGCCAATTATCACTATTTTCGCCAGAAACAATCCCAAATGCAAGTGGAAATATCTCTGCAAATTTAAAAAAAAACAAAAAAAATTAACACAAAAAATGAGTAGCATGTTTCGAATTACACAATAGAAGAAACCAGGGAAAGTTGTCTCCAAAAAGAATGGAATCAACAAGAACAAGTTGTCTCCAGAATATGGAAGCAACAAGAACAAGTTATCTCCAGAAAATGGAAGCAACTTGCAGAAGTTGTGTCCAGAATATGGAATCAACAAGAACAAGTTGTCTCCATAAAATGGAAGCAACTTGCAGAAGTTGTGTCCAGAAAATGGAATCAACAAGAACAAGTTGTCTCCATAAAATGGAAGCAACTTATTCAAGTTGTTGAGGTTGTTCAAAAGGTTTGTTGAGGTTTTGCAATTACATACAGTTGGCTACAAAAAATTTCTACCCAAAAGGTTTGTCATAAAAACAACACAAAATAAAAAGAAAATAGTAAAGAAGATGCATAATACCTTGGTTTCCAGTTTTCCCACAAACTACCATAAGACCACCCCTGAACTTTCCAGTAAGAAACGTAGCATCTATTATCAGCATAGGATGGCAATACTTGTTAAACCCTGTGATGCAAGCTTCGAAAGAAATGAAAAACCTCTCAAACTGCCGGTTTTCAGCATTAAACTCAAAGTTGATGATGCTTCCAGGATTATAATGCTTAACTGCTTCTTCATACCACAATAAATCAGAATACGACTTGATATCATCTCCCCAAATACATTCTTTGCAAAATTTCAGTCCATGATATGCTTGATGGTAGGTGAGGTCAACTTGATACTCCCTGAAAAACAAATCTTGAATGTCCGCGGATGTTTTCTGCTTACCTGAAACTCTAATATCATCTTTTATAATGTTCTTTATAAAAGTCTTCGTCATTCGAAGCTTTGAAGGATCAGAGCATACCAAACCACAAGAATGCTCCGATATAAAAGTCTTGCACTTAAAAGCATGGCCGCCTTTGAATGCCAAAGAAGAGTGGAACCTCCACTTACATCCTTTCTCTTCTTTGAAAAGGAAATGAACTGTATAACACTTCCGATCAGTCTTCTCAGGCTTGAATTTGTACCCACTCTCCACTTGATACTTCAGCATGACATCAACAACTTATTCTTTCCCTCCCTCAAATATCTGACCAACACCGATAAGAATTCCAGCCCAAGCATCACACTTTTTTGGTTCTCTTATTGATAATTGATTCATTGAAACGTCATCAGTCGTGTCTTCAACAAAAGCCAAACCTTCAGTTGAAACACAACTTGAAGAAGCTGAAGAAGAAGCAACACATGAAGAGGAAGAAGAAGAAGGAGTTTCGAATTAAACATTGAGCTTCAAAACTTGTATTCCCTTAGCTTGGCAGTATATAACAAGAAAATTCAAATCTAAATCATACCGAACGATTTGAAGTACACCATTAATATCAGAAAGAACCACATAAGGGACTTGAGAAAGAATACTCCAAGAACGCAACAAAAGACTTTGCATCTCCTTAAAGGTAGTTGATTCATAGATAACATGAGAAATGCTTAAGTTGCAAAAGTTAATCTCTGCGACAACCATATTTACCTTGCAAAGAAAATAAAATCAGTAAATTGCAAAGGATACAAGTTGCGAAAACCATATTTACCACAACAGGTTGATCTTTGGAGAAAATATTGAAAGTAACCAGCCAAAGTTGTTTCAACAACCAGAAGCAACTACCAATAGTTGTTTTCAAAATTTGAAGCAACTTGGACAACTTGTCCTGGGATTAAATATGTGTTTTCAATAACAACAACATTCAATTCAAAACATATTTTGTATTCACTAACATAATGTTCCGAGATTGAATATGTGATTCAGCATGTCATGTAGCTTAAAATATGGTCATGATGCAAATCACTCGGGGCTGCGCCCCTCGTGAAAAGTTTATTCAGGGCAATCAGTGGAAAAAGATGAATTATACACATCAAAAACTACATTCTGGTATATGTAACAGGTTCAACAACTATATTGTTGTTTTAGAAAAACCAAAAACACCAATAATACACATAGAAAAATATAACAACCAAATTTTTGAAATGATGCACATCAAAACCTATAACAACTACATTGTATGGTTACCAGTTTCATCTTGTTTCAAAATGATAATAATAAATTTAAAAAATGATTTATTCAAAAGGTACAAACATGTCAAATACACGGTTAATAACAAACAAATTCTATTGGAGAACAAATATGTTAAAAACAAAACAAAAGTTTAGAGAAAAAAAATAAATCTTACCTGTTAACGAGATTGAACTTGAATAATGAGAAGAAATCAAATCGTTTGATCTCTGAAAATAAAGAATCAAATCCAATAACGAATCGAGCTTCGTAAGATCTCTGCAATCAGAATCTGAAGTAGATCTTTAGAATCAATGGTTTGAATATGAAAACACTTCTGATTTCAGTTGAATTCAAAACCTATTTTGAAATCTGTACTCGGTTGAAGAGCAATTATTCTGGAACAGAATTAATGGAGAATCTTCTTTTTCAATGGAGATTTCGATTGATTTTAACTACTTCACCAATTTCAACTGATTCAACTAGATTGAAGATTCAAAACTGCATGTTGCTTTATCAATGGAGATTGGTTTAATCTTACCCCTACTCATCTCAACTAGATTGAAGATTCAAAACTGGTTAAACGGTTTCAATTGAATCAATCCTCAGCTCTATTTCGATTGATCTGAGCTCTCTCTGAAACCAAAAAAATTTCTCGAGAAAACTGAAAACGAAACCTTATATGTTCGAACATAATAAATGTTATGGAGGGTAAAAACGGGCTTTAACTTATTAAAGATATTCATCCCATTGTGAAGTTGCCCATGAAGGGTATTCATGCTAAGCCCATGGATAGTAGGGGCATAAATAACATTCCCACTTAAAACTAATAATAAAAAAATATTTCTTAATATTATTCCATATACAAGAATCATTATATTTTCTAGTATGAAATAGAGGATTAGTTTTAGGGAAGTATTTATGTTTTAGAATTACAACCCAAAGATGATTTGGGATCCTAAAGAGTCTCCAAACTAATCTAGTTAACATAGAAGGGTTTTTCTTGTGGGATTTCTAATTCTTAAACCCCCAGACTTAAGGGTAGTGAAATAGTGTAGACATCCCAATTTTGTACGATCACAAAAATATGTCGCTAAATCGTATCCGTGATGGTCAGAGGTCTAATAATTCGACAAACCTAAAATGGGTAGTTAAGAGTTCGACACCAAATGGTAAAGGTCCAAATTAAATGCCATAGGTACACAAGTCCACAAACTTCAGCTAATGAATTTGGTCGCAAGGGAACAATAGGTCCATTTCATAACACCATACGTACCTACTATACACTAATAATCAAGTTAGCCGTCCACCCAAGTCCACCTAGTTTTGGTGCCATGCTTGGACGTGATTGGACGTTAGATTCATTAGTATAACAAAAGTCCAATTGCTTTACGATTATCCATTTCCGTACATCCGCCTAGTCCACCCTTAAGAAATATGTTGACATAATTTGGACACTTAAGTTCCTTTGTTCCCAAGTCTTTCCATTTAAAAAAACTCCTAGGATTAATTGAAAAATATTGAATTATTGGTAATAATATTAATATGAGAAATAATATCTAGGTTTTTAATGTGAGCGGTCCGATCAAAGTAAATTAATCCTATGGTTACGGTTAATAGAAAGACAATATAAATAGGGAGCTAGTTTTGGTGTCAAAGGAGGAAAAATATAGAGGAGAAGTCGATAATTTATTGGTGCTCGGATACGATACGCGGCAACATTGTTGGTCTTTCTCAATTAATATAAGTAACATTACAATTTCCTGCTGGCGAAAACAGGTTAGTAATAATAATTTTATCTAATCCATTGTATCGGTTTAGTTTGGATATTGGCAAATACATATGAAAGTTTGTTTACACATTTTCTATCATTAGTTTCTTTATTTTTTATGTGGAGTGTGGACTAATTATTTTCACCTGTTTTTTTTTATTTCATTCCAAGTTTAATATAATGATCTTTCTTGTCTTTCATTGGAGTGTAATCTTCTTTTTTTTTTTGCTACAAACACAACCATTCATTAAACAAGAAAGGAGCTACAAATTACATCCAGGTTAATCTTCCTGAACTGTTCATCAAGAAAATTTGGAAGAGAAAACCATAAACCCTTTAGTTTGTTTTTCCTAGCTCGTTTCGCAAGACGGTCTGCTAAGGGGTTATTCAACCGCTTTATATACAAAACTTTAAAAGAAGCAGTACTAGAAATTAAAATCCGACATTGCTCCAAAAGGTCTAGGCTTCTCCAGTCGACAGAAGAGCTGCAGTCGTTAACAAAATCCACCAGTTGAAGACAATCACTAAGAAAAACCACTTTGAGAAGATTCATCTCTTTTGCCCAAGAGATGGCCAAAAAGAGAGCAGTTGCTTCAGCCTCCACGGCATTTTGAATCAACCCAAAGTCCGAACGCACTTTTTTTACATTTCTTGTTGTATCACACCAAATAACACCAATACCAAGATTAAATTCCTTGTACGACCCATCTACAAATATAAAGTTTTCAACTTCAGATTGAGGAATTTTGACAGTAGAAGCACAATTCACATTCCTACTCTGAGGGGCCATGTAGGAGTTAATCATTCTCTTGATATCAACAATAATCATGTTCATATCTAAAGAAGCGCTCCTGAAAATCACATCACACCTCAATTTCCAGATACTCCACATTACGATTGCACCCACACTAGGCCAACCAACTAAAAAAGGCGACAACCCCAGACAAGACTGATGCCAATATAAGAAAAACTCATCAATCCATTCAAAATTTGCAGAAACCATATGTTGAAGGGAAATACAAAACCAAATACGCGAGGCTACGGGACAGTTGATGAAAAAGTGCATCACAGATTCTTCATGAGCATTACATAAGGAGAATAGAGCATTCACATGAGGGTTGTAAAGCTGCAAAAGGGAGTTGACATGCAGCATATGTGCAAAAATTTTCCAAATAAAAAACTTAACTTTCGGCAGGCATTCAATATCCCAGACTTTCCTTCAAAAACTGGAGCCTTCCGACGATAGAATATCATTCATATAAGTTCTATACGCAGACTTGATAGTGAATTTACCATTCCTAGTATGTGCCCACATCAGAGAGTCTGATTTTAACACATTTACTCTAATAGACATAATCCTAATAACTTCCTTAGGGGAGAATAAAATATTTAGCAGAGAAACATTCCAACTATTATTCTGATAGTCAATAAAATCAGATACAAAAGTATAGTTAATGCAGCTAAGCTTCACAGGAGGGGGAGGTAAATCAAGTCCTGGTATCCAAGAATCCCTCCAAATGTGAGTGGAGGCCCCATTGCATATTTTAACCACTGTATTAGACTTAATAAACTTCAACCCCTTTATAATGCCTTTCCACATCCAGGAAGCCGAATCAGTTGCCTTATCAATTTCAAGAAGGTTCTGATTATGAAAATATTTATCCTTAAGTAATGTAGAAAGTAAATTGTTCTGGTTCTGCAAAATTCTCCAACCCAGTTTACAAATGAAAACCCTGTTAGTAACATAGGTATTCCTAATACCTAGACCCCCACTTAGTTTAGATTTTCCAATATCATCCCAAGATCGAAAATAGGCAGCATGCTTAGGATTCTTTTTGGCCCACCAAAAAGTTCTTTGAATCAAATCTATTTTACTGGTGACAGTTTTAGGTAGAGGGAAACAAGCCATATGATAAACAGACAAACTGGAAAGTACATGCTTTGTGACCACCGTTCTGCCAGCAATGTTTAAGTTCGATTTTTTAGATGAGTTAAGTTGTAACGACCCAGATTTTCAGACTTAAAGCGGAAACGGATTCGACCTTGTGGGTCGGGTCCGATCCAGCTAACAAGACCAAATTTTCGGACTTCCACTCGTGTAGGACCAAATTTTTCGTTCCAAGAGATTTTAATAAAATACAAAACTCAAATCAAATGAAAAATTATTAAATTAAATATAATACTACTTTAAGAATTACAAAACTGTAAAAATAATAATTACAAAATCAAAGTATATTAAAACAAACCAAAACTCTGGTTTATTTCAAAATGCGCAAAGCCCAAATCCCCATGATAAATAATAATTTCTTTTACGGCTAATGTTTCTTCATTCTCTGTGGAAAATGGAGGAAAAGGGGTGAGCAAACCACAACCCAGTAGGAAGTCTCCAAAAATAATAGAGTGCATCGAAAATCAAACACATGCAAGCGATAGTATAATTAAAACCATGCATACAAATTTGCAATAATACTTACGCCATTTTAACCATAAAAATTTAACACCTTCTTACTCAAATCTTCAACATTAAAATCTAGATCATTAATCTAGATGTCATAGTTATTCGGGTAACAAACCGCTACTATTCCCCGAACAATCTTCTTTTTCTTTCTTCAAATGATACTTAATCTAATTGTCAGAGTTATTCCGGTAAACAAACCACTACTGTTCCCCGAACAATCTTCCCAGGGTAGCCACCAGTGGTGGGATTCCATAAAGGCCTGACATATTTTCTCACTCAAAATCTTCAATCTAAAATTCTAGATTCTTAATCTAATTGTCAGAGTTATTCCGGTAAACAAACCATTATTGTTCCCCGAACAGTCTTCCCAGGGTATCCACCAGTGGTGGGATGCTATAAAGCCCTGACATTTCAGCAGCAGACATATACATATTTTTTTTTCCTAGAACTCATTTCAAATCAGTGCATTTAATCCTACGCATACCAAACCGAATCCCAAAGAACTAGTCGAAGTAAACCCCATTCACTAATGCATTAAACTCACTTTAGAAAATCTAAATTCCATTCCATTCACTAAAGTAATGCATCAAAGTGACTTTCACAAACCAAAACTCAATTTCATTCATGCATCAAATCAATTTTCACAACCCAAAAACTCAATAAATATGAATTAATATAATTCCTAACAAATAGAGAAAAACATTACTACCTAGATCAATTGTTAAAATAAAAATCTAGAATAATTTAATAATAATGGTTAATAATCAATATGCAAAATTTCATAAATAAATCAATTTATAAAAAGTAAACAACTTAATAAATTTAAAACAACCATCATGATTATTAGCACTAGTAATACCCCGTGTGCGATGCACATGCTTGAATTGGATTCTTTTAACAACACCAAATTTGATAATAATGAAGAAAAAATATCTTAAAATAAAAATTTAATATTCTTGTTTGTACTCATTATGTAGATAATTCAAAGAGCTTTCCAAATATACTAATTTTACGAAAATCCGATATATATTTTTAAAGATATCTAAGTTTTAATTTTTTTGATCCATTTTTAAAACAATGGTATTCCTGTAAATATACAAACATTACTTATTTAATAGGGATATTGTTGTCATGTGAAAAGGCTTCACCAAACAATTAACTCTTTTATTTATATTAGTAAGATCATTTGAGGGTCAATTTAGACATTCCGCCGTGCTACACCAAAACCACCCAAAAAGGGGTCTTTTCTTTATTATAGTATAAGATAAAAATGAAAAAGAAATCAATATAATTATAATTCTAAAATAGGTTTCGATTTTTGTATTAGGTAGAAACCCCCTACCTCAAAAGCTTTGCAAAACAATCTTGATACAACACTTTTTCTTCTTCTTTTATTTTCTTTTTATCCGCAAATCGATGTTTTTATTTCTATCTTCTTGTATAGGTAAAAATTATGAGATGAAGAATAACTAATCAAAATGATGGGTGAAAGGGTTTGGTTTTCTTTTGTTGTTTTAGAAGGAAAACCAGAGAGAGAAAGAGAAGAAAAAAAAGAAGGTGAAAATGATAGATAATGTTTTCTTTTCTTTTTGTTTCATTTTGCTATAAGGAACGTTCACTAAAAAAAAAGGAAAGAAAAATAAAACCATAATGTCAATAAATCTTTTATCTTAGAAAATATTTTTTTTTTATCAAACCAACCACATGCATGCAAATAAAACCCATTGATTTAGATTTTAATTCCTGATTTAAAGTTTGTTTCCTATTATAATGTTACAACCCATGCATGCTATTTATTAGTTCAAATTTAAATAAAGCAAAATAACTCTTGCCATCCAAACACAAATAAATTCCTTAAATCAATATTAATGATGGTTCTATTTTTATCAAAATATACCTTTCTTAAAACCAAACATAAATTCATATTTACATATTAAATAAATCTCTTTCTTGAACGCAAACACAAATTCACCTTTATTATATTAAATAAAATTTCTTTAATTTTGCTAACACATGTAAATTAGGAAGATTCCTTCAATTAGTACTAATCAATAAATTTTCTATTTTATCTTTTAACTACGAGAAAATAATATGGATTGGGTTTTAGCGCAAAAACATATTAAGAAAATTGCTGGGTTTTACATAAATCACCCTTGCTCCACCGCTCGGTCGGGGAGTTGGCTAACGCCCTCTCTTCGTGCCGAAAAACGAACCCAAGGCGCGGTAAGCGCCAAGGAAAAAAAATAAATGGATGCTAGCGTGCCTCTTCTCTTTCTCCTGCCTCGGTGGGAAAAATGCAGCGGTAGGTGTCGCGAAATCCAATCTTCGAATGACTCTCGGCAACGGATATCTCGGCTCTCGCATCGATGAAGAACGTAGCGAAATGCGATACTTGGTGTGAATTGCAGAATCCCGTGAACCATCGAGTTTTTGAACGCAAGTTGCGCCCCAAGCCTTCGGGCCGAGGGCACGCTTGCCTGGGCGTCACGCACCGAGTCTCCCCCTCCAACTCATGTCCTTGGCACCTTCTGGCGACATGGGCGTTGGGCAGTGAATGGGGAGGATATTGACCCCCCGTGCCTTGAAAGTGCGGTCGGTCTAAAGACAGGCCCTGGGAGGCCAGCGTCACGATTCGTGGTGGTCGACACTCGTTGTCTCTCTTCATTCCTGAATCCGTGCCCGCTGTGCTTACCGTGAAGGACCGTAAGGAACCCATAGAAGTTATCAATGAGAAAGGAGAACGACTTGGTTTTGTTCTTGCCAATAAATAAGGGAGTACCTAGATACTTCTCAGAACTACTAAGATATTTAATATTAAGAGACTTAGAAAGAATCTTGATATGCCTATGATGCATCTTCCCACTAGTAATAAAACCAGATTTATCAAAATTAATTGCCTGACCTGACGCCTTAGCAAATATATTAATAACTTTTATGATATTCTTAGCATAGGTGACGAATGCTTTACAGAACAACATGCAATCATCTGCAAAAAAAAAAGAGAAATGGAGGGACCATTTTTTCTAAATCTAAAACCCTGAATCAACTTATCATTCTCAGCTTTAGTGAGAAGCTGAGATAAAACCTCCATACAGAGAATAAAGATATAAGGCGAAAGAAAATCTCCCTGCCGAATTCCCCGAGAAGGCAAAAAGGATTCACTTGGTAACCCATTGACCAAAACAGAGTAAGACACAGTACTAATACACTGAAAGATTAATTGACACCAAACATCCGAAAAACCCAATTTTTTAAACACAACAATAATAAATGGCCACTCAAGTCTATCAAAAGCTTTCGAGAGATCTAGTTTAATGGCCATGTAATTATTTTTCGATTTCTTATTTTTTTATTTAAAGGAGTGCAAAATTTCATGAGTTATAACAATGTTATCATGTATTTGACGATTAGCAACAAATGCAGATTAGTAAGGAGAGATGAGAGTATCTAAATGAGGCTTTAACCTATTCGTAAGAATCTTAGAGATAATTTTATACACACAGTTTGCTAGACTAATAGGTCTGAAATCATGAGGAGATGCAGGGTTTTTAATCTTAGGGATCAAAGTTATAAAGGAGAAATTCAATTTTTTGAGAAGAAATTTATTTCTAAAAAAACTTTGCACATGAGTGACCACCTCCTTACCCACAATTTCCCAGTTATCCTTGAAGAAACCAGGAGGGAAACTATCCGGGCCTGGAGAACTCCAAGGAGCCAACATGTTAACAGTAGCTTTGATTTCTTGAGCCGACGGAATAGCAATCAATGAGTTATTAAGATCCTCAGTAATTATTGGGGAGACAAACTCTAAAGCGTTATGAATATCCTGAACATAAGGATTGGAGGTAGAATATTTTTTTTAAAGTACCTAGTAATCAAGCCAGCAACTTGTTCTTTAACATCAATCCATTGACCCTGGTCATCTCTAATAGTGTGAATGGTATTGTACATATTCCTCAGCTTCACAGTGTTATGAAGAAAAACTAGTATTCTTATCATAATGCATAACATAATTTATTCTGGACTTTTGCTGGTAGAAGCAATGCTCAATTTCATACCAATAATCAAGCTGATTTGAATAGTTCAAAATAAAACACCAATTTGAGGGGAATAGGGCAAAGCTTGAAGTTTTTCAATCTTAGCGTTTATTCTACTTATGGTGGTCATAATGTGACCAAAGGAGTTTGCATTCCACTTGATTAAATCATTTTTCACATGAATCAGCTTATTGACAACAACAAAAGAAGGAGAACCAATGACATTGTGAGCCCAGGAATCAGTGAGAACTTCTTTAAAGTCAGGGTTAAGTTGCCAACATTTAAAAAAATTATAAGGAATATTTACTTTCCTTTAAAAATGGAAACAATTCACCAGAATGGGACTGTGATCCGAATAAATCCTACCCAGAATAGTAGCCCTAGTGTGGGGAAGAACTGAAATCCATTTATCATTCATAAAACTACGGTCCAACTTTTCAAAAATCAACTCAGAGGGATTTTTGAATCTCCTATTACACCAAGTAAAAGGATTGCCATATGAAAAAACTTCATTCATGTTCATCTTAATCAAACTCTCTCTAAAAAAATTCGGCGGAAATGAACCATCAGCATTTCCACCTTGTTTTTCAGAGCTATGTAAAATGAAGTTAAAGTCACCAACAAGTAACCAAGGGTTGTTGTTATTAACTAGAATATCATTTAAAAAATTCCACTGATTCCTCTTGCCACACACCAATAAAGCCCCATAAATAAAAGAAACAACACAATTTTTGATAGCCGGAGTAATATCACACAGAATATGAATCATATTAAGAGAGGAACCAAGCACTTAAATATTCGAGTTAACGAAATAACCTAAAGCTAGACCTCCCGATTTTCCTACCGACGGAATAATAGACCAAGCATCAAAAGGCAGATGGTGAGTACATTTTTTCAAAGTGTCCTGACCAACCATGGTTTCAAGAAATCATATAGCATATAGCTTATACTTCCTAACTATACTCAGTAAGTGTCTCCACTTTTTATTAGAGCAGCAACCATTCATATTCCAACATAAGAACTTCATATTTAAAAACTCAAACTAAAAATTACTAGAAACAAAATAAAACTAACCAAGAGACAACAACTATCATAAGAAGACAAAGAGCAGGCAGGAAAAAATAAAACACAGGCAGCTAAAACAGGTAATAAATCTCAAGATAAGATTGAAAGACTTACTTGGTCATGATCCAAGGAGGGATTACTGGCCAAAGAAGCATCATCCATCATCATGAGGTCCACTTCATTCTCGAATTCTTCATCGGTGATAATCGGTTCCGGCGGCAGAGTTGCAAGTGGGATTGGTTCCGATACTAATCCATCTTTGTTTTCTCCAAAACGAGGGGGGGCATTCAGTTCTTAATCAAAAGGATGAGACAAAGAACCTCCAGCCGAAAAGTTCACTCCAGCAATCGAGGTACATGCGAAGCTCGAAGTAGTTACCACAGAATGCGAAAAGGAGGAATTGGACGAGGCCCAAAAAATATTGCTAACCGAAGAGATAAGACTAGCAGAAAAACCAACACTCCCCAAGTTAAAACCAGAAGACTCTGGAGGTGAAAAGGGCGGAGGCGATGAGAGAGATGGACAAAAAGGGGATTGAGCACCAACTGATTGTGAAGAGTAATTGCTAGCATCTAAATAAATTAACTCAAACACAGTCCTAGGTCTCTTTCCTTTTCTATCTATCATATTTTCATTATTACCAAGGGAGAAAGTGTCAAAAGGTGAGATAAAAGGCGGGGTAGAATGGCCGGCATAGGAGGACCCGAAGAAGTCAAAGGGATTTCAGGGCATGCTTGAGTAGATGACAAATCTCTAATAACCAGTGAAGAAACATCAGGAAAGGTACTTGAAGTAGCAAGAGGGGCAAAAGAGGGGGCTTTGTTACCAATACTACCCAAAGGTTTAAGGAAGACCGAGAAAACGGACGGCTTCGAGTGATCCACGGGAGGGTTGTTGGTAGGCGACTCACCAACTTTGGAGCTTTCAGCTGTCTCAGATTGAGATCTTACATTGGTCACTGCAACATGAGAGGCACGATGAGAAGGCGAAGGCAAGGCTCTGACAAAGATTCTTGACTGGGATTCCCTGCATTTGGCCTCACAGTGATACAACACAAAGCATTTTTTGCAAGCTCTATAAGGCAGCTTAGGATAAAAAGCTGTCATGTAATAGGGTCTTTTTTTGGTGTTAAATACCACCTTCCTTGTGAGGGGAGATCTCAATGGAACCATCATCTTAGCTTCAAACCAATTTCCAGCTGGAGAGACTGCTTCCACAAAAGTACCAAGCTGATCAAAAACTTCTCTAACCTTCCCAGCATTGACCAGATCATAGTGAATAGAAATCTGCACAGGCATAAGAGTAACATCCCAAGTAAGATCAAAAATCGAATCCAAGCCACCAAGAGGTTGAACTGCAAAAAGTTGTCCAAAAAGCAAAGTAGGCCTAGCATTAAAAGCAATGTCCCTATAATAATACCGTGCTAAGCTTTTTACTAAATTGAATACCGAGTACTGCATGACAGTTTGATAAGAATAGTGGTTTGGTTCATATCTTTCACAGTAGTCACGTTTGGCATTAGCATTAGTTTTTGATTCATGTTTCATGGGATTTAGAATTTGATAATACAATAATAATTGATAATCTTTATAATAGTTTGACTTGTGCAAATAATAATGATTTTGTTTGGTATTTGTCTGATATTTCTAGTGTTTTTGCAGGTTATATTTTATGATCTTTTTTTTATTTATGTATTTGTAATCAAAATCTTAATATCCCAATTATAAAGTAGAGGCCGATCTTCGGATTGGACGGGCTGGGTGCCTCACACCTTCCTAGCCCGTATCTTGATTCACAGACTTTTTCTCTGTTTTGGACCACTGCTTTATTTGGGTCCCAACTCCCTAAGTTGGGTGGCGGCTTCGATAAAATAATTATTTCCAAGTGTATTTTCCATTTTAGATATTTTAGAGATATTAACCGATTTCGACAGTATCTACAAATAGTTAACCCAAGATTTAGTATAGATTTCATTGACAGTGTCTTTCTTGCTCCACCAGAGATCACGTTGTATTTTATCAACATTGTCTAGCACGGTCTTAGGAAAAAAACAATGCATTGCATCTGATAGCTATGGTAAGTACTAAGGAGAGATTTATTAATGACAATTCTGCAAGTCTGAGAGAGAAATTTAGCTTTTCATTCCTAAAAAACAGCATAACACTTGCTAAGCAAAGGTTCAAAGTTGTTAGTTTTATTTTTATCAAAAAAATAATGGTGTTCCTACGTATTGTTATTTTAGATATCTATTTAACTTTAAAGATCCTACTAATTATTTTCCAGTGCCTATCGTGAAATTGGGAGATAAATACATCCCAGACTTTTGGATGTTTATGATTTGATCAGAGATATCCTCAAATAATTGAAAGATGTCCATTAAATTTCCGGCTTCAAGGTTACAACATTTGAAAACAAGACACTAGTCTAGAACGTTTCACATATTTTCCATCCACACTTTTCCTAGTTACCACTCATTTTAATTTTTCTAATAACTTCATCTTTTCAATTCTGCTTTTTCCTATTTACCACCTTTAAAAAGTCAAATATAAGTTGACAATGTCTCAAACCATTTTTATATGTATAAACTAATCAACCCTAGATTAAAGTTGTGCTTAGCCATTAATGTCCATCAAAAGCTTATGATTTGCATAACAGTAGAGTTCCTCTACTCGCGCTAATAACATCCAAATGATATCAGTAAGGATTGTTTCGTGACTCGTGAGTTTAACTTTCATACATGGCCTTTGAACCAATAGTATGGCTATTACTCAAAGGGAAGTGATGAACAACTTTCCCAGTATGTTCATTAATTAATCTCCACTGCAAGTCGTCCATTAGATAATCAACTGACTAAGCGAATCTTTCCATTGATGAATCATCTCTAGAACAAGTCGTTTATTAATGAATCAAATCGACTAAGGGATTTTATTTTTAAACTTTTTGGAGGACGTGTTGTTGGAGATGGTGGCGGGTGGAAGAGATGGGAAGAAGAAGAATGTTGGAATTGTTTTGTTTTGGTTTCACCTATTTACCACCCATAATTTTCTTATTTACCACCTATCTCAAATTCATAAAATAATTATACTTTTTAATTCTAGTTTTCCTATTTACTACCTACACAAGTTAAATTAAGTTTGACTTATAACTACCGTCTTCTTCTTCAAAAACTACTAACCCTAAATTAGGATTTTGAACGAACCGTTAATGATGCCAAACTAGTGCCTAAACAATAAGAATCAAATGGAAAATTAAAATATTTGTCAAAAACAATAACGGAAGAGACAAATAATTCTCTTCACTTGCTTTTCCACTCTTGTCACATCCTTGGCCAAACAAGAGTTATACTGTTTCCAATTTCATGTAATATGAAATATCCAATTCAATACAGACAAATCAATCTCTCCCTAAACAATAAGAATCAATACAGACTATCCATCTTTTGAAAATGTTCACCTATTCAATCAAAGTATTTCGGGTTTGTAAATAATTCATGATAAAAGATCATGTAATACGAAATATGGACACCAAACAAGTGTTACGCTCTTTCCAATTTCTTTGTAGTTAACGTCATCTAATATGGACGACGAGTTCATATGATAACACAAAAAAAAAAAAAAAAACTTGTCGTCGCATGTCCAATAAATTAATGTAATAGCAAGTCGACACAATCTCTGTTACTAGTTACTCATCACAATAAGAACACTCGAACCAAATTCAAACACAACAATCACACATGCATAAATCAGAATTACTATAGGTTTGATATTTATTTATTTTCCTGATTTTTCTTGAGAACTCCCTTGTTTCTTTGGGGGCATCTCCAATAAGATCAAGAAATACAAAAGAAAAATGAAGAGAAAAAAAAAGATGATTGAAGGTGGTGGCAGGTTGGTGGAGAGTAGAAGAGGTGTTGGGCGGTGGGTGGAGATGAAGAAAATAGTTTGGTGGTTTTAGATGATGGGTGTAAATAAAAAGTCAATGACCACTATTTAGGAGATATGAAAAATTCTATGGGTGGTAAATAGGATATTTAGGGGTGGGAATTAAGGTAGGTGGTAAATAGGAAAATTGTGAGTGATGAATAGATAAAACCTTTGTTTTGGGGTTATTTTTTAGGGTTAAGTATTTGGGTAGTTTTAGTATTGGGTGTGAATAAGAAGTCAAGAAGTAGTATATATGATATATTCTAAAATAGTGGGTGGTAAATAGGATAAATGGATGTGGCAATTTAGGTGGGTGGAAAATAGGAATAGTGTGGGTGGCAAATAGGTGAAACTGTCCCGAAAGCGTTATTAATCACGCTTTTAAATGACGGATTAATTACGTGAATAGAGTTTTACAAACAAATTCGGTCGTATAACATGAAAAATATAGTTGGGCCCATCAATTGACGCAAAAAAATTGTCATTCTCAAGCGTGGTAAATTATTGGGTGTGTGATTTACTGAGAAACCATTATATCAAGGAACACATCTGACAAATCAATAACTTAAACACCCAACCACATCTCTCACACCAATTCGCGAGTTGCGCTTACCTCCCCTCACATTGGTCGGTGAACAAAACCTTCGCTTCTGATTGGCTGAAATCAAAGTTAGCCCCCTTACATTTCGTGGCCGTCAATTTCTAATTAAATAGATTCGATCCGATGCTCCGAATTTAGTGGTTGCGTCCACCCTCTTTTTTTTGTGGTGGGAAGACGAAACCCTTGATTCTGATTGGTCAAAATTTATAAAAAATTCTTACACCACATCTACATGGTATTAATAAAATCCGAGTCGTAAAATCGAATCAATGACAAACGGCTGGGATATTTTAGGGCCCGTGAGATATAAAAAAATTCTCATTAATTACTAAAAAAAAAGATGTTGCGGAAAGAAACGTTTTGAATGTTATTTAGGACTAAACTACATTTTTGGAAACAAATCGACGCAACCAGGAAAGTACATATTCCTTATCTATATTTAGTTTAGATTATTAATTACTCCAAATTCCGGGTTCCATGTATAAATATTGAGATCTTTTTGGATCTTGATATACCAAATTTAAATAGGGCAATTTAACAAACTAGCCAGCTTCCATCCATATATTTAATAAACCGGCCAGAAAATTTAAATCTTTTATAAAGTGGCCTTTCTGTTATATATAACACTTGGACCCACCAATTTGGTCAGAGGCTTTGACAAAGCCAAACTCGCCTTGTAAAATTACCACCATAACCTTACTCAAACAAGGGACGAGTTGGTGTTATCTTCTCCTATTTCTTTATGCGTCTTTTTTTCTTCCGAATTTTTTCTTCGTTCTTCCCCTTCATCCTTCTTTTCTGCCGAAGCTAGGGTTAGAGAAAAACTGATTCAAGATGGTAAAATTGATTGCAACTGATTATTAAAGAAGACGGTGAGACTGATTATTAGAGAACAATTGATTCAAGACGAAGATAATAGTGAAGACATGTAATGAATACTTAGGGTTTTAGAGAAGGTTTTGATTTTGTGGAGATGAGGTACAAAGTGAGGTTTAAATCAGAAGAAATCAAGAGTTAGGGTTTCCTTGAAGAATTCGGTATGGGATTAGAAGAAGAGATAGATGATGATGTTGATTCGAGTATTAATTCAACTCATAAGAAGAGGTGAGTTAAATTTACGGTTTTGTAATTGATTTGTTATTTTATATAAAATTGAGCTAATTGAATCAATTAATAATTGGGTTTGGTTCTGATTGAAAAAAAAATATGGTTGTATGAGGTTAAATTTTGATTTCACAGGGAATCAGGGCTCATAGAATGAGAGAATGAATTTAATGGTTAAAATATGCGTTACAGTTAGAATTGAGTTGTTGAAGTAATTAGCATCATGAAGAATTCTGTGGTTCTTGGAAATTCTGGATCTGTAGAAGTGGGAGGAGTAAATGGAAAATGGGTCGTATTGCTTTAGAGGGATAAATGGAATTGATTTCTTCTTGTGATGTGTATATGTGATTGTTTGGTTCAATGGGCGTGTTATGTTGGTGGTAGTAAACATGGAATTTCAAGTATAGATGTTGTTTGAAGATGGAATTACAGGTAGTGATAGTTACTCTAAGTTGGTTTGGATGATAATGATGGTGAATTTGGAACCCTGGTGGTAGTGATGTTGAACTGGAAAAGATGTATGAACTCTTAGAGGAGATAATCTAGAGTTGCATGAATGGAATTGGTGAGGAATTGAATGCTAGGAGTTGGATTTAGGTGTGTGCAGCTGTAGAATGGTTAAGGTTCTGGTGGTGGAGTTGTCAGTGAACATTGTAAGTGGTTGCAATATTTCTGTTGAGAGATTGTTGTTGCTGTAGCTATTGATACTAATATTCAGTTACGTACAGATGTTTCTCAATGAAGAAATTGCTAGGATTGGTTATGATGTGGATGAGAACTGAAAGTATTGGAGCTGTAATGGTGGTAGTGTGGAACGCAGGGAAGAGATATATGGTGTTTTCATGGAGAAATAGTAATGGTTACGAAGTTGAATGGTTTTGTGTGAATTTGAGTTGCAGAAAGAGGTTATAGTTTAGGTTTGAGCTGATATGGATGATGTTGGGTTGTGCACATCAGCTGCAGGTGGGATAATGTCGCTGAGTTGAATCCGACAATTACAAAGGAAGCACATTTTCTTCACGTGCTACGAGTCATCGAGCTGACTCGAAACCGGTTAAGATATGAACTCTGTGAGTTACTTCGTAGAGGGTTATGTTGTCTTTTACCTAGCAGGTTAACTGATACGTAGACATTTAACCACCAAATTGAACGGTAGTGTTCACCCTATTTTTGTGTTGGGAGTTGACAAAACCCTTGATCCTGATTGGTTGAAATATTATTTATATTCTTACACCACATTTACATGATATAAATAAATTATGGAACGTCGGATTTGTAACATGTTAGCTACTAAAATTAGATTTTTTTTTTAAGCCGAGATTCGCAGAAATATTTTTTCCCAAAATTGTTTCGATATTTTTGGGATCTTTTTTTCAAATATTTAATTACTACTAACACGTTTAGAAAATTTGTGTAAACTACACATGAATATTTTCTCTTTAATTATATGTTTTATTAACCTTTTTTATCTTAGTTTTTTTCTTAATAAACATTTGAACTACCGGAAAGAAAATATTAAGATCGAATCTTTAGCACATGCTTTTCCATTTATATTTATGTTAAGGATAAGAATAGTTTGATATATTTTCGGAAATAAATCTAGAGATGCTATACAATATCTTACGCCAAATGCAGGGATTCTTTCAATGGCAACTTATGCCAACAAAAAAAATTGCCAATTTTGGCAAAAGAAAATCCTTTTCCACATCAATATCTTACGATTTTTTTTTTGGGGGGGGGGCATTTCTTCTTCCTTGACTCTAGAACCCTAATCGCCCCTCTTCAGTTGCATGCATAACAATTTAATGTTTTTATTTGTTTTTCATTTCTTCTTCCTTGCATGCAAATAATTAAGATTTTTGTTATAGGGAAAGCCGATTTTGTTAGGGGGAAAGCTGACTTTGGTCATAGTCTGTTGATTTTTTGTCAATATGGGGGTGAATAACAGTGAATGCTCCACCTTCTTTGATGTTTGCAACTTTGACTCTCAGATCATCAACTGATAAGGAAAATCTGCGAGGATAGATTCCAAGCCCCTTTTCACCAAGGTCAAGATAGAAACCTAGAGCGTTAGTGTATGCTGCTGATCCATATATCTGCTAGGAACTTAACGTGCTTGTTCTCAGTGTATGTCTTTGCCCATGCATTTATCACGCATGGATCGTTGATATTAACAAGAAAAATTTCATCAACACCCTTAGACTTTAATTCTTCATCGTTGGTAATGAAACTTGGGATATGCTGCAAGTAAGGGTAAAAGCACCGGGGACACCAAAGTTGATGATCTTTTTATTGGCAGCAAGAGAGTGAATTGAAAGTTGCTTGAGTTAATCCTTAGAGTCGGAAAACAAGGAAGAGGAGTATAAACAAACAAACGGAGAAGAAGATTCTTAAGGTTTCGACTAGAACAATATTGTCAAACTTTGAAAACCATATTTGATGTTTCCTTCATGTACAAATCATCTCAAATTGGTACTTCTACAATGGACGGTGGCAAACAATCTTACATTGGTCAATATCAAATCATATGATTGTCGTTTATTTCTATGTTCATCGTTTCGGTGATTGTCGTGAAATTGGGGTTACTGTTTCGATGATGCAGAAGAAAGTTGAAGTTTACAGGCGTTTGTAAGATGGCTAATTATATCAATTTTTTAAACTTGTTCAAATACATCCATGTGACATGAAAAACACGAAAGACATGTGATGATCATCTTACTGTAATACTGGAAAATACGGAAAGACTAGAGTAGAGTAGAGTTTTATATTTCCCCCCATATTGACCGAAAATCAACAGACTATGACCAAAGTTAGCTTTCCCCCTAAAAGAATCGGCTTTCCCTATAACAAAAATCATAATTAACCTACACAAATTAATCGTACAATTACCTTTGTGAGAGGAGAACTCACAAAGGTATGACTCTCTTCCCTCATGTTTGTTTTATGCAGTCATGGGAAGATTGTAAAGGGTTCATATGTATAATGTGCTCAAACATTGTAATACTAAGTAATTATGAGGTTCTCGATGTGATGAAAAATGTAGACGTGTAAGTAAAAAATGAGTAGATGGAATATATGATTAATTTAGAATTTTTGGTCTGGGCTGTGGTTTTTTTTTTTTTTTCTTCAGAGTGAACTACCTGCTACTATCGAAAATTTTGCATGTAAGGTATAACATTTACTGTATAGCAGGTAAGCTATAACATCTATCGTATGGTCAACTTCCCCTACGATGTGTTGCATTTTATTTTGTTTTCTTCTACATTTATTTTGTTTGAAGGGAGGTTGTCGATCTTTTAAAGATTTTTTTTCTTTTCTGTTTTGTTGTAGAGATGCTGATCAAAGTTGGTGATCTGAAGTACTTGTAATGCACACTATTGAAGATGGCGAGATAGTTGCCGCAAAGCTTGATAGATATGTAGGTGATCTAGACATTTGCATGGTATATTTTTTTAGTATTGTCACAACGTACTGTGAGCATGGTGAAAATTTATTAATTATTTACGTCTTACTCCTTTAAACAAACTGTCAGATGATTACCTATGTACATCGTAATCGGATTTTGAACAAACATTGATGATTTTCAATAACTAATGCTACATGCATCTTCCTTGACTTTGCGATTGAACCTATATGTATATAGACATGAAGGTTTCTAACATTAGGTTTTGAATGCAGGAATGGGAATATGAAGGCCCACCACTTCTCATACCGATGCAGGCGATATCTCCATCCACTTTTTAGTTCAACCTCTCTGTTCGGAGATACATTAATTAAGATGTTGGTAGCATATTTTTTTTGTAACCATTGGGGCTCCATAAGTTGGAGACTTAGAAGTACACATTTATGCACAGAGGAAAAGTGCGATTATGGTCATCCATGTTAGCCAGGTCATCGACTTTTTAAATTCAACAACAAAAAGTTAGATTTACTAATAATCTAACTATTTAATACCCAAGCTTGACATGAACAGTTCATGTAATTGTGTACATTCTTGGGTAATAGAGAATCTAGAATAATTTACAAGATCGAGTTGAAGAGCGGACATATATGGTAAGTTGAGAAACTTTGGGCTTGAACAAACCAATGACTCATCTTTAGAGGATCATTAGGCACAAAAATATAGTTATTTTTGAATATTATAGTGAAAATTTATAAGATTTTCGAATATATATATATATATATATATAGTGAAAATTTTTAACTATTTTTCGAGTTCAGATTTGGCTATCTATGGGACTCCCTTCACGATGCAAATACTTACAATCAAATCTGAATGAGATATAGTAATGATAGTGAAGAAAGATTAATTTATTTTTTGTTTAGATATGCAAAACAATTAGTATTTTTTGTTTCGTATTCATTAGATTTATGTTCTTCATTAGATATATGAAACAATTAATATGCTGAATGGTTGGACGTGTGCTTGGTTATTTAAGATCGTAATCGTCTGAGAATACTTCCAGGATTATTTGAATATTCAATCATAAGCAAATTAGTATCAAAACCATGGCCTAATCATTAAAACTAAAACTAATGACCATTGGGTTCATAAAATAATTTGAAAATATAAAAATAAATCTTTTCTTCCCCTTGACATCCTTATATGTGGAAAATAGGGACAGGTGATTCCTAACTTTTGAGGCAGGAGAACAGAGGTATACTAAAAGTGTGTTTCCCATATTAATTGGGTTTAAAAATATTTGGATTTTTTAATCTTGGATTGTATTTAACCCAATCATCGGTTGTATTTAGTCACTATCAAATGTTATATTACCAAGACTCACAATAACGCTGCAAATATATATATAATTTTTGTTTTTGATCCAGATACAAATAGGGAATTTTTTAGTCTTCAAGAAACTTCGTTCTCCAAGTTTGCAATGAAAAAACTCATCAAAAGGTGAGAACAAAAGTAACACTACCAATTAATGTATTCATGAGAGAAGGTTAAAAGGGCATAGTTGTTTGTTTGTTTGATGCATAGAAATGATCCCTTCTTCTTGTTTTTTTGGTGCAAGATCGGATGGAAAATAAGTGGCTAATTCTTTTTTTATTTTTTTTCATTATTGCTGAGCCATAGTTTTTGTGGTAGAATGCCAGTAAATTTTAGCTTGCTACAATTCCATAGTTTGGGGTTATTGTTAAATTTCATATTCTCCTATAAGGTTTTTCGGTGATTTTAAATATTAATCTTATCTCTGAAGGGGAATATGACAACAAAGCAGAACCAACAAAATCACATATAGTCATGACAATATGAGAAAGGATATGCTCGAGACCAGTTATAACACGAATCGAATAAACACGAAATGGAATTAACAATAAGAAATGACAAGTGTATAAATTTAAGATGATTCTCATAGAATCATAGGCAAGACAGCTTTTAAAAAAAAATAGTATAATAGTTATTATTTGTACGATACCTAAGAAAATATTGGAAACTGGGAAAACAGATATATGCTTACATTAAGCTAAATAGTCCTTACTTGAAGGACAAATCAAGGATCAACATACCATTCAAATCCAACATTTTAATCTACAACTGTACCACTGAGATTTTCAGCCAAGTACTAAAAAAATCTGGATGAATACATTCATGAGTGTAGTTTTTCTCTCTGAAAAGGGTCATCAAATACCAAGGATCTTCAACCTACTAACAAAGACCTGGTAAAAAACGAAAGTATGACACTATAGAAAATGACGATGGCATGCCAAGGTTGATCGAATTGGATGAACATGATGATGAAATGGAAGAGATAAAGGGGACCCTGACATGCCGTCGTTGGTCGAGATAGATGGATAAGACAATGAAGTGTTTACTTATTGATAGAGATTATAGATAGCATGAATATTTAATTTTAGGCACACCGCTTTTGAAACATATTATTATTCTCTGCAATAAGTTTGTTTAAATTTTTTTAAACTAAAAACCAATCGTGAATTTTAAATCAAATGGATGCAAATCTTATAATTATCAGTGCTACCATGCTTTCTTTCTTGGGGAGCAGTGCCCATCTTCGATAAGGATTATTAATCTCTACCATGGATCTACGCTTAAGTAGTAGTTCAAACACCACCAGCAAATATGTGATGGTGATAAGGTGCTAATCAAAACTGGATTCAACGTAGTACCATCGCATTAATCGACTTCTAAATCTCGGCATAAATAAAGCTATCTCTGCAGTAACACTAGCTGCATGAACATTTCTTGCATTTCACATTAATTTTTATTTTCTTTTGAAAATTGCATTTCAAATATCTGCATGTGATATATACTTCCAAAACTTTTACAAATAAAGTCGTTGGTAGGACAATTTGTTAATAAAAATATGGTTGGACAAAAAATCGTGTAATTATGTTAATTTTCAAATGAATATAGGCATATAAAATTTATTATTTATAATCAAAAATTTATAGAGTCAACTTATTTTAAAATTATTTTAATATATGTCCATAAAATTAATACATGAGTTTAGATTTATAATACCCCAGATTCCTAATTGGTGTATAATTAATACATGAGTTTAGCTTGTACGAAGCTATGCATATGTAGTCACAGGTGTTTGTGGTAGTTTAATCAAATCATTAGATACCTAACTGGTTAATTCTCAGTTCCTTTGAAAAATCAAACTAATCAAAGATTGTCCAAATAAAAATTAATGCATTTGACCAGGAGAGCGGGACGAAACCCCTCTACACTAAATTAGATGCTCCTATCGGCCTGGTGTGTAGAAAAAAAATCTATTGTATCCACTGATAATAGTTTTGCTTAACATAGTTCCTTGAAGAGATCATAAACCAAAAGACTCTTCCCAATTTTTAAGATTCTAAAATTACTTGCCGACATTCACATCACCCCTCAGCAACAAAAGGCCCCTTATGTAGCAATTATCCCTTCCTTTAATAAAATGGTTTAGCTCTGTAAATGAGCAGTGCCGCTTAATGCCATTATGCAAGTGACAGATAGACAATTAAAAAAAAAGAAACTATAAATGAGCAGTGCCGCTTAATCCAAATTTTCAATTTCCTCTGTTGCGATTAGAAAAAATTAAACATCATTCAAAAACCATAATACGTGTTACTACATACCTAAATTGTATGTATTAGATGAAATCTACAATTCCAATAAACCCTAAAATAAATTTTGCACAAAACCAAAAATCCATGTTACAATTAAACGGAAATTAAACAAACAACTACGGAATACAGTAAAACATGGAGGTGTGTTTAATGCACCGACCCGTATAGACGATTTTTAATCTCGATACGCTTCTTTGTCAGCTGTGATGGAGAACAAACCCAACTCTGTCTTCAAATTTCCTCAAATCGTGACAAAACATCTTCAGAAGTCCATGTACCAAAAATCTGATATAGGTTTGACCGGTCAACTTATTATTGATTACTAAACTACAAGCAACATCCTAGAAATCCCTATCCAAAATTAAATGCATTAATGGACTTCTTAAATCTCAACATAAATAAATAGGTGTATAATTTTGTTCAGCTGTAAATAAAATTTAATTTAATTATGGAGTCAATTTCTTTTCAACCATTTTAATTTCTATCCATACAACCAATACATTAACATGAATTCTTAATACTAAATTTAAACTATTGAATAATAATACGCCTATTGGATATCAAAGTTTTCAATCTCTTTAAAAATAAAACTAATTACAAATTTTTCAAGAAAAAAATATCAATGTAATTATCTACGGGTGCGGGGTAAAGCCCCGCCACGCTAAATTGGTCGATCCTACTGGTCTCGGTGTGTAGCACGGTTTTTTTTTTTTAATAGGAAAGGATAATTCAATTGATAGAATAATTAAGAAGACATAATGTTCTTGTCCTGCTGGATTAGAGACTTAGTCCAGTCAGGCTCATTATTGAACCAATCAAAGCAAATTACATGAGTTCTTGCATACTTTGCTATAGAGTCTGCCAAGTGATTGGCATCTCTATGAGCGTAAGTACAGACCCAAAAATCAAAAGAAATTAAAATATTTAGAGTATCTTGGACTAGGTTTTGAGTTGTCCATCTTATTGCTGATGTCTTCCCATTGACTGCCAATATTACATTTAAGCAATCTCCCTCTAGATGAATCCTTTTCCATACCTTCCTTTGAGCCCACAATACTGCTTCTAGTAAAGACTTTGCTTCTGCCTGTTCCAGATCAATTGCTAGAGAAGCACCTCCTCGCATTCCATTGCTGCAGCCTGCAAAATCTCTGCATATTAGGCCCCAACCTGATAAAACGTTTTTATTTATATGGGAAGCATCGAAATTTATTTTGAAGACATCAGTAACTGGAGGCTTCCAGTTTTTGCTACACATAATGGTTGTAGTCAAGCTATTAGGTTGAAGTAATCTTGTTCTACTCCAATCATTCATATGCAATATAATGTTGTTAGTGATCTGATTACTGTTAAAAGCCTTATTGTCAAAGACTTTCCCACACCTAGCTTTCCAAATGAGCCAGATAATAAAACTGACTTCTTCATACATCTTAAAGTCATTTTGCATAGAAACATTCACACTAGGAAAAAAACTGCAAACCCATTGGTGTAATTCCTGGTTTTTTATGATAGTTTCTAGTCTAGGATTGACAGCATTCCAAATTGGTTTTACTACAGGGAAATCAAAGAATAAGTGTTGAGGGGTTTCAATACTGTTGTTGCAGAGACTGCAATAGTTATCATGATGCCTTGTAAACATTAAAAGCCTAGATTTAGTGGATATACAGTTATGTAGAAACTTCCACATGAAGTGATGCACTCTAGGGGGAGCTTGTGTTTCCAGAAATATTTCCAGGAAATAGCTAGGTTATTCCTAGTAGGTTTATAAACTAATTGTTCATTCAACAGGGTTCTGTAAGCAGACTTAATGGTAAAAATTCCATTAATAGAAGGCTCCCATCTTAACTTGTCACTATCTGCAAGAGGGATTCTGATATTAGTGATCTCAGTAACAATAGATTCATCAAACAAAGCATTTAAGTGGTCTAGTTTCCAAATATTGTTATCATGATCAATAAGCTGACTGACATTAGTCATCCTAGAAGAAAAATAGTGATTATCTGGTGGTCTGTGCATATTTGGAATCCAAGTGTCTTTCCAAATATTCACAGCAGTACCATCACCAATTTCCCAGACATAATGTCTTTTAATAAATTTCAAACATGTACTTATGCCTTGACAAATCCAACTGCCCTGCTTACAAACATTATCAGTCAAAGGGTTAACATCAGAAAAATATTTACTTCTTAAGATAACAGCCCAAGGTTCCTCAGGATTATTAATCATCCTCCAAGCAAGTTTAGCAAGTAAAGACATATTTAGCAAATCAGTTTTCCTAATGTTGAGACCTCCTATCTCTTTAGGCAGAGAAATGTCATTCCAGGCTTTTGGGAAGAAGCCTTTTTCATTTTCTTTTTTACCCCACCAGAATTTCATTTGAATACTGTCCAATTGGTCTGTGAGATCTTTTGGCATTGGGAAAACAGCCATATGATGGCCAGCAAGGCTTCCTAAAATAGCTTGGTTCATGACAGTCTTTCCTGGGGCAGTTAAGAAAATGGTTTGCCAATTTTCAAGTCCACCTCTAAAGCTGTCTTTTAAGTCATATTAACGGGTTAGACACTAGTATTTTTAATATTCATACGCCCACCACTAATCTTCTATTGCATACCCAGAAGTGGCTAGCCACATGCGATGCCACGTTACTATAAATCTGAAAATGGTTAGCCTTCGGTTAATTTGCCGTGAACCTTCATCTGGTTCGGTAATGACCTTTGATCGTTAGTTTCTATATCCCAAGTTTTTGCTGCCATTTCTTTTTGTAATGACTTTTTCTGCGCCTCTCTCTTTCTCTTCTCCATCTTCTCCATCTCCTAAACAAGAAACTAAAAAACTCAGAAAAACTAACCCCTCCATCTTTTTCATCTTCTCCACTAAACCCAAGCTCTCCAACAAACCCAAAGACAACAGCAATAGTTTGTTTCTCATTAAACAAACCCCTTACTTCACGTATGATTCTTTTTCTTCTTCGTTTTATTTGGAATTGATTAGATTTAATGTTCTTGTAAGATTCTAGGGTTTTCGTAAAAATATCCGATTTGGGGAAGATTGTTGTAAAGACTCTAGGATTTTAAGTGAAATTGGGGATTTTTTTAAAACCTGAAATTCGTTACAAATTTTGATTTCTTCATGTTTGTTAATGCAGGTCGATCCGAATCGATTGAAGTTGTTCTTTGTGATTTCAATAATGTGGAAGGTCTTACCAAGGTAAAATGCATTTTTTTTTAAAAAAAAAATGCCCCTTTTAAACAGTTACCATAGAAGTATTATTATTGTTTTAAGTCTTTAAGATGTCTTTTAGGGGTTTCTATGGTATGGGATTCTTAAAATGTTCTTTGATTTTGATCCATTTGATACATCTATCTTTGTTAGGATTTCAGTTTTTCCGACTCTGTAGTGACTGTTTTGTTGTAGTCTTCAATCTAAGAAGATTTAGAATCTGGGGTTTCAATCTTTATGTGTGGTTTTATCTAGAAATTTATACATTGATGATTTTCAAAATCATGGCTAGGGGTTGAAAAATAAAACTCAAGACAATGCTTTCATCCTATATGTCATCTGATGTCGATTCGGGACAATTCCAAAACCTTGGCCTCATCCTTGTTCAGGATCATGCCATACAAATTATTCCAAAGACACAAGAAAAGTAAGACTGTTTCCTCCATATTACATGTTTTGTGGGGATTAGTTGATGTTATAGTAATTAATTTGAGTTCTTCAGGTGCTCATGTGCTTGAATGTGAGATCTAACTGATCCTAAATTTCAAGATACTGCAATTGTATTGAAGCCAAAGCAAGATACTGGAATTGCATTGAAACCAAAGCAAGAAGTGGTTGCTTAATCTATCGCTCGGATTGTGCATAAATAGCATCAGAAGTGAGTTTCTTCAAATCTTAATATGAATAGGTTCAAGTTTTGAGGTCTCCCAGTATATTACTTGCATTTCGTCTCCGTTTAAAACTTTTGAGTTCCTTTATAAGTTTTGGAAACTGTTTTCCCTTTGATGTTTAGCTTTGTAAATGACAATAGGAATATTTTCTTATACTTTATGCTCCGTAAATGGATATATGTTTCCAGTAGATTAATGTGTTCATACCTTTAATATTGAGTTCAAATGACATATTGATATTGGAACCCTCATGGTCTGAGTTTAGTTAAAACTAGGCCACATTGTATTACTATATTGTGTTCAGATGACATTTAGGCTTCCATTATTTTCAGTCTCTTCAATTTTTCTTGTGTGGTTTGTTCTATGAATTGTGAGTGTATTTCTTGACCGTGTCCAGGATTATGCGTGGTTTTCGTTCTTTTTGTTAAAACTGGTGATAGATCTGAGATCAAGTTTGGGGGTTCTTAGAGCTGGTGATAAGTTTCTCTGTTTTTTTTTCCAAGGAGAAGTTATTGTCTAAAGATATCCATTCTTCACTTGCTTTTATACTGATAATTTGGCAGGATACTGCTTTTGTTGAGGTACATAGAATCATTGATCAAATGATACATTTTCTTTTGTAGGAAAAAACTGTAGCTTGTTATGTATCCTAAATAACTCTTTTAGGGCGAACGACAGTGCACGGAAACAAATGGTCTCTGCTTGGATTGGTTTTAAATTTAGTAAGATCCACTTGAGACCTGCAAAATACATCTTATTTCAGGTCGGTTAACCAATACTATGGATTGTTCTCTTTTGCTGGATCTCTCAACGATGTATAATATATTTTCTTTTGCACCTGTAATTTGTGATTTTTATTTTGTTCTTAGAGTAACATGTGATTGCGAGTTAAGTCACATATGTTATAAGACTAGTTCATTTTGTAGTTAGGTTCTTTATATTGAACGTGTAATTGGGGGATATGGAAACTAATTGGGGGATATGAATTATTTCCCCCAACCCATGGTATGTGTTAAGGGGTTATTTTTGGTTATGAAAATACTAAAATACCCTTCCCACAAAATAAAAATCAAAAACTTAAAATCAAAAAACAAAATCATATCCCCCATTTCCATCTCCACTTCTTATTAATCTTATTTAGGGGTAGAGCTTTGAAACCCAAATATTTCCCATTCCCTTTCAAATTCTAAACTCTCCCCACTCTACATCAAATTCTCTTCTCCTTACTTTGGAAACGATTTTTTTATTTATTCGGAAGTGATGAAGATCATGGTGAAAGTGATGATGACCATGCCGGAATTGATTCTCGAGCATGCCGGTATCATGTTCCGGCATATGGTCTTCATCAATTCCGGCATGGTCTTCATCACTTCCTTTTTGAATTTTTTTTGGTTTTAATCACTCCACTGCCGGCATGGTCAGTTGATATGAAGACCATGCCGGTATTGTTTTCCGGCATATCCAACAATTTATGAACATATCCAACAATTGCCGGCATGGGTTTTTAGTTGAATACCATGCCGGCACCAAGCTTTTTCAGCTGCACCAACGGGGATTCAAAGAAAAAAAAACAATTTTTCAACCTCTTATTAGCAGTAATTCTCTCATCACAATCATCTTCCATTTTCAAAAAAAAAAATTCCTCTCAAATATTTTTTCCCTCCTTCTACTCTCACCCAAACACAAATAAAAATACACACTAATCTATCCCTGTTGTAGGGCCTATGGCCCATAGGTGTGCGGCCCTACTAGATTTATAGGGTCCCCTTCTAGATGTATATATAAAGAATATTGTTTCATGTAACCCTATTATCTTGATGAATGGAAACTAATATGCCTCTCTACTTTCTCCTATTTTCTCCTCAAACACGTTGTCACCACGAGCTCTACCGTAAAGCTAAAATTTGGAATCATTGATTATTTATTTTATTTTATTTTTCGATCAAAAGAACGATGCAATGCCGGAGAACTAGGATGATTAATTTACATCAACACGGGTTATGCAATCAACGTCATGATAGTGTTGAAATCGTTGGAGTCATTCATCAGCTAAGCTTTTATTTTTGCTTTTCTCACTATTTTATTTTTGGTTCCAATCAATATGATTAAGCCCTCGAGAATCTAGATCTTACTGATTCGGTGCCGCTAATTTAATCTTTCCTTACTTTTGAATCCGAGGCATTTCTTCTCTGGCGTGAAAATTGAGCGGAATCCGGGGAAAGAGGAGGAGTCTGTCAGCTGCAGTTTCTCCGGAGAAGAAAGAGCTGACTCGGCCGTTTCGACTCTCCCCAACTGACTCAGCCGAGTCCTGTTCCGGTTTGTTCCAGCCGAGTCCTGTCTCCGATTTGGTAAGTTCCAATCCAATCCGACTCGGTCAGCATCCATCTTTGTGGGATTTTCGTACTTATCCTGTTCCTTCTATGAGATACGCAAGAAGGTAACCTTTTTTTTTCTCTACCTTTTGTTTGTGTTTATCACATACTGACTGTTCTGTTAAAATTTAGTTTTATTATAACGTATGCGTCATTAATGCTTATACGTTTTAGAATCAATATATATCTATTTCTTACGATTGATAAATCATGCTCACTTATCTTGTCCGAGATTAATGGTTTGTCCAAAATTGATTTGATGGCTTTTCACAAATGATTGTCTTTTGCCTCTTGTGCTTGTCTGCAAATATTGTTTTCATGCTATGATGATCACCTGATCATGTGTACCATGTACTTTTTTCCATAATCATGATGCCTGTTGTATACCATGTTAAGTATTTAATACTTATATTTATAAATTAGTGTGTTTTAATGGATAGATGTGATGTTGTATTGCTAGGCTAGATTATTTTTGGATTTAGCAAAATCATGATCCTAAATTTGTACTATCTCCGATATTGTTCACATGCCTGTTTGATACTGTTAAAATGTTTTGAAAAGTAATGGTAAAATAATTGATTCATTTTTTTACTCTATTATGTGTACGATCAAAAATCCATGGTGCAACTGTTGCCATTTTATTCTGGCATTGTATACTATTTTGATCCGGTTTTGGGCCGTACGCGGTTAAGGTTGTTCCGATTTTGTGTATATACAGCGGGAACCAAAATCTGAGGTATGTAACTATAACATGAGTTTTTATATGCTATGCTTATTTACCCGCTAGGCTTATTTATTTGTTTTTAAATTATGCCTAGTCTTTGTTTATTTTTGTCTTAAAATAAGTCAACAACATATAAATGGTCAATTTAAATTATTTTTATTGATCTAAATCATTAGGAATTTTGGTCTTAATGTTATTTGTTCTCTTGAATATGATATTGGCTATAGTTGAATGATGTATTTTGTTCAATTGGTTGTACCATTTGAGGTTTAAAAGTACTTGAGAACCATTGTTGCATACATGATATTTTCTCCCTAAATTTGAATGTTCCTTGGAATGTATCCACTTGCTCAACTATTAATCTTTCAATAGTTTCAAAACATACGTTCAAATAAAATCACATGTGTTCCAATTTTTGTGGAAGAACTCACAAAAGATGATATGAGTCATAACATTTTCATTTCTCTACTTCATCCACAATACTAACGAACCGGTATTTGTTGAAGTATGACAACAAGAGAATTATCTTTAGTAATATATTCAACCTAAAGTAAGTGGTTGACAGGTGTAGTGAGATTCTCTTGGCCTATTGAGATAAAGAAATTTCTCAAATTAAGATAAATGTAGCAAAATTGAAAATGGAAAGAACCCCAAAGTAATAAGGGTTAAACGTAATGACTCATATAAAACATGAGAAAAGGGACATATATATCATGGGATGAAGCTAAAATGTAATTCTAGCTTCCATCATAAATGAAAAAATTGGAAATGCACCTGGTCAAAGGTATTGGTATATGCAATGTAATGTGTGTATCATATTAACATCCAATTTTAACATCAAATTTAATGGCAACAAGAACTTTGCCTGACCAATTGACTATATTATCGAGCGTAGCACTGCTCAGTTTTTTTTTTCAAGACAGAACAAAGACGTAGCAAAATCTCTAGATGTACCAAGAGATAATCACACCTTGTTAAATTCCCGAGTAACCCGTGCAAATGGATATCATGTGGAACATAAAAATGGTGAGAATCTAATTGATTGCATATTTTATAGTCTCTAATATATTTGGCAGGAAATATATTTTAGAGAAACTAATGAGTCAATCTAGTGCAATGTAATTCACTATAATATTTGGATTATTGAATCATATTGACTCCGATGATGAAATGTTGGAAACTGACTCATACAGGCTTTGGGCATAACCATAAAGAAACTTTGGTTGTGACATGATGATTGTTTTGAAATAACTCATACAAATATCACTTTATTTGAGAGAACGAAAATGGGAAAAAAGATTGACAGAATGCAAAGTGACGACATATCTCTCAATAAGTGTTTTCTAAATTACTAGATGCACAACCCCCCTTCCCATTATGCTTTTAGGTAAAAAAGCATATCACTCATTTTTACAAAGTCTTCAGTAAAACAGGATCCAGACCATCCTAAGATGCAAATGGTAAAAATTCCATATTATAAAGAAAACAAGGTGAAATTTAGAAAAATATTCATGCAGAATGCGGACCATTAAAGTGACTTACGGCTCTGGTGAATGTTTTGAAATTTTGGACTAGTTATAGTTCAATGCAAAGTGCAAAGGCTTACCACCCTTGTTAATGCTAGAGAATATACATCAAAAGGAATTGATGGTTATTGCATGTTTAATATGATCAATGTAGAGCATCATATACCCCATGGTCTCGCAGAGGCTACCATCAAAGGTTACAGATGGTGTCTATGGAATAGGTTATGCGTACCAACCTATCTTTTATTGCTTTGGGGATATGCAATATTACACGCATCTTACTTAATTTGTTTTTAGAACCCAATATTAGTCAACCTTTTATGCGTACCAGTTGGTAACTGGATTTAAGCCTGACATTCGTGTTTTTACGCATTTTTGGTTACACTATATATGTGCCATTACGACTCCACATCGTACTATGATGGGTCTTCAAAACTGTGAAGTAATTATGTTGGAAATGAGTTCCCAACAATTATCCGCATTTTAAAACTTTTGGCAGGATATCTCTTACCGCTAGATTCGCGGGTTGTCATTTTAATGAGACATTCTTCCCTTCGTTAGGGGGAGATAAGAAAAAGTATTTTCTAAGGGAACGACAGGAATTGTCGTGGTGTGTTCCCACTATGTCTCATGTTGATTCTTATACTTCACAAATGTAAATGTGAAGTGACAAAGAATAATCGATTTTCAGAATGTACACTGATGTCGCTAAAGTGACAAGATCACTCATACCAGCTACAAATATTCCTACAAGGTTAGAAATCCTCAGTATGGGGTACACCATAGACTAAGGTGTTGCAACTACACTTGGTGGAAGTGTAGTTAAGGTCGTGGCTCCATAAAGTAAGATGGATATTCCATTAGGTTCGATCAATACTCACCTAGAAAGGAAGTAGATGAGTAAGGCACAAACTAATTTGTATCATTAATGAAATCATCTCATTTGATTATCTCTGACTATGTCCATGAATCAATACTGGAGGACGCTCCGAAGTTTAACGATTCTAGAGAACAATGACCTCCCAAGTGGATTATGAGAACACACACGAGTCAATGGAAAGATCGTGCGAGCATATTAATGATTATTAATTTCATATACAGTTGCTAAAGGAAATCGAGCACGATGAGATCGAACCATGCTTCTTATTGTTTGAATATCAACAATAAAGAGCATATCTGGCCTACACAATCCAGGTAGAATTTGATTCTTTGACAAATATATAGGTATTTGGTGTGGTAGTGCTAACCAACCAAGTGTAAAGCCTGTGGACATACATGATTATTTGTCACAAAGCGCAGTGAGAATAATGAAGTCGTAGTGATATAAAGACTCTCCTTGTGGCGCGAGGTATCTCACAAAGCCCTGGAATTGTTTACTTTGTTGTAATGAGCATTATAGCATTTTACTACTTAGTTAGCTTGGTAATTTAAAAAGGACTTGAAATGCAGCATATGTATGTGGTTGTTACGTATCTCTGAAAGAATCAAGAGATAGAAGATATTTACAAAAGTACTTGATAGACTTTTGTTTCCCAAATCAAATGACTCTAAACCACAGAGTGCGTTTACTGTTAGATATAACGCTCACTTATAGATTCAAGCAATCAGGAGGATGTGGTATACCCATCTAAGTGGCTATTTGATTTGGAGGGGATAGACAAGTAAGTTATTTTTCCTTGCGTATTCATAAGAAAGTTCATGATTTGGAATTGTAGCTATTTATGTTGATGTTACATACATGATGTGTACTCTTGATGTAATAAGAGACTTTAAAAGATATTTAAAATCCGAATTTGAGATGAAAAATCTAGGGAAAGCTCGATCGAATACTGAGCTTGTGGTATATTATTCCACCAGTTTGCATATGTGTAAAGTTGTCAGGCAATTTAACAAAGACATGCATCCTGATAGCACTCCCATGATTAGTCGAGGTTCAAATATAAGTAAGTGACCATTTCGTCTAAAGGAAGATGACGAATATGTGTTGGGAGATGAAATTCCCATATCTAAGTACAATAGACGCATTGTTGTACTTAGTATAATAATGTACTCGATTAAATTTTACATCCTCAGGGAACTTGTTAGCTAGATATAGCTCCGCGCCAACATTGGAATGGTATAGTGAATGTAATCATGTACTTAAAAGTAACCATTGACAAAAATTAGTTTTATCCCTATAAAGACATTAAAAGGAATGCTAATGAAAGTGAAATCCAAAAGTTGTTGATTATGAAGGAACAATAATCTCTTCCCCAACGAAAGTAATCAGAGGGAGATATGGTAGATTATTTTCTAGGTTATTACTGATATTCAGTTTTGAAAACTACATGACTAAAGGAACTGTCTGGAACAACTCTGAAAGTAATCAGGGGGAGATGCCGACATCAGGGGGAGGATCCAAGGATATGATGTCGACATATTTTACTTCGAAATTGAAGCTGTGTTGTACTCTTTTTCCCTTCGATCGAGAATAGTTTTTCCCAAAGGGTTTTGTTACTCGACAAGGTTTTTAGCGAGACAACACTAAAAACATCAAGTATGTTGAACGTTACAGACATAAAGATCGCGTTGATATTACTGAAAATATCTGAATCAAAGAAACGAAACGCGATAGTCTGTTAAGCATCGTAACTTCCAGAATTAACAACAGAGTCTTATAAACATTCAAGTCACCAAAGTAATGTGTGATAAACTCCCTTTGACTACATTAGACTAATGGAAATTGTCTGACATCAGGGGGAGCATCTAATTGTGTGTTGAACTATTTTCCTTCACCGAGGTTGCTTTTTCCCACAGGGTTTTGTTACTCGGAAAAGTTTTTAATAAGACAACAACAAACACCGTGAATATAATTTCCCAACTAAGGCTATTGTATTTTCCACAAGGATTTTATGCCTAAGAAGTTGTGAAGCACTTAATCAACTTCAACGAAGCAAAGTGATCATCTGCAATGGATCACCTTTACTTGCATCTGTCGCGTTGTACTCTTTCCCCTTCGTCAAGGTTTTGTCCCACTGGGTTTCCTTGTCAAGGTTTTAATGAGGCAACATATTCGAGTCCAACTATATTCTAAGTTTACTTAATATTGTACTCTTTTTATTTAGTTCAGGTTTTGTCCCTCTGGGTTTTCCTGACGAAGTATTAACGAGGCAATTAACTTAGACTAGTCGGTCCTTGAAGATCGTATTGCATGTGATGAACTACATGTTAAGTACTAGATAACATGTGAAGTACTACATGTGAAGAGTCGTACCAAGGTTTTGTCCCACTGGGTTTTTCCCTTGTCAAAGTTTTAATGAGAGAATTGATTTCGACACAAGTCATCAAGGAGAGGACGACATTTGAAGAACTACACTCGAAGCACTAAATGTGAAGCACTACATATGAAGTTCAATTGGACCGCACAAGGGGGGGTGTTGTAGGGCCTATGGCCCATAGGTGTGCGGCCCTACTAGATTTATAGGGTCCCCCTTCTAGATGTATATATAAAGAATATTGTTTCATGTAACCCTATTATCTTGATGAATGGAAACTACTCTGCCTCTCTACTTTCTCCTATTTTCTCCTCAAACAATCCCCAAATACTTAAGATTTTTACTAATTATTATTAACCACTAAACCTAATTAGTGAGGGGTAGATTAGGAATTAAAAAAATAATTACATAAGGGGTGACCCAGAATTGCTATTGGGAATCCTATTTCGTCTTGTAGCTATATCCCCCAATTAATTCTCATATCCCCCAATTACGTGTTTTTTATATTTAGGTCTCTTGTTTGTGTTTCTTATAATTGTACGAGTATACATGTGTTTATTAAGTAATCGAGTTGCATGAAAAATTTATGCTCTATGTGACGCCGTGCTTTAGCAGATACCCCCTTTTCCACAATCTATGTACTGAGAATTTTTTCCTGGTTGAATTTTTCTTATCTCATAATGATCTTCTTAACCTTTCTTACTTTTTGCTTTTCAGGCGCTTAAGGAGGCATTGAAGTGTTTTGGAATAAGGTTATTGCTGGGAGCACAAGCGTAGAGCTACTTTCACAAGTGCAACAAGGTTATTTCTCAGTGTGTTTGATTTTACTTTTGTTCAGTCAGAATTTTAAAGCTTATGATCTTAGTTCATACTGTATATTTCTTTCCAAGTTTTTTTTTTTTTTGGTTTCTTGGGTTTTTAGAGGGATAATTTTGTATTGAGCAATGAATATGAATGATTTCATATTTGTAATAAAATTACAAGTTGATCCGAGTTGTTATTTTGGATAATTAATAAAGATAGTTTCTATGGTTTCCTTCAATGGTGGGTTTGGATGTAGTATTTTAAAGGTGGGATTTATGGGTCCAGAGGATTTGGTGGAATTACGTTTCCTTCGATATGTTTGGTTAACAGAATCCCTGAAATCACGTTTTCCATGGGAATCCGTTTTCCAGCAAATCCTCCATATGGAGTCCGACCCCTCCCCCCTAAGATTTGCTGGGAAACTTATCAAGGGATTTATGGACTCATATTTTTTTAACTCTAAATCTTATATATATACAATTTTAAGATTACGAGAGTAATACCAAACTGTTTATGTTCTTTAAAACAATATATTTCTATGAATCCTAGGAATTTTAAATGGGTAACCAAACACACAAGGGATTTAGATGAATCCCAGAATTTGTAATCCCATGGAATTATAAATCCTAGAAATCATGAATTCTATAAACAAAATCACCATAAGATTTTATTTCATTTTCAGATTTAGTTAGAATTTTGTGGGAATGTTACAAATACCCTCCATTTCTGTTGACCTTGCACAAATACCCCCGAGGGGAAAAAATAATTTTTTTGTAGTCAACTTGAGAAAGTTGCTTCCACTTTTTGGAAGCAACTTGTGCTATAGTTGTGTCCATTTCTGGAAGCAACTTGTGTTAGTTGCGTCCCACTTCTGAAAGCACAATGCACCCACCATAGCATGGGAGAATGAAACCATTTTTCTTGATGCTCTTGAGAATTTAAAAACTATTAGAAATTGGGAATGTCATTTCGTCCCAAGAAAATGTAATAAAGTTGCTGATAAGCTTGCCAAATTCAGCAAAAAGTTTAGAGTAACTCATGTTTGGATAGACAGTCCACCTAGCGTCATCGAAGGTTATCTTTTGTTAGACTCTTCTTCAGTCAGTTACTGAAATTTATTTTTGCATCAAAAAAAAAAAGCAACTTGTGCTAGTTGCTTCCACTTTTCAGAAGATAGGGGTATTTTTAAAAATTGAATAAGGGTATATTTTAAGGGGCGGATTTTGAGGGGTATTTAAATAATGTTCCCTAGAATTTTCTTTTCACGTTCAGAATCAGAATATGAATCTGACTGAATTTCAAATTCACAAAATCTGAATCAGTAGCATGAAAATGTGGTGGCAGATATTATTGTATTCAACACCCAATAACCGTGGTAGTAAGCGCCTCCCATATGATAGACATCATCCGTTATTGTATTTTATATACAATAACTGTGGCACTTAATAACATATTTTGTACGTGACCTTAAGTCACAAATTTTATTCGTCATACTTAATAATCCGCGGTAAATTAATAACTTCTCTAAAATAATATTTTTAGCCAGTCCCAACTTGGGCCAGTGTACTAAATTAATAACCCAGATAAACTTATAAGATAATAAAAAATTTAAGCTTACAATAGAGCCCAACTAATATATAATAATCAGTGTAGTAGCACAATATTATGGTGCTTTATTAAAATAAAATCCAAAGTTGTTAGTTTTTCGTTCACATTTACATAATATTGGACCTCATATCTAATTTTTTGTAGGCCATTGAAAAATTCCGCGGTGATTTAGTTGTATTGTTCTTTTTATTGTTTTAATTTTAACATTAAAGTTTATATATTTACACACATAATATGCAATATATTATCTGATATTATGTCATAAAATAATTATAAATAATTTGTTTCGAAAATAAAATCTCTAAATAGTTGTTATTTTAGGAAAATTGTTCTACACACGTAATTTTTCAATCTTCTTATGGTAAAAATGTTCTACAGACTTATTTTTGAAACCTAAAATTGGTATGTTTCGATATATTAATAACTTACTCCCTCCGTTCTTAAATAATAGGCTGGTTTCATGTACAATTATATAAGAACGGAGAGAGTATTAATTTATCGATAAATTGATAGAAGTTTTACTGTATAAAGAGTCACACCAAAAATATAACGGTTCGAATAACAGATAATAACCTTGATAAAACGTGTTTGATAACAGACTCCAACCGTTACTTATCCTGGCTAGATTGGGGTATACACAGATTAATTGGGGTATACACAAATTTAAATGAACCTAGTGTTCTTGCTAAGGGGTGGCCAAAATTGGTGATTTTACTTTAATACTCTTGAACTAATTAACTTAAAATTAAACCCTAAAATTTAAAACTAAAAAACTCATAATTTTCCCTAATCTCTCTGCTCTTCCCCTTCATCTTCTTCCATTTCTTCAATCAACCGAAATCTTCAATATTGATTTTCCAAAAAAAATGGTTGATTCTATCGGCGAAAAGAAGACTCTAAGTGATGTCTAAACTCAAACCCATCATTGTGTTGTGTGATTTGGTTGTTATATGATTGTTATATTAGGTTAGATATCGAAAATTACGATTTCTGTGTCTTTAGTCGGCAAGGTCGTAACATGCATATCTTGCCGACTTTTCATAATAGCCATGGCGACTGTAAAAAATTTCAACAGCCGGCAGGGTATTTTTTGAAGACCTTGCCAGATAATACAGCCGGCATGGTATTTTTCAACAGCCGACGAGTTTTTTTTATAGACCTTGTCGACTAATATTAGTCGTCTCCTGTGTGTCAAAAAAATAAAGTCGGAATTGTCTTTATTTGAATACCCTTCCGGCCAAAGTTAGTCGGCATCGTCTTCATTCATCTACCTTCATTCTTCGACCTTGCCGACTTTTCATACTTACAGAATTGAAAGTGTTGATTTCTTCTTTAATTTTGAGTATGATTTCATACATCAACTTTGCAATCCCCTTTTCAGAAGTGTTTGGGTAGTATGTTTTCATTTCCTGTAAAAGCGGGAGTCTAACAACCTCACCCAATTTCGATTAGCAATCTATATGGACAACTCCGATTTGTTTTCTAGAGAATCAACTAGACTCAATCAATAGAAAATACTCAAGGAGTTATTATCTCAATCTCTCAATTTGATTTACTCAAGCAAATATGATTCGCGAGTCTTAATCAAAGAGAGATAACTTAGATGGTTCCAAAGACCAATATCCAAGTGTCAATCAATTTGAATCAACAACCAATAAGGTCGGATATTCTAATTGATTGAACAACGCACAACCTATATTATTTCAATTATATAACGAAATATAATGCGGAAAAGAAATAACACAGACACCAGAATTTTGTTAACGAGGAAACCGCAAATGGCAGAAAAACCCCGGGACCTAATCCAAATTAAATATACACTATATCAAGCCGCTACATACACTAGCCTACTCCAAATTAACTTCGGTCTGGACTGTAGTTGAACCACAATCAATCCCACACTGATCCAAGGTATAGTTATGCTGCTAAGCCTCTGATCCCAGCAGGATACTGCGCACTTGATTCCCTTAGATGATCTCACCCACAACCAAGAGTTGCTACGACCCAAAGTCGAAGACTTTAATAAACAAATCTGTCAGACACAGAAAAGTCTACAAGATAGATAAATTTGTCTCCCACGAATAAACCTATGAGTTTTTTTTTCCGTATTTTGATAAATCAAGGTGAACAGGAACCAATCAATAAAACCATACTTATATTACTGAAGAACAACTCAGTTTTATCAATCACCTCACAATAAACTTAATCGACGCAGAGAAGAAGATTATTGAGGAATCACAAACGATGAGATGAAGATGTTTATGATTACTTTTATATCTTTCCTATCGGAGATAGAAATCTCAAGCCAATTATTACAATTGTAGTCGTACGATAGAAACAACAAGATCAGATCACACAACTACAATAAAAGTATTATCGGTCTGGCTTCACAATCCCAATGAAGTCTTTAAGTCGTTAACCTAGTTTTAGAAGAAAAAAATCAAAGGTTAAAGGAGAATCGACTCTATCTTAGCAAACTAGTGTCACACAGAATATGTGGGGATCAGGTTTCCCAGTTACTAGAGTTCTCCCTTATATAGTCTTTCAAATCAGGGTTTGCAATCAATGTTAGCTTAGTAATAAAGCATTCAATATTCACCGTTAGATGAAAACCTGATTAGATACAAGCAAATATTTCTCAACCGTTAGATCAAAAACTTAGCTTGTCATACATACATGTACTTGGCGATTTAGGATTTGTGTAACCATACCCAAACGTGTACAATAGTTGGTTCAATATTAGTCAACCAAATGGTTAGCCAAATGATAACTTTCATATCAACCATATTCTTCTTCACCATAACTAGTCCAAATGACTCAAATGAACTAGTTAGAGAGTTGTTCAATTTCTATGAGATCTCATGTGCTACATAAGACACAATTGAAGCAAAAACGATGTGATTCACTCGAATCGATTCATGAACTATAAAGCCACGGTTTGCAAAAGAATTTCTTAGTTAATTATGATAAGTTCACGAACATCGTTTTTAGACATAACCACTCAAGTTCGCGGACTGGGTTGGCGGACTCAAGTTAAACGGTTGGAGTTCACAAACTCCGTCCAAAATTCTCGGGTTCGAGAACTTCCGTCAGTTCGCGGACTGAGTTCGCGGAATGAAACCGAGATACAACTCCAGCAGAAATTCTCGGGTTCGAGAACTACGCACGTTCGCGGACTGAGTTGGCTGCTCAAGTTCCGGTTTCACTTGATCAACAAAGTTCATAAACTTCGGTTCAAGTGCTAAGGACTTATACATATATGTGTTACCACAATAATGTTTATATCCCCCGGTGGTTATATTGTCTAAACTCTCATTTCAATCATTGAAACATTCTCAGAGGGCGTTATATAGTTGTTATTCACAAACTATTTTTCTTCAGAGCGATTTCCAAAGTGATTGAAACATAACATGACTTTTGTCAATAGGTAAAGATGAACTTGGATAAAGCGAAAGCTTTACCAACACATATATTGAGAAATGGATAAGCGAGATATACACATCTCGAAATATCACATGTGTATATTCTTAGTCTATATAGTAATACGACTTTTGTCTCAAGATAGGAGATAGAGTAGATATACTTTTGAGTGATAGATAAGTTCAAGTCTCCACATACCTTTTAGTCGATGAAGATCCACTGGTTCTTTGAGTAGTACTTCGTCTTGTATGATGATTTCCATGGAGTTCTTGAGCTCAACTACACTTTCAATCCTAGTCCGAGACCTTAGCTATAGTAGACTAGAAATCAAGACTTTATAGTTTTGATCACTAACATTGACAAACATGCTTGAGATAGAAACGCATGTGAGTTCGACCGAGCAATGCTCTAACAATCTCCCCCTTTGTCAATTTTAGTGGCAAAACTATTAATACATATGGAATACAAAAAATATATAAATAAACTTTGTAGCTCCTATTCCACATGTCTAATCTTCAACAATATTCGAAATCTTCGTCACTTCCAAGTAGTCCAATGATCCCAAAGGTTGTAAGTTTAGCATCATCGTTGTTGAAAATCCGTAGCTATAACAATGAGAAAAGCATCGGTTCTCAATCATTGTTATACAGTGTCATAGTATTATTACACAATGTCAAAGTCCAATTGCATCACAATTTCAACAACAATACTATGGTGATACTTACTCCCCCTTAGTCAATACTCAATCTCACATGGAAAACACTCCTCCTTACATAATGATCCGAAAACAATATGTATTTGTAGTGTGAACTACATATTAATTCCCCCCCCTTTTTGTCAATAAAATTGGAAAAGGTACAAGAACGGGATCCTAATGAAATTTCCGTAAGAGACATTTCATTCCAAAGGTAAATGTATATCATCTTATTTAGATGCAATCATAAAGCCTAAGCTAAATGCATTCATCAAGGAGTTTATAAAAACGCAAGATAACCCCTCTAATATTCCACAGCCGCACTCCCCACAAAGATTTGGCAATTAAGCACAAGTTCAAAAGAACTCTCACCCATAAAATGTCATTCCCTAACGAACAACAAGAGCGACCTTAATTTCAAAAGAAAAGAAGTATTTCTTTAGACTCAACAAATTTCATACAAGTATGAATTTGGAATCCAACAAGAAATATTCAATCAAATTAACCAAAGAGAACCAAGAATAATTTGACTAAATATGCTCAACACAAGTAAACTCATGGAGACTTAATAAATCAAATAGATTAATCACAAGAAAACTCGAAAATAATCTAATTGCCATACTCAACCAAACTAATTACAAAAGTAATCAATTTAATTGGCCACACTCGACATAAGAAAATTCTATGGAGCAATGACTAAGTTAATCATGAATAACCAACCCAGACAAAGAAATGCACAAACATAAGAAAACTTATGGAGTGCTAACTAAACAATCACACAACATGATTGATTTAGTTCAAAATACTCGACGTAAAGTATCTTACGGAACACAACTAATCTAATCACAAAAATAATCAACTTTGGTTGTCTAATGCTCAACATAAGTCACAATACGGAGTCTTACAGTAATACACAAAATATGGATAAGGGAAGATCAATTACTACGGAATTCACAAGGATTCATTCTATATTTCCATCCATTTGCATAATGACACGCAATAGACATAATCCTTGGATCACAAAAGATTTTAACCTATCTTACATCAAAAAATGACAATATAGGCTTAACTTTTGTGTATGTCAAAAGTCTATTCATCCTTTTATCAATATTTACATATCAATTCACGAACGACTTTACTTTTGACAAAATATGGGACAATCAAGTTCACGGACGTAAACACACATATCCCATTAAAATATTGCAATATATAAAAAATAAAGATATTAATACTACAACCATCATCTTCCAAACAAGTTTAGAATTTAAACCAATAAATCTAAAAACAAGAAGATGAAAACATTGGATGTAGCTATGTGTAATCACAATAATGGTTATTCCAAAACACTAGTTATTCTTCTAAATAAAAGAGAAAAATAGAAGATTTACTAGACATTAAGACCTTTGAAGAATTCATTATCGTCCCCGAACTCCTTGTCGTCAACAGCCATGGGAACATAAGGTTCATTAAGTAAGGAGTTTATATCGATGAACCTTCTTGGTTGTTGTTGTCGAACCAGGGCCTTATGAATCTCATGAGTCTTATACACAAAAGCCTTTATTTGTTGAATCTCCTTTCTCAACTCCTTCAACACTTCAAGAACATCAGAAAACTTCTGAGAATTTGAAGGAACATCTCTTGGCTTCCTCATATTCCTTCTTTATCTTTTCAAGGTTGGAGGCAATGGATATTTTTCTTTTTCCTTCATGATTGATGTCTTAACAATCACATTACCTTCTTTTTCATCGGAAGACATCATTCTTGGAGCGTCCATGGACGTATGGGTTTGTGAGAGGAAATCACAATTGGCTCAACAAGTAGTCTTGAGATAAAAAGATGTTTTAGAGAAGGAAAAGGAATGTAGGTTTCGAAACCTAAAACAGGTTCATAAACGTTCAACTCTTATCCCTATAAAGAGTATAATTATCGATAGTACCCTTTATTTTGCTTGATAGACAAAAAGGAAACACTTCTAAGAAAAGAAGAAAACAACTTTTCCTAAATCCTGAGAGGTACAAAATCATCGTCTCTTTTGATCAGGCACATGATACAAGATTTTAAGAACAACGCAATCAAGTTGTGTTATGGTGAACTACAATTTGTCCACCAATTTCTTCTTGTGGAAAATCCACAGACTTCTGTCTATCAAAACAGTTTGACCATCCATTCTTTTCAAATGGTCTTGGTTTTTCCTTGGAAACTAACCTCTTAGACGAAGATAAAATCTTACATACCTTTGCGGTCTTCTGAGCAATTTTAAGCTTTCTTGCAAAATGATTTTCTCTTCATTGAAGTTTGTTGACGTGTCTTTGTTTGTGTTTGAACTTGTAACACTTTGAGAGTTCATGACCTTTTAATGAACAATACGAGCATGTCACACTTGGATAGTAATCAGGCTTCTGAAATGTGCAAGCAGCTAGGCACATAGTGGATCCTGAAACATTATAAACAGAGTTTCCAAGAAAAGGGTCAACTTTTTCTTCCAGAATGGTTGGATTATCTTCTAAACGAATATCAAAATTGAGATGTGTTTTGCTACAATTATCAAAAACAATATTTTCACCAAGAAGTGCAACACTTGATTTCCCATCTTCATTAGAGTCATAGCTGTCAGACATTTCATCAAGAGTTGTTGCAAGACCTTTGTTCCCAGTGTATTTTCTACGATTTGGACACTCGTTTGCAAAATGACCAAATCCCTTACACTTAAATAACTGAGGCATATCCTCATCATCAGTTTCATCAATATCCCTATTTTTAGGAGGAACACGATTATGAGGTTTGACTGATGCCTTAGGCTTATCTCTGGAGAACCGTTTACTTCTCTTCAATAGAATATCCCTAAACTGTATTGTGATCATCGAGACTGATTTGTCAATATCTTCATCTGATGAATCTATCTCAGAGTGATCATCTTCAGAGATATACACTTTTTTTACTTTTATCAAGTAATTTAATGTCCTTTTGTGCTTTGAACGCAACATCCTTAGATTTGGATGAAAGTTCATGATCAAAGATCTTAATCTTTCCAACCATCGTATTTCTGGAGAGAGTATCTATGTTATTTCCCTAAACGATGGCATGTTTCTTAGAATCGTATCTAGATGGCAGTGATCTGAGAATTTTCATCACAATGTCATTTTCAGGAATAGTCTTACCCAATGCAAAAGATGTATTAACAATTTCAGACACTTTGTGATTAAACTCATCAAATGTTTCTTCATCTGCCATACAAAGGTTTTCCCAATCGGAATTAAGGTTTTGAAGCCTTGCTTCCTTTTCACTGGTGTTACCTTCGAATACAGTTGCTAAGATATCCCAAGCTTCTTGCGACTTAGTGCAATTAGACACATGATGCTAAAGATTTGGGGTAATGGCATGTATGATCGCATTCAAACCGTCTAAATTTTGCTTTGCAGCAAGAATTTTGGCAGGGGTGTATTCACCAATATTTTTTATACCATTTCCAACTGCCGCTACGGGAGGATCATAGCCATTAACAACATATACCCATGATTGAAAATCATGTGCTTGAAGAAAAGATCGCATAGCAATTTTCCAACATAAGTAATTAGAGCCATCGAAGACTGGTGGTACTTTATTGAGATAACACCTTTGTCCATAGAGTCAGATCGTTACAAACACAGACTTATAAGGTCTTGAACGTGTTTGCCTTTTATGATACCAATTGAAAAAGCGGGGGTCTAACAACCTCACCCAATATTTCGATTAACAATCTGTATGGACAACTCCGAGTTGTTTTCTAGAGAATCAACTAGACTCAATCAATAGAAAATACTCAAGGAATTATTATCTCAATCTCTCAATTGGATTTAATCAAGCAAATATGATTCGCGAGTCTTAATGAAAGAGATAACTCGGATGGTACTAAAGACTAATATCCAAGTGTCAATCAATTTAAATCTACAACCAATAAGGTCGGATATTCTAATTGATTGAACAACGCACAACCTGTATTATTTCAATTATATAACGAAATATAATACGGAAAAAAAATAACACAGACACCAGAATTTTGTTAATGAGGAAAATGCAAATGCAGAAAAACCTCGGGACCCAGTACAGATTAAAAATACACTGTATTAAACCGCTACAGACACTATCCTACTCCAAATTAACTTCGGTCTGGACTGTAGTTGAACCACAATCAATCTCACACTGATCCAAGGTACAGTTATGCTCCTACGCCTCTGATCCCAGTAGGATATTGCGCACTTGATTCCCTTATCTAATCTCACCCATAACCAAGAGTTTCTACGACCCAAAGTCGAAGACTTTAATAAACAAACCTGTCTCACACAGAAAAGTCTACAAGATAGATAAATTCGTCTCCCATGAATAAACCTATGAGTTTTTTTCCATCTTTTAATAAATTAATGTGAACATGAACCAATCAATAAAACCATACTTATATTCCCGAAGAACAACTCAGTTTTATCAATCACCTTACAATAACTTAATCGACGTAGCGAAGAAGATTATTAAGGTATCACAAACAATAAGACGAAGATGTGTGTGATTACCTATATATCTTGCCTATCGGAGATAGAAATCTCAAGCCAATTTTTATAATTGTACTCGTACGATAGAAACAACAAGATCAGGTCACACAATTACAAGAAAAGTAGTATCGGTCTGGCTTCACAATCCCAATGAAGTCTCTAAGTCGTTAACCTAGTTTTAGAAGAAGAAAACCAAAGGTTAAAGGAGAATCGACTCTAGCTTAGCAAACTAGTATCACACAGAATGTGTGGGGATTAGGTTTCCCAGTTTCTAGATTTCTCCCTTATATAGTCTTTCAAATCATGGTTTGCAATCAATGTTAGCTTAGTAACAAAGCATTCAATATTCACCGTTAGATGAAAACCTGATTAAATACAAGCTAATATTTCTCAACCGTTAGATCGAAAACTTATCTTGTCATACACACATGGACTTGACGATTTTGGGTTTGTGTAACCGTACCCAAACATGTACAATGGTTGGTTCAATATTAGTCAACCAAATGGTTAGCCAAATGATAGTTTTCCAAATGACTCAAATGAACTAGTTAGAGAGTTGTTCAATTGCTATGAGATCTCATGTACTACATAAGACACAATTGAAGCAAAAACGATGTGATTCACTCGAATCAATTCATGAACTATAAATCCACGGTTTGCAAAAGCATTCCTTAGTTAATTATGATAAGTTCACGAACATCGTTTTTAGACATAACCACTCAAGTTCGCGGACTGGGTTCACAGACTCAAGTTAACCGGTTGGAGTTCACAAACTCTAGCATAAATTCTCGGGTTCGAGAACTTCCGTCAGTTCACGGACTGAAACCGAGCTACAACTCCAGCAGAAATTCTCGGGTTCGAGAACTACGTACGTTCATGGACTGAGTTGGCTGCTCAAGTTCCGGTTTCACTTGATCAACAAAGTTCGCAAACTTCGGTTCAAGTGCTAAGGACTTATACATATATGTGTTACCACAACAATGTTTGTATCCCCCAGTGGTTATATTGTCTAAACTCTCATTTCAATCATTGAAACATTCTGAGAGGGTGTTATATAGTTGTTATTCACAAACTATTTTTCGTCAGAGCGATTTCCAAAGTGATTGAAACATAACATGACTTTCTTCACTAGGTAAAGATGAACTTGGCTAAAGCGAAAGCTTTACCAACAAATATTTCGAGAAATAGATAAGCGAGATATACTCAGCTCGAAATATCACATGTGTATATTTTTAGTCTATATAGTAATACGACTTTTGTCTCAAGATAGGAGATAGAGTAGATAGACTTTTGAGTGATAGATAAGTCCAAGTCTCCACATAACTTTTAGTCGATGAAGATCCACTGGTTCCTTGAGTAGTCCTTCTTCTTGTATGATGATTTCCATGGAGTTCTTGAGCTCAACTACACTTTCTATCCTAGTCCGAGATATTAGCTATAGTATACTAGAAATCAAGACTTTATAGTTTTTATCACTAACACTGACAAACATGCTTGAGATAGGAACACATGCGAGTTCGACCGAGCAATGCTCTAACATTTTCGTTGCAAAAAAAATTCTCAAATTTTTTTTTTTCATCAAAAAAAATCCCAAATGAGTTCAATCAAAAACAAAATTTCATAACTTAAATTCATAAGTTTTAATCTACTTAATTAATTCATCTAAACTTAATTAATTAACCTAATCAGAATTTGTAATGTTAATTAAATAAGGGTATATTATCCATTTAGAAAATACATGGTTAAGGGGTGGATTCTTTTACTTCAAAATGACCCTATTTTGTCTTATTGGGTATATCCCAATTAATATGGGTATACCCCCAATCATGACAGGTTACTTATAGCCCCTTTTGGACTAGTGAGAAGCAATCCCCGCAAAGAAAGAGATGAGACATAGGGTGAGAAGAATTAGAAAACTTAATCCCATAAATTTGCTTAGTTAATTCAGTGTTAAAAAGAAGATTGGACAAAAATTCCATGCAAATAATGAAGAGATAGGGAGAAAAAGGGTCTCCATGTCTTAAACTTATTTCAACTTCAAAAAATTGACCGTGAATTTCATTAAGAAGAATAGATAAAGAGATAGTAAATACACATTTCATAATAATTTGACACCAGTCATCATTGGTACCATACGCAGACAAGATTCTTTTCAAGAAATGTCCATTATATTATATCAAACGCTTTTGAAAGATTAATTTTCAAAGAAAATGATAATTTTTGTTTTCCGAAATTTTCATGGTATGTTAAATCTCATCCACTATTATTATTTTATCAGTAATCTGGCGACCAAGAATGGAAGACGATTGATTTTGAGAAATCATTTTTCCTAAATAGTACAATAAAAGTTTAGCACATGTGACATGATGTCATAAAATGAAGGACTTTTGGGTAAGTTTATAAAAGGAGGTACATTGTACAATGAAAACAAGTTCTCCCTCGTACTATTCCTAGAAAGTGGAGTTATTTGGTGTAGCTAAGACGTGTAGGACCAAAATCATATTCACCCCTCAACAATTCTCTAATTGAACTCTCGAGGAAATTTAACATTCTAAAACACCAGAATAATTAACATTTTAATGTATGTTTTTTATTTCTGAAGTTTATGTTTCTTGTCGGTCTTGTAATTATCTCGATTCTAATTTAGGATTGTTATTATTTAACCGAACGGGTTTCTTCTCAAAGGTTATAAAAGGAACGGAAGACCGTATCAAAAAAAAAAAATGAGCACGGCCTATCACGACTCTTATACAATACAATGTTTATAATAGCCTATCTGAAAGTGCACTTAGAAGTTCCTTTTTTGTTTTAAAACAAGAAATTAATTTATGTATTATATAACAAAATAGTTTTACTTGTAATGAGGTATAATGAGTATCTCCCAAGAAAACTTATCAGTATCATTGGAGTCTAAGATTTATTTCTTCAGAATAACAGTGAGTGGAGATTTTGATTACATCCCGGCGGTGTTGGTGAAACTGGTGGACGGAGAAAAGATTGCGCTGGAAATTCAATGGGATTTTCTATATTCTCCGAAGATTTCGCTATCAAATTAAGAATATTTGAAGAAAATTGAAGATTTTGAGGCAAGAATTAAGGAGTATCAGAAGAATGTAGAAGAGAATATTTCAAATTCTAAACTTCCTGGACAAGACACGGGGGAGGATGATCTTGATCGTTCATATGGAACTGAAGATCTGAACGGAACTGAAAGATCGACTCAGAGAATTATTGAAGAAAAGGACGGAAGATGGGTTTTCGTATCTAAAAAAAAGAAGAAAAGAAACAATTACATCCTCAAGGTAAATATCACAGCCTATATGGACTGGTTCGAGGTACACACTGATACACCTGGAGGAAGAGACAAAAGATACTGAAAATAGTTATTCTTCCATAAATTCAAGTAGAAAGGAGATGGAAGATAATGTAGTAAGAAATTTTTAGGAGGTGCAACAATTAAAAGATGTGGAAGATGATAGACTAATTGATAACACAGTGTAGTCTTTGGTCCAAGTAGCTTATAGCTATGGGAGTATCAATGAAGTCCAGAAAGGAACACTAACGACAGATATGACTGAATTGGTCATATGTTACAGACAGAGATTCCAGAGCAATGAGGTGACGGAATAGGTAGCTGATAAGGAGGGGGATGCTCACGGTATTAATTCTATGATTCAAGAGGAAGAATCTTCAGAATATGGAAACGGAGAAGACAGTATTGTGGAAGAAATAAGAACAGCAAGGGAAGAAGCAATTTTTAATGGATTTTAAAATTATTTGTTAGAATATAAGGGGTATGAATGATTTTGACAAACAAATTGCAGTGAAGAATTTAGTTGCGGATCAAAGATGTGGTGTGTGTCTCATCCAGGAGACAAAAATTCAGTTCATGTCTGACTGGTTTGTCAGACAACTTTGGTACGATGATAACCTTTGTTGGAATTATATTCCATCGGTAGGAAGTAGTGGAGGATTGATATCCATATGTGATAGCAGAAGGTTTGAGAAACTACTGGAAAGATTTTGGGTCAACAATATTACTACTGTTTTTTCAAACTGAAGTAATGGGTTCCAATGAGCGATAACTAATGTGTATAACCCTTGTGAGTATAACTTTAGAACTGAATTTTGGGAAGATATGAATGAAGTAAGAAGATGGTGGAATGGTCCAATTTGTATAGCAGGTGACATGAATGCAGTGAGAAACAATGAGGAGAGAAATAGAGGAGAATGAGACAGCAGAAATATGGCGTTTCTTAATAATTACATTATGGAGCATGGTTTGATCGATCAACCTCTGATTGGAGGCTCTTTCACCTGGTACAATAATCATTATATTCCTCTATTTTGTATGCTAGATAGATTCTTGTTTAATCAATATTTTGAGGAGGCATATCCAAATGCTCTTCAAATTGTGTTAACAAGAACAATTTCAAATCATAACCCGATTCTGGTAATTACTGAACCTACAATGCCTTCAAAACCTTATTTCAAACTTGATAGAGTATGGATTGAACATAAATATTTCGCCAAAAATGTGAAGAACTGGTGGGAAGTTATGTATTTTCAGGGTAGCGCTAGCACTAAATTCTTTTTGAAGCTTCAGAACTTGAAACATTTGATTAAGACATAGAGAATTCAATAATTTGGAGTTATTGGCAGGGAGAAGAATATCCTCACTAACAAGATACATGACCTGAATATTCAAGAAGAAAATGGACCACTTCAACATTATCAGCTGGAGGAAAGATTACAATGCAAGCTAAAGTTGAAGAATATTGAAACTTTTGAAGCAAGAAAGTGGCAGTTGATAGCAAAGCAGAATAATTTCAGGTGGGGAGATGACAACACCAGATATTTTCATAGCATTGCTAGTGCAAGGAAAAAAAATGAACAATATTGTTAAGTTGCCGGTTGGAGGTGTAGATTTTTTTGAGCAGAATACTATTAAAGAAGAAATCAGGGCTTACTATGTTAATATTTTTACTCAACAAGATGAAGTTAACTCTTAGATAGAGAACTTATTTTTCCCCAAAGTGAAGATGGAAGATAAATTATGGCTTGAAAGGGAATTCACAGAGGAAGAAATATGGGGGGTAATTAAGAAAATGGGTTGTAATAAGGCCCTAGGACCGGACGATTTTACAGCTAAATTCTTCAAAAGTTGCTGGAGTACTATTAAGCTGGATTTCTTGAATCTCATCAAGGACTTTCTAAAAGGCCGGGAATTTTATGTAAGATTGATATGGAAAAAGCTTTTGACAATGTCAATTGGCAATCTTTGTTCACAATTTTGCATCTACATGATTTTGGCGCAAAGTGGATTTCTTGGATTAGATGGTGTGTCTCCTCATCTCATATCTCTATTTTGGTTAATGGAAGTTCTACTGAGAAATTTAAGCCTATCAAAGGCTTAAGACAAGGTGATTCACTGTCACCTTATCTGTTCTTACTGGTGGTGGAATTTCTCTCTAAACTGATTAATGATGCAGTGGCAAGGGATCAAATTTCTGGCTTTTAAGTGGTGGATCATGGAACAATCATATCTCATCTACAATTTTCTGATGATACCCTTATTTTTATTGACGCTAGTGTTGAGGAAGTTAGAAGATTGTTTATTATTTTAACAGGCTTTGAAACCCTAATTGGTTTGAAGTTAAACATGGAGAAAAGTACTATGATAAGTATAGGCGCTGAAGAGGTTATTAATGTTTTAGCAATGGAACTTGGATGCAAAACAGAGAATCTTCCTTTCACTTACCTTGGAATGCCTATTGGTGCACATTGGAGAAGTACTTCTGTTTGGGAGCATGTCTTGCTTAGAATGCAACAAAAACTAGCTACTTGGAAGAAGAAGAAGTTGAACAAAGCCGGAAGATTAGTCCTTATTAAGAGCTGCTTAGATAGCCTTCCCATTTAGTATCTATCTTTATTTCACTTTCCAGTGAGCATTGAAAAAATAATGATCAAGCTTATGCGAAATTTCTTGCGGGGGGATGTGGATGGGAAGAAGAAGATGGTATGGGCTGGATGGCCTAAGATTTGTCAACCAAAGATTAACGGTGGTTTGGGTGTGAGATGCCTAAGAAGAACAAACCAATCTTTATTAGTAAAGTGGATATGGAGGTACGCATCAAACAAGAACAACTTATGGAGAAAGATAGTTTACCAAAAGTTCAAGAAAAGTGGAGATGTTCTAATGCCAGATGTAGACAATAACCCTCAATGTAGAAGTTTGTGGAACAACGTTGTGAGAATGGTTCCTGTTGTTCAAGAGTTTTCCCAGTTCGCGGTGAGGAATGGCAGGGGGATACGCTTTTGGAAAGATAAGTGGTTGTATAGAGGGTGTTTGAAAGATTTGTTTCCTGCGATATTTAAGGCGGCCAAAGATAAGGATGCGACTATAGCTGAAGTTTTGGGAACTAATGGGTGGAACTGCATGTTTAAGAAATAGTTGAATGCCAATGAACAGCTGGAATGAGACCTTTTAAGATGAGATATTGCAGTTCGTCCGAACCTGGTGGAACAAGATGATGAGATGAATATTATGGATAACTTTAGCACTCACAAATGTTATGAACTTCTTGCCAGTGAATATGAATTATGTAGTTTTGAGAACCATATGTAGTTTTATTCTTTGGGTTACATTCCATAATTCCTTACCAACTAGGGATGTGCTGATCCACAGAGGTGTCGAGATTGAATCTGAGCTTTGGGATTACTTTTTGAAGGATTTTAGGATTTCCTGGACATTGCCGAGATCTTTGTTACAACTGTATGATGCTTGGAGGACTAACTTTTTGCAAGGTAGGGGAAGAGAAGTTTGGAAGCTATTACATTACTATATTTGTTGGATTATTTGGACTGAAAGGAATGATCGAGTCTTTGGTGGGAGGAAGAAGAGTGTTGAAGAAGTGATAGACCATGTTAAGTATCTGGTATATCTATGGTTGTGTAATACTGAAACATTCAATTTCATTGATCTCAGCCTAATATGGAGTAATTTGGAGCTTCTAATGTCTATGCATTGAACTGTGTTGAACTGTGTTAGTTTCTGCAGGAATTCATTCGTCTGATTGACGTTGTTTGCTGGCGTCAGAGTTCTAGCTAGTTTGCTGGCGTTTAGGTTTTGGTAACAGTCATCATATTTTGAGTTTGATATGGTGCAAAGGTTTTTTTTTGTGTAAGCTTTTCTAGTCTATGGCTACAGATAATGACTGCAACTTTTTCTTTAAGAGTTTGCAGGTTTGTCTCTCTATTTTGGTTTGTGTCTGTAGCCTTTTATTTTTGTCTGTTTTGGCTTGTTTGCAGCCTGTGGGTCTGTTTCTTTCTCTCTTTTTTTTTTTTTTTGCTAAGAAAACACCCTAACTACATTAACTTAAAAGAGAGTTACAAACGTTCAAGATGGGTTCTCTCCTGACCACATTGTTCAAAAAAGAAGGAAAAGAGACCCAAACATTCTTAAGACAATACTTTCTAACACGGTGTGCAAGCCTATCTTCTAGTTTGTTTTTTGAACGCTTAATATAAACTACTTTAAGGCGGTTGGATACTCGAAAAAAAAACTGGCTTAATTGAACAAACACACATATAAACCTGGCTTGATTGGGGTATACCCAGATTAATTGGGGTATACCCAAATTTAAATGGACATTTGCCCTTACTAAGGGAAGCGCAAAATGTGGTGAGTTCACCTTTTTACCCTTTCACTAATTAACCCTATTACTTAACCTAATAACCCTATTACTTAATCTAATAATCCTAAAATTAAAAACTTAAGCAAACCGTTAATCTTCTCTTCTTATTCTTCATCTCATCTAAAACTTGAAAACTTTGATTATCCGGAAAAATGGTTGATTCCAAACGATCAAGAGATAACATAGATTCAACAGGAAGTATCAAAAGATCCAAATCAGAGAAAAAAGGTAAGGGAAAAGATAGAACTAGTAAACCCGAAAGTTCAATCCCTGAGAATGTTGAAAACAACCCTCCGCCGGTGAAAAGAAGACTGTAAGTTGATTTCTAAACTCAACCCAATATTGTTTGGTGTTTTTTGATTGTTAGATTAGGTTAGAAACTGAAAATTTATATTTTTAGGGTTTTTGGCCGGCAAGGCCGATAGTTTAACATCATGCCGGCGGTTGTTGTTTCTTAAGCGCCGGCATTGTATGAGGATGAATAACCTTCCGACGTTTCATATCAACCATGGCGATTGTTAGACAATAACCAGGGCCGACATGGCATACCAACAAAACCCTGCAGGTTAATTTGTAGCCGGCATTTTATTGTACTTGTACCTTGCCGACTGTAGGCATCAGAAACTTGACATTTTTTAAATTATAGCCGGCATCATTATATAATACAACCATGCCGGTGGTGTTTTGGTCGGCTAGGTGAATGCTTATTACCATGCCGGCCACCTATTGGTCGGCAGTTTATATATATTATATTGTGCCGGCTAGTGGATGACCAGAACCAAATTTCAATGTGTAACAATTTTGATCTCTTATTTGTGTTCAACAGTGTTGTTTATTTTTATATCTCTTATTTGTGTATTGTTTAGGTTCCCAGAGGAAAAAAAAAAGATCTACCTTGTTCGGTTACCCTAGAAGAGCTATTAGAATTTATTGACGCAATTTATCCTAATGTAGAAGATCCTAAAGATGAAACTGAAAAGAATTGCTCTGTAAGAAAACTATGTTTGATTGGTAAGGAAGATCCTGAAGAATTTCTAAGGTTTATGAACAGTCCTAGCAATCCCCTCAACTATGTTGAATGCACATCATCAGAGGAGGAGGAAGAAGAGGAGGTTGATCCAAGAAATTTTTTCAAGGCATGTGACTTTTCTGGAGTGAACCCCTATTACAATGAGGATGGTGACTACATAGGTCCAGTGAAGGGGAAGGGAAAAGCAAAAGCTGATGCCGGTGAAAAAGCTAGTGATGGGGAGGAAGATAACAACAATGAGAAGGATCCTTGAAATTCTTAAACTTTATTATCTTTACTTGCTTTAGAAACTTTATTGTGGTTTGAACTATTACATTATGTTTTGAACTCTTAGATTGTGGTTATAGACTTGTTAAACTTATGTTTCAATTTCAGTTGCTTTAGAAGTTATTATTTTTTGTGCACTTTTAAACAAATTTTCATGTTTTACTTGGTCGGCAAGGTATAATTATATACCTTGCCGACCATACCAGGCTTTTACATGACACAATGTTTTCAAGGAGTGGCGGTCGGCATGGTACAAAATATATACCATGCCGACAAAAATGTTAGTTGCACCTTTTAGGTACAAAGTACAACCCATTGAATGCTCAACGGATATAAATTTCAAAATCAAGATATTAGGTGTGTTGTTATTATAAAATCATTCCCAACTTTATCTTCAACCTTGCATAAAGAATGGAAGTTTCACCACCAAATATTTGTAGTCTTTGTACACTAAGTGGTCATTTTGCAAACAATTGTCCCTTTGATGGAAGAAAATGCACTATTGAAGGTTGTAAGGGATTCTTATTTATCATGAAAGCTGCAGTAGTAGGTGTATATCAGCAATATGCTTCAAAATGCACTTGTTGTGGGTTTTTCTATTGGATAGATGAGCGTCTAGCTCCGTATGAAGATGAAGTTGCTAAAATCAACCTTCTACCATGCATAGATCCATGTTGCGACGATAATATGAAGCTAATTACCTCTCCTAAGAAATTGTGTACCGGAAAAAGATATTATCTATGTCCCAAATGTGTTAGGGTTAAGTTTTTAACGTTTGTATGCTTTAATTAAGGTTTGTATCCGATGTATAGTCGGCATTGTACTAAATCAGAAGCTTGCCGGCATCCTAGTAGTCGGCATTATCCTAAAATAAAAGCTTTTCGACGGTTGTTCTATCGGCATGGATATTATAATACACATTTCCGGCTTGATAAAAAATAACATTCATGAACAATTTTTTAGGGAGCTCTTAGACGGCATGGTTCTCCTCCAAAACAATGCTGGCGCAATAAAGGCCGGCAACTTGGCAAAAGCCGGGCCATGCCGGCTTGATAGAAAAAAACATCCAGGAACAATCTTTTTAAGGGAGTTATAAGCCGGCATGGTTAATTTCATAAACATTGCCGGCTTAGTAAACGCCGGCATCTTGGAAAAAGCCAGACATTGCCGGCCATATCAGGCAGCTTTTTTCTTTACTGTCATGCATTGCGGCCGGCAGTCTGACGAAATAATATCGTGCCGACCCTTGGGGTTTTGTAATAAATATGATGCCGACCAAATGAGAATACCATCAAAAAAACACATCCATTTCATTCATTTGTAGCACTCCAAAGTACATTACACAAAACACGCATGCGATTACAAAAGTACTTCAAAAAGTACGAATGTTTTGTCTAGTACTCCATTGTACACTACAAAAAAAGCTTCCTTATTCTCTAATCATAATCACTCCTCACTCAAATCTATTGGAGGGAGTTCATTCAAATCTATTGAACCTCCTTTAGTCAAATCTATGGGACATTCCCTAGACTCATCTATAACATTCCAAAGGGCCATGTTGTCCTCATAAATTTTCATCCATTCCTTGCTCTTGTTGTCTGTGAACTTCTCCCACAAACTAAACCTACATAGAGGAGGTAATGGACATTCCTTATTGATTTGTAGACCAATAAAATGATTTTTATCCACCAAATCAATGACAATTCTTCTATGCTTGAGTTGGTTTACGCAAACCGCATGTTTCGGTGCAAATGCTATAGATAGTCCCTCACTAAAACAATATACCACACAATTCCACGTATCCGCCAATAGATGGCCACACTCCGGCATTCTCAACCAATGCTCCCATTTGATCGGTGCATTTCCATCCGGGCCTTTAACACTAGTTAGCAAACCTTTGAAAGTTGCTTCTTTCTCCTCCATGGAACCATCTAGCATCATTGAGATATGGAACTCTTTGTCGTTTTCTAGTCGAGCGGCCATCTTCTTTCTAATATATTGGCATTGGGTGAGATTCTCTTCAACCGCTCCACTTAGGTGTCCCAATTGTTGCGAGATAACGTGAAACCCACAATTTCCATCTTTCAGAACATCGTCGGTACCAATCATGAAATCTTGAATAATTGGAGGGAGTTGCTTGCGATACTTTTGCAACACCGGTTGTACTACGTTCTTTGGATGACCTTTTTTATTCACAAAAATAATCTTGAATGGGCATTCACACTTCTTAGACTTCGTCTTGTACACCCTAGTCGTCTTCTTATCATACACATAACCCTTTCTCTTGTGACTTTCGTCCGGCGATCCATAACACTCGCATACCATTTCAAACCGCGAATCTTTTTGTTGGGTGTTTTTCACTAGAACGCACATCTTCTCTTTTGCTTTCTCAACAATCCAATTTACCGCGTCGTTTTTTTCCTTCCATTTTAAATCATTTGCATAATGTTCGGAAGTATCGGGACCCCTAATTTTCTGAGGTTGAGGCTGATCCGGCATACGTACCAATGCCACAATCTACAAAACATCAAAAGTTTAGTTAATATGTATTACCACGGTCGGCATGGTCGACATATAAAACACTGTCGGCAAGAAAAAACCGGCACGTAAAAGAATATAAACTCCTGTGTTTCAAAAAAATGGAAGTCGGCAAGGTTCAAATTTTATACCCTGTCGGCATGGTACTGCTCATGAAAAGTCGGCACGTTGTGCAAAGTAGAACAACGCCGGCATGATCGACAAGCGTCGACCTTGCCGACCCGGTACAGTAGAATTAAAAAAAAATCGATCATTTGCATGGAAAAATCACAATATTCACCACCTAGGTTGTCTACCTGATTACTTGCAGCTCCATTTTCTTCTTCTTGGTCATTGGATTCTTCGTTTGGCTCCATATATTCATCACTTCCATACCCATCATGAGTTTGAGGAAAATAAAAGTGAGGGTCATGCATGTAATCCATTAGATCATAGTCTGGTAGATCATCATACAAGTACTCATCTGTAGGAGGAAAGTTAGAAGGCTCCCCCACTAACTTCATATTAATTAGAAGGCTCCCCCCAAAACCTCTTCTACTACTTCATACTAATTCTCTCTCTAAATGATTTCTAAAACCCAACTTATAACTAAATCAACTAACTAATCTAATTAATTTAACTAATTTAATCATTTTAGTTAAATTAGAGTTAATAATTATGGGGGCATTTTAGCCATTTAAAAAAATCTAGGTTAAGGGGTGGCTTGGCTTTACTTCATAATGACCATATTTCGTCTTATTGGGAATACCCCAATTAATCTGGGTATACCCCAATCAAGCATGACATATAAACCCATAACTAAAACAAATCATTCCCCAAGAAATTGTATTTAATCATCATCTTTATAACAAAACCAAACAACTTATCAAAACCCATAATTTTTTATTTAAAATAATACCAAACATGTCCTTTATGGATCCTGATCAGCCATCTTCCTCTTGTAACAGGGATTGGTTTTTCCCTTCTCCTTCTTTCATCCATTCAACTCATCATATTCCTTCTTCAAGAACTCTAAAACCTCCTAAAAAATTCTACTCTTCAGCACGCCGTAGTGGCTCACAGAAAATATCTTATCCACTTGAACCGCCATTATCTCAGAAATCCACTCCGATTTTACCATTGGGTAATAGATATGGTGGAATTCGAAGAAGAATTGATTTTGATCGTACGAGAGACAAAATGCAAAGATCTGATGATGAAGTCGTTAATTCGATTGCGACGGAGAAGAAGAACTTGGTGGAAGAGAAAACTACTACGATTGTTGGGAGATTAAAAAGTTGTTTCCGATGGAATCGACGGAATTTGGTTTTCCCGGTAACTTCATTTCCTTTTTGTTTTTTTTTGTTCTTTTTTTTTGTTTCTCTCGTTTGATTGCTTGTTGACTTCAACGATGACTTGAATTATTATACCCCACCACCACCTGTGCTTTTACTTTTTACTAGCATGTGGCACGTGTAGAAAAAAATTGTGGACGCTATTTGGAGGAGCTGATTCGTAGAAAAAAATGTTAATAAAATAAGGCATTGTTCTATTTAGTGACCACTTTTTGAATCCTATTGACATTTTGAATTTATCGGCTTGAAAGTGTGTCTCAGAGTTAGTTTTTTTTGGCAGGTTATTATCACAATCTTCTTGTATCTTCTACGCAAGAACTTTAATTTGCAAGGGCAGGTTAAGGATTTAGAGGTAACTAACTAAACTAACTTATTTTTACATGAGTATAAACATGTTGTTCAGTGTTCATTATACTTTCTTGCAATGAATGTATTGGATTGATGTACCATTTTTTCTTTCACAGGAACAGATTTTAATATTAAAGTTGAGATTACAAGAATGTAATTTAACGGGCTCCGTTCACATTATCAATTCAAATGCAGAAGAAAATTTTATATCTACTGAAAGTTTGAGAACTTTAGCTTTGATTTTCTCGTTATTACTTTTATCTACACCGTTTCTTATTTTCAAGTATGTTGATTACGTTTCAAAAACTAGAAGATCGTCAAAAGAAGTTTCCTTGAACAAACAGTTAGAATATCACGTGGACGTGTTTTTATCAGTTCATCCTTATACAAAGCCGTTGGCGTTGCTAATTGCGACCCTGCTGCTTATATTTATTGGTGGGGTTGCATTGTTTGGTGTGACTGATGATGGCTTAGCTGATTGTCTATGGTTATCTTGGACTTATGTTGCTAGTTCAGGAAACCATGCGGACTCTGAGGGAATTGGTCCGAGGTTAGTTTCAGTTTCTATAAGTTTTGGTGGTATGCTTATATTTGCTATGATGCTTGGACTTGTTTCCGATGCAATCTCCGAGAAATTAGATTCATTACGGAAGGGGAAAAGTGAAGTTGTTGAGAGCAGTCATACTTTGATTCTTGGTTGGAGCGAAAAATTGGTATTTACTGTAGTCATGTCTATATTCTCGAAAGTTCTCATTTTCAAAACCCTTATCTGCTCACATTTATGTATGCGTATTGGGTGCTCGAATATCTTCTGACAAGTAGTTTTGCTTCAATCGCAGGGTACACTATTGAATCAGCTTGTAATAGCCAATGAGAGTTTGGGTGGAGGGACTGTGGTTGTAATGGCTGAGAGAGATAAAGAAGAGATGGAACTTGACATTGCCAAAATGGAATTTGATTTTAGAGGAACATCTGTTATATGCAGAAGTGGAAACCCTTGTATTCTAGCTGACCTGAAAAAGGTTATGTTTGATTTTCCGAATCCATTTTTTAGTCTATTTCATTCACACAAACCAAATCCTCACTAAGCTGCAAATATTTTAAGCTGTAAATGAAACATAATTGTGACTACTATATTTCGAAACTTACTTAACTACAGAAGATGTTTCTGCAGGTTTCTGTCTCCAAGGCCCGCGCTATCATTGTGCTTGCTGAAGATGGCAATGCTGACCAGGTCTGTATCATTTCAAGATTGGGAAATTATTTTATCAACTCTTATGTTAATATTTGACTAATCTCTGTAGTATCAATATGGTCTGGTAACAGAGTGATGCTCGTGCATTAAGGACAGTTTTGAGTCTGACTGGAGTAAAAGAAGGGCTGATAGGACATATAGTGGTGGAACTTAGTGACCTAGACAACGAGGTTCTCGTAAAACTTGTTGGTGGAGAACTTGTTGAAACTGTTTTGGCTCATGATGTCATTGGTCGCTTGATGATTCAGTGTGCTCGACAACCAGGCCTTGCTCAGGTCAACTCACTAATTAGTAGCTTTTTCATGTTGTTCTTGTCTTACAATTAGATTATATTTGCGTTTTTAGTTTTTCCTGAGATTTTTCTTTCTGGGAACTACAGATTTGGGAAGATATACTTGGATTTGAAAACTGTGAGTTTTACATCAAAAGATGGCCGGGATTGGATGGAATGTGTTTTGAAGATGTATTGATCAGCTTCGCGGATGCTATTCCTTGTGGAGTGAAGTCGGTAGCTTGTGGAGGAAAGATAATTTTGAATCCGGATGACTCTTATGTTCTACAAGAAGGTGATGAAGTTCTTGTAATTGCTGAAGATGACGATACTTATGCTCCAACCACATTGCCACTGGTGAAGTCTTTTCTGTTGAATATTTATTTTCATTAGAAATATCAAAACGGGAACAAGAATGGAAAAATGAACTTTAGGTTGATCACTTTGACTTCTAGAAGATTTTTCTCCCATGCCACGGAGTTTATAATGAAGTCCTAGACAATAAAAACTTATGAGCATAAAATCAATTTCACCATTCAGGTCAAAGAGGCATCATTAATAGAAATTATTCGGCCAACAAAAGAGCCACAGAAGATTTTACTTTGTGGATGGAGACGGGACATTGATGATATGATAGTGGCAAGTTCTTTCTGCCAAGCTCCTAATCACTTCTTGTTTTTTGTTTTTCCTGTCTCAATAAAACAGGTCTGGAGAGGGAATCCTCGGAAAGATTTAATGGTTCAGAAGTTGCATGAAAAAATTCTTTTTTGTGGTTGGCGCCGAGATATGGAAGATATGATTATGGTAATGCTACAGAGGATATATGATCGATCTTGCATTAGTACTTGGTTGGACACATTTATGGTGCATATAGTGTGACGCTTGACATCTCAGAAACATTTTCCTTGCAATATTTTCACGGATCTTCGTATTAGTCATAACGCAAAATGTGGATCTGTCTCTTTGGAGAATCTATCAACGTTATTCTTTTCTTTAGAATTACAATGTGGTAAGTGTCCAAATGTCGATCTATTCATTGCTCTGGATTTTACTGTCTCAGGTATTGGATGCATTCTTGGCACCTGAATCAGAGTTGTGGATGTTCAATGAAGTTCCAGAAAATGATAGAGCTAAAAAACTTACTGATGGTGGTCTGGATTTCGACCGTTTAATGAACATTACTTTGGTTCACCGTGAAGGAAATGCTGTTATTCGGCGCAACTTGGAAAGTCTCCCCTTGGAGACCTTTGATTCTGTGAGTAGAACACCTTGATTCAGAGTTTTGGAATGATTAATCTTACTACTTGTGAACCATGGAATAGTAGTTTTGTTGGTTAGCGGAACCATTTGAAATCATATAGCCGAATCTACATGGAAGTACACTATAGGTTAATTCCTTTGATGGCTAGGTCTACAGATCCTGCTACCTGGTTAATCCTACGTTCGGATAAGAAATTATGTCATGTTAGCTTAAATCTTTTTCCTTTTCTCTCCTTGGTTACCAATAATTTGTGTAACCCAAGCATGGTTAGGATTGCAGTTTAGATGAAACCTGTATTGATGAATATGATTTCTCTCTCCCTTTCTTGGTTAATCAATTTCCAAGATTATGGCTTGTACAGATTTTGATTTTGGCTGATGAGTCAGTCGAAGATTCAGCAATCCAAGCTGATTCAAGATCTCTTGCCACATTACTGTTAATACGTGACATCCAGGTATTACATCATTTCTTATGTCTGCTTCCATTTTATCTGCCACTTTTCAGACTCAAGCTTAAGATCTTATACAAATGCTGGGTGTCCAAGGTTTATTCTCGATGCAATGTTTCAGTTTGTTGAAAACATGGACATTCTTTGTCGATGCATCCTGAAAAATACACGAGAAATACCGAAAAGTTTTATACCAATAGCAACTTCAACTGAGACAAAACCAAAATATCTTTTTTCCATAAACTTCCGAACTGTTTTATACTTTCTCTTCCACAAATTTGCAGGCAAAGCGTCTTCCTTATAGTAAAGAAACCCCGATTCATAGAGGAGCCTTCTCAAAGGTTTCTTGGATGGGAGAAATGCAACAAGCTTCAGATAAATCAGTCATAATAAGTGAAATTCTTGATCCGCGGACTAAAAATCTATTATCCATGTCGAAAATCAGTGACTATGTTTTATCAAATGAGCTGGTCAGCATGGCATTAGCTATGGTTGCTGAGGATCGCCAAATAAATGATGTATTAGAAGAACTCTTTGCTGAGGAGGTAGCTAACACCAGCGGCTAACCGTATTTTCTTCTCTTTGAATACAAGTTGATTTTTATTTATTTTTTATTCTTTCTTGGCTTGAATCAGGGAAATGAGATGCATATAAGACAAGCCGGTCTTTACCTTCATGAAGAGGAGGAATTGAATTTTTTTGAAGTATTATTACGTGCTCGGCAGAGGAAAGAAATTGTGATTGGATACCGGCTCGCAAATGCAGAGCGAGCTGTTATAAACCCTCCTAACAAGAGTGAGCGGCGAAATTGGTCGTCCAAAGATGCTTTTGTTGTGATTGCTGAAAAAGAATGAAAGTATTCTATTTGTTTATTTTTGAAAGTTTCAATTTGAGAGATGTAAATACTTATATGCACAGTGGTGACCAAAAGTTTGGTCCTTCACTCAGCTAAATGACTAAATTTTTCCACATTGACTGCACGTCTGCAAGAACTCTGCACTTTATGCTACCTCATACTAAAGCAAACATTTCCCCCTAACTTTATACACTTCAACGCAGTGACTTGACTTCGTTTGGAGCCAGCATGGCCTGACTTGGCTCGGTTGACATAGTCTGTAGTTAGGTGAGATTGTGATGTTTATTCTGATGTATGCTTCAATGATGCACGATCTTTCTTTTTTTGTTTTCCCCTGGAAATTAAGGATTATATGTTTTTGGTTGAATCTTTATTATTAAATGGATGGAAATGAAATCATCTACAGTTTGTAAAATATTTTAATGAAGTGGATGTCTTAGATTTTCCTGATTTCTGAAAGTTGTGTTACCACGTTATATTCAGCTCTCTCAGGTCTTTTACCTACTTCTCAGCTTAGGCTTCTGTTTCATGATGCAGGTTAAAGGAGATGAAGCTCACTGTAGTATGAAACATCATCCTGAACGTAAAAGAAAAAGTTGGGAGGAAACTGCTGATATGTCTGAAGATTTCTCAGGAGACACAGATGACTATGCAAGTGACATTTCTACTGATGAAAGCAGAGACGGAAAAGTACCAGGAACTGGTGATGCTATTGTGGCGATTAATACCTGGGATAATAATCACCAGAAGGAAAATACATTGTACATTGTCTTAGTAAGGTATGCATCGTATTCATCTTGCAGTCTTAAAGCGTCTTGGTCGTTATCTGGTCTTCTAAGAATTAGTTTTAATTCTGTAATATACAGCCTCCATGGTCTCATTAGGGGTGAGAATATGGAGCTTGGTTGTGATTCTGACACTGGTGGTCAGGTATCTCTGATGCTCTTTCTTCAACTTCTTGCCTATGTTACGGTTTTGAAAAAAATTTAAACTTCCCCTAGGAAGATTTATGTCATCCTCACTTAGAGGAGGCCTGAATGTCATCTATTGTAGGTTAAATATGTCATCGAACTTGCAAGGGCTCTAGCTACAATGCCCGGAGTTTGTCGGGTCGATTTGCTTACGAGACAAGTATTAGCTCCAAATGTAGACTGGAGTTACGGTGAACCCGCAGAGATGCTTCCTCCTAGAGGCTCTGAAGAATTCATGCATGACAAGGGAGACAGTAGTGGTGCATACATTGTTCGTATACCGTTTGGGCCAAGAGATAAGTATATCCCCAAGGAGCTTCTGTGGCCGCATATTCCCGAATTCGTTGATGGTGCACTTAAGCATATTGTACAGATGTCTAAAATTTTAGGGGAACAGATTGGGAGCGGGGAACCAGTTTGGCCAATCGCCATCCACGGACATTATGCCGATGCTGGCGACTCTGCTGCTCTTCTCTCTGGTGCTTTGAATGTTCCTATGATTTTCACAGGCCACTCTCTTGGCCGTGATAAGCTGGAACAGGCCATGAAAAAAGGATGTCTATCAAGAAAAGAATTAAATGCAACATACAAAATAATGCGTAGGATAGAGGCCGAAGAGCTCTCACTTGATGCTTCAGAAATAGTTATAACTAGCACCATGCAAGAGGTGGAAAATCAATGGAGTTTATATGATGGTTTTGATGTTCAACTTGAGCATAAACTGCGAGCGGAGATCAATCGTAATGTTGACTGTGATGGCAAGTACATGCCTCGCATGTTTGTAAGTATAAGCTACAAAGTCTTAATTCGTGCTTTTCTAGTTTCATGGTGGAACAATATATAGAGTGTTGACCATTACGCATATGTTCCTGACTGGTGTGGGACGTTGACTTATTTTTATCATCTGAATCGAGCTTTGTTAATTGAAACATGCAGGTAATTCCTCCTGGCATGGAATTCAATCACATTGCTCTGTCAGATGGTGTTATCAATGGTGAACCCAGAGTAAATGGAGATAATGAAGCTTCTTCTGACCCACCTATTTGGTCCGAGGTATTTCTGTTTTTCTAAACGCAGCTTTGCTTCCGGGTTCGATGGTGTTTGTTTACTAACACTTCAAACTGAATCTTTGGCCGTTGCCGTAAAAATCATCAGTTAGGTCTTTTTGGAGATTTACTTCTCATTCATATCTAGCTAACTCATTTTTGTGTTTTGCAGATAAAGCGCTTTTTGACCAATCCTCACAAGCCTATGATCCTTGCACTAGCTAGACCTGACCCCAAAAAGAACATCACAACCTTGGTCAAAGCATTTGGAGAGTGTCGTCAGCTAAGAGAGCTGGCCAACCTTGTATGTCTGTTGGAAGGGATTTACCTTTTTTCACCTCCTTTCTTGTTTTTTCACCTACAGCTTTTGAGAAAGTTCTCATATATTTATCTGTTATTGCAGACATTAATAATGGGTAACCGAGAAGGAATCGATGAAATGCCAGGCTATAATGCGTCCGTTCTTATCTCAGTACTTAAACTGATTGACAATTATGATCTGTACGGTCATATAGCATACCCTAAACACCACAAGCAGCCTGATGTTCCTGACATCTATCGTCTTGCAGCAAAGACTAAGGTAATGTGATTTCTGAAGGAGTTTCTTATGATAAGAATCACAAGATAAGACCAAATGTATGCGAAACTGCGTAGTAGAAACATATGCTGTTGGATTTTTTAACTCTAATTTGTATCTGTGCAGGGTGTCTTCATAAATCCAGCTTACATTGAACCATTTGGACTGACTCTTATAGAGGTGCTTCTTTGTTAGTGTTCCCGTACAACTATGTGTTTTTCATTTAGGTAATGTAACTATTTATATTTGACAACCAGGCAGCAGCTTATGGTTTGCCAATTGTTGCTACAATCAATGGAGGTCCAGTTGATATACACCGGGTAGGTTAATCAGTCAAGTACATTTTTCACTGTTTAGTAATCTTTACAAAATTTTGTTAGGGTGTTTTAGTTTTTTAGTCGGCTGTTTGTAGGTTCTTGACAATGGTATCCTTGTTGATCCGCATAATCAACATGCCATCGCTGATGCTCTATTAGAGCTTGTTACTAACAAGCAGCGCTGGGCTAGATGTCGAAAGAATGGATTGGATAAGATTCATCATTTTTCGTGGCCGGAGCATTGCAAGACCTACCTTTCTCACATAGCCAAGTATAGACCAAGGCATCCACAATGGCAAAGAAGTAACGAGTTTGATGACTCAAAAACAAAGTCAGATTCACCTGGTGATTTTTTGAGAGATATACATGAGAATATGGAAGGGGTTGTTGGATATTTTGATAATGCTGGAGAATCTATTGAACATCCTACTAATAATAGCAAGAGTAGGAAGTTCGAAGACAATTCTGGTAAATTCCCCGCACTGAGGCTGAGGAAACATATTATTGTTATCGCTGTCGACTATGATGATAATGCAGACATTATGCGGATTATTAAGAATGTTTTTGAGGCAACAGTCGAGGAGAAAGCCTCAGGTGCAGTAGGGTTCATTTTATCAACAGCCTTGACCATATCCGAGATAAACTCTTGCCTAGTGTATGGGGGACTAAGTGCAACAGAATTTGATGCGTATATCTGCAACAGTGGAGGGGATCTCTACTATCCATCTTCAGAATCAGAAAATGATAATCACTTTGGGCATCCTTTTGTACTCGACTCAGATTACCAATCACAAATCAAATACCGCTGGGGTGGAGAGTGCTTAAGAAAGACTTTAGTTGACTGGGCTGCTAATATTGCTGGAAAAGAGGGGGGAAATGGGAAATCATTGGTTATCAATGAAGATGCCCAGCGATCAGCCACCTACTGCTATTCATTCAAAGTGGAAAACCCATCGTTGGTACGTAAATCGGTTCTCAGTTTTCTAATATCTTTTAGGTTCTTCAAGCTATGTTAAGTTGGAACAATATGACTTATCATTAAGTCTTCACAGATTCCCCCTTTCTCAGAGATTCGTAAGTTGATGAGAACCAAAGCCCTCCGGGGCCATGTCATTTACTGTCATAATGGGACTAAGCTCCATGTAATTCCTGTACTGGCATCGCGAGCACAAGCCCTCAGGTACATACGTTTATGGCCATCCTTGCTCGCTTTAGTCTTTCCTGCATGCCAATCCCCTTCCTCCTGTTAACAACTGTGGTTGTTACCAAGTGTTAATGTTACGAATGATTAACGTATACTCGTATAACTAGCCTGAAGGATTTTTTTTTCCAGGTATCTATACATCAGATGGGGAACAGAACTGACGAATATGGTTGTTATTGTTGGAGAATGTGGAGACACGGATTACGAAGGATTGCTTGGAGGAGTACACAAGACAATAGTATTAAATGGGGTTTGCAGAAAAGCACGAACTCTGCTTCACTCCAACAGAAATTACCCACTCGAAGATGTTATCGCCTATGATAACCCCAACATAGTTCATACTGGAAAGGGTTGCAGCAGCAGCGATATACGGGCAGCACTTGGAAAATTATAAAGACCTTAAAAGAGTACAGAATTCACTATTTGTTTTATTAAGCTTCAAAATAAATATCAGCTTTACAAGCGTGTCTAATGATCCGTAATGCAGTTCCAGGCTTATTCTTTCTAGAAAAACAAAACAGAACTGTATTTGCTTCTATTTTGTGGTTCTCATTTTGCAATCTGATTTAATTTTCTTGCGGTAACATCCATCCACATTATATCTAAATCCAACTCTTATCATTACGCTCCCAAATAAAATAAAATAAAAATTTATTTTTGGCTGCGATACATACACTGACCTAAAGCTGTATGAAGCTTACAGACATTACTTTTGAAACATAAAAGGTAATTAGACCAGATTAAAACTTTCTGAGATTTGAAATACATCTTCAACAGCCGACTTTGATCCACTGCCTTTGTTATCCCCTTCTAAACCAAAGCTGTATATCCTTTGCTCCTGTGCCCATTTCACAGCTGAGAGAGCAGCTTTACTCTCAGCTTCTCTTCACTTGTTCGTAGCCTCCTCTAGAAATCCCCTAGAAATTCCTGCAGAGTTGATCTTCAAAACCATATGAGAGGAAATATACCTACATGGGATGTTAATACATTATATAGTTGATCTTCAAAACCAAGCAAGTCCAATTTTATTTTTTTAAAACTGAGGATTTCTCAGGTTCTCCGGCTTATTGATTTCCGGAAGCTAAGTGGGGATCTGGATACCCTAAAGATCGTATCCAGATCCCCACTTAGCTTCCGGAAATGAATAAGCTGGAGAACCTGAGAATTTTGCTCCCAGTTGGAGGAATAACTTGGACTTACTCCTAAATGAGGGTACTTTAGCCATCGACAATTTCTCTAAGAGCGTCCACAATGAACGACTAAAAGCTGGAGTAAAACTGATTTTTAGTCAAAAACCAATCATAGTGGGGGTGGAGTAAAACCAAATATTTGGTTTTAGTTGGAGAAAGAGCGTAAATCACATATTTGGTCGATAGGCCGGAGTAAAACTGATTATAGTGGGGCGGAATTTCAAAGTACGCCTGGGTGGGGCGAACATCAAATCTTCCGCCCAAAAAATGGGGCGAACACTAAATCATCCTCCCCATTGGGGAGAACACTAAATCATCCGCCCCATAACTTTCACTTTAAAACTCCCCCCATGGGGGCGCATGATTTCATCTCCGCCCGTTTTTTTTTTCTTCTTCTTTTCAACCGTACTTTGAATCTCCGTCCGTGTATAATTTTACTCTCCACCGCTGCGTTGAAACACCCTCAAACCCATATAATTTTAGTATTTGGTTATGGTTTTAGTTTTAGTATAGTCTATGATCGTGGACGCTCTAACGGAATTGAGTATTTGTAAGCCAAGCTTTAAAACCATTTTCACACTGGTTTCTGATGAACCGTTCAAATATCTCGTTCAGCTTTTGGGTTAGCACAGTTCATCAGAAAGCAGTGTGCAGAAATTGATCAACCTAAATATAATACTGACAGACCTTAAAATCCTAAATACTACGAAGTTACACGAAAGACAGTCTACATGACATGGGAACGTACCTAGAGCCGGAAGCCAGCCACTGAATAGAAGCTCAAGTTATGTTATTAAAGCTAAAATTTATAATTACTTTTTGATTCGGATTAAGGTATATCCATCGGTACTTCACAATTCTGTTTGTCTAAAATTATTGAAAGACCGGCAAAATTTAATTGAACAAAATACATTTAATAAAATTAATAGAAAGTAATTATACCTCAATAGTTTGGGCATTCCATAAACATGCATGAGGAAGCTCTGCGGTACCATCTTCACCTTCCAAATTTTATATCCATGTTCTTCATTAATGCACTCTTGGTTGTAATAGTTAGACAATGTCTGCATAAATTAGGGTCTTCCAGTAGAGTTTTTAAATCTGTTAAACCCTTAGGAGATGCCAAAAACTAAATTGTAGATTTTAGGGATGTCTAACTTTAACAGCCAAAGGTTACATTAATGGAAAACATTTTTGGTGTTCCCAAATCTGTTAAAACCACTAAAAATTCTGGAGGTCCAGTGCATATCCCATAAATAGGACAGATTTTTTATTTTATTTTTACAATCGAACCAGAAGTGATGTGGATTTTTTTACAAAAGACATGTCAAGATAGGTTAGACATGTCAACATGTCATAATGTATTTATAAATCATATAAAAATAAAATTCAGAAACCATTCTTCAGAATAACGATTCCTCATCCATTTCAACTCAACATAACGTTTCAGTATTCGGTTTACAGTTTCTAGATTTCATCCTGAAAGAATGATAAGCCTCTTAAGTATTATTTCCTCCTTCCACCTCCAAAAACCTTTAACAAACCTCCTTCCTTTCTACTATGGGGCATGTATCCATGTTAACATTTGTACTGGCATGTTATCTGAAGTCCAGATTAACAAAAAAAAATTAAAAGGATGAAAGAGTGCGATCAATTCTGCAACAAGTTAAACATAAAATTTCTGACTACCAATCATTTTATCTAATATATTTTATCAAACGATCTCAAATATATATTTGATAAAACAAACTAAAGTTTTGCAAAGTAATTTTACCTTTGTAAAATGAGCACCCGAAAGAATCGCGCCCATGCACTATTGAGGAAACCCAAAACTCCTAGCTACCAAGCCGGTTAGGATTACTAGTAGCCGAAAGTTTTTGTCTCCCAAATTACATAGGTAAAGTCACTTTGTAAAATTCAGTTTTATCAAAACCATATGAGATTATTTAATTATATTATATTAGATAAAATGATTGATAGTTGGATTTTTATGCTCAACTCTTTTTATATTATTTGTAAAGATAGAATCACTTACAAAAATAAAACAGAATGCTTCTCTTATGTTTCTCTTATATGCAAGAATAGAACTGAACATGGGATTACTACAAGATTCCACCTCAATAGAAATTCACAAAATTATACACAAACCAAACCATTATACATGGAGCACCCGTTCATTGGAACAGATTGAAATTATACAACAACCAGTATACATTAGTTATTAAAGTTATATACAAGATAACAAGCAACAATAGAAAACTCAATAATACCTCAACACATAAATTACATGAAATAAGCCCATTTAAAAAAGGAACAGATATTGCATGGATATTATGATATTTGAGTAACAGAATAGGTAATATATAAAGATATTTGAAGCTCAATGGAAGGAGAAGTCGTTTTTGTTTAAGGCTCACGGCAAACACTTTTTAGGTATTTCTTATTGCATCAAAATCTAGATTGATTCCTTTTTCACAATCAACTGAAAAGAAAACCCCTTCGAAAAATGAACTTAAAATAAGATGATCCTGACAAGAACAATCAATAATGCAAGACTTAGGCAGGGTGTGTAACATTCAGATCATCGATAAAATCTCACTGAAATCCGCTAAGATACAAAATTTATCATCATTATCCCTATTAATCTGGATAATTGGTACCAGCGCATTTTTATAGGTCAAAACAAAAAATGTAAGTAAGAACAGTATTCACAAGAACTCCCAGAAAACAATAGAAAACATCTATTTCCGAATCAAAGATTCCTCAACCATTTAAGAGTAAACCAAGTAAAACAATATAAACAAGTTGATGTTGAACTTTCAAACTCAACATAAAATACTAACCACTAACATATGAACTTTCAAACACAAAATAAATATTATAAATGAATATACCTATGTGTCTCCTTAAAAGCTGGTATTATGATCTGCTAGACAGATTTTTGAATGAGCTGAAAAGTAATCTCAGCTTTCGAGTCGAAACTATTAGCTATCAGCTATATGTGATAAAGTGGAAAAAGGTATTAAGTGCAAGTCTCTTCCTTAGCTTTTTATTCCTGCCGCCATAAGAGAAAATTGATAAAATAGAACAGAAGATTAGGTTGGTTATTACAGCTAATAATGTATGTGATATTTCCAATCAATTGAATAGAAATTGACATGAATAATAGCTATACTTACTTTTTGACTTGTAGAAAATGTTGGATTTGTGGCCCACATACCCATATTCATACGGGTTTGAACCGGAGAGCCATATCCATACACTAGGTTTTTCTTCTAAGGCGGCTAAGAAGAGTCTAGTTTGTCGGCTACAAGGCAGTGATTAAGTTCCTTTGATGGTAAGGTTCCTACTGCTATAAATACCCATTAGAGAGGTTCTAAACCTATTCCTTGACATGAAATGAGTTGCTAGAACAATCATCACCAAGAGTAAGAGTGCAACAATATCATGATATTGGCAACAATTAACACTCAACAAAAATAATCGCATAAGCATCAAACAAGCGAAACATAATTATTTTTTTTTATTCAGATCATACCGTCGAAACTTGTCCTTTGGGACGAAATTCTGACATACGTAACATTCATTTTATTGCCACCTAATTAGATTTAATTTTCAATGTACCATATACATCCTCAAAATAAAAGGTCTTAAAATATTTGGTTGTCAAGACCATGAGGATAAAACAGACTAATTACTAAATACGTGATGTCTTTGGACAAATCACTAATGTAATTAGAATATGCAATTGACAACGTCGTTAATTAACCACATCTTTTACTGAGTTCACTTTTCGTGAAGGGATACTTTAACAACTCAAATAATGGGTTGAACTCGATGCAGTTCAGATGACATCAACCATGCAACTAATATTCCAACATTATGTGCAGAACAACTAAATGCAACCAATACGGTGGCAAAATAATCGACAGCTTGTCATACATTCCCCATACCATAAGTTTGACACCTTTGGGTATCTAAGTCATGCTTAAGAGAGAATACTTTACCTAATTACTCCAACCAATGACGTCTTTGGACAAGTCATCAATATCGTAATCAGGATATGCAAGCGAATTTGTCACCATAATTCTTAAGAGAGTTTACCCTTTTACATTGGCTAATTTGGCAATTTTGACCAAGTATAAAGAAGTTGATGACACGCCAGTTACTAATTCAGTTGGAAATCTTGGTGTTTTGTTCAAACCAAGAAAATCCTCTTTAAAGAACTTTTGAATGTTTAAGATGAACTTTCAATTAGTGCAAGAAAAGGCATCTCAGAAAAAGAGATTTCTTAGATTTATGACATGGACAGTTGCTTTGTTAGTGTTGAAATTACACATAAGAGTAACAGATCTCAGTCCTATATAATGAAAGTCTAGAAATCTCAAGAAATGCAAGGAATACCTTATGCTTCTGCAATTGAGGATTTTCATGTATTATGTGTTTCACATGAAATTTATGGAGTTCTATAATAGGCATTCTTGGTTGTTGCCAAAGTGACCCAAGAATATAACTTATTGTAGAAAATTAAAGTAAATGTATATGCCTTCATATAATTAATTAGTCGAAGGTGAATTGTTCAGATTCATTTTTAAGTTTATGATTCATAAAGTCTTATCAGGATACGACTTTATGCTTATATAGAGGTATAACTGTAATTGCCTCATTTACTTTGGAATCTGAATTGATATGTGGTATATGACAATACCATAATCTGAGGTTGTGTAACTCTATCTCAAGACTTGGATTATGTCGACATTATAGCCAAGTGGTTGAATATTTATTGCGCACAACAATCTCTCTATTAAGCTATAAAATGGTGAAACCTTATATGCAAATAAGCATATATAGATAGAGTTTCCCATTAAGCAGAAAGAGGATCAGAAACAACAAGTTAATGTGGAAAATGCAAGTGTAAAAACTTGTGAATGCATATCCATTAATACGTAAGAGGGTTTGCACTTAGTGCCTTAAGATTGCATCATAATGCATTGGACCTTTATAATAGTTGAAGTATGGATGAATTGTTGATTTAATGTGTTGTTTCTGCATTTCCTATTATTCCATATGTGTACACAATTATCGATGGAATGAATATTATAGGAATCTTTGGTTATTAAAACTGTTGGTATAAAGGCTGTTATGGTGTTTAGCCTTATGAACAGAAAGAACTTATGTTTTCCTTAAAGGATAAGGATAGTGGAATTAGAGCTATCTTGAATTTTAGAATTTTGGCCTACTAAATGTGAATGGAATGTGTATTTTAACTACGTGGGCCCAAGATAGATTATATGTACTAATAGTGATCACTTTTGCCGACATAATTTTGTTTTTCCTGTCCATTGCTATGACCATTAATTATGTCTATTAACATGCTAAAGTAATGTCCATAATTTTGTTTGTCCACTAATGACATAATGAGACATGATGAGTAATGATTAGCGAAGTTAGATAAGAACGTGATAGTCTAACGGGCTAAAGTAAAGAATAATTATGTTCATTAAATTATAATATAGCAAGCATTATTTACGGCGTCCTTTTTGTCTATCCATGTACGCCATCACTAATCTGTGTCGTGTATGTACTATATATGACCTTATACTGTTTACAGAGTTCTAGACATTCGAAAGGATTACCAAAGTAATCATTCCAAAGGGGTTAGACTCATCAACGATAAAATTAAAAGTAGTTTGCTTCCGAGCTAATTTGGTGTCATTAAAAAAACACTGACACCGTTAGTGAAATAATTAGCTCATGTATTCTTATACGAAGGTTGTTTTGGTACCCAAAGGTACCATACAACATGAAATGTTTAAGAATACTGTATATATATATATATAGCAAACTGACATTTTGGGTCATATATTGGATAAAATTTATGTATAATTCCTCCCAAAGGAAGAATTTTAATGTGATAAGTTTATTCATGCAACTGAATGATTTTAGTTGGCACAATTAAGGTTACCTCCTATCATGAAATATGATAAGAGTGGGAGGACGCATAAGCATATTAAGAGATTTTGTGGTTACATAGTCACATTATGGATGCAGTGGCAGAGTGATATTTCCTTGTTATTTTTGGTTGATGCAAATCTGTGTTTCAGAACATATAATGTTTTTGGTTCGAGAGAAAGGAGAAGTTAAGCAACAAGGAAATACATTTGCGAATATTATGATTCCATAATTTCTTGTGATTTTTTCAGGTAATTTCGTTAAAGCGAATATCATCATATTTATCAATAGCTTTCACATTTTAGTGATACTTATTTGATAATTAGCTACATGTAATAAACATGGATAGTAGTGTTTGCTACTTGGGCTTGAATTCTTATCAGATGGAAAGGTGAAAGTATTAAATTTGAACGAAATGATGAATATATTATAAATATGACGAGTTAAAGATAACATTCTTTTCCTATAGCCGAATCCCCGTAATTTTTGTATTGTGTAAAATGCTCAAGATACATAAACCGTTGCAAAAATCATAAACTTAGTTTCCAGTAAGTTTCTCTCAAAAGCCTTATCAATCTTTGAGTGAATGGAAACATATTTATGATGGTTATATTGTGCCACAAAAGCTAGAGTTTTTCACTTGCAAGAAAGAATTGGATTAATAAAATCTAATAATCCAAAGGGAATGGTATCTAGTGTCCTTATTATAGTAAAAGAATTGTTGAAACGGGAGACGCTTGATTAATGGTTAATATAGTGGGAGTTGTAAACTATGAAATGTCGTTTGACTTATTGAAATTATTCTCATGATGATTTGATATAATCCAATATATGAAGAGGCGCATTTAGTGAAATTACTCAGATTTCAGAAAGTAAAGAAATTTGATGTTTCCTCTAATAATGTGTTATCTTCAAGAACTTAAAGGTTTATCTAAATGGATAACTGGACTTTTAGCATATTGTCCTGAGGAATCAATATATGGACTTCTAAAGACCCATCTTAGAAGTAATCTTCAGATTTGAGAAATCCTTTCTCGATTAAGCAATAAATCTGAAGAACAGTGGGAGTAAGTACATATATACTGACTTGTATGTTGATGTATGACCGTCATGACTCGCATTAACGTATTGCGAAACAATGATATTATGACTTATTGCAATGGATTAAACTCTCATTATAGCTTGTGCGCGTAACTATTCCATATCAAACCCTTGGTGGATATATCAGTTTTGTATGGGTCATATGGGCCAATTGGGAGAATGTTGGATTTGTGGCCCACATACCCATATTCATACGGGTTTGAACCGGAGAGCCATATCCATACACTAGGTTTTTCTTCTAAGGCGGCTAAGAAGAGTCTAGTTTGTCGGCTACAAGGCAGTGATTAAGTTCATTTGATGGTAAGGTTCCTACTGCTATAAATAGCCATTAGAGAGGTTCTAAACATATTCCTTGCCATGAAATGAGTTGCTAGAACAGAAAAATCATGGTAACGAAGGATCAAGGTTTCTTGATACTCTATCACATCAACGTGATATTTGGTTAACAGTTTTTCTATTTCCTGAAAGATAGATAAGCCCCTGGGCATTATTTCCTCCTTCCACCTCCAAAAACCTTTATCAACTTTCCTTCCTTTCTTGATACTCTATCACAAAAACATAAAATTTCAGACTACCAAACATTTTATCTATTATGATATAATTAATAGATCTCAAACAAGGGTCTTCTTATCTTGTATCCCTATATATAAGATAAGAAGCATTCAATACTCAAGTTTTATCTTGGATTCGGTAATTGTTTATAGGGATAACAAAAATCTCGGAAAATTAAGTCTCAATTATCAGTGAAACAAAAATTCCTGCTTTACCCTTATTTGAAAACCAATTAAGTCTCATGGACGAGGAATCTAGCTTTACCTCTCGGTCCTCTCCCTGTGGCTCTTTCTTGTCTTTAAACAATTAAAAACGATAGCCAATAGCCATTCGTGTTTATCAAGCTCTTATGAATGGTTCAAGTCTACACGATTATTAATGGGGCCTAATACAAAATGATTCCAAAAAAGATAAAATTTTGATTTGTATTTTCACTGTAATATATCTTTTGTTTTATGATAATATTCATTAATGATTTAGGGAACCATGCTTGGAAGCAATAAATTGGCCAAAAAATTAAGAGTGAAAAACATCAATAAAAAATTAATAAAAGCTAAAAGAGATTTCAAATCTTGAAACTAAATATGTAACGGTGGTTAGATACTAACCCAAAATACCGACTAAATCCGAGTTTATCTAAAATTAGTTACGTATATTTATTTATTTTTGTAGATTAAGACACCGGGTCCCATCATATTTATTGAAAATTTTAGAAAATAAGTTACATAAGAGCAATTCCTATGGGATAAACAAACTCATAATTTGTTCATTTTGCTCCCACTATGGGATGAACAAACCAAGAAAATGGATGTTCAAATGAACAGATCTGTTCATTTGAACACTAAGACATTCCAGTAGGCACGCGTCTGGTGCAATGACGGGCGCTCATGCAGATGTCGCTGGAGTCAGCAGGGATGTCACTGGAGACAGCAGAGAGTCGCTGGAGTCGGCAGAGATGTCGCCCCTCATATATTCTCTCTCCAACACCTGATTATTATAATTATAATTATGGTTTATTTTTTATTATTTATTATATTAGTTAAATAATTTGTGGGACCAAACTCTTATTAGTTTATATAAATTAAATGATTAGTGGGACCCAACTCTTATTAGTTTATGTCAACAAAATTAATAATGGGATCCTAAAATATCATATTTGTTCATTTCGTCTTGTTTCCCATAGTAGAGAATGCAGTTTGTTCATCCACGTGGATGAACAAACTTTTAAGTTTGGCCATTGCCATATGAAATGCTCTAACCAGTTTTACCAACGAAAAATAATGAGAGAGAATTTTCAAAAATTATTATGTGTCCGGGTCCCACTTATTTAACCGCACCAAGTAAATTTCCCGTACATATATACAAGGGCAGTACTGGAAATAACCTATTTTGATTTATCCAATGTTAGGTACACTATCTCCAATGCAAACTTATAAAATAAATGCAAAAAAATAATTTTCTACTAATCCCTAACCTATATACACGGATACAAGTTAACAAAACACCTCAAATATATCTAACAAAATTAAAATTTTGCAAAGTAATTTTACCTTAGTAATTTGGGCACCCGAAAAAATTGCACCCATGCGACAATGAGGAAGTCCAAAAAAGTTTTGGACTACTACAGTATAGCATGCGTGCATTTCTTTAGGATGCCAAAACAACTTAGGTAATTTACATTGTAAAATTTAGTTTTATCAAAAATATTTGAGATTACTCCATTAAATAAATTATATAAAAAAATTGATTGAAAGTTGAAGTTTTATGTTTAAAACATTTTATATTAATTGTGAAGATAGTAATCACTTGAAAAAACAACAGAACTACATCTAGAAGTGTTTCTCTAATACACAAGAATAGAACTGAACATGGGGTTACTACTAGATTCGACCTAAACAGACATTCACGAAATATACAGAACCCACTATAAATGAAGCACATGTTCATTAAACTTAGATTGAAAGAAGTTATACTCATGTAACACAGCGACAACTGAAAACTCAACACTACCTCGGTATATAAATACATGATATAGCAACAATTGAAACAAGTAATGCACATATGAAAAGAAACCCTAAATTTAAAAAATGACACAGCATTCATCACGAAAATTGAACATGGGTTATAACTATAAGATAACATAACAACCATTAAATGGAATAGATGCCAACAATTAAGCTACTTTGATTGTTTAAATTAAACACTTACATTGATCAAACCTTGGAGAAGGAGAAGTGAATATGGAAGATGAAACCTCTCTCTGCGGCTACACTAATCGGCTGGAGAGGGAAAAAATGAAGAAGAAAATTGTTTAGGGTTCAGCTACCGAGGTTGGAGTTTATGTTTATATATAGAAAAAATGACAAAGATATCTTTTTTTTAATAGATAAACCAGGCTAATCCCTGAAATTACACTCCCCACAAGTTGGGTAATCCACATTACATATGTTACAAGAGGACCAATCCTAGTGTAACCCCACTGCTTCCTGACTTGTTGCCTTAAACATAAACTAGCTAGCTTTAAAGGATAAGAATTTTCCAAACTAGGGATTACACTTAGAGTGCTCATCCCTGTAATACATAAATTGAAATTTTTTGTGTTGCCTGCATGTAACCTTTGAGATATTTTTTTTTTGATGTAATCAGCTTTAGTCTGAAAGCTTTGATGACTTTCTCATTATCTCTCTCCACTTAAAATGAAGGATAGTTAAGTTGTTGTAACCACTTGATTATCATTAAGGTTGCCTGCTCTTCTACTTTCTCTCTTGATTCCCCTGAAATATGCTCGCAGCTTTCTCCAATGTAAACACCTGTATGATTAGCAAACATTAGAGCCAGCCTTCCTTGCATACCTTCCAAGCTTAGAATAAGAGATATAGACATCTTTATTGTGGCAAACTCTATACCGACAGTTACCCTGCAATCCACGAGTACACGAAAATGACTTGGTATGTCCGAGGTTTGATGCGTGATAGTTTGAGAGACACGAAAACATGATTTAGATTCATTTGTTACCCTGCAATCCACGAGTACCTCTTATCCGATTCTTTTTGAGTCGGTCTGGATTCTTGTTCTTCTTAAAGATTCTTATGATTGTGATTATATCTCTGCTGTTTCGATCTACTGTGATTCTACTTATCGGTGATTCAAGTTACCGTGATTCTATTTACCTGTGATTTTGGTCACCGGGGTCCCTAGTATTTCCACATCAAGTTACTGATTTTCTGAAGTGTTTCTTTTCTAGATACGAGGAGTTTTGCTATCCAACTGCTTGACTAGGGTCATCTCGGCAAATGTTATTTTAGTTTTTTCCTGATTTTTAATCAGCGGTATCTTCCGGCAGGGAAGTTTTTCTTCTTATTTTGGTTATTGGGTATAGTAGCATCTTCTTATCGGGTGATCGAGAGAGCTCCTTTGGCGGTAGCCGGCGGTAAAAAATAGAAATTTCTCTAGAACAATCAACCATTTTTATCGATAGCCATGAAAAATAAACATAAAAGATATAAGAACAAAATAAAAAGGGAATCAGATATCCATAAGCAAACAAAAAGGTTGAGATTAAACAACATCACCAAAAATATTGAAGCTCTCATAGAAAGAAAAAAGGAAGATTTAAGCATCATCATCGGAAGAAACCGTCATAATATAAATGATCTCAGGCTCCGGCTGATGAAAATCAGGTGCTCTCCTATCCACACTCAAAACACCATCAATGGCCCTCTCAAAACCACAATCATTTTCAATTCTGTTTTGACCAACACCAATTTTAGGAGAGGAAACCATGACGTTAATTCCAGTAATCGTGAGAAAAGGGGTAGGGGACCTGGGGGTATTATCATGATAATCAAAGGGAGAAGTAGAAACTTTCAGACCTGGTTTTATTTAGTCTATTTGATTCATCAATGGATGAGAAAGTGCTTTGTTCTATCCACCTTTCCAAACTGCCTCATTAACTCGGTGTCAATTCTTTTGCCGGTTATTGATTTATTTCTTTTTCTGGCAGGTTCTCGTGGACTCGGTGGGTTTGTTCAATTATTGTTGCGGAGGGATATGGGTCCTTCATCGAATCCAAGCGGCATCCCATAGCCATGTGTCAACAACGGACAATTACACGCTTTTGCAATGAGGAGGGTATCAAAATGTAGAGTTAAAAGTCGTTATTACCCCAGTCAAAAACACAAAAAATTCAACTTTCATCATAACCTCGATAATCTCAAACTGCAACAGACAACCCTTTTGTGGTTTTCTTTCAATCAGCCTCCGACAACGACACATCAAAGCTCGATACCAAGCCGTACTCATCATGTCGATCAACACCACTCTGGCCCATTCAAATCGGATTTCAAAACAGTATAAACAAAGGATGCTAATAGGGTTTAATCCAAAAAGAAAAGTAGTAATCGGGATATGTAGGAAGCAATTACAAGAGGACAAAAACAAATCACAACGTTACTGGAGAGTCTACATCCTAAATGATTTTATGGTGGAAGAATTTTGGAATGGGAAGCAAAAAACTACTAAAGATATGAAAATTACCACTGCCCATTTAAAGGAAATTCTAAAAATCGACGCGAATGTGACGAAAATTGTAATCATGGGAAGAAGTGTAATTAAGGAAGAAGAAAAAATAGAATGGTCTCTGTCTTTAATGATGATGAGAAAAGACTCTGATTACAAATCATGGCAGAACAACATGGAGTCTAGCAAAGACTCTGATTACAAATCCTAACCAGATAAATGGAAATAATTTTTGTTGGGAGCATAAAGAAATAAAAGAAATTGTGAAGAGTGAAGGGGGGAGGAGAGGAGCAGAATACCAGATTAACAAAAAGAAGGAAGTGGTAGAGATTAGAGCAGCTAAACTGTCCAATACGAATGCAATAATAAATGGGAAAAATAAAGATGCGTTTACGCGAAAAAACGGTGATCAGAATTTGGAGTTGGGAAGTTTGGATTAGCCTAGCAAACGCAATGTCATAATCATATTGGAGCCTAGCAAAGGAAATTATATAAGCACATCAGAGCCCTAGCAAAGGAAATTATGTAAGCACCTCAAAGCCTAGCAAAGGAAAAGTCATAAGCATCTCAGAGCCTAGCAAAGGAAACGTCATAAGCACCTAAAAGCCTAGCAAAGGCAATGACAAAATCATATCAGAGCCTAGCAAAGGCAAGGTTAAAATCAGCTCAGAGCCTAGCAAAGGCAATGACAAAATCAGCTCAGAGCCTAGCAAAGGCAGCGGTATAACCAGATCAGTGACTAGAAAAGGCAGTGAAATAATCAAATCAGATATTAGTGAAGGCAATGTTATAAGCACATTAGAGCCTAGCAAAGGCAGTGGCACAAATCTAACATCATCCATAACATTTCCAGGGTCAAAAATCTTAAATTGTATTGTGGAGCCAAATTCATTGCCCCATGATGAATTAACCTATAGCAATGACATCTCAGTTAATGCTACGAGAGCCTCAATCCATGATTAGTCAACCTTCTATTTGAACTCTACCGTTGATAACAACTCCCTCAACTTAAGTGCTGAAATTGTAATCCTGCAGTCCGATGGCAGTGGGGTAAGCAAGGAAAGTGAAGAGGGACACGGGGAAAATTGCTGCAATAGTAATACAAACCAGGAGTCCCAGGTAAATGCCATTTCAATACCTGAGCCTTTCAATCAATTTTTCATAAACATTTCCTTTTGTTTCTATCTGAAAATTATGTGTGTTAACAATGATGATAGTTTGGTTAGAAGTGCTACTATATTTTATTTCAAATTTCATCTGCACAACAATCATTACATGCATTATGGTGGGAATTTGAAAGTGATTGCCTGGAATTGTCAAGGGTTGGGAAATCCTTTAACTCAAAGTTATCTGACTGATTTGGTTTAGATAAATGATCCTGATATACTTTTCTTAGCAGAGACAAAGAATCCTGGGAGTTACGTAATTTCGATCATTAGGGAATTAGGATATAAAAATTATTTTGTGGTGGATCCCATTGGAGCTGCAGGGGGCTAGTGGTGGCTTGGAAAGTGGGAACAAATTTGACGGTGGGATGTTATTTCAAGAGTTTGATTAACTGCCACATACACAACAACAAAGAAGGAAAGTGTACCCTCTTGTGTTTATGGCCCATCTGAATGGAGCCAAAAATATGTTTTCTGGAATTATATGGCTCAAAATGGTGGTAACCTAGCTGTGGAATGGTTAGTAATTGGGGATCTGAACTTGACATTAAGTGTTAATGAAAAAAGAGGACCAGGAATTTTCAAGAGTGATGAGGCTGAAAGAATAAAGTATTTGCTTGATATCTCAAATCTGAAGGACTTGGGTTTTGTGGGGTACCCTTTCACTTGGACTAATAAGAGCAAAGATGATGAGCTCACTGAAGTCAGACTTGATAGAGCCTTAGAAAACAGGCAGTGGCAGAATACAAATTGGAATGCAACTATAACACATCTAATGTCAGTGGGATATGATCACTCACCTATCATGCTCAATACCAAAATTCATAAAAACAGTGGAAAAAAAACCTTTCAAAGTAATGAGAACGTGGTTGAAAGAAGCTTCGTGTAAGGAAATCATCACCAAAAATTGGGAGTGTCAGGTCAATGGTAGCAATGCTTACACACTTGTCAAGAGGCTCAGTAATACCAAAGAAAATATCAGAAGATGGAACATAAATTCTTTTGGGGACATAAAAAATAATCTTAACAGGGCAAAGAAACTCCTAAACAACGCCACTGCTGACATCAACCTCAACAACAGAAGTAATGTCATAAGAAAGCTAGAAGAAGATGTTGAGTATTAGTTTGGGATAGAAGAAAATTTCTGGAAAGATAAGAGTGGGGAACAAGATATTAAACTAGGTTATAGAAACACGGCCTACTTCTATAGGAAAACAACGAATAGATATATGAAGAATAGGATTGAGGCTTTGAAGGATAATAGTGGAAATTGGGTTGAAGGAACTGTTAGAGTTTCTGACGAGTTAACTAAACATTTCAGGACAGTTGCGACTACTTCAAACCCTCTTACTGAACCTACTTATCCAGAACATATCTAGCAACACATTACTGAGGAAGATAACATAAGGCTCATTGAGATTCCAATTATGGAGGAAGTAAAGAAAACGGTATTCTCAATGTCACATGACAAGTCCCCGGGACCGGATGGTTTCAGCCCTAGGTTTTTTCAGATGAATTGGGAGGTGGTTGGGATGGATGTGCTTAACATGGTCCAAAAATTTTTTACAATAGGGCACATGCTTAAGGAAATCAACGCTACTTTCATAACTCTCATTCCTAAAATAGAATTCCCACAAGCCTCTAGTGATTACAGACCCATTAGCTTAAGTAACACCATATACAAAGTCATATCAAAATTGCTTTCCAATAGATTAAAGTGCTTCTTACCTAAGATTATTTCTCCTTATCAAGCATCTTTCGTTCAGGGTAGACAGATATCTGACAATATCTTCATAGCTCATGAGATTATTCACACTATGAGAGCTCAAAGAGGTAAAGAATTTTTGATGGGAATCAAAATAGATATGTCAAAAGCGTTTGATAGAGTGGAGTGGGTGTTTCTGAATAACATTATGAAAAAGATGGGATTTAGTAGTCATTGGTGCAATCTTGTACAATAATGTATAAGCACGGTGTCGGCTGCGGTTATGCTTAATGGGGTTCCTTGTGAACAGTTTGTGCCTACTAGAGGCATAAGGCAGGGAGATCCTTTATCTCCCCACCTTTTCATTTTGTGCATGGAGGTGCTGTCTAGATCTATCTCTGATGCGGAAGATACCGATCTTATTCACGGGATAAAGGTGGGAGAGAATGCCCCTCCAATATCTCACCTTTTATTTGCTGATGATCTGTTGGTGTTTAGTTCTGCTAATTCTTTCGAGTCTGCTAATATTTGAAAGGTCTTAACTGATTTTAGCAGTGCCTCTGGGCAGCTTATCAATATGGACAAATCTGGCATATTGTTTAGCCCTAATACTCACCAAAACAAAATTGATGATGTCAGTAACATATCAGGATTCAATAGAATTTCCTTAAATGATAAATACTTAGGATCTCCTTTGTTTACCCATGTCTCTAAAATATATTATTTTCAACCGATTGTGGAAAGAGTAGAGACTAGGTTGCAAGACTGGAAAGGAAAGACGGTTAGTCCTGCTGGTAAGGGAGTGTTAATTCATGCATCTTCATCAACTGTGGCTCTGTACCAAATGAATTGTTTTCGAAATCCTGTTGTTGTTATTAACCAAATTGACAGGTTACAGAGAGATTTTTTGGGGGAAAGATGAAAATGGAAGAAAAGGGGTGTACCCAAAGGCTTGGTCTGCTGTTTGTAAGCCTAAGACGTTGGAAGGGATGGGAATTATGGACACCAAGTGTAAAAATGTTGTCATGCTGGCCAAGGTAATATGGAGGTTGCTGAAAGAGCCAGATTCCCTATGTGCTAGTATCTTCAAGCAAAAGTACTATCCTAACTTTAGTATCCTAGACACAAGCAAGGACTGCTCAACTGCAGCATCTTGGGTTTGGAAAAACTTAATGAAGGAAGTGGAAAAAGTAGCTGATAATGTTGTGTGGGTGGTAGGAAATGGAGAAACAATCCGAATATGGGTAGATAGGTGGTACCCAGGACAATAATGTCATTTGGTTGAGCCAGAAAGAGTAGCTCAAAAGGTAATATACCTAAATGAGTTAATGAACTACATTGGGGAATAATGGACCTGGAATGAGACAAAGCTTCGTCTGTACTTGGAGGATAGCATAATGGAGATTGTCAAGGGCATTAGAATACAAAATCAAAGGAAGGATGAAGTAGTTTGGCAATTAGAGAAAAAAGGAAATTTCACATCAAAGTCCCTTTATGCAAAGCTGATTAGAAAGGGTTGCAGTGATGACCCAACTCAAAAGAAATTCCGGATAAGGATATGGAATCTGAAAACAATTCCAAAGATCAAAATATTTATATGGAAATGTGTCCATGCTATTCTGCCGTTGAATGAGAGAATGGGAAGGTTTCTGACATACATAAACAAGTCATGCCCCATGTGTGGGAAGCAGGAAGAAACTCTAGCTCATTTGTTTGTGTTCTGTGATTTTGCAAAGTATGTTTATAGTAACTTATGTCTTAATTTTAGTATGGTGTTAAATGGTAATGATTCTTTTCATGCTTGGTTGGAAAATTGGTTCCAAAGAAATGATATTAATCACACAGGGAGTTTACATTTGCCTGATATTTTGGCTGTGGTGCTTTGGGGGATATGGAAGGCTAGGTGTGATTTAGTTTTTAGAAAAATTAAACTTAATGTAAATAGGACAGGGATTTGTATAACTAGTATGGGTAGTAGTATCAGAAAATCTCTCCGGATAGAAGAACAGGGGGAGGACATATTGATTAAATTTTTTCCAAATGACAAAGATATCAGGGTTGTTTGTTTTAGGAGTTTCGCGATGGGCTAGGTCCGGCGAGACGGGTAATAATGTCTATAAACCAATAGTGAGTATGATTGCGGAATTCATAACTCCGTGGTTTTTGTAAATCCATGAAATTTCAGATCCGAGAAATTCAGTGAAATTATTTTGTGATTGATGACACAATTTTTTTTTTTTTTTGTGAGAGTCTTTTCAACTACATCCATGGAACCAATGCAGACAGCTCTTGGCGCGCTAAAACGTGTATGAGTGAAGCAAGCTCATCTTTGTACCAATTTTTTTTGGGTTTTACTAGACTAGGAAATCAAGTAGCGGATGTTTTAGCAAAGTTTATTAGACCTTTGAATTCATTTATTGAATGGTGAGCATCTCCATCAGTTTGTAGTACTTAACAACTTATAATAGATAAATATAATATTGGGAACTCTCCTAATCCCAGATATATGGCTCTACTTCTTTTGTAGCCCCGACTTTTTCTGAGTTCTAATATTTTAATGCAATATATTATTTACAAAAAAAAAAAAATCATTTCATGTTTAAAATTTCTTTTGTCATCGTTTTAAAGATTTTGGAAACATAAAGCTTTTCTTATGAAGTTTGTGTAACGTTATTATTAATTAATAATAACAAATACTCTCTCCACTCATGTTTTGGGAGTTTTCACATAGATTAAGAAATGAGGAAAAGTATAAAAGAATTTATAACTCAAATAAATATCGAACCATAGCAGGTACCATATTCATTTACCCAGTACAATTTGAAGAGTTTACAATCCCTTGACAAAGGAAAACCAAGCGTCATTACTATTCATGTTACTAGGAAATGGGAAGAATTTAATTTTATCTACGCCAACGACGTTAATAGTATCGATATGGTTATTGTTGACGAACAGGTATTCCCCCCCCCCCTCGTTTTCACAGATACAGGATGACGAGTTACATGCCATCATACCCAAAAATCTTATTTGGAAATTTGATAAGCAGATTCGATAGGGTGTTTTTTGCACTATCGAAAAATTGCACTTGACTGCTGCTAAACCCAAATTCAAACCAGCAAACAATGAGAAGAGGGGATACTTTGGCGAAACACTTCACTCTCCGCACTGGATGCTTACTCTGTGTCGATTATTCCTCATAATTTATGTTTCACTGAGTTTGAAGAACTCTAATCTAATCTTCATAACATACATCTTACAAGTAATTCTTACTGCATACGTTTCATGTAATGATATGTTCCAGTTCATGTTATGTTATGTTATGTTCCAGTATGCAATGTAACATACAATGTAGTTCATCATATTGTTAACATTGAGATGATATTTACTAAGATACTAAGTTTAGAGATTGGGATATTAGTACACTTTTACTGAGATGGGTATCGAAGGATAACACATATTTCGAATCAAGAATACATTGGGCCGTGTGAACCCTTGAGTTACCACGAGTTCACTCCGTTCTCCAAATATGTTCTGATTTTTTAAGGCCTTTTTCTCTAAAAAATATAATAATGATAAAAATAGTATGATTAATCAAGGGTTGGAAATCTGTAATGGTTGGCAATTACTCATATGAATTTCCTTTTTATATTTTAACCAGTTATGATGGTAAAGTGATTTAATACAAGTCACATTAAGTGCCATCTGCATGGTGAATTTTAAAGTTAGGAATTTGACGTTGGGAATTATTATGTACAAACAATTATAGCTAATGAGTTATGTGCCTTAGTTAGGGAAATAAAATGCAGACGATAATTGATTCTTACGTTACCTATGAGAAAGTTTGATGTTAGCTTACAAATTAAGCATGTAACTTCTGAAATATCAATGTATATTTGAATGTTGCCGACCAATTATAAGAAACTGGTAAAATAACCATTATTTTATAAATGATGTATGATGCATAAAATGTTTTCATTTTTTCAGAATGAATTTTTGAAGCAATCAAATAATATTGGGAACATATATTAGCGTAGACTTTGTGACATATGATGTTATAATACATGTTTGTCTTTATTACAGTACTTTGGAAAGTATGGTTATTACATGATATAATTTGTAATAACCGCTCTTTGTACCATTAATATGATAGTGTTTTCTTCATAGCTAATGTTCATTAATCCTTAAAAATGTTGTGGCATAATATGATAGTGTTTGATTAATTGGTCAATTTCACTTTTCGTTGTGTTTTTGGTTTGTTGATTTGGTTAAAAAAAATACTAGACAATAGTTATGCAACAAAAATAATGTTCTAAACATGGTAAAAAAAAAATAGCACACCTCTTGTAAAAAAATTCATGTTGCTTTGATAGTAATTAGGTTGTTTCTATTGAAGTTTGTTTGGTCAGGATTCCTAATCGAATTACATATGTTATTTCCAGTTTGATTCTTATGATTTCAGCCGAAACTCAACTTCTCAGTTTGGATGTTTTTTTTTTTATATGATTTACCTAATGTATCATTGTTTACCGAAATTTATATGTACAATGTTACTTGATAGTGTAACCATATGGCGTCCGCTTAAGGAATTATTATCAATTTAATTAAATTTTAATTGAGTTATTTGTGGTCTGACTTTGGTTTGTTAATCATATCCCGACCATGTTCCGTAGTAACTCCACATTTCTATGCACTTTGTTGTATCCTTTATTCACATAAGCATTCACATGTGCGCCGGTTTCAGAGAACTTTTTTTTACTTATTGATTTTACTGTATAGATAGAAAGCATTCAGGTTTTTTCTTATGCATTTTACTATATGTTTGGTTAATTTTTCTGTGGACTCTTTATTCACATTTTGTATAGGTCGGAATATAGACATGCCAATAAGCTTTGCTCAATAAGGTCAGAATCTGGCAAAACCAACAAGTTTTCCTCGATCAGTCAATGCGATTTAAAATCCCTGCTGAATGAAGTAATTCGTAGCTTATGCACTTACATATATCACCTGATATAAAGATGTAGTCTTGCGGTATGTCAAGGGATAAAATGTTGTTATGATGCTTTCCTTTAAGAATCTCAGTGTGAATTATTAATTAGTTTTTATCTTACCCAGGGTCACCAAACAGCCATGGGAAGCTCCATCAACTTCTATTGTCATTTATAAGTATCATTCCCGTGGTCACGACCTTTTAGAGGCACCAAACATCAGCATTGGTAAATCCTCTTCTCATTTTCATGTTTTGGGGGCTTGACCCCCCACAGATCGATGATTTTACTTTAGATTCGACCTCCACATATGGCATTGAAATAGGTATGGTGACTTTCTGATTGCAGTTTCTGGAGGGGTTGGAATTGCAACAAACTACTTTGCTGAAGTTATGGCAATTATTAATGTAGGTGAATGGGCCGTAAGTAAAGGTTTTACTAAAATCATCTTTAGAATTGACTCTAGTCCTGTAATGAAATCTTTTCTATCTGGTAGGATTCCTTGGTATGCAAATACAAGGTGGAAAAATATTTGCTCAAGAATAAATTGTTGGAAGATAGTACATAGTTACAAGGAAGTGAACTTCTCTGTGGAAAGACTAGCAAAAAAGGAGCAAATTTAATAAAGGGGGTAAAGTTAATTTTTGAGGTTAAACCTCTTTTTTTTGGATGGTCTGGAAAATCCAGATCAATCCTACTTTCGATTTTACTATCTTGTACAACCAAGAATAATGGCTTCTTTTGTTTCAGTTGTGAAAAAAGTCATTAGTAGACTTCCTTTTGTATTCTTTGGTTACTGTTTGGTTTATTACTGAGCAAAAAAAGAATAAAAAGATGGTATATAATTATGATCTATGAATTATATTTTTTCGTTGTAATTGAGGTCAAACTACGACCGAGAATGTTATATATCAAAAGTACTTTTCGAAAAAAGCAACTTCGATTTAATGTCCACTTAAATTTTAATATTTATATATTAAGAATTTTGGAGGTGTTTTGATATCTTCCGGTGGAAAATTACTTTATTTATCCAAGTTATTAATTTGTGTTGTTTCTCAATCTGGGGTTTTCTCAAAGTCCACGTCAAGTGAATATTTTGTTTCTTCATTTGATTTTCGATCGGAATGTACAGAGATGTGAGGTGCTCCTGAAATTATAAAATAAAAATAATTTATACAACTACATGTGAACAGACACAACATATTTCCCTGTGACATAGTTTGTGCCGAATATGAAAAATTGCAATTAGTTTAGCCATATCCAAAAATTATAATCGAATACCGACAAGTAACCAATCAATACATACCTTTGGATACCGAACAAGTGAATGAACCACCAATCCCATGGATTAAATCAATTTCAATTTCCTCAATAAACTCAGTGAAGATTGAAAAATCAACAACCAATTTAGAACACCTTTGGTCTCTACTACTCTACCACTACTACTTTTCAAAATTTAACATGTTTTAATTAAAAACACCACATTTTTGGACCAGAATCTTTTTTTGAGATCCCATAACACACAAAATCATTGCGGAAACTGTAAAAGTGAAAGAAATTAGACGGAAATAACTTAAAAGAAAAGAAAATTGGTAAAAACTTATTGAAAGAAAAAAAATTAATGGAACTAATATGATATTCTTAATCTCCCTTCAAAACACATAATTTTCTCAAGTTCTTTTGTTGACCTAAACAAAACATAAGGAAGAAGTTAAATTCCTAGAGACTATTTAATACACTTATACAAAACATAAAAAATAAAATAAAGTAAAAAAGCCAAACTCCTTTTAGAGACTGCTTAACGGCCAGCTTGGGACAGTGTGAAATAGCATGTGTTGTAACTAGTAATGTACAATGGAGGAGAGGGTTGTAGTTGCATGAAATCCCACAACACACCCCTTATCATATCTTGATAACAATTTCTAGATCTAAATATAAAAATGGTGATAAGAGTGTTAAAATTATAAATGGACATAAAGGTTTTTACATGGTTCGATCAATTTGATCTACATCCATGATTCTTCACTATGATTGTTTAAATTAACATTTGATTTACATTGATAATCTCCATTAATGGGTAGAGTTCTAGATCTAGTTTTTGGAGAAGAAGATGATAAATAAAATACCTCCTCTCTCTAAAAATATCTCTCTCTGTAAAATATCTCTAACATTTACAAAATTGTCTCTCCCTTTTCTCTCTCCTGGTCTTCTCTTTATATAGGTGTTTACATAGTGGATTATAGCTCACATACAACTCATATTCCCCCTATTTTAGGATCCCTTACTACATTTTCGCAAGATCTCTCCATCTTGCTATATTCTCGCAAGCTTTCTATAATTTCACAAGATCTTCACATCTTTATCATGCCTTATATTGTCGTTGTCTATTACGTCATTTCCGTAATTAATTTGCGACATTTACAATGTGTGGTAGAAGTTTTCGCAAGGGAGTTGTTGTTGCGAGATTCAGATCCTACATCTTTCCTCTTTTTCCTTGAATATTTCTTGAAGAGCGATCTTCAAGGAAAAATCTGTTGTTGTAGTAGTCTTTGATCTTTGTTGACGAAGGAACGAGCGAAAGAATACTGGACTTGAAAAGTATGTACTTGCCTCTATTCTTTTGTGAAGTTCCGGAGCTTTGCGAAGTAAATAAGAAGTATCAACTCTTTAAGTATGCGAAGTATGAAGTATCCTTGAGAAATATAAGAAGTACTCAATCCTTAAAAAATATAAGAAGTACTCGTCCTTGAATGAAAGTCATAAGTATTGCCTCTATTCATGCGAAATTATTACTCCATTTTTGGTGAGGATACTTGTCCACTTTGGAAATGATTCTTGTCGAGAAGATAAAGAACATAAAATATTTTCTTGGTAATCCCTAGTTGCCTCTGTTTGAAGGTAGAATCCTTGAGAAAGTGTTAAATGACCGAATTGTTTCTTTATTATTATCTTGCCTCTGTCTCTTGTTTTGTGCTCTTGCGATAGTATAATCTCTTCAAGTTGCTTTTAATTGTGCGAAATAATTGAGCGAAATAACCACATTATCCGAAATTCTGACACATTATGCGAAATTATGAATACTTCTGCGAAATTCTGAATACTTCTATGAAATTATGAATACTTCTGCGAAATTATGAATAGTAATCTTGTGAAATTATCAATAGTAATCCTGCGAAATTACCAATAGTAATCCTGCGAAATTATGAATAGTAATCTTGCGAAATTCTGAATAATACCCCTGAGAGATTCTGAATAATATTTCTGAGAGATTCTGAATAATACTTCTGAGAGATTCCGAATAGTAGTCCGGAGAGATTCTGAATATGATCTGCATGAAAAATGATTAGTACTTTATAAAAAAATTGTTTTATCATGTGGCTTATTTTGCCTTCCTAAGTAAAGGTCTTATTTTGCCATCTTTTTTCATTGCGACAATATCGCAGGACATTTCTACACTTCCATGTGGAAACCCGTTGATCTTGCCTTAACTTTTTGTTCTTTTGTATTTTGCTGCGACAATATGACATGTCTAAATTTTCTTGCGAAATTAAAGTCCCATGACATTGTCGTCTTGCGACGAAATCTTAGGACGTCTTTACACTTACATGTAATGACCCCTTGATCTCGTCTTATCTTCTCTTTTGTATTATTGCCTCTTCAAGAATGTTGCACAAATATGTCAAGTCTTAATACTCCCATGAGTAAAAATTCTCATGACATTTGCATCTTAAGACACTTATCAGCTCCCTAATAGAGGGTGCCTCCCTTATCTTCCCCCTGGTTTCCCTTTCAAGGAGACTTACATCGTCCATACAAGACTAGATCCTCTCATCCATTCTTAACAACAACTAGTTGTGTTCGCAGCCTCTTATCCCTTTTGCATATATGGCTTATGGTTACGAGACTGCACCCTAAGCGGGGTTTTATTCGGGCCGAGTGCATCGTAGCCAAGACTTGCCAAGAATGGCCAGTGTAGGTTCATCCTTCCAGGACACTCTTGGCTCAACCGTGTACCTCGGTGCCTTGGTCATACTCTGCACCCCTTAGGAGAGTCCTTCTTACCTTAGTCGTCCAACCTAAATCATAAAGTTCATATTGAAAATCCAAGGTACCTCCCCTGGATGGGCTTCATTGACCCCAAATCTCCATGACTCAGTTTCCAGCAGCGGTATAACCTTATCCCTGAGCCATGAAACAGATACCCCCTTATATGACGCACTTTAGGTCTTACATTTGCCTCTTGCGAAATTTTATTCGCGAACTAGGGTGTACATCATAAAGGTTCGTCCCATTCTGGATCTTAGATTAGATCATCTCTTGTGATATTTTCGCATTTCTTTATTCTTTCATTCATTCTTTCATTCTCATGATATCATATCATTTGAAGCAAAGTAAACATTCAAGAGAAAAATATAAATTGATCTATACGAAATGTTTCTCGATTTTTTGTAATCTTTAAAATCTTTCAAAAAAATTTGAAATCTTTTGAAATCTTAGAAATCTTTGCGATAATTTTGCTTTCTGTAATCTTTGAAAATTTTTGAGATCTTTAAATCTTTGCGATAATTTTGCCTTTTGCGATCTTTTGAAAACTTTAAAATCTTTTGAAATCCTTAAAATCTTTTGATATTCAAGAAAAATATAAATTGATATATCTATGAGATTTTTCTCAAATTCCTGTAATTGTGAACTCTTTGTAATCTGCGATTGTATCGCTCTTTGTAAGTCAAATCAAAAATCTTTTATTTTTTGTAAATAAAATGTTCTAGGAAAGTGGTACTTAGCTTTCATGTAATTTTCTGTTGCTTCCATCTCTTGCGAAGTATATGATTTTCTTGCGAAATGAGAAGGAATGGGAAATGAACTCTTGACTTTCCTCTTGCATATTCTTGCACCATACCAATTGTTATAATCTTCCCTTACGAAATAATCAAAGACTTTGCGAAATTAACATCTGTATGAAGTAAGCGAACATCATCTGCGAAGGGCAAAAATTATGTCTGCGAATGGGGAGATTCGAACACATATCCTCTAGTTCGCAACACTTCTTTTCTGACCATTTCCTGAATATGAAGTGGTGGGATTTTGCAAGCTTGTTTCCTGCTTGGTTTGCTTTAGTGGGATTTTGAAAAGCTGGGCCTGAACTGGTTAGTTTTGGAAATCTTTCGCAGTAGCAAAAATTTAAGCGAGAGATGGGAATCGATGTTGTTTCCTATTGAATTAACTCGGCACACCCAACCAACTATGTCTGCTTCTGTTTGTGTTGGAACAGCATGATTAGTTTCATTTACTCTCATTTTAATGTCCTTTGTACCTTTATCCTCTTCGTCCTTTCTTCTTATTCGCAGACACTGATTGATTTTGACTAAAGTGATTAAAGATATACACCCAAATTCTTAACTAGTTTATTCAAGCTAGTTCACTTCGTGGGTTTATCCTTATACATTCTGTTCAAGTCACTTTGTAAGCTCGAAATGACGAAGGTTCTCCATCGTCGGAATTGTTATCTCACTGGTATTGTTGATGTGAACTGATATTGACTCGAACTGAGCTGGGATGTAGACTGATTTGTTTTTGCGAAGTAGATTGATTGGTCTGCCAAGGTTGTGGGCGAAGTAAATATAACCATCCATATATTCTTCGCTCTTTAAGTGGAGATTATCCTAACTAAATTAGTTGTTTACTGTTGTTGATGACGAACTAGAATATCAGTATCGTTTCTTTTCTTTGTTTCTTCTTTACTGCCTCATGCTTCTATACATTTCATACTGGTTCGTGTTGACAAACTTGTTTGTGTGAACTTGGTTTATCTTCCCAATTACATAGTTGACGAATTAAAATATTTGCCAAGGAAACGTTTGCGAAAATAACATCTGCGAATATTGCAATAAAATCTGCGAAGTTCAATACTGTGAATTTGGTTTTTCTTCGCAGGACCTTTCTTTTATGTTCAGGGATTGGCTTAGCTTCGCTGGTTTTCGAGTTTGCTCACGGAAATAATTAGGATGACTAGTTTACAGTTCTTATTTTTTATTACTGGCAGTTTTGGTGACGACGTACAGAACTGACTTGCTTTGATTTTGTTTGCTTCATCTAATCCTTTATGGCTGTATTTCTCGTTGCCCTTGAATTAGTTGATCGACGAGGTAAGATGCTGAAGTTAGCTGATGACAATACTTCGCTGAATTGGTAGATGTTCTGAATAGGTGGACGAAGTGATATATTTGAATCTCGCAGGTAGAATCCCATAGTTCTTTCTCTTGAATTTTTCCTTTTTGTTTTCATACGGTCCTTTAGCTAAATGTTTGCTTCATTTTCCTTACTAATATTTCTCCCCTAGGAATCCTGCGAACTGACATGTTGGGTCCTAGATATGAGTTGGTTTATTCGCAATTATGTTCCTTTTCTTCGCAACCATTTGATGTTGCGATGCAGTATACATATTTCTATCTGTTCGTTGACAGCTGGAGTTGGGTTTGGTGACAAAGTATACGGTATTTCTCTTGTTGCTTCGCTGGTGATATTTTTATGTAGATACCAAGTTGTCTGGTTCTTCCTATTGAAAATGTAGTATATTTTGCCCTGCATAAAGATCTTAGATACTCACAGAAACATTTTGTATTCGCCTGCAATGTACTTCTAAGTTTACATATATGAAAAAAAAAGAAGTAATATTTCATATATATTACTTAATTTAATCAATTAGCCTTTCCTTGCTTTTGGATGTTTACATATATGAAGTTTGTCTTCGCATGAGAATTCATTTTCACCTAAGTTGTTGTCTTCGCCAAGACCAATCTTCATCTATCTTATGGTTGTTTAGTGCAATAAGAGATTTGAATCATCAAACTTGCATACTACAGCCTTGATTAGCTGTGTGAACTTCATGAATCCATCGCCTTGTCATAATTCTTTCGAGTTGGTGATGCGATAACTTCGCATAGATTTTATCTTTTATAGTCCCCTGGATTCTACCACAACCAAGGTTCTTCTGCCACCTGTTTTCTTCTTTTTCCTCCTTCATCTTTGATCTCAATCACAAAAATCATGTTCATCTGAGTTGTATATACAATCAAAATTATAATTAAATTCAAAGTTTATGGATATAAATTTATGATCAAAATTCTTGTTAATTCAAACTATCAACTAAAAAGCAATTTTTGTGAAAAACAAAGATTAGTAATTTAAAACTCAAAATCTTCCAGATCTAGATTATGAACATATAGTTTAAAAAGATAAGAGAGAATTTGTCTTGTTTGAACAATTAATTGATGCAGATTCATTAGATTTCTTGCTTGTTTTACTTTCTTGGTCTATAATATTTGATGCGGCACTAATATCTGTGAATGTTTCTAAATCCCTGATTTTGTGAGCTCCTGATGTTAGTTGTCGTTCTCTCATTGGAATTTCTGTTTTCACCCTTGTAGCTTATAGATCCGTTTGAACTCATCATCACCCTTAGCTAATTTCTTTGAATCTTCCTCTACCCAACAAGGAGGTAGTATTTCTATCGCCAAAATGTAGTTGCAGGAAATCCCACAACACACCCCTTATCATATCTTGATAACAATTTCTATATCTAAATATAAAAATGGTGATAAGAGTGCTAAAATTATAAATGGACATAAAGGTTTTTACATGGTTCGATCAATTTGATCTACATCCATGATTCTTCACTATGATTGTTTAAATTAACATTTGATTTACATTGATAATCTCCATTAATGGGTAGAGTTCTAGATCTGGTTTTTGGAGAAGAAGATGATAAATAAAATACCTTCTCTCTCTAAAAATATCTCTCTCTGAAAAATATCTCTAACCTTTACAAAATTGTCTCTCCCTTTTCTCTCTCCTGCTCTTCTCTTTATATAGGTGTTTACATAGTGGATGAAAACTCACACACAACTCATATTTCCCCTATTTTAGGATCCCTTACTACATTTTCACAAGCTCTATCCCTCTTGCTATATTCTCGCAAGCTTTCTATAATTTCACAAGATCTTCACATCTTTCTCATGTCTTATACTGTCGTTGTCTATTACGTCATTTCTGTAATTAATTTACGACATTTGCAATGTGTGGTAGAAGTTTTCGCAAGGGCATTGTTGTTGCGAGATTCGGATCCTACAAGGGTTGATTATATTTAATTCTCAAGTTATCTTATTTCCTATAGCTTTAATTATGAGAGTTCTCAAAACTGGACCGGGTCTCAGGGTTTTTCTACATTTGTGGTTTCTCGTTAACAAAATATTGTTGTATGATTTTAGTATACTTTCCGCATTATATAATTATTATTTTAGTTATAATAAAGTAATTGCACTGTAGGCTAATCAAACACTTGGTTTGATCCCGTAGTTGGTTCGGTCCGAACTCATACTATATGTCAAGTGTACATCTTGTGATCGTTATCTTCTTGACAATCTTTGTCTATATTAGCTCACGCAAGATGTGTCATGAATATGTTGATACAAAAAATATTGTGGTGTATTTGGGAACCTCGTCATTTCATGTTCAATATATTTTAAGGATTCAGTTGTTTATATAAAACCAGACTTCAAGATTTTTCCAACATCTGCTAAAATATCCCCTTCGTTATTTCAATATCTCATTCATGTTTACTTTGAATTTCATAAATCCATTCACCGTCTATTACTGAATTGCCCATTTGGTCGCGCAGTTTGGTTTTTCTCATCTCTATTTATCGTCGCCTTTCATCTCCATTCCTTTACCCTGAAGTGTGGGTTTATTTTTGGATCAATACTCTTCACACCTCTATTCAATCCATTTTTCTTATATCAATGCATTATTCACTCTTAAAACATCAACCTTTCTCCAAAAAAACTTGATCGAGGAAATCCGCAATTACCTTTATTTCATTTCGAGTAACACTGAAAATGGAGATGCATACTGAGTACACACTTTACAGTTTGAAAATGAGTGTCAAGCAGTCACTTGATAATTTAAATACAGTAAGTTTGGTTGCAGTTTAAGTTGATGCTCTCATTTTCTATCTTTATTTGGTCATATAGTACTTGTTTCACTTGGTAGATACAAGGTAATATTCTTACTTAATGCAACCATATTTTTTTTATCTAATTCGTGTATTGATCCTAATAGAATCTCGATATATTGTTTTTGTTAGAGCACTTCCCGGTCTTACTCGCAAGCATTATCTCAAGCTTGTTTGTCAAGTTTAGTTGATCAGAACTATATATTTGATTTCTAGTCTATTTATAGTTATGTCTCGGATTAGGATATAATGTGTAGTTTGGATTTAGACTTCATGGCATTCACCAATTGAAGAATAAAATCTACTAAGGAGCTTAGAGAAACTTCATTAACAAAAGGTATGTGGATACTAAAACTTATCTATCACTCAGAAGTTTATTCTATTTTATCTTCTAATGAGACTAAGTCATATAGCTATATAGACTTTTACATTATACACATTTGATATTTCGACCCGAGTTTATCTCGCTTATCTATTTCTCGAAATATATGTTGGAAGCATTTTTCTTTAGCTATGTTCATCATATTCTTGACGACTTTAGTTGGAAACAATTTATTTGTGGGAAACTAAATATTAAGTCAAAAGATGATCATGTAAAAATTACCTTGAACATCTTATATGGACAGTCATTTGATGTTAGCTTGGGAAGTTTCGTATTGATCATTCAATCACTTGAAAATTACTTGAAGCTAATGGTATATGTAAAATTACCATTGTCGTCTTCTAAGGATGTTTCAATGATTGAAATGAGAGTTTTGAACAATTACTCATGTCTGGATACAACGCAGTATGCGTACCCAGTATGCAAACTATTTTGTTATGATTCAGGTCTGAACTCTTGTTTGCTTACCTAGTATGCGAACGAGTTTACCTGAGTTGGGTCCGAGAAGCTTGCACGCGAACCGGGTTTGCGAACGACTTAACTAGGTGAAGGTCCGGAGTTGTTGTTCGCGTACCTAGTTTGTGAACACAGTGTTTAAGTTATAAAATAGGATATTATGATTCTCATACTCATGAACTAAAACATTTATGATTTACGGAATGCAAATTAACTTTGCAAGCCGTGGTTTAATGTTCATGAATTGATTCTTGTATAAGTACTTTATATGATTACGAGTCAATCCGATTTTGTTTCATTTTGTTCATATATATTTCTATGAGATAGTGAACAATTGAAAAACTCTATTGAAAAATAATTAGATTCATTTTATTATCTTTCATGATTGATTGATCATCATAATTGGTCTATAAGTGTTAGATGAATAAGGGTAAGACAAAAATGTTTATATGGATAACTTCGGTTAACTATTATTGAGCCAACTCAATATAACGTTTAGGTACGGTTACCCATATCTAAATATAAGTATATTTCATTTGTGTGTAACAAGTTAAGGCCATCTAACGGTGGAGATTAATTGCTTAAGTTCTAAGCAGACTTAGTTTGAATATTAAATTAGGATTTCATCTAACGGTGAATATTGAATGTTTTGTTACTAAGATATATTAGCTTTGATTGTAAGCAACCCTGATTTCAAAGACTATATAAGGGAGAACTCTAGCATCTGAAAAACCTAATCTCTACACTTTCCTTTATCCTAGTTGCAAACTAGAGTGGATTCTCCTTTAACCTAGATTTTTCCAAAATCATATTAGGTTAACGACTTGAAGACTTCATTTGGGATTCGTGAATCCAAATCCAACTATTTTCTTTGTAGTTGTGTATTCTAATCTTACTTGTTATATCGTATTGAGTTTTATCTTCTCTAATATTTACTCGAGATTTATCTCCGATATGTAAGTGTAATACCCCGATATTCGGCAGTGGTTGGCCGAATGGAATATAAGTAATGAATTGTCCTTTCCTAACACCGGGACCTGATGGGTTCACTTGACTGAGTTGTGGGAAAAAAACTTCTCAGTTAAGTGTGCTCATACGGGAGTAGTCACAGGATAGGTGACCTCACGGGAAGCTGTTGTTGGATGACCGAAGTAGTGCCGTTTAAAATCCCACACTGCTGGATAACCGCAGTGGGTAAGTGGAAACAATATTAGTATTAGTTGGGATACAACTAGGGGTCATTCGCTTGTGCTCGGGTGTGTGAGTATGCTGGGAGGTTATGCCAGATACTTCTCTCACATGAGGCAAGGAACGTCTACATTATACCGAGGCCTTTTCAGCACAATTGGATCAGAGTTGGCAGAAAACTATGTAGTTAATTAAGCGTGCTCTTGCGGGGTAATCCAGGGATGGGTGACCTCCTGGGAAGTTACTACTAGATAACCGCAGCGATGCCCGTTGAAAAACTCTGCACTTCCGGATGACCGCAGTGGCTAAGTGGGGACAATATCGGTGGAGGGACGGTCATTACAGTAAGATATAAAAAGTAATCACAACAGTTCTTCATCTCAGAATCTTGTGATTCCGCAATAACTTTTACTGGTAATCAGTTGGGTCATTGTGAGGTGACTAATATTTATAGGATGCTCTTTGGGAGTATAAGAATGGATTATTAATTGGTTCGTGTTCACCTTTATTTATCAAAAATAGAACAACCGATAAGGAATAGACATATCTGTGGTAGATGAATTTGCTTATAAGCCATCGACTTTGGGTCGTAGCAACTCTTAGTTGTGGGTGGAATCAGCTAAGAGAATCAATTAAGTACGCAGAATCCGGCATGGTTATAGAGGCGTAAGCAACGGGAATCTACATTAATCGGTATGAGACTTGGTTAGGTCTCAACTACATTCCAGTCCGAATTTAACTTGCAGTAGGCTAATGTCTGTAGCGGCTTACTACAGTGTGGTGTTCAAATCTGGACAAGGTCCCGGGGTTTTTTTTTTCATTTGCGGTTTCTTCGTTAACAAAATTTCTAGTGCTTGTGTTATTTCTTTTCCGCATTATATTTGTTTATATAATTAAAATATCACAGGTTGTGCGTAGTTCAATCAGTTGATAAATCCAACCTTGTTGTTGGATATAACTTGATTGACACTTGGGCATTGGTCTTTGGTACCATCCAAGTTGTTTCTCATATCAATCAGGTTCACGAATTTCTATTTGTTCGATTTGCTAATTGTATTGAGAAATAGAGATAAATCTCTTTGGTATATTTCTTGATTGAGTCTCACTTTAAGTTGGTGCTCTTGGAATTATATTGAAGTTTAGTCCATACAGATTGCCGAACAAATTATTGGGTGTGGCTGTTATACCCACGCTTTTTCAATTGGTATCAGAGCAGGCAAACACGCTAAGACCTCACAAGTCTATGTTTGTATATGACTCTATGGATAGAAGTGATATCTCCATAAACATACCTCTAGTTTTCGATGGCTCAAATTACTTATGGTGGAAAATTGATATGCATGCCTTTCTACAAGCACGTGATTTTCGATCTTGGGTTCGTGTTGTTAATGGTTATAATCCTCCAATGGTTACAGTAAATGGTGTAACTGTTACAAAGGATATTGGTGAGTATGAGGATCTCGAGATTTTTGCTGCAAAATAAAATTCTGACGGATTAAATGCTATCATTCATGCCATGATCCCAAATCTTCAGCACCATGTGACTACATGCATTAAGTCTAAAGATTGCTTGGGATATCTTAGAAATCGTATTTGAAGGGAATTATTTTGAGAAAGAAGATAGGATTCAAAACCTAAATTCTGATTGAGAAAACTTTCGTATGGCTGATGAAAATTCATTTGATGATTTTAATCACAAAGTGTCTGAGAAATTTAATGCATCTTTTGTGTTGGGTAAGACTATTCCTGAAAATGACATTGTGATGAGAATTCTTAGATCACTGCCAGTTAGATACGATTCTAAGAGACATGCCATCGCTGAGGGAAATAACCTTGAAACACTCTTGTTGGAAAAAGTTAAAGATATTTGATCATAAGCATATATCCAAAACTATAAAGGATATTGCGTTCAAAGCACAAAAGAACACTAAACTACTTGATAAAAGTAAAAGTGTTGGCAACTTTGTGGTTGATACTATTGAGACTGATTCATCAGATGAATATCTTGACAACTAAATCTCTCTGATCACAAGACATTTTAGATATCTTCTTTTGAAGAGAAGTAAACGGTTCACCAGAGATAATCCTATATCATCAATTAACCCTCATGATCATGTTCCTACTAAAAACATGGATACTGTTGAAAGTAATGATGATGATATGCCACAATGCTTCAAGTTTAAAGGTTTTGACTTTTTTGCTAATGAGTGTCCAAATCGTAGAAAATACACTGTGTTGATACCCCAATTTCGCACCTTCCATGGAAAATATCAGCCTTATGATTCGAAACCGAATACAAGGGAAATTCTTTATAGAACAATTAAGGATCTCCATATCCTTTAAATCAGCCCACAAACACTACTCCTACCCGTTTCATCATTCATTCAAACCCAGGAATTTATTGCCGTCACATTGAAGAGGAGGAAAGTACAAAGTCAATGGTGAAAGAATAGAGTCATTTGGAGTTCGTATGCAAAAGTTACGAGCAAAACGAGAACCTAGAAGACGTTAAGGGGGCGACCACTTTTCATCCTCCCCTTATCATCACCAAGACATTAGTTAGTAGGACTAATTCTTCAAATACGTGTCCCATGGAAGAATTTGTCAATAATGGTTAAATAAAAAATAATCAAGTGGGACCCACATCACATGGGAGAGTAAGTAAATGTTGAAAGAAAAATCATTTTTCTTTGGTGGGACCCACATATGTTTTGAAGAAGAAAAAATCTTTGCAAAGGACAATTTTTTCTTTCTTCTCGTAGGATTTACATCCGGATTCGGCGCAAGAAAAAGAGGAAGGCTGTCGGGGATCCATTTATATAAATAGGGGTCGAACGCATACTTCAAAACATAACATTTTTTCTCATAAGAATCACTCCTTCTTTAAGGATTAATTTCCAAGAGAAATACCACTTCTAAAACACTTTTTCCTTTAATTCTCCTTTCATTATTCCTGTGAGAAACTCTATGTATTTGGTCATTTAATCAAAGAGAAATCCAATTTTCTTCCTACATTATAGTTAATATTGTCCTATACATTTCTAGTTTATTTCCAGAAAACCCAAAAAAAAAAAAAAAATCAAATCAAGTATCGTCTTTCAGTTCTTAAAAGATTAGCATTAAATTGCTGGTACTTTAATTACTTTTTGCATACTTAACAGAAGCAAGAAATCATCGTAAGAATCCTTTCAAGTTTCAGTATCATATTTCAGGTACACTAATTGCCTATCTTTTCGGTAATTATGTAATCATACGGGAACGGAATGGTTTTCCATTTCGTAGTAACACCGCAGCTACTCTTTACATTACATAAAAATAATTATGTTTTATTATTAATTTTCCAAGTGGGATAAATCAAAGTGTGGGTTTAAAGCGGAATTCCCTTCCACATTAGACCCATAATAAATATTTATATATATATAAATATATAAATAATAATAAGGCTTGCATTAATTCTATATTCTAAATAGCTGATGTATGAAAATCTATTTTCAATTTCCAATAAATTTCAGTATCACAATCAGGTACATATAAGTATTGGTAAAAATAAATTATAAACACTTCCCCGTTAATCATGAAGTAGAGGCCAATCTTACGATTGGGCGGCTGATGGGTGCCTAACACCTTCCCATCACGTACTAGAATCTCCTTACCCAGACTCTCTGATAGCATACCATAAACATGTAAGTCATAACTGGCTTTGTTTTCCCATAAGAATTCAAAATAGTTAAAAGGGTCCTGACTCCCCTTAGTCAGGTGGCGACTCCAATTCTACCTCTCTTTTCCTCTTTGCAGAATTGGCCCTCTTGCTAATAAACTAGTAAGAAATTATCTCTGCCAGACCCTGTATGATAAACATCCACGAATGGATGAGCACATGGACCTCGCCCCATAACAATTGTGGACAAAAGAATAGACCGGCACTCGACCCATGCATAGGCATCGATTTCTACAGTAGCGACTCTGCTGGGGAATAAATAAGAGATTCGACTTGAAAAATGATTAAAAGGAAAATGTTTTTTTACTAATATTTATTTGAGAAAGGTTCATATTTCAGGTACCATCGTTGGTTGTGAACCATCGAACCTTATGGCTCCTACAACTAGAAGTGTTACCAGAAAAGATGATGCAACAGCTGTTAAAGTGTATTTCTGCGAAGGAATCAAGTCCTCAAGAACGAAGAAGTCTTTTAACAAGGATGACGTTCCTAAAAAAATTCATGGTGACACAAGCTTTCCTGAACATGAAAAACATGTTATCAACTTAAAACAGGTTACAAATGAATTCCTCAACCGGAAAAGGAGTTTCAAGTATCGCATCAACTCCACCATAAAGAAAGTAATGTCTTATAAGGATAAGTTAAAAAGATCTGAGAAAGCTCTATCCATTCTAGAAGCTCAACTCAATGATTTTTTAAGTCTCTCTGACAATGAAGAATATTTTCCCGACGAGCGTAGCAAAGAAGAAAAAATGCAAGAAATAGAAATCTCCAGGTTGCAAGAAGTCGCAATGACACTGGATCAACTCCAAGAAGTCACTACACAAGTATGCATGGACTATACGAGTGTTGAACAACAACTTCTTGAGGCAGATGATTTCCATCTACAATGACATGGAATCACCAATTCTTCACCTTAACTCATATCTCTCATATATGGAGAAATTGGAGATGAACGAAGAGAGCTATCTAAAGCACTACTTCGGTCATAGACTAGCTGGCGGGGCAACAATATGGTATTCAACCAATGACTGTTTTCTGCAAGCAGCGTGGCCAGAAATGATCAATGCCTTCATCGAGAATTTTTCAAAGATTCGACCAGAGCTGATCAATAAAAACTTGGAGCAGTGCCTCGAAGAACAAAGTGAGAGGTTCTGGAAGACCAACACCAGAAGGAGGGAGGAATCATCTGATAGAAGCGTCTACATGATAATTCCCAACGAAGCAGCAGTCTTCCATTCTCAGGCATACCAGAACAGAATTGCACGCAGTTTCAACAAACATGTGCGACCACGTAACTTCGACGAAGGAGATCTTGTGCTCAAGGAGATTCGGACAGTCAAGCATACCGACCCAAGGGTCAAGTTCAAACCAAAGTGGGAGGGCCCATTCATTGTCAAAAAGATTCTTCAGGGAATGGCAGTACAACTGATGGACCTAGATGGAGAAGAACATCCAAGGCCCACGAATGCAGATCAACTCAAGAGGTATTATGCCTAATCAGAGGCAACATTCCAGCATACCTAATCTCTGCACCTCCTCAAAAGATCAACTGGTTTGTCAGCACTCATGATTTTTATCATCGTTTTATGCTTTACCAACTTGTTTTAAAAATAAAATAAAAAAACAGTTTTCCTAAGTGTTTTAAAAAAAAAACGAAAAGTTTGTCGATGATGAAAAGCTTAGGATTTGGGTATGGTGTTATGAGAAACCAGATAGGCAGATGAGACAAACTCTCCAAATCAAAATTTCAGTATTTTGCAATTATCAAACTTCTAAGGCCTTGTTTCCAAAATTAAAAAAAAAACAGATTTCTAAAGTTTTTTTTTCAAAGAAAAAAACGGAGAGTTTATCGATGATGAAAAGCTTAGGATTTGGGTATGGTGTTATGAGCAACCAGATAGGCAGCTGAGCTAAACTCCCCAAATCAAAATTTCAGTGTTTTGCATTTATTAAATTTATAAGTTTTGTTTTCAAAAAAAAAAAAAAAAAAGCACTGATGATGAAAGCCTTAGGATGATACTATTCCTTGCACACACCGAATAGGCAACTGAGGCAAAAGCTTTTGAGTATTATCTTGAGTCTAATTATGTTCTAATCATGCTTTGTGAACAACGAGTCATCTGAGTTAAGGTCTCTCCACCGGAATAAACAATCTGCAGAGTCAGTGCAAGTCAAACCAAGGACAAGAGCACCACCGAAAAAAAATATTTCATTCACAAATGAAGGAATTACAAGATCTTCGTCTACAACAATGAAAAGCATGAACACTTCCTTATCTGAAGGATACATGATCAGATCGAGAAAAAAAAAGAACAATAACAACAAGAAACAAACAAAAGAAAAGAAAAAAGAAGAACAACAACAACAAACAAACAAAAAATGATCTGACGGCGAACAAAGAAGAAGAAGTGGAAAATAAATAAGGAAAGGGGATGATTTTATCTGAGTCTAGACCGAGATCCAATTTCTTCACCATCTCCCATTGATCAAAACCAATGTGTGATAGTGGTAAAAGTTCCCATGTGACACACTTGATCTAGACATCTTCATTCCAGGAAGATCATCCATACTTGTCAGAATACATCTAAATCTGATTTCAACTTTAAAATCTAGATTTATCTTTGTACATATTTTGAAGCTGCATATGGAACGATCTTACATCTTTCCCTAAATCATCATATCTTCATCTCCGAGCCGAACATTAGTCTGGATCTCAAGATGCACTATCATCAAGCACAGAAAGAGGAGGATTTATACAGATCTATACTGAGATTCCACCAAAGACATCTCATTTAAGTTAACACTACTTCAGAGAGTAATTTATCCATCCACTCAAACTCTATCTTGCACATTCCACCAATAAATGATTACTACGGCGATAAACCAAACAAGCAGAAAGTAGAAGAACATTGAAGACGGTGGTTAAGAAAAGAAAGATTCAAAGTCCATATCCGACACATACAAGAAGGATCTGATAAAAAGATGGAGAAAAGAGGCGGATGTGCAGAAATAAGAAGCAAAGGAAGAAGAATAAGTTGAGGGTCGAGGAAGAAGAAGACGAAGTATATAAAGAAGAAGATTAGGGATCCATCAAATTACTTTTCGGGCAAACCAAAATGAAGTCCATGACCCGTCGGGTTTCTCCGACCCATTAGGGTCATTCATCCGATCCGCTAGCTCCTTTTCCATGGTCAAAAAAAAAGGAAAAAAAAGAGGAAAAAAAAAGAGAGAAAAGAGAAAAGAAAAGAAAATGTAGTCTACCTTGTAAAGAAGCCGAAAAGTGGACAATTCTTCAGAAAGAGTATCAATACTTGCCTGCCTCCCCAGGGATTCTCTACTAATTTCATCATATCTCAACATGATCATGTACATATCATTCACCATCGACTTCAACTGGCGCTCACGACTATCCACCAAACGGAGCAAGTATTCTTGAAGAGGTCTGAAAGCCTGAAACGAGAAATGAGTTAATAAAAGTATTAAGTCATTAGGGCAAGAAGGGAAGAGTAGCAGCGGTTTACCTCGGTAATATCGTCCGGGAGAGGTAAACCAATAATTTTTTCACGGTCAACAGGGCCACCTTCAATTGGAACCACATTTGAAGTCCCCAAGATAGGTATTTGAAAGTCCCATGATTGGAAGAAGATGACCGAAACCCATTAATGGAACTTGTTGAGAAGGAGCATTGCTTGAAGATCCCATCAATAATGGACGAGGGGTAGAACCCGGATCACCCACTAAAAGATTCTCTCGGCAAGCTTGGATAGCAAGAGGTGGACCTAAAAAAACAGATCTCCAATATGAATCAAAATTTATTCCACGATCAACTGAATCTTCATAGGAACATTGCGATTGGCGTGAAATCTCATCCATATCACTAAACGATGCATAAGGAAAACATGTAACATCGGGAGGAGGAAAACGGGGTGTAGCGTCTGGGTGACTAATTTGCCTCCCAAATCTGTCACCAAGATACCAAGCACAGTAATCTGGGCCTCGTAACAAGTACTGAAGCGTGCTAGACGATATGGCATGAATGGCTCTTTGATCACGCCGAATCATATAATCCTTCCAAGGTTCCCAGCAAATCTACGATCAAAATGGAGGTATATATATATATTAATAATTTAAAAAAAAAATGAGGGTTTCTTACAGATTCAACCGTCGCTTCCTCCAAACAAAGGCGTGTATATGCAGTCGAGTGGATTCGAAGTGCACCTTTCCATCTAGCCATTCGAGGAAATGTTTGACTATTGGCGAAGCTTGTATCAAAAGGAGGGCGACTAAGGGGAAAATACTCATAACACCAATATTGTTACAAAGAAAAAGTATGGATGTTAAAAAGGGGGTCCAAGATCGGTCAGCCTGAAGCAAGGAGAAATGTACTCACATTCAAGACGGTCCAGAATCCACATAAGGCTTTTGTTTGAAGGCGTGTTGCTCGGGATATATAGGTGTAAAGTCGCGCCATCGCACAACTTCCCCAATCGTAAAAATTCATCAAGTCAAGGTCAGAAAATGCTGCCAGATAGCCTGATTTGATATAGCCACTAGAAGAGCTAAGGAAGGTATGACCCGCAACAAAAATCAGGAAATCTCTAGTAACCTCAATAACTTTAGCATTATACTTTGAGGCGTCAGCAGCGAGATCCATCTCAGGGACCGAGAAATTCGTCTTCAGGCCAGCTAAGCTGACATACCAATTCTTAGGAAAGATATCCCCACAGTGTAGTCCCAACATGTTTCGGACATTCTATTCTGTAATGTTTACACCCAACGGGACAAGAGCTCCTACCCCCACACGGATGCCAGTAATCATGTAGAAATCTAGAGGAGTGATGGTTAACTCACAGTGTGGCAGTTGAAATGAATTAGTATCACCCCACCATCGATCTACCACGATTAAAGAATTCTCACCATCATGGAACGTTTCCAAAGCTTCAATAAAGTCATACCAACCGATCTGTTGTACAAGCTCACGTACACCTTTGCATCGTCTCAACACCAGCCACCATTCTACTATGCCAGTGGTCCCTCCACAAAAACGCGCCCAAGTGTAATTCTGTGAAAGAAAGTAATGGTTGAGAAATAATAAAAGAAAACATGGAAAACGAAGAAGAAAATTTCGATCAACAAGGAAACTTACCGGGTTTTCCCGGATTCTTGCAGAAACATGATTATCCACGTCATATAAAAACCCAACTCTTCGTCTTCTACGCAACGTAGGCAAAGTCGGAGGATCAGGAATAATGATAGCCATCCGCCTAGACGACATATTGAAGAAAAGAAAAAGAGTTTCATACCTAAAGAAGGGTCTTCCTCCATGTCTTATAAAGAAAAAATGGGTAATTACTTCCTCAAGAAGTTTAAAAAAAATATACTTTATCAGAATCGTCTCGTGAAATAAAAGAAAGTCATGTCAAGACAAAGCATGGAATGGAAGCCAAGAAGATTCATTTCCAGAAATGATAAAAGAAACTGACAAGCTCAACCGGGACAAACCCGGCCAATGCATGCTCTTTCTTCATCAACCTTTTTCAACCATTCAATCGTCTCAAACAAAGGGCAATCCAACTGAATCAACCGCAAAGGTTCAAAAATATCAGGAAAATGGGGATGACAAGCTTAACTGGGACAAACCCGACCAACGTCAGGACTTTCTTCATCACCAACAAACAGAGCGTGAAATCGGGTCTACGACTTTATTCACCAACCGCGAGCGATTACTCTCAAAGAGGGGCAACTGTTTACACCCCAATTCCGCACCTTCCATGGAAAATATCAGCCTTATGCTTCGAAGCCGAATACAAGGGAAATTCTTTATGGAACAATTAATGATCTCCATATCCTTTAAATCAGCCCACAAACACTATTCCTACCCGTTTCATTATCCATTCAAACCCAGGAATTTCTTGTCGTCATATTGAAGAGGAGGAAAGTACAAAGTCAATGGTGAAAGAACGGAGTCATTTGGAGTTCGTATGCAAAAGTTACGAGCAAAACGAGAACCTAGAAGACGTTAAGGGGGCAACCACTTTTCATCCTCCCCTTATCATCACCAAGACATTAGTTAGTAAGACTAATTCTTCAAATACGTGTCCCATAGAAGAATTTGTCAATAATGGTGAAATAAAAAATAATCAAGTGGGACCCATATCACATGGGAGAGTAAGTAAATGTTGAAAGAAAAATCATTTTTCTTTGGTGGGACCCACATATGTTTTGAAAAAAAAATAATTTCTTTGCAAAGGACAATTTTTCCTTTCTTCTCGCAGGATTTACATCCGGATTCGGTGCAAGAAAAAAAGGAAGGCTGTCGGAGATCCATTTATATAAATAGGGGTCGAACGCATACTTCAAAACATAACATTTTTTCTCATAAGAATCACTCCTTCTTTAAGGATTAATTTCCAAGAGAAATACCACTTCTAAAACACTTTTTCCTTTAATTCTCCTTTCATTATTCATGTGAGAAACTCTATGTATTTGGTCATTTAATCAAAGAGAAATCCAATTTTCTTCCTACATAATAGTTCTTATTTTCCTATACATTTCTAGTTTATTTCCAGAAAACCCAAAAAAAAAAAAATGTAGAAATATCAAATCAAGTATCGTCTTTAAGTTCTTAAAAGATTAGCATTAAATTGCTGGTACTTTAATTACTTTTTGCATACTTAACAGAAGCAAGAAATCATCATAAGAATCCTTTCAAGTTTCAATATCATATTTCAGGTATACTAATTGCCTATCTTTTCGGTAATTATGTAGTCATACGGGAACGGAATGGTTTTCCATTTCGTAGTAACACCGCAGCTACTCTTTACATTACATAAAAATAATTATGTTTTATTATTAATTTTCCAAGTGGGATAAATGAAAGTGTGGGTTTAAAGCGGAATTACCTCCCACATTAGACCCATAATAAATATTTTAATATATATATATATATAATAAGGCTTGCATTAATTCTATATTCTAAATAGATGATGTATGAAAATCTATTTTCAATTTCCAATAAATTTCAGTATCACAATCATGTACATATAAGTATTGGTAAAAATAAATTATAAACATTTCCCCGTTAATCATGAAATAGAGGCCAATCTTACGATTGGGCGGCTGATGGGTGCCTAACACCTTCCCATCACGTACTAGAATCTCCTTACCCAGACTCTCTGATAGCATACCATAAACATGTAAGTCATAACAGGCTTTGTTTTCCCATAAGAATTCAAACTAGTTAAAAGGGTCCTGACTCCCCTTAGTCGGGTGGCGACTCCAATCTACCTCTCTTTTCCTCTTTGCAGAATTGGCCCTCTTGCTAATAAACTAGTAAGAAATTATCTCTTCCAGACCCTGTATGATAAACATCCACAAACGGATGAGCACATGGACCTCGCCCATAACAATTGTGGACAAAAGAATAGACCGGCACTCAACCCGTGCATAGGCATCGATTTCTACACACTGGGAACAAAGGTCTTGCTGTAACTCTTGATGAAATATCTGATCACTATGATTCAAATGAAAATGAAAAATCATGTGCATCTCTCTTTGGAGAAATATTAATTTTGATAATTGTAGCAATACTCACATCAATCTTGATATTTTTTTATAGAGAAACTCCATCGACCACATTGGAGGATGAAATGGATTTTACTATGTTTAATGAAATTTTGTCTCACATGTTTCAGGTATTTCACTTAGTTTAGCAACATGTTCGGTTATGGTGCCTGAACCATCCTCCACATTGACATGTTCTTATTGTACTATTAAGGGTCATGAACTCTCTAATTATTTCAAGTACAAACATAAAGTAAGATATGTCTACAAACTACAACGGAGAGCTAATCGATTAGAAAATAAGCTCAAACTTGTTCTAAAGTCAAACTCATCCGAGGTATGTAAATTTAGCTATCCTCCTAAGTAGTTAATTTTTAAGAAAAAAGTTGGAACTTTACAGAATAGGACTAGGTCTAAACGATCTATAATAAAGGGTGTTGAAAACTCCATGCAGGAATCATGTGGTGGACATGTTATTGTTAACCCCAACACAGTTTAATTGTGTTAAAGGTGCATCTTGTCTCACGTGCCCGAATTTCAAAGAGACAAGAATCGTGCACATTCGGGTTTTAGGGTCAGAAACTATTCTATTTGATTTCTATTTGAATTTTTATTTCTGAATTTCTGTTTATTCTTTTCATATAATGATATTGAAAAGAGTCCGCCCTATTTGATCAATAAAAGGGGGTTAAAATCGATATTTCTACCCTTTTTAGCGATGTTTGTGTTGATCGTACGTGAACCCTATTACTATGTATATAAGTTCTGTAACCATACATTCCTTTTTTATTCCCTGGAACTCTTTTAATCAAAAGTATGCTTGTGGAGCTACTGTTTTATGTGTCTTTCACAATCCCATATTTTTATGGAGACTCCAAGTGTAATACCCTGTATTTTTAGTTACTTTTTTTGGGTCGGGTTATATCGAAATTAGTTGAACTTGTGTCTTAGGTTATTGTTCCTTGGCTTTAGCCTAGGTGGGTTGACTGAACTAGAAAGGCTACAAGTTAAGGTGGAAATATAGTCACCTTATTAGGTTTAATAATTAAATAAAAATGAGAGAAAAATGAAAAGACAATTATATAAATAGAGAAACTATTATTAATGTTTTATATACCTAAAAGTTTAGAAAAGGAATTTTAGAAGTTAGAAATCAAAAGGCTAGGAGAAATAAAAAGAGATGGAGATATAGGTTTTTGTTTAGAGAAGAAAGCTATGTAGAGGAAGAAGATGAATTGGAGATAGGGTTCTTGAGGAGAAATTCTAATTAGGAAAATCAGTGGAGAATCAATGGAATTGAGGTAGAATGTGAAACCCTTTTCTATTTTGGTGTTTTCTTTGGGTGTTTACTTTGTATGATTTTGTATTGTTGGGTTTTAGTAATTTAATCACACAAATATATATATCTCCTAATGATGATCAGGATTTTGAAGTTATTATATGACATGATTAGGTAACTATGGTTAAATATTGAGAACAATACACCACAAATTCACAGTTGAATGTGTGTTTGAATTTGGATGATAGTTTCTGAAATTCTAGACAGTTCTGCTTTTCTGCGTTTTTGATATTCTTAGGAAGTTTTAATGATGTTAAAACGATTTGAGTCCTTAACAAAAGTTGTATATTTGTGATTTATTTATCAATTTGCTTTGGATTGAGTCAATTTGATATTTTTATGAATTTATCATGAATTGTTTGGTAATGACATGTAATCTGCCCAGTTTTTAGTATGTCCTTGTAAATTTGATAACGTTTGTTTGAACCGTTGGTTTTATGTGAAATTTGGTTATGTTGTTTCTTATGGAGCTATGTATGTTCTGTAAAATTTTCAGGAAGATCAGATGAATAAATAACCCAAATATGTATGATACAAAATGGACGCAGTTAGCTTGTTTGTAGAAATGCTCGAAAGAAAATTACGTTCTTATGCCATGGTTGCTTGTGTTGTGTGTAAAAACGATTTATAAAAGGAAATGAGTTCATGTTTTTCCGTTAGATGGAATATCATTTCATTCTAACGACGGGTAATGATCCCCGAGAGCTAAATGAGTAATGATCCCCATGGGAACTTGTGTTTCCCGACCATCGATGGCAGCTGTCCGTGTCGGTAAATGATAAGTGGTGTACAAACCAAGGTTTTCGTACTGTGAATTAAAAGAGTAATGATCCCAGAGATCAAATGGGTATGATCCCCATAGGAACTTTTATTTCTGACCATCGATGGAGGTTGTCCGTGCCGATAAACGATAGGTGGGTGTACGAACCAAGGTTTTCGTACCGTGAACTCATGGTTTGAGGTGACTTATAAATATGTAAATAATGTATTCGGAATATAAATTAAATGAGTTGGGTAATGATCCCCGAGAGCAAATGAGTATTATCCCCATAGGAACTTGTGTTTCTCGACCATCGATGACGGCTATCCGTGCCGATAAACGATAAGTGGGTGTATGAACCAAGGTTTTCGTACTGTGAACTTATGGTTTGAGGTGACTTATAAATATGTGAATAATGTGTTTGGAATCTAAATTAAATGAGTTGTTGGAAACATAATCGGTGCTATGAACTCATTTGTGAAATTTAAATGGATGAATTATTGTTGTGAATTGATGAGTTGAATCCTAAGAACGCGCAATTGGGGGATACTTTTATTAATTGGGGGATATAGATACAGGACAAAAACGGTATCCCAATAGCAATTCTGGGTGACCCCCTATGTAATTATTTTTTTAATTCCTAATCTAGCCTTCACTAATCATGTTTAGTGATTAATTTTAATTAGTAAAAATGTTAAGTATTTGGGGGATAGATTAGTGTGTGTTTTTATTTTAATTTGTGTGAGTGAGGAGTAGAAGGAGAGGAAAAAAAAATTGAGTGAATTTTTTTTTTTGAAAATGGAAGATGATTGTGATGAGAGAATTGCTGCTAAGAGTTGAAATTTTGATTTTTTTACTTTGAATCCACCATTGTTGCAGCTGAAAAAGCTCGCTTCCGGCATGGTATTCAATCAAAATACCATGCCGACATTTGCTGGAAATTGGCATAAATTGTTTGCCACAATTTGCATAAATTGTTTTCCAACATGAAAAAAGCCCCTGCATGCTGTAATGGAAGCGTATAGGCTGTTGTAGTCGAGCAAATCCGCTTTAAAGAGATGCAGATTTTCCGCGGCATTCTCCAAATTCTTCAAATGAGAGCAATTTTCAGCATCTGAAAAATGTTATTAATGTGAAACATAACAAGTCATGATTCAAACCATTTAATATGAAATTTACAAGATAAGCATGAAAAAAGAGATTACAATTAATTGAAGTTCACAAGTGAATCTTTAAGTACTTGAATCTGTAATGGCTAGTATATATATATGAAGGAGCAAATATGAAACAAAAACAGATACGATCGGCTAGAGTATATATAGTAAGGAAGACGAAGAGAAGTAAGTTACTTGGATCTCTAACGGTTGCATGCACGATATAGCCCTTAGAGAGGAGAAACTTGACAACCCAAGAAGCATGAAATCCTCTTGCACCTATTTTTTCAAGTTTTGATCTTCAAAACCTATTTTTTTTGTTATAATCAGTCCACTTCCGGCACAGTTATATAATTTTCGAGCAATGCCGGAACTACTTCCGGCATGGTTTTGGCTTAAATTTCTATGCCGGAACATGAAGAAAAGTATCCATAAGATTGTTTTTTTTTTCACTTGACTACCGGCATGGATAGTCTAATTTTCGAGCATGCCGGAACTCAGTACCGGCGTGGCCTTCATCCTAAATAACCATGCCGGAACTTAGTACCGGCATGGTCTTCATCTTAAATTTCTATGCCGGCACATTCTTCATCACTTCCGGCGTGACCTTCATCATTTCCGGCATGTTCTTCGTCACTTCCGGCATGGTCTTCATCACTTTCTTCATCAACATGTTTACCTCTTGGGGCATTTGTATTTTGGGTACATTGTCTTGAGCTTGTCGACTAAACCTTGTGTTTTGGACATATATGCAGAACATATATATCTCCATTCTGCTTCCGGCTTCTCATATGACAGTAGTATTGCTCTAGCCACATCACGCACATCTACCATCCTCTGGTCACTATTTACCCTATCTGAATCACCATATAACTTAGATAAAGAAGAAACTTACATTATAACCTAGATCAAGAAGAAATTATTGGATTAAGTGTTAATAATACAACATGTAGGGAACATACCTCTCAGAATATTTACAAGAAACAAGCTACTGGCATTCACCGTAGACTGTAACATTGGCCCAATAATTAATGATGGACAAACGATTACCATGTCGAGACCATTCTTTTTTGCATACTCCCAAGCCTTGCTTTCTGCTTCTGTTTTGGAGAGACAATACCAGTCCTGGCACCAACGACAAGTAAGGAGCGTAAAATCTAAAGTTCTACTGGATAAAAGGGAGAGGGGGTTGAAATCCTTGATGAAGTTCACCTTATTGCTTATATTTTACAAAGAAACAAGTTTCATGTGCAAGTACTCTCTATAATTATGGTATGCCTATAGCCTACCTCAATCGTTTTGCAATATTCCTTGTCAGACCAACTCAGCTCGTTCATTGGTTGATCCTTCAGCCAATTTGGGTTTAACATAACTATGCCGATAGATGAAACGACCACAACCCTTTCAACTTTTTCTTCAGTACATGCCTTTAGTACATTACATGTACCATCCAAAGATGGCTCCAACAATTCCACCTAGAACAGGCAAAGATACATAGATACCACCATTCAAAAATTATCTAAGAAAAATATGTTGATGCTTTAATACAAAATGAATAAGGAATTTAACGCAGAAATTCTTACCTTGGGATTGGTCACAGGAGCTGAAGGCACTGGACTGGCAACATGAAAAATGCCCCTTCATGTTGTAATGGCAGTGCAGAGGCTGTTGTAGTCGATCAAATCCGCTTTAAAGAGATGCAGATTTTCCGCGGCGTTCTCCAAATTCTTCAAATGAGATCAATTTTCACTTCCGGCACAGTTATATAATTTTCGAGCATGCCGGAACTACTTACGGCATGGTTTTGGCTTAAATTTCTATGCCGGAACATGAAGAAAAGTATCCAGAAGATTGTTTTTTTTCACTTGACTACCGGCATGGATAGTCTAATTTTCGAACATGCCGGAACTCATTAACGGCGTAGTCTTCATCCAAAATAACCATGCCGGAACTTAGTACCGACGTGGTCTTCATCCTAAATTTCTATGCCGGCACATACTTTATCACTTCCGGTGTGACCTTCATCATTTCCGACATGTTCTTCATCACTTCTGTCATGGTCTTCATCACTTCCGGCGTGACCTTCATCATTTCCGACATGTTCTTCATCATTTCCGGCGTGGTCTTCATCATTTGAAAGGAAGTGGGAAAAATTTAGAATTTGAAAGAAAATGGGGAACATTTGGGTTTCAAAGTTTTAACCCTAAAAAGATTAATAATTAGTGGAGATGGAAATGGGGGATATGATTTTGTTTTTTGTTTTTTGATTTTTATTTTGAGGGAAGGGTGTTTAGTATTTTTGCCCCCAAAAGTCACCCCTTAGCACACACCATGGGTTGGGGGAAGTAATTCATATCCCACAATTGCGCGTTCAATCCTAAATGGATAATTTGATAAATGATTTGTTGATAATAATAATATAAATGTTATGAACTCATATTTGGTTGGTGACAATGTTAATATGTGAATGATGTGTTGAAACTTAAATGGATGATTTGTTGATAATAATATTAATGTTATGAACTCGTAGACTGAAATCTAGATTGGATAATTTGTCGAAAATATTATTGGTATTGTGATTCTTGAATATATCATGGATTCGTTGAAGTTATATCATGTTCTGGTCATATGTTTTTCTTTGATAAAAATGATTATGTTTTCACATCTTTAGAGAATTGGCAATGCATTCTACTAAGCTGTCATCTCACCCCAGTTGACATCCTTGCAGATTTATTAGAGTTGCATAGCGGAAGCTAAGATTAAGTAGCTTAGTGATTTGAATCTTTTCATTGTATTGATTGAAATGTAATTTGAAATAATAAGTTCGCTGGAAATGTTGTTACAAATGATTAGCAAATTCATATGTTTAAATTCATATTAGAAAGGCTAAATTATATTTGTTGTAATAAAAAAAAACTAAGAGAAATATATATGCATAAATCTCTTTCCGACCCATAACACTTCGATTTCAGATCTCCATATGGGTTTGACCCTGGTCCGGAACTCGGGGTGTTACATCCAGCATCATATATTCTGATGGAAAAGATGTTAATATGATTGTTAAGCCATCGGTCACGAAGGAAAAAGATAAATCCCATCGCTCTACAACTTTAAAGAGAAAAATGAAGTATATGAAGAAACCAAGGGCTAACACCTCAAATCTTCAAAAGTTTTCTTGTGTTCTTGAAGAGTTGAAAGAAACAATGATGGATATGCATCAAATAAAAGTTATTGTTCTAAGATATTTTGAAATTCAGAAGGCCCTAGTTCGGCAAAAGTTGTTGTGGTCGAACGTTTAGCAGCTTCATGAAGTTTAGAGAATGTCTGGAAGTGCAGGTTCTCCAGCAAAGCGTGATAGATGGGTACCATGCCATTAATGCACAACTCCACCAATTGATGTTCAGTTACATTTGGATCATGGCAATTGTAACGCCACAAAAATTTTCCTAGGACTTTAAGCCCTAGCCCAACCCATTATGGGGCCATTATATAACATGGTTAGTTATCCCTTACTGGAAGAAGTGAGCATAGATAGTAGATTCTAGGGAAAACACTAGATATTTTGAGCATGAGAACCACGTGTAAGGCATGAGCAGCAGGGGGTGGGGTGTTTTCGCCTTTTTCTGTCTTCTATAAACTTTGTTTTCTTTCCAAAAATCTATCTGCTTTTGTTTTTGTTTTCCACTCAAACGATCCCAAATAAGAGAATAAATTGTATCTTTGAAAATTGAAATTCGAGTTCAACCCATCAACGTTTTGCAGTTGAATTTGTACTCTACAAAGGTAGGGATTTTTTCCTTGTCCAATTATAAACTGATTTTCGTATGTTGATTTTGATACCATCTGTTTTTACTTGTTCATTTCTTATGGATAGTTTTATCATTGCTTCACTAATTTATCTTTGTCTAGTTGTTAAGGCAAGTACAACTGTTGTTTTGTTCTCATTGATTTAATCGAGTAGAACTCATTCATTTGCATACATGTGAATCAATTTACTTCGTCTTTTTCTTCTTTGATTCCTTTGGTTCCAAAACAAAGTATTGACTAGAAGTGCTAATGGATTTGCCTTTCCTTTTCTTTAAATGCATGTAAGTCTTCAATTGGATTTTTTTTATACTACCCTATCACCTGTTTGTGAAAATGACCTAACAAATTTGCTCTTTGGTTTTAACTTCATGCGTGGCATTAGTTTTTTTTTTTTTATGAGATATACATATTTTTTTTGGATCATAATGTTTGTGATTGTATACTATTTTTGAAACCATCGTTTCGGTAAGCCATTGGAACTGTTTTTAACCGAATAGTAATCCTCTTATATTATCTCAAGTTTGGCTGTTTTCTATCAATTTTCTTGATCCTTCTGATTTCAATTGTCTAGTAGTTTTTCACAAGTGAATTGATTTTCGGCTTACCTATTTTCCTCTTGTAATTGTCTCTTTTGACTCATTTGGTTTCTTATAAATGAAATGCTTAAACTGACAACAATGTGTCATGCATGTGACCCAAGTCTACCTAATTTCTACGACTTTAACCTAAATGAAATGGAGATTTACTAAAAACCTTGCTACTGTTTCTTAGTTGCATCATGGTTTTGTAATTTTTGTTGTTCTTTGGTTGTTCGTCTAATTTAAACTTAAATATTTATGTTACATTACGGTATGTTGGTTTACTAGTTCTTATGGGTCAGACACAAAAGTACTAAATGACTTTTTATTGTTTTGAATTTTTGAGTCACATTTATTTTTAATTAAATGCATAAATTTCGGACATACGGATCATTTGACAATATTTCTTATACCTCGCACAAACGAGATTTGAAATACAAAATGATGATTTTCCATGTTTGCGAACTCAATATAGAAATGTGATTCCTTTTAAATTAATCTTGTTTCTTTCCAGTCTCTGTGATGCTCAATCATCGTTTTGTTTGTGATTAAATAGTATGCTCTTCTTTAGACTATGAGACGGTTTACTGAGTACAACTTACTCAAATGATTTGCTTTCTTTTATGAAGTTTATACTTGTTGTAATTATTATTGTGAGTTTGCTTTTTATAAACAAGCACATTTGAAATCTAGATGACTCTACTATAGGTCCGTCTGCCCTTAATTGGCACCGCATCTACGGATGGCAACCCGGAAGACCGTTTGTGTGATAATGGTGGATGGTATCAGAAATAGTAGAGTGACTTACCTTTATTTACAACATTGGATTTTCTTTTAGTTATTCACTGATTACTTAAATATTTACATTTCATAAATTATTTTGTTGCTGCTCTTGCCTATGTCTTCATATTTTTATGTCAACATTTCGAACTAAACCGTTATATCCCCTAATGAGTTGTGTCTCCCTCCTTTTAGTTTTGTTTTCCACAGAGTACGAGCGGAGCTTGCAGCAGTAAGCCGGGCAGAGCTTACATCAGGCTTTAACGCGTCGAAAGTTAGTATTTTGTTGTGTATAATATGTGTATCACGGGGTTGTTGGGTAGATTAGAAATGAAAAACATCCATGCCTATGTTCTTGTCGTTTTAATTTTGGTATTGTAGGCTTAGCCCATGTGTTGATGTGAATATATAAGCTAAGATGTTTGCAAAGTTTGTAAGAAAGAATTTTGAATATGTATTTTTCATCGCTGCTGATCCATGCCTTTCTTATTTTGTTTAGCTTTGAAGTACTACAAGCCTTACATATTTGGGGTTTCTACTTATACGTTGATCACTAAGTTATGGATTTGTTTTCATGTGTACTTAGTTGTGTCTTCCTCTTTATTGTAATATAATAAGTTTGTTAAACTGCCGGATGCTTGCATACTTTCTCCACCACTTTGGCATTTTTCTTCCTATACTGCTAACTTTTTAGATTCCTACCACTTAGTACCACTAAACTAAGTTTGCAAGATGTTATCGAAATCCACGACAGTTGACGGTGTTTAATTTGTTAAAATGTACTTTGTGCTTAAAGTTTCTTTTTAAAAATGAATTGATGTCTACTGCGTATTTACTATGTCATCTACATTAAGCACTATTTTAGATTTATTTAGTCTAAGCTTAGAATTGGACCAAATGGTTTTCCTAAAAATTTCAGTGTACATTTTTAAAGATCTTGTTCTAGTTAACCTGCTTAAACATGGTGTTGTAATTCGTCTATATGAATTGTTGCTTTGTGAGAAAAGTACCTAATTTTTTTAAATACTTTACCAAGATAGCTTATATGTGTGTTCTTGATATATTTTTCCTAGTACCCAGTATCAAAATAATAATAGTAGTAAAGATCTTTTGGCTTTCCGTAGCTGCGACAAGAAATTCTCATTTCTGTTTTTTTTTTTGTTTATTGGTATCAATCTTTGGGACTTGTTAAGTACTAAAAATGTACATACATTTTTATTTTTTATTTTTTTGAGTGACGTACCGTAATTTTGGCCTTGCTGACGGGTTGAAATCCAACCCGTTAGAGGTTAAATTTATTGTATGTCACAGTTGGCATCAGAGCTCATGTTCTGATTTACCGGGACTGTGTTGGTTTTCTTGTTTGAATGTCATTTGATTATTTTTCATTTTGTCTTGGGGTGTTGGGGGAAAGCCAGAAACCGTGATATACATATTACTGCGCTTGTTAGTAATGAACATTACTAACATTTTCTAACTCTTGTAAATGTCTTTGCATTGTGAAGATGCCTCCGGGGGTCCTGAAGCTTAAAGATGTCGCTTCAGCGAGAAATGGTATAGCCAAAAATCTTGCTGTTCCAAAAATGATGAAAGCAAATTGTGAGAAATTTGCAGAATCCGTCCAAACCATGGCTGGTGTTATTGGGAACCAAAATCAGTCGCGGCCCAGTAATAATGTTATAGACTTAAAAGAATTCAGGAAAGTGGTTGGTGAGAAAGCGTTCCATGGCACTGAAGAACCCATAGAAGCTGAAAAGTGGTTAAAGGGTATAAAAAAGGAGTTTGACGCACATTTAGTGGTTGAGGAAGATAGAGTACGCTTTGCTACATATATGTTTCAGGGTAATGCAGACGATTGGTGGGAATCCGAAAATAGAATGGGAGACGAAACAAGTATATCATGGGCGCAGTTCGAAAAGTTATTTCTTGACAGGTATTTCCCGCCTACAATTAGATCCCTGAAGTGTGTTGAGTTTTCTACTTTGAAGCAAGGGACCATGGCGGTTACTCAGTTAGACAAGAAATTTAATGAACTCCAAAGTTACGGAAAACATCTTGTCGAGACACATGAATTAAAGGATCGTAAGTTGGAAGATGCATTGAATCCATGAATCCGTGCCCAGGTTGTTCCTCTACAACACCCAACATATAAGAAGGTTTTGGGATCCACGTTAGATATCGAAGCTAACTGGATAAAAGTACAGAAGGAAAGGGAAGAAAGTGAGCCGAAAAAGAAGAAGAATAACGACGATTCATCGTCTCAACGGAAACGTCCTCGTTTTGATCCTCCTAGTTATGAGCACACTACCAACAAAGACAAGGTAAAGGATTGCTTCCGATGTAGAAAATACCACTTTATCAAAGATTGCCCGATTCCAGCACCACCGAAGCCGCAATATGTGAATCATCCTCAACCGCCGAATGTACGAAAACAAAATTTTCATGTCAGACAGCCGCACCAACCACGTACTAGTGTGCCACCCTTCCATCCAAGAAAACCAAATGATCAAGGAAATCTAAATCATATGTCTGAGGTTAAGGCAGAAGCATAAAATCCCGTAATCGATGGTAACTTATTAATTCATAGTTCTTGCGTTAAATTCTTATTCGTTAGGGTGTGATTCACTCATATGACCACAATTCTTTTGTCGATTGTGAATTTGAGGGACCAAATTCCTTTTTTAGTGGGTAATGGTGTAATGCCACGAAAATTTTCCTAGGACTTTAAGACCTAGCCCAACCCATTATGGGGCCATTACATAACATGGTTAGTTATCACTTAGTGGAAGCAGTGAGCATAGATAGTAGATTCTAGGGAAAACACTAGATATTTTGAGCATGAGAACCACGTGTAAAGCATGAGCATCATGGGGTGGGGTGTTTTCGCCTTTTTCTGTCTTATATAAACTTTTTTTTCTTTCCAAAAATATATGTGCTTATGTTTTTGTTTTCCACTCAAACGATCTCAAACAAGAGAAGAAATTGTAGCTTTGAAAATTGAAATTCGAGTTCAACCCACCAACGGTTTGCAGTTGAATTTGTATTGTTGGAGCAGAATCTCACAACATTATTATGCTTGCGAACAATTAATGACGCAACAATGGTATTTCACAGAAGTGTATTATAAGTGACGCAATAGGTGACGATAACAAAATCATGAAGAAAGCGTGAGCAGTTTGTGAAGGTTCAAGATATTTGCGAAGTATATTGCGAAGCTTCGCAATGTAAGTTCTCAAGTCCGAAGTTGAGGGATAGTTTAGTTGTCAATATTTTGTAAGATCATATAAATAGCCATTTAGGCATGAGAAGAAAGGGGGGTCTTTTTTTATAAGGAGAGGGATAATTTTAGGAGGAGAGAGAAAATGTTAGGAGAGATTTATTTTCTTTATCATCTTCTTCCCCAAAAATCTTGAGCTCCCAATATTCTTCAATGGAGTCTAAATTGTAAAATTATGTAATTACATACAATCACTAGTGAAGAACCATGGATGTAGATCACAATGATCGAACCATGTAAAAAATATTTGTGTCTCTTTTATAATTTTAGTACTTTAATTCTTAGTTTCATATCAAATTAATTAGATTTAGGAATCATTTTAATGGATTCTTATGAGGGTGTAGTTGTGAGATAATCCTCAACTACATAATTGGCGCTAGAAACAGGGAGGGGGTACTTGAATGATGATTTTCATTCTTAGTTAGTTTAAAGATTTTCTGATTACCCATCAAATCATTGATTGGATACTTGTATGAACGCAAAGGTGAACAACAGTAACAAATGGAATTGAAGAAATTACGACTCAAAGCATCAAAAAACGTCAATCTTATGCTCATGGATTTTGACAAAAGGAGTTCCACCTCATGAGAAGTTACATTTCTTTGAAAGCGTCCCTAATCATGTTCTGCGAAGCTCAATTCTCCAAAGCCCGCATTCATATCTATTACCTCACAGCAGCAAGCCAATGGCACCTTAAAGAACCTGCGAGCATAGCCAATGTGGATAAAACACATGCGAAGAGAAATGAACTCCCGGATAAAAGAAGAGAAACAAAGTGAATTAAGCCAAACGACATCAATAACATATTAAAAGGACACATTTCTTATCATCCTTCTCATCTTTTGCTTTATTCTTCGAAACTGCGATATTTTACTGCGAATTTTATTGTTTCAGGTTATGATGAGTCTAAGAAAATCCTTAGAGAAACAAAGTTACATCAACATCAAACTAGTTTGTGAGGTTTACTTCATCAAGTGGAAAGTACCATGAAATTGGAACAGAGAAAAGAAGTGATGAAGAACAGAAACAAAGAAAGCTCTTATGGGACGATGAAAACGTTACCAAGCTTGAGCCGATGAAGAATACTGAGTTGGGTCGATACAACAAGACAACAAGATTTTCTCCACAAAAATCCATTTCGCAAACTTTATTCGCAGAACAATACTAGCAATAGGGAGTGGAATAATAACCAACCTAGAGAGAATATTTACAGCCCCAAAATACATCAAATGACGTATATCACGACCAACCCATAGCACAGTTGATTACAGCCTACCTTGTTAATCAATAATTCCAGCGCAGACAAAGAAAGATGTACATCTTTGCAGAAAAGTTCTATCTTATTCTTTATTCTTTATGAGGGACAAAAATCACTTCGCCTGGTCATCATCAGTGAATGACGAAGAAAAGCACATTTTGGACAAAAAATCACTTATGTCTTGAAGTACAAACATCGCAGCAAACTAAAACTGTCATAGTGGATTTGATGAAGTATCAATTGGTTGTGAAGAAAAAGCATATATTTGCGAGTAAACCAACTCATTTCCAATGAGCTAATGAGTTTTGAAGACCAAAAAATGGAAATGAAATCTCAGCAAAGTTTCAACCAACATCGTTAACCTCACCGTTGCAGAAAAAGATTTGAAGTTTCAAATCTCCAAAGGGCATGGACCTGCGATCAATCCAACGACACAGTAAATAAACTGCGAGCAACAGTCAAGCCCAATACTTGCTCTTCATAACACAAAGCCATCAAACAAGGCACTTCGTACAGTAGTTTCATGGCCAGCAGGCTAAAACATCATTGTTTAAGCTACAATGGACAAAATAAGGGAGGAATATTACTTTGATGCTTAGCTACAGATCATCGAATGCAGGCGTGTTATAAAGTGGACTTATATCTACGGATATTAATTATCAACAAGAGAGATTTCAAAGAAAGACCTATTTGGATATTTGCAAGGTGCAGCTGAGTCTGGGTTGGAAAGGCTTCATCAATGTATAGCGCAGGAGTTACACAAAAACTACATAGATGATGCAGTAGTTGACGTGACCAGTATCCAAGCAAAGCAACTTAACCTGATCAATATCACACGGAATTACTTTGCAAACAAAGATGAACTAATAATTAATATTTCGTGTATCTTCTTTCCATGTTTTATTATTTGATCTTTTTATGTGTCTTGATATTACAGTGGGCTGAGGAAGAAGACAACAACCCTATTGCCAACAAGGTAGGACTGGAAGATCATTAATGAAAAGAAAAACAATCAAGTTGCGAGCAACAGAAACCAAGAGGGCCAAGGAAGCACTAATTTTAGCTATTGTTAAGGAAGAAGAGAGATGAAGTTTCCTCCACCAACAATAAATACATTCATGAGAGGTTTAGCACATCATCGTCAGCCAGTAAATATATCATCGCGGAAATGAAGAACTGATGTTGTTCGCAAAAATTAATGCTACTCTTTTCATATTATCGCAAGTGTTGTTCGTAGGCAAAGACGAAGAAAAGAGATGCAACTCTTGAATTATACATCTCGTAAAGCATTAATGATGAAATCATAGTCAAAGCAAAGGTCCAATTACCCAGCAACGGCAACCTGCCAGTATGACTAGTTTCGCAAAAAAGCAAAGCTCGTGGAATTTTATTTTCCTAAACATCAACAGCAGCGGTCAACATTGTAGCCTTCTTTCACCATTGTGCTCATCTCGAGTTTCATCCACTGCAGTCTCGAGCTTCTCCATGCAGTTAACTAGCACCACCACAAAATCCAGAGCAGTAATCAACTCGAGCATCTTATCTGTCTCGAGCTTATCACATCAAAAATAATTTCCGAGACAGCACACTTCTTTACCATACTCCATCAGTCACGACAATACCAACTCACCAGCAGCAGCAAAGAACAACTATTTTCATAAGGAAAGAACAACGAAACAGGAAAGGAATCATTTATACAACAAAGAAGTTAATGCAGAGAAGGGAAGGGATACGCAGGAAGAAACCAAACGGGAGAAGTTCACAAGCATATAGAAGCACGTTCAAAAGAACAAAATCAAAATATTGCTTTTAAAGTATAAAAGCAAAGCTAGCAGGATATTAGAAGCAGAGGCATATAGAGAGACAAACAGCAATAGCAGTTCAAAAGAACAAGTAGGGGATACTGAGAATGAATAAACAACAAACAGAGCCTGAGGAGCAGGGAAAATTAATCAACATTGACGAACAGTTGCTAAGAAGAACTACATACGAAGAAAGAAAACTTGGTATATTGAGGTTTCAGCATGGAGTGTTCATTTTGCAGACAACGGACATCACACTTAGTTGCCAACAGAGAGGGAAGACAACAAAGTATTATTTTGCAGAACTTCAACAACAAGTTTACTTCGCAAGAAAGCTACAGTATATAAGGGAAAATTTTCTACCAAGTTTACTTCGCAGAAAAGGAAAAATTTATACCAAGTTATCTTCGCGGAATTCTTGCATCGCAAATGTTTATGCCGTAAACATTTCCTTCGCATACGTTTACCTGACGAACATTCGCAGCATGAATAAACATTTTCCAAGATGTGTAAATCGCAACATCATTTACGTAAAAGATGGTCAATGAAAAGTGGGTACAGATGGTTTAAGTAGCAGCATGCATGAATTTGATTTCTGCGAAGAAAATAGTTTCTGCTAAGAAAATGAGTATAACTTGCGAAGATAGCAACTCAGGAGAATAAGAAGAAAGGACGAAGGGAAAAATAATATACAAAGAATATTAAAATCAGAATAAAAGAAGCTAATCATGCCGCTCTAACACAAACACAAACCGAAACAGTTGGTTAAGGGAGTGCCCAAAGAAATTGGGGTTACGAGATCGAATCTCACTTTACTCTTCATTTTTAATGTAATTTTTACTAAGCTAATAAGGGAGAAGGTAACATTGAATTTCAACATTGTGTGTTTATTTTGCAGAAGAGGACCCATCAACGTTGGTCACGAGCGAAGAAGAAGAATCAAATTAATAGAATCACATTCCTTTTGTGGCTGCGATAATTACTTTACTTTTTGCGAGATTTATACATTTCAAGAATGCCAGTTTCGCAAGCCAATCATATATTTCGCAGGAGACGACAACAACAGAAAATCGCATGAAAGCTAAGTACCACTTTCCTAGAATATTTTACTTATAGAAAATGAAAGATTTTTAAGATTTCCAAAAAGTTTTAGCTTTGATTTAATTTACAAAAAGAATATGAATACTTCTCATATTTTTTCAAGGGTTGAAACAAAAAGGTAATCAGTATATTTGTTCGCAACGTATAACAGAACATATTTTCAAAAAAAAAGAAAAGGAAATGAGGCATTTCGCAACATGAAAAATTTACGATGAGTTTTTACGAATAAAAAGAATTTTGATTCGATTTATAAAAGGAGAAAAAATACCGCCAAAAATCAATTGCGATCAGCTTTCATTAAAGAAAGACGCAAAAATATTACTTGCGATCAGCTTTCATAAAAGAAAGACACAAACTGTGATTAGCCTCCAAAAAAGAAAGAGAGCCGCAGAAAATTTACACAGGCAAACCTTTGTGGCGTACACCCTATTTCGCGAAGCAATATTTCGTAAGAGGCAAAGTCCTAAAGTGCGTCATTTAAGGGGGTACCTATAACTATGGCTCAGGGACACCGGAACACCACCAAGGAACCTGAGTACATGGAACTTTACGGGGTACAATCCAATAACAGGGTACCTATCCGGGTTAGACACCTTGGATTCTCAACCTAATCTTGCGATGTACCATGATTTAGGTTGGGCGACTAAGGCATACTATCTTTCTCAAGAAGTGCAGAAAACGATCAAGGCGCCGAGGTACACGGTTGAGTCAAGAGTGCCGGGTGGGCTTGAAGCACACCTGCCATTTTTGACAAGTCTTGGAAAATGATGCACTTGGCCCAAAGATACCCCATAGGGTGCAACCTCGTAACTATAAGCCCTATAGGAAAAAAGGATAAGAGGTTGCGAACTAAAACTGGTTGTTTGCAGAATCGGATGGGATGAGCTAACCTTGTGTGGTCGATGTACGCTTCCTTGAAGGGGCAACCAAGGGGAAGATAAAGGGCAACACCCTCCATTAGGGAGCTGATACGTGCTATAAGACGCAAATGTCATGAGGCTTTTTGTTCGCAAGAACATAAAGGCTTGTCATATTTGTGCAACAACTGAACTTCTGCGAGCCTTCTAAAAAAAAAAAAAAAAAGAACTCGCAGAACATAACAAAGAAGTTAAGATGAGATCAATGGGTTTTTGCATGAAAATGTAAAGACGTCCTGCGATTTCATCGCAAGACGACAATGTCATGGGGCTTTATGTTCGCAAGAATATTTAGGCCTGTCATATTGTCGCAACACTTCCTGAAGAGGCTAAAATACTATACAAAAAAGTTAAGGCAAGATCAATGGGTTTTTGCATGAAAGTGTAAGAACGTCCTGCGATTTTGTCGCTACAAAAGATGGCAAAATAAGACCTTTAACTAGGAAGGCAAAATAAGACCACAAGAGAATACGCAAATAAACTTGCGAAGATGATTATATGTAAGCAAACAAGCTTGCGAACATATATATTGAAATGAAGTTGAGATTATGCATCTTTAATATTTTAATTATATTATATCATGTGAGACTAATAGTGCAGGAATGGAAGCAATTTGGAGCTACATCAATTCTTGCATACAAAATAAGCCAAGTAACACAAATATTAGTTATACATTACAATAGATAATCATTTTCATCATACAAACATCATACTCGCATCATAAAAGCATTGCATAAGCATTTCATGGCATAAGCATCGCATACGCATTTCATAACATAATCATTGCATAAATATCATAATTCGCAACAGTATTTGCAACATTATTTGCAACAATATTCGCAACATTATTCGCAACATTATTCGCAACATAATTCGCAACACTATTCGCAGCACTATTCGCATCATTATTCATAAATGTTCAAAAATTCGCAGAAAAACTCAGAAATTCGCAGAAATATTTAGAAGTTAGCAGGGTTACCACTTGAGGCAGAGGCAAGATGAGAATAGAGACGCAATTTAATCATTCAACATTTTCTCAAGAATTCTCCTTCATAGATAAAGAACAGAGGCAACCATGGATACCCAAGAAAATATTTTATGTTCTTTATCTTCTCAACGAGAATCCTAACCAAAAATGGAGTAATAATTTGACGAATACTTCTTATATTTCGAGGATTATGTACTTCTTATACTTCTTAAGGATACTTCATACTTCTTATATATTTCGAGGATTGAGTACTTCTTCTGCTTCTTCTGAGATACTTCATACTACTTCAAGGATACTTCGCATACTTCATACTTCGCAAGATGATACTTCTAATTACTTCTTAAAGCTTCATAAATTCGCAAAAGAATAGAGGCAAGTATATACATTTTGAGTTTGATATTCTTTCGCTTGTTCTTTCATCAACAAAGATCAGAGACTACTACAACAACAGATTTTTTCTTAAAGATTGCTCTTCAAGCAATATTCAAGAAAAAAGAGGCAAGATGTAGGAGCAGAATCTCACAACATTATTATGCTTGCGAATAATTAACGACGCAACAATGGTATTTCGCAGAAGTGTATTATAAGTGACGCAATAGGTGACGATAACAAAATCATGAAGAAAGCGTGAGCAGTTTGTGAAGGTTCAAGATATGTGCGAAGTATATTGCGAAGCTTCGCAATGTAAGTTCTCAAGTCCGAAGTTGAGGGATAGTTTAGTTGTCAACATTTTGTAAGATCATATAAATAGCAATTTAGGCATGAGAAGAAAGGGGGGTCTTTTTTAGAAGGAGAGGGATAATTTTAGGAGGAGATAGAAAATGTTATGAGAGATTTATTTTCTTTATCATCTTCTTCCCAAAAAATATATAGCTCCCAATATTCTTCAATGGAGTCTAAATTTTAAAATTATGTAATTACATACAATCACTAGTGAAGAACCATGGATGTAGATCACAATGATCGAACCATGTAAAAAATCTTTGTGTCTCTTTTATAATTTTAGTACTTTAATTCTTAGTTTCATATCAAATTAATTAGATTTAGGAATCATTTTAATGGATTCTTATGAGGGTGTAGTTGTGAGATAATCCTCAACTACATGTACTCTAAAAAGGTAGGGGTTTTTCCTTGTCCTATTATAAAATGATTTTCGTATGTTGATTTTGATATCATCTGTTGTTACTTGTTAATTTCCTATGGATTGTTTTATCATTTCTTCACTAATTTATCTTTGTCTAGTTGTTAAGGAAAGTACAACTATTGTTTTGTTCTCATTGATTTAATCGAGTAGAACTCATTCATTTGCATACATGTGAATCAATTTACTTCGTCTTTTTCTCCTTTGATTCCTTTGGTTCCAAAACAAAGTATTGATTAGAAGTGCTGATGGATTTGCCTTTCCTTTTCTTTAAATGCATGTAAGTCTTCAATTGGATTCTTTTTATACTACCCTATCACATGTTTGTGAAAATGACCTAACAGATTTGCTCTTTGGTTTTAACTTCATGCGTGGCATTAGTTCTTTTTTCTTTTATGAGATATGAATTTTTTTTGGATCATAATGTTTGTGATTGTATACTATTTTTGAAACCATTGGAACTGTTTTTAACTGAATAGTAATCCTCTTATATTATCTCAAGTTTGGCTGTTTTCTATCAATTTTCTTGATCCTTCTGATTTCAATTGTCTAGTAGTTTCTCACAAGTGAATTGATTTTCGGCTTACCTATTTTCCTCTTGTAATTGTCTCTCTTGACTCATTTGGTTTCTTATAAATGAAATTTTTAAACTGACAACAGTGTGCCATGCATGTGACCCAAGACTACCTAATTTGTACGACTTTAACCTAAATGAAATGGAGATTTACTAAAAGCCTTGCTATTGTTGCTTAGTTGCATCATGGTTTTGTAATTTTTGTTGTTCTTTGGTTGTTCTTCTAATTTAAACTTAAATATTTATGTTACATTACGGTATGTTGGTTTACTAATTCTTATGGGTCAGACACAAAAGGACTAAATGACTTTTTATTGTTTTGAATTTTTGAGTCACATTTATTTTTAGCTAAATGCATAAATTTCGGACTTACGGATCATTTGACAGTGTTTCTTATAGATCTCACTAATGAGATTTGAAATACAAAATGATGCTTTTCCGTGTTTGCGAACTCAATGTAGAAATGTGATTCCTTTTAAATTAATATTGTTTCTTTCCAGTCTCTGTGATGATCAATCATCGTTTTGTTAGTGCTTAAATATTATGCTCTTCTTAAGACTATGAGACGGTTTACTGAGTACAACTTACTCAAATGATTTGCTTTCTTTTATGAAGTTTATACTTGCTGTAATTATTATTGTGAGTTTCCTTTTTATAAACAAGCACATTTGAAAGCTAGATGACTTTACTATAGGACCGTCATGCCTTAATTGGCACCCCATCTACGGATGGCAACCCGGAAGACCGTTTGTGTGATAACGGTGGCTGGTATCCGGAATAGTAGAGTGACTTACCTTTATTTACAACATTGGATTTTCTTTTAGTTATTAACTGATTACTTAAAGCTTTACATTTCATAAATTGTTTTGTTGCTGCTCTTGCCTATGTCTTCATATTTTTATGTCAACATTTCGAACTAAACCGTTATATCCCTTATTGCGTTGTGGCTCACTCCTTTTAGTTTTACTTTCCACAAAGTACGAGCGGAGCTTGCAGCAATAAGCCGTACAGAGCTTACAACAAGATTTAACGCGTCGAAAGTTAGTAGTTTGTTGTCTATAATATGTGTATCACGGGGTTGCTGGGTAGATTAGAAATGAAAAACATCCATGCCTATTTTCTTGTCGTTTTAATTTTGGTATTGTAGGCTTAGCCCATGTGTTGATGTGAATATATAAGCTAAGATGTTTGCAAAGTTTGTAAGAAAGAATTTTGAATATGTAGTTTTCATCGCTGCTGATCCATGCCTTTCTTATTTTGTTTAGCTTTGATGTACTACAAGCCTTACATATTTGGGGTTTCTACTTATACGTTGATCACTAAGTTATGGATTTGTTTTCATGTGTACTTAGTTGTGTCTTCCTCTTTATTGTAATATAATAAGTTTGTTAAACTGCTGGATGCTTGCATACTTTCTCCACTACTTTGGCATTTTTCTGCCTATACTGCTAACTCTTTAGATTCCTACCACTTAGTACCACTAAACTAAGTTTGCAAGATGTTATCGAAATCCACGACAGTTGACGGTGTTTAATTTGTTAAAATGTACTTTGTGCTTAAAGTTTCTTTTTAAAAATGAATTGATGTCTACTGTGTATTTACTATGTCATCTACATTAAGCATTATTTTAGATTTATTTAGTCTAAGCTTAGAATTGGACCAAATGGTTTTCCTAAAAATTTCAGTGTACATTTTTAAAGATCTTGTTCTGGTTAACCTGCTTAAACATGGTGTTGTAATTCGTCCATATGAATTGTTGCTTTGTGAGAAAAGTACCTAATTTTTTTAAATACTTTACCAGGATAGCTTATATGTGTGTTCTTGATCTATTTTTCCTAGTACCCAGTATCAAAATAATAATAGTTGTAAAGATCTTTTGGCTTGCCGTAGCTGCGACAAGAAATTCTCATTTATGTTTTTTTTTTGTTTATTGGTATCAGTCTTTGGGACTTTTTAAGTACTAAAAATGTACATACATTTTTTTTTTTGAGTGACGTACCGTTGCTGACGGGTTGAAATCCAACCCGTTAGAGGTTAAATTTATTGTCTGTCACAATTGGCATCAGAGCACATGTTCTGATTTACCGGGACTGTGTTGGTTTTCTTGTTTGAATGTCATTTGATTTTTTTTTCATTTTGTCTTGGGGTGTTGGGGGAAAGCCAGAAACTGTGATATACATATTACTGCGCTTGTTAGTAATGAACATTACTAACATTTTCTAACTCTTGTAAATGTCTTTGCATTGTGAAGATGCCTCCGAGGGTCCTGAAGCTTAAAGTTGTCGCTTCAGCAAGAAATGGTATAGCCAAAAATCTTGCTATTGCAAAAATGATGAAAGCAAGTTGTGAGAAATTTGCAGAATCCGTCCAAACCATGGCTGGTGATATTGGGAATCAGAACCAGTCGCGGCCTAGTAATAATGTTATAGACTTAAAAGAATTCAGGAAAGTGGTTGGTGAGAGAGCGTTCCATGGCACTGAAGAACCCGTAGAAGCTGAAAAGTGGTTAAAGGGTATAAAAAAGGAGTTTGACGCACATTTAGTGGTTGAGGAAGATAGAGTACGCTTTGCTACATATATGTTTCAGGGTAATGCAGACGATTGGTGGGAATCCGAAAATAGAATGGGAGACGAAACAAGTATATCATGGGCGCAGTTCGAAAAGTTATTTTTTGACAGGTATTTCCTGCGTACAATCAGATCCCTGAAGTTTGTTGAGTTTGCAACTTTGAAGTAAGGGACCATGGCGGTTACTCAGTTAGACAAGAAATTTAATGAACTCCAACGTTACGGAAAACATCTTGTCGAGACACAGGAATTAAAGGCTCACAAGTTGGAAGATGCATTGAAGCCATGAATCCGTGCCCAGGTTGTTCCTCTACAACACCCAACATATAAGAAGGTTTTGGGAGCCGCATTAGCTATCGAAGCTAACTGGATAAAAGCACAGAAGGAAAGGGGAGAAAGTGAGCCGAAAAAGAAGAAGAATAACGACGATTCATCGTCTCAACAAAAATTTCCTCGTTTTGATCCTCCTAGTTCTGAGCACATTGCCAACAAATACAAGGTAAATGGTTGCTTCCGATGTGAAAAAGACCACTTTATCAAAGATTGCCCGATTCCAGCACCACCGAAGCCGCAATACGTGAATCATCCTCAACCGCCGAATGTACGGAAACAAAATTTTCATGTCAGACAGCCGTACCAACCACATACTAGTGTGCCACCCTTCCATCCAAGAAAACCAAATGATTAAGGAAAGCTAAATCATATGTCTGAGGTTAAGGCAGAAGCAGAAAATCCCGTAATCGATGGTAACTTCTTAATTCATAGTTCTTGCATTAAATTCTTATTCGTTACGGGTGTGATTCACTCATATGACCACAATTCTTTTGTCGATTGTGAATTTGAGGGACCAAATTTCTTTTTTAGTGGGTAATGGTGTAACGCCACGAAAATTTTCCTAGGACTTTAAGACCTAGCCCAACCCATTATGGGGCCATTATATAACATGGTTAGTTATCCCTTAGTGGAATAAGTGAGCATAGATAGTAGATTCTAGGGAAAACACTAGATATTTTGAGCATGAGAACCACGTGTAAGGCATGAGCAGCAGGGGTGGGGTGTTTTCGCCTTTTTTTTGTCTTCTATAAACTTTGTTTTCTTTCCAAAAATCTATCTGCTTATGTTTTTGTTTTCCACTCAAACGATCTCAAACAAGAGAAGAAATTGTAGCTTTGAAAATTGAAATTCGAGTTCAACCCATCAATGGTTTGCAGTTGAATTTGTACTCTGCAAAGGTAGGGGGTTTTTCCTTGTCCTATTATAAACTGATTTTCGTATGTTGATTTTGGTATCATCTGTTATTACTTGTTAATTTCCTATGGATTGTTTTATCATTGCTTCACTAATTTATCTTTGTCTAGTTGTTAAGGCAAGTACAACTGTTGATTTGTTCTCATTGATTTAATCGAGTAGAACTCATTCATTTGCATACATGTGAATCAATTTACTTCGTCTGTTTCTCCTTTGATTCCTTTGGTTCCAAAACAAAGTATTGATTAGAAGTGCTGATGGATTTGCCTTTCCTTTTCTTTAAATGCATGTAAGTCTTCAATTAGATTCTTTTTATACTACCCTATCACATGTTTGTGACAATGACCTAACATATTTGCTCTTTGGTTTTAACTTCATGAGTGGCATTAGTTCTTTTTTTTATGAGATATACTTTTTTTTGGATCATAATGTTTGTGATTGTATACTATTTTTGAAACCATCGTTTCGGTAAGCCATTGGAACTGTTTTTAACCGAATAGTAATCCTCTTATATTATCTCAAGTTTGGCTGTTTTCTATCAATTTTCTTGATCCTTATGATTTCAATTGTCTAGTAGTTTCTCACAAGTGAATTGATTTTCGGCTTACCTATTTTCCTCTTGTATTTGTCTCTCTTGACTCATTTGGTTTCTTATAAATGAAATGCTTAAACTGACAACAGTGTGCCATGCATGTGACCCAAGACAACCTAATTTCTACGACTTTAACCTAAATGAAATGGAGATTTACTAAAAGCCTTGCTATTGTTGCTTAGTTGCATCATGGTTTTGTAATTTTTATTGTTCTTTGGTTGTTCGTCTAATTTAAACTTAAATATTTATGTTACATTACGGTATGTTGGTTTACTAATTCTTATGGGTCAGACACAAAAGGACTAAATGACTTTTTATTGTTTTGAATTTTTGAGTCACATTTATTTTTAGCTAAATGCATAAATTTCGGACATACGTATTATTTGACAGTGTTTCTTATAGCTCGCACTAACGAGATTTGAAATACAAAATGATGCTTTTCCGTGTTTGCGAACTCAATGTAGAAATGTGATTCCTTTTAAATTAATATTGTTTCTTTCCAGTCTCTATGATGCTCAATCATCGTTTTGTTTGTGCTTAAATATTATGCTCTTCTTAAGACTATGAGACGGTTTACTGAGTACAACTTACTCAAATGATTTGCTTTCTTTTATGAAGTTTATACTTGCTGTAATTATTATTGTGAGTTTCCTTTTTATAAACAAGCACATTTGAAAGCTATATGACTCTACTATAGGACCGTCATGCCTTAATTGGAACCCCATCTACGGATGGCAACCCGGAAGACCATTTGTGTGATAACGGTGGTATCAGGAATAGTAGAGTGACTTACCTTTATTTAAAACATTGGATTTTCTTTTAGTTATTGACTGATTACTTAAAGCTTTGCATTTCATAAATTGTTTTGTTGCTGCTCTTTCATATGTCTTCATATTTTTATGTCAACATTTCGAACTAAACCGTTAAATCCCTTACTGAGTTGTGGCTCACTCCTTTTAGTTTTTCTTTCCACAAAGTACGAGCGGAGCTTGCAGCAGTAAGCCGGACAGATCTTACAACAAGCTTTAACGCGTCGAAAGTTAGTAGTTTGTTGTCTATAATATGTGTACCACGGGGTTGCTGGGTAGATTAAAAATGAAAAACATCCATGCCTATTTTCTTGTCGTTTTAATTTTGGTATTGTTGGCTTATCCCATGTGTTGATGTGAATATATAAGCTAATATGTTTGCAAAGTTTGTAAGAAAGAATTCTGAATATGTAGTTTTCATCGCTGCTGATCCATGCCTTTCTTATTTTGTTTAGCTCTGATGTACTACAGGCCTTACATATTTGGGGTTTCTACTTATACTTTCATCACTAAGTTATGGATTTGTTTTCATGTGTACTTTGTTGTGTCTTCCTCTTTATTGTAATATAATAAGTTTGTTAAACTGCTGGATGCTTGCATACTTTCTCCACAACTTTGGAATTTTTCTGCCTATACTGCTAACTCTTTAGATTCCTACCACTTAGTACCACTAAACTAAGTTTGCAAGATGTTATCGAAATACACGACCGTAGACGGTGTTTAATTTGTTAAAATGTACTTTGTGCTTAAAGTTTCTTTTTAAAAATGAATTGATGTCTACTGTTTATTTACTATGCCATCTACATTAAGCATTATTTTAGATTTATTTAGTCTAAGCTTAGAATTGGACCAAATGGTTTTCCTAAAAATTTCAGTGTTCATTTTTAAAGATCTTGTTCTGGTTAACCTGCTTAAACATGGTGTTGTAATTCGTCCATATGAATTGTTGCTTTGTGAGAAAAGTGCCTAATTTTTTTAAATACTTTACCAAGATAGCTTATATTTGTGTTCTTGATCTATTTTTCCTAGTACCCAGTATCAAAATAATAATAGTTGTAAAGATCTTTTGGCTTGCCGTAGCTGCGACAAGAAATTCTCATTTTTATTATTTATTATTTTTTTTGTTTATTGGTATCAGTCTTTGGGACTTGTTAAGTACTAAAAATGTACATACATTTTATTTTTTATTTTTTTGAGTGACGTACCATGAGTTTGGCCTTGCTGACGGGTTTAAATCCAACCCGTTAGAGGTTAAATTTGTTGTCTGTCATAGTTGGCATCAGAGCTCATGTTCCGATTTACCGGGACTGTGTTGGTTTTCTTGTTTGGATGTCATTTGATTATTTTTCATTTTGTCTTGGGGTGTTGGGGGAAATACAGAAACCGTGATATACATATTACTGCGCTTGTTAGTAATGAACATTAATAACATATTCTAACTCTTGTAAATGTATTTGCATTGTGAAGATGCCTCCGAGGGTCCTGAAGCTTAAAGGTGTCGCTTCAGCGAGAAATGGTATAGCCAAAAATCTTGTTGTTGAAAAAATTATGAAAGCAAGTTGTGAGAAATTTGCAGAATCCGTCCAAACCATGGCTGGTGTTATTGGGAACCAGAACCAGTCGCTGCCTAGTAATAATGTTATAGACTTAAAAGAATTCAGGAAAGTGGTTGGTGAGAAAGCTTTCTATGGCACTGAAGAACCCGTAGAAGCTGAAAAGTGGTTAAAGGGTATAAAAAAGGAGTTTGACGCACATTTAGTGGTTGAGGAAGATAGAGTATGCTTTGCTACATATATGTTTCATGGTAATGCAGACGATTGGTGGGAATCCTAAAAGAGAATGGGAGACGAAACAAGTATATCCTGGGCGCAGTTCGAAAAGTTATTTCTTGACAGGTATTTCCCGCCTACAATCAGATCCCTGAAGTGTGCTGAGTTTTCTACTTTGAAGCAAGGGGCCATGACGGTTACTCAGTTAGACAAGAAATTTAATGAACTCCAACGTTACGGAAAACATCTTGTCGAGACACAGGAATTAAAGGCTCGCAAGTTGGAAGATGCATTGAAGCCAGGAATCCGTGCCCAGGTTGTTCCTCTACAACACCCAACATATAAGAAGGTTTTGGGAGCCGCGTTAGCTATCAAAGCTAACTGGATAAAACCACAGAAGGAAAGGGAAGAAAGTGAGCCGAAAAATAAGAAGAATAAAGACGATTCATCGTCTCAACAGAAACGTCCTCGTTTTGATCCTCCTAGTTCTGAACACACTGCCAACAAATACGAGGTAAAGGGTTGCTTCCGATGTGTAGAAGACCACTTTATCAGAGATTGCCCGATTCCAGCACCACCGAAGCCGCAATACGTGAATCATCCTCAACCTCCGAATTTACGGAAACAAAATTTTCATGCCAGACAGCCGTACCAACCACGTACTAGTGTGCCACCCTTCCATCCAAGAAAACCAAATGATCAAGGAAAGCTAAATCATATGTCTGAGGTTAAGGCAGAAGCAGAAAATCCCGTAATCGATGGTAACTTCTTAATTCATAGTTCTTGCATTAAATTCTTATTCGTTACGGGTGTGATTCACTCATATGACCACAATTCTTTTGTCGATTGTGAATTTGAGGGACCAAATTTCTTTTTTAGTGGGTAATGGTGTAACGCCACGAAAATTTTCCTAGGACTTTAAGACCTAGCCCAACCCATTATATAACATGGTTAGTTATCCCTTAGTGGAAGAAGTGATCATAAATAGTAGATTATAGGGAAAACACTAGATATTTTGAGCATGAGAACCACGTGTAAGGCATGAGCAGCAGGGGGTGGGGTGTTTTCGCCTTTTTATGTCTTCTATAAACTTTGTTTTCTTTCCAAAAATCTATCTGCTTATGTTTTTGTTTTCCCCTCAAACGATCTCAAACAAGAGAAGAAATTGTATCTTTGAAAATTGAAATTCGAGTTCAACCCATCAACGGTTTGCAGTTGAATTTGTACTCTGCAAAGGTAGGGGGTTTTTCCTTGTCCTATTATAAACTGATTTTCGTATGTTGATTTTGATATCATCTGTTGTTACTTGTTAATTTCCTATGGATTGTTTTATCATTGCTTCACTAATTTATCTTTGTCTAGTTATTAAGGCAAGTACAACTGTTTTTTTGTTCTCATTGATTTAATCGAGTAGAACTCATTCATTTGCATACATGTGAATTAATTTACTTCATCTTTTTCTCCTTTGATTCCTTTGGTTCCAAAACAAAGTATTGACTAGAAGTGCTGATGGATTTGCCTTTCCTTTTATTTAAATGCATGTAAGTCTTCAATTGGATTCTTTTTATACTACCTTATCACCTGTTTGTGAAAATGACCTAACAGATTTGCTCTTTGGTTTTAACTTCATGCGTGGCAATAGTTTTTTTTTTAATGAGATATACATTTTTTTTATCATAATGTTTGTGACTGTATACTATTTTTGAAACCATCATTTTGGTAAGCCATTGGAACTGTTTTTAACCGAATAGTAATCCTCTTATATTATCTCAAGTTTGGCTGTTTTCTATCAATTTTCTTGATCCTTCTGATTTCAATTGTCTAGTAGTTTCTCACAAGTGAATTTATTTTCGGCTTACCTATTTTCCTCTTGTATTTGTCTCTCTTGACTCATTTGGTTTCTTATAAATGAAATGCTTAAGATGACAACAGTGTGCCATGCATGTGACCCAAGACTACCTAATTTCTACGACTTTAACCTAAATGAAATGGAGATTTACTAAAAGCCTTGCTAATGTTGATTAGTTTCATCATGGTTTTGTAATTTTTGTTGTTCTTTGGTTGTTCATCTAATTTAAACTTAAATATTTATGTTACATTACGGTATGTTGGTTTACTAGTTCTTATGGGTCAGACACAAAAGGACTAAATGACTTTTTATTGTTTTGAATTTTTGAGTCACATTTATTTTTAGCTAAATGCATAAATTTCGGACTTACGGATCATTTGACATTGTTTCTTATAGCTCGCACTAATGAGATTTGAAATACAAAATGATGCTTTTCCTTGTTTGCGAACTCAATGTAGAAATGTGATTCCTTTTAAATTAATCTTGTTTCTTTCCAGTCTCTGTGATGCTCAATCATCGTTTTGTTTGTGCTTAAATATTATGCTCTTCTTAAGACTATGAGACGTTTTACTGAGTACAATTTACTCAAATGATTTGCTTTCTTTTATGAAGTTTATACTTGCTGTCATTATTATTGTGAGTTTTCTTTTTATAAACAAGCACATTTGAAAGCTAGATGACTCTACTATAGGACCGTTAGGCCTTAATTGGCACCCCATCTACGGATGGCAACATGGAAGACCGTTTGTGTGATAACGGTGGCTGGTATCGGACTACCCTGACAGTGGCATTCGCCAAAGGAATAGTAGAGTGACTTACCTTTATTTACAACATTGGATTTTCTTTTAGTTATTCACTGATTACTTAAAGCTTTACATTTCATAAATTGTTTTGATGTTGCTCTTGCCTATGTCTTCATATTTTTATGTCAACATTTCGAACTAAACCATTATATCCCCTACTGAGTTGTGGCTCACTCCTTTTAGTTTTGTTTTCCACAGAGTACGAGCGAAGCTTGCAGCAGTAAGCCGGGTAGAGCTTACAGCAGGCTTTAACGCGTCGAAAGTTAGTATTTTGTTGTCTATAATATGTGTATCACGGGGTTGCTGGGTAGATTAGAAATGAAAAACATCCATGCCTATTTTCTTGTCGTTTTAATTTTGGTATTGTACGCTTAGCCCATGTGTTGATGTGAATATATAAGCTAAGATGTTTGCAAAGTTTGTAAGAAAGAATTCTGAATATGTAGTTTTCATCGCTGTTGATCCATGCCTTTTTTATTTTTTTTAGCTTTGATGTACTACAAACCTTACATATTTGGGGTTTCTACTTATACGTTGATCACTAAGTTATGGATTTGTTTTCATGTGTACTTAGTTGTGTCTTCCTCTTTATTGTAATATAATAAGTTTGTTAAACTGATGGATGCTTGCATACTTTCTCCACCACTTTGGCATTTTTCTTCCTATATTGCTAACTCTTTAGATTCCTACCACTTAGTACCACTAAATTAAGTTTGCAAGATGTTATCGAAATCCACGACAGTAAACGGTGTTTAATTTGTTAAAATGTAATAATGGAACCATGAGTATTTTCAGCGTCAGCAGCATCATGATTGGTAACTGACCCAGACCTAAGATCCACTATTTCGAAATTTAGAAATTGAAGTGAAAAGTGAGAAATTGACTTTGCAACCGAGAGATTAATCTCCCAATGTGGTCCAGTTGTTTTGGGGTAAAAACTGATTCTGCTGAAAATGGTAATTTAGGTGTGTCACCGAGAGACGAATCTAAACTCTAAACAAATGTACTGCACATGAGTACTTTAGATTAGAGAGATCAATCTATACAATTATGGACTAAACTAAGAAATGGCCGTTCCATCCTTGCTTCGGTCAAAAAATGAAGGAGAAGGGTTGATCTTAGGGAGGGAAGAAGAGAAGGTGTTGAGATCGGAATGATGAATTCTGTGAGGTGTGGTTATTTTATGACTTGTATCAGAATATAGAACTTACTTTCGGAATGTAAGATATAAGTTCTTGGTGTTTTCTGGATACTTGCGTTAATCAAAAACTTGTTGTTTGAAATAGATTTAAAATCTATTTATACAAGTCATAGTCGAACACACACTGATCTCATAAGAAGTGGAAGTAGTTGAGTGATGGAGAAGTGGGGATCATGTAAAACCACGTCCCTATTATGAAGGGAAGAATGGTTGGTTTTACACCCACTACTTCTCTACTACCACTAACTGTCCTCCTTTCCTGACACTTTCTCATAATGGGCATGTTGCACGCCGTGCGCCGTAAACCTCCAGACCAATACCCTGATGAACTACCCCCAGTTTGTGACATGTTTGATGTCTCGGGTATTTCGTAGAAAAATATGTAGCAAGTTGCTGAGTGGGTCTTGCTTGCAAGACCTAATTATTTCGACCAATCACGTGCAAGCTAGGCGGCGGGCAGTCATATGTGGCAAGTTAAGTTATGAGACTAGCCGCAAAAAATAGCACATAATGATTTTAGGTCAAATAAATATGTTATTTGTGAAATCGATATTTGCAAAACATCGTTCATAATCGATACATATGAAGTATCGCTTTTAAGAAAGCAACTCAAAACAATCGATGCTCATGAAGCATCGTTGTATAAAGCTTGTTTAAATTAGTCGCGGAACTTAATGTCTTAAAAGGAGAATGACCGGCCATTTAGGAAGCTGCCAGGAGTTATCCATGTACATTAAAGGTGAGGTGGTCGGTCCTTATAGGAGAATGATGGTTGGTAGACATTTTGACATCCTATGGGTTGGCCTAAATTAGATCTATACCGGTTAAATTGGCTAGCCAAATTGATGAGATGATTTGCGGAAGTTATTGTCTGTCGTTGAATTCATTTAAGGCCCATGTAGGTAGCACGACTATCCATCTTTGGGAAGCTGCCAGGAACTGTTCGAGCAGGTTGAGGATGGGCCGATCGGTTCCCATATGAGGGGGCGCCAGTAATTACGATGGCACCTTATTAGCTGCCTAAAATCGAATATGGGCCGGTCGACTTGGATAGCCAAGTTGGACGCCGAGATTGTTTTGCGACAGTAATGTGCTTACGCTAACATAAGTTAGGGTTTTTTAAGCCGCGCAGCCAACCTTCTTTGAGTGATCGGTTTGAGGCTTTGCTTACAAGCTAGGAAGTCTCTGATTGGCTGAAGTATGAGTGGGCCCGTTGGTGTGTACCATGTTACTTGTCTAGTCGCTTCAGGAGGCATCTAAGCTTGATAAATCGTCCGGTGAAATCGTGTGGTCGTGATCGTTTTAAGATTGACATAGACAGTCTAGATTCAATTCCTCAAGGAATTAGGTGTGTCGACCAGCCAACTTCCACCTTTAATTAAAAGTGTAGGCTGCGCATTTAGAGCGATTTGATTGTTTAGTGGGAAAGAGGGGTCAATAGGCAATAATATGGGGCGTGGCCGGTCGGCCATGGGAAGCGCCATTTAAGGCAAACCGACCGGCCAAGCAGCGTGGTCGCGCTCCCTTTTTTTGTTGCCTTTATTTTCCGCAGTTTATCTTTATTTCTTGTTTTCCAACTTTTAATAGGATTTTGCTCCTACTAGCTCCATGATGGATTAATTTCCTAGTTTTCCTAGATTTAGTCTCGACCAATAGGGATCGAGATATTGCGCAGACCGCAAAAAACCTAATTTTTGTAAATTAATAAAATTAGGTTAGAAAATTGAATTTCGTGAGATGACAAAAAATTAATCAATTTTTTTTTTTTATCTCAGAGAGCAACGCAGCATGTCTCTAATTGAGTATTTTCATGCGCATCTTAATCCTGACACTTCAGAAAACTCATGTTGCTCAGTTGCGAATGAACATTAGTTGTCATATCATGTCAACATTAATAGTTCAGCTGTGGACATAACATAGGGAAAAAACTCAGCAAGCCATGCATTTAGTGAATAATGCAGGTGGGAGAATAATAAAATTTATAGAATACTTGGGATTTTTGCAACCAACACTATTCCGAATAAATTTCATATAAGTATATTGAATTGCTCAATACATATGTTAGCAAAGAGGCATAGACACTCATCACCTTTAAATGGATCTATTTCTTTGCAGAACAAAGGCTCGTAAATATACGGTTTTAACCCTAAACTAAAAACCACCATCAATAATCCCAATATAGAAAGGATATTGCATTTAAAGTACAAAAGAACTCTAAATTACTTGATAAAAGTAAAAGTGTTGGCAACTCTGTGGATGATCCTATTGAGACTGACTCATCGGATGAAGATCTTGACAACTCAGTGTCTCTGATCACAAGATTGTTTAGAGATCTTCTTTTGAAGAGAAGTAAACGGTTCACCAGAGATAAACCCAGATCATCAGTTAAACCTCATGATCGTGTTCCTCCTAATGATGAGGATATGCCTCAGTGCTTCAAGTGTAAAGGTTTTGGTCATTTTTCTAATGAGTGTCCAAATTGTAGAAAATACACTGGAAAGAAAGGTCTTGTTGCAACTCTTGATGAAATGTCTGATCACTATGATTCAAATGAAGATGAAAAATCAAGTGTAGCACCCTTGGCGAAAATAATAATTTTGATAATTTTAGCAATACGTACATCAATCTTGATATTCTTCCTAGAGAAACTTCTTCGACCACTTTGGAGGACAAAATGGATTTTGCTCTATATACTGAAAATTCTATCTCATATGTTTCAGGAACTTCAATTTTTTAGCAGCATGTTTGGCTATGGTGCATGAACCATCCTCTACATTGACATGTTCTTATTGTACTATTAAGGGTCATGAACTCTCTAATTTTTTCAAGTACAAACATAAAGTAAGATATGTCAACAAACTGCAACGGAGAGGTAATCGATTATCAAACAAGCTCAAACTTGTTCTAAAGTCAAACTCATCCGAGGTATGTAAATTTATCTCTTCTCCTAAGAAGTTAATTTCTAAGGAAAAAGTTGGACTTTTACATAAACGAACTAGGTCTAAACGATCTATAAAAAAGGGTGTTGAAAGATCCGTGCATGAATCATGTGTTGGACAGGTTATTGTTCACCCCAATATAGTTTAATTGTGTTGAAGCTGCATCTTGTCTCACGTGCCCGAATTTCAAAAAGACAAAAATTGTGCACAATCGGGTTCTAGGGTCAGCAACTATTCTATTTGAATTTTGAATTTTGATTTCTAAATTTTTGTTTATTCTTTTCATATATTGAAAAGAGTTCACCCTATTTGATAAATAAAAGGGTGTTAAAATTGACATTTCTACCCTTCTTAGGGATGTTTGTGTTGATCGTACGTGAACCCTATTACTCTGTATATAGGTTCCATAACCATACATTCCTTTTTCCTTCCCTGAAACTCTTTTCATCAAAAGGATGCTTGTGGAGCTATTGTTTTGTGTGTATTTCACAATCCCATATTTTTATGGAGACTCCAAACATCATATAATCTGATGGAAAAGATGTTAATATGATTGTTAAGCCATCAGTCATGAAGGGAAAAGATAAATCCCATCCCTCTACAACGTTAAAGAGAAAAAGGAAGAATATGAAGAAACCAAGGGCTAACACCTCAAATCCTCAAAAAAAAATTGGTGTTCTTAAAGAGTTGAAAGAAACAAGGATGGAGATACATCAAATAAAAGCTATTATTCTAATATCTCTTGAAATTCATAAGGCCCTGGTTCGGCAACAATCAAGAAGGTTTGTTGAAATTGACTCCTTTCTTCATGAACCTTATGTTCCAATATTTGTTGACGACAAGGATTTCGGGGACGATAAAGAATTTTTCAAGAATCTTAATGTCTAGGAAACTTCTTATGAGAATTTATTCTTGTGTTTAAGAAGGATAACTAGTTTGGTATAGCAATTATTGTGATTACACATAGCTATTTCCAACAATTTTTCTTCTTGCAATGTTTTTAGATTTATTTATTTAAATTCTTAGTTATTTGGAAGATGATTTTTGCAGTATTTAATCTTTTTGATTTTATATATTGCTTATGAGATGAATTTTTGCAATATTTAATTCTTATTTATAGCAATTGCTTATGAGATGAATGCCTCTACGTTCGTGAATTGTGCTTGTATGTCACAAATGCTCAAAAGTTAAGTCTATTATGTCTTTATGCAAAAATTGATAAAAGATAGAATGAACTTTTAAAAATTTCGCAGTATTAATCTTTCCCTGATCCACTTTTATGTGAAAGTAGTGTATGGTTCCATAAGTTTTCTTATGTTGAGTGTTTCCGATTAAATTAATCAATAAGGTTTCCTTGTGGTTAATTTATTCGAGTTTATGATACAAATCCATGTGATTTGTTAATGTCCAAAGTTATCGTTCTTTTATTATAAAAGTTAGGTCGCTCATGTTGTTCTCTTGGGAATGACATCAAATGGGGGAGAGTTCTAAATTGAACTAGAGCTTAATTGCCAAATTTTTATGGGGAGTGCGGATGTGGAATATTGTAGGAGTTATCTTGTATCTTTATAAATTCCTTGATGAATACACTAAGTTTCGACTGTGTGAAATCATCGAAACAAAGTTGATATGTTCTCTTTTAGTCATGAACTATCTCTTTGAGAATTTCATTATGATCCCGTAGTTTTCGTACCTTTGCCAATTTATATTGACAAAAATGGGGAGAATTATTAGGTAGTGCACACTACATACATATGGATTAAAGATCATTATGTAAATGGGATTAGTTTTCATTCTGAGATGGAAATATTGATTAAGGGGGAGTGATACATATCACCATAGTATTATTTCAAAGTTGTAATGCAATTGGACTTTGATTCGATATAATAATACTATGACAATGTATAAAAATGATTAAGAATATATGTTTTCTTATTGTTATGGATACGAATCTTCAACAATAATAACGCTGAGTTGAACACATTCAGAATCTCTTGAGTACTTGGAGTAACGAAGTATTCAATGAATATTGAAGAGCCAAGGAAATCAATCATGATGGATGAGTAGCTACAAAGTTTATTTATTTTGTAATCCATATGTATTAATAATTTTGTTACTAAAATTGACAGGGGGGGGGGGATTGTTAGAGCACTGCTCGGTTGAACTCGCAAGCGTTTCTATCTCAAGCTTGTTTGTCAAGTTTAGTTGATAAAAACTATATACTTGATTTCTGGTCTACTTATAGTTATGTCTCGAATTAGGATAGAATGTGTAGTTGAGCTTTAGACTTCACCACGTTCACCAATTGAAGAGGAAGATCTACTAAGGAGTGTGGAGGAACTTCATCAACAAAAGGTATGTGGAGAATAAAACTTATCTATCTCTCAGAAGTATATTCTATTATATCTTTTAATGAGACTAAGTCGTAAAACTATATATACTTTTACATTATACACATTTGATATTTCGACCCGACTTTATCTCACTTGTTTATTTCTCGAAATATGTGTTGGAAGTTTTTTACTTTAGTTAAGTTCATCATATTCTTGACGAGTTTAGTTGGAAACAATTTATTTGTTGAAAACTAAATATTAAGTCAAAAGATGATCATGTGAAAATTACCTTGAACATCTTATATGATTTGTATGAGATAGTCATTTGATGTTAGCTTGGGAAGTTTCGTATTGATCATTCGATCACTTGAAAATTACTTGAAGCTAATGGTATGTGTAAGATTACCATTTTCGTCTTCTAAGGATGTTTCAATGATTGAAATGAGAGTTTAGTAAAATTACCCATGTCTGGATACAACACATTATGCTTACCCAGTATGCGAACTGTTTTGTTATGATTCAGGTCCGAAACTCTTGTTTGCGTACCTAGTATGCGAACGAGTTTACCTGAGTTGGGTCCGGGACGGTTGTTCGCGAATGGGGTTTGCGAACGGATTGACTAGGCCAAGGTCCGGAGCTGATGTTCACAAATCTAGTTTGTGAACACGGTGGTTAAGTTCTAAAATCGGTTATATATGATTCTCATACTCATGAACTAAAAAATTTATGATTTAAGGAATGCAATTTCACTTTGCAAACCGTGGCTTAATGTTCATGAATTGATTCTTGTATAAGTACTTTGTACGATTACGAATCAATCCGATGTTGTTTCAGTTTGTTCATATACCTATTGAAACACAATTAGATTCATTTGATTATCTTTCATGATTGATTGATCAACATAATTGGTATATAAGTGTTAGATGAATAAGGCTAAGACAAAAATGTTCATATGGCTAACTTCGGTTAAATGTTATTAAGCCAACTCAATATCCACGTTTAGCTACGGTTACCCATATTTAAATATAAGTATATTTCGTTTGTGTGTAATAAGCTAAGACCATCTAACGGTGGAGATTAATTGCTTAATTTCTAAGCATACTTAGATTGAATCTTAAATTAGGATTTCATCTAACGGTGAATATCGAATGCTTTGTTACTAAGCTATCTTATCTCTGATTGTAAGCAACCCTGATTTGAAAGACTATATGAGAGAGAACTTTATCAACTGGAAAACCTAATCCTGACACTTTCATGTGTCCTAGATGCAAACTAGAGCCGATTATCCTTTAACCTAGGTTTTTCCAAAACCATATTAGGTTAACAACTTTAGGACTTCATTTGGGATTCGTGAAGCCAGATCCAACTATTTTCTCTGTAGTTGCGTATTCTGATCTTACTTGTTCTATCATATTAAGTTTTATCTTCTCTAAGATTTACTCGAGATTTATCTCCGATAGGTAAGATATAAAAGTAATCACAACAGTTCTTCATCTCAGAGTCTCGTAATTCCGCAATAACTTTTTCTGTTAATCAGTTGGGTTATTGTGAGGCAACTAATATTTCTAGGTTGCTCTTTAGGAGTATAAGATCGGATTATTAGTTGGTTCCTATTCATCTTGATTTATCAAAAGACGGAACAAAAACCGAATAAAGAATAGACATATCTGTGGGAGACGAATTTGTTTATAACTTTTCGAATTTGGGTCGTAGCAACTCTTAGTTGTGGGTGAGATCATCTAAGGGAATCAAGTGCGAAGAATCCGTCATGGTTCTAGTGGCGTAAGGAACGCGACTGTACCTTAATCGGTATGAGACCTGGTTAAGGCTTGAATACATTCCAGTCTGAAGTTAACTTGTAGTAGGCTAGTGTCTGTAGCTAGGGGTGTGCAACGGATGGGCGATTGCGGATTAGGGGTCACCCACAACCAAACCGTCAAAGTTGCAGATTTGAAAAATTGAATCGTGACCGGCCCAATCACCCGCAGATTTCACATCCGTAGATCAGCGGGTAATACGGACCGGATGCGGTTTAACCGCGGATTTAGTCAGAAGAAAAATAAAAATAAAAACAAAACCGGTGAGGGAATTTTTGGGCATGCTATGCTAGGCATTTCATCAAACAACTTGCGTGCATAATAATGAAAAACAAAGTAACTGATTTGGAGTAGAAGTATTCAGAGACTAATAAGCCGAAAGGAGAATTCCATAATGTAGATATGAACACCATTCAAAAAAATCAAAAGATATTTGGACTGAAACTAACATGAAATTGAGCGAAGGGGAACTTCAGTTCGTTTCATTTCAAAGCAAACTCCGTTAGGTTAAATAACATAATACATGGCACCGGCTGGAGGCTTATAAGATTTGTTTTGCCGGGCTTTATTTAACTGGGCTTTATCTTTTTTTTTTGTTATAACCTATGGTGCGAGTGAATCAACGGATTTACAAAACCAACTGCAACCAAACCACTAAACCTTGCGGATTTGAAAACTCACCCGTGTCCGGACCCGAATTTTATGCACACCGACTGTAGCGGTTTAATCATATTCCGATATTCCCAAGTGAAAACTACAAACACACCCATTATTAAGACTTTGGTCACTGTGAAACCCACCGACAAAAAGGTTCAGGCGCGCACCCAATTTTGGTGAAAAAATTTCTCCCAAACCCATAGTTTATAAAATTAGGTTTCTGTCTTTTTTTTTTGTTCTTCTTTTTCGATTCCTTTTCTTCTTCCTCTCCACTCTATTGTTCGATTTGATTTTTAGATTTGTTCGAATTGGATTACCTGCTGGTGGCAAAGGTAAATCGTATAATTTCACAAAACCATTGGCGATTGCAGCGATGAGAATATTTTCATTATCTTCAGACCAAGTGACATCGTAAACACCATCAGCTATTTTGAAGGATGATATCTCCGCCATTGAACCTCCGGTTGGGTTTATATCGAGGGCATGGATTCTTCCAATGGTCTGACTTTTCTCACAGTTAATATATATCGAAGTTTTCAGAAATCCAACAAAAGTCCAAACAGGAAACGCAAGCAAGGTTAGGAAAATGTTGAGATTGACGGGGATTGGAGGAAGATTACATATAAGAGAGTTGTTATGAAAAGAATAATTTGATTTCATGAATCGGCTGTTGATATTTCAGGTGTTTCGTGTGATTTTTTTCTTCTTCTTTGCTTTCATGATCTTACAAGTATAATCACATACAAGTGCAGAAGTTCAAAATGCATCTTACCTAGTAAATATAGAGAAACCACCGGGCATATAACAATGATGTGGTTCTTGTTTTATGCTTTTACATCCTAATAAGTAAGGGTGCACACGGTACGGTTCGGCTCGGTTCTTGCCGAGGCCGAGTACCTGTACCTCCCTAGGCTCGGTTCTAAGATTTTGGACCGGTACCTGTACCGGGTACCTCGGTTCGGTACCATTCGGTACACGGGCGGTACCAAGTACGGTTCCGGTTCTAGCCTCGGTTCGTTCATCTTCGTCACTAACTCAGCCCATCACTGTCATAGACTCATAGCTTGTCTCTCCATTTTCGATAGTGGAAATTAAACTCAAACTCCTCATACACAGATCATCGTACGTGATCATCACATCATCTATATCTTCATCATACACAGAACCGATAACTCCTCCATATATTTCACCGATAATGGCTATCACCATCTGTTAAATTCGTTGAATTATTACAAATCTTTGTGATCACATGTAGTTGTCCACATCAATCGCCCACATCGCAATAGCTTTGGTTGTTACCTATCCACATTTATTAAGTGTGTACTTTATCACCATTATCCCTTCTCATGGTTTAGGTGGCATAGATGGGCTAAAAAAAACCCAGTAAAACCATCAAATTCAAACTTTGATTCAAAATGTAAAATTTCAGAGAACTTCCGGAATATACTTTCACTTGTAAATCAATATGAGTAACTTCGTTGATCAAAACTAGTACTTTTGTTTAGCAATGGCAGCAAGCCAATACTCTCCTTCAACTGGTCATGATATGGAAGTGAAGAAGACGATGGTATCAAGCCAACTTGTAAATCAATATGAGTAATATACTACTCGGTACAATCGGTCCGGGACGGTACATGACTGGTATAAGACCGTGTACCTGTACCTCCCTAGCCTCGGTTCCTATTTTTTGGACCAGTACCTGTACCCCCTTCCTCGGTACGGTACAAAAACAGGTACGGTTCCACCGGTTCCGGGACGGTCCGGGATTTCGGGTCGGTTCCTGTGCAGGCTTACTAATAAGCATGGAAACACAAACACAAAGAGACATGCTCAAGATGCTCTTACTAGCTTAAAACATATATCCAGTGTCAGTGGGAAGAACTCAAGTCAAGGAAAAATGCGAAGATAAGGTTTGAGGAGAATGGTTATGTTATGCATTTATAAAAATGGATGCATAACCTATTATGCATCTACAAAATTTGTTGCATAACTTGTTATGCAGTCCCGAAAACGGTTGCATAACACGTCATGCATCAACTTTTTTGTCACTATTAAAACCAACAAAAACAAAGACCGCATAACTTGTCATGCATCTACAATAATACCTGCATAACATGTTATGCAGTCGCGAAAATAGATGCATAAGCTGTTATGAATCCGAAAATACACATAATGCATTATGCATCGAGAAAATTGTTGCAAAATATTTTATGCAACGAGAAAATTGATGCGTAACTTGTTATGCATTCGAAAACATGGTTGCATAATGCATTCTGCAACAATTTTTTATGTACGCACTAAAATCAACCAAAACAATGACTACATAACTTGTTATAGATGCATAACTTTTAATGCAGTCGAAAAAATGGTTGCATAATTCGTTATGCATCTTTTTTGGAGGCTGCATAATGAATATGCAGTCAGTTTTCGAAAATTTTCCCTAAAACGATGATCACCTCCGATTTTTTCGTGAAAAACAAAAATTTGATATTGTTGTTTGTACTCGTTGCGTAGCTGTCTTTAAAATATTTCCAACGATATAAAATTTGTAAAATTCCAAGGCGCGGATTTTAGATATGTTATATCCAAGTTGCGTTGCCAATTATACCCCTAAAAAATTAGGATGCATAACGAGTTATCCCTGAAAAAACAGTATGCATAACACGTCATGAGGATGCATAAACCGTCATACAGATAAGTTTTAATAATTTCGGATAATTATGGGTGTCACAGAAATATTTATGGGTGTCACGGTATCCAAAATTAATTGTGGGCCTGACAATGAGAATTTTTTATTTTTTTTGGTCTCCCCCTAATTTTGGATCCTAATTTGGGGCAGATGATAGGTGTCTAAAACACCTAATTTTATATCTAGTATTTATGCTTTCTTTGCGAATTTTCGTGTGAATTATGTATCTTATGTTTACTTTTGAGTTTATTAGGTATTTTGGAGACATTATGAGCAAAAGAAGAGAAATATGAACTTAATTCATCGCTTAGCAACGCTGGAAGGCAATGGCCAGGGACGCACAAAGATGCAAGTCTACAATTGCGTAGGGAACCATCAAATAACTGCAATTATTTTTGAAGATTACTAGGAGGCAGCCACGTTTACAAAGGAATTGGGAGATTACTAGGGGGGAGCCTACTGTTTTAGCAAGCATTGCTATGGGGAGTCACTAAGGTTTGTTAAGGACAGACAGCAGTTCGCTAAGGGGCATCTACCTCTTTAAAGCTAGGTCGAACTCCTGTGTCTTTAGACAACACATTTCAGTTCATTCAGTTCAGCTGCAGATTGATTAACAAATCAGTAATGGGAATTGAGAGAAATCAGGGAGAGATAAGATGATGGTTCTGTTGCCATGAGGTATAGATGAATGTTAGGTCAAGATTCCTATCTGAAGCCAAGAAGGAGGGGGGAGAGTGGAGTGAGTTGCTGATGCTGTTTGACGAGAAATCAGGGAAGAATGGAGATCTGTTGCTGTGAGAAAAATGGGTTTGATTGAACTTGCATTGTGCAGGGATTTGGAGAGGAATTGAAGGTAATTCTCGTTGCACAGACACACCATCAGTTGTTGCTCAACAGGTATTTGTGAAAATGCTTGTACCATTACTTTTCCAGCTCAAGTGTTGTTGCTGCTGGAGTATGGAGTGGTTGTGGCAATGAGTTGGAGGAAGGTCTGGGAAACAGACTAATTATTTTTGCAGTTGGAGGTGGAAATGGCAACTGGAAATGGTGCTGAGTTTGGCAGTTAGAGCATGGGAACTGATGATTACAGCCGCAGCTTGGTGCACGTTTACAATGGGGATTATCTGAGTCTGGAATTGTTGCAGGTGCAACTACTGGCATTGGAGTATTAGTATAGTTTAAACATGGAGATAATTTGTGAACTAGTGGTTGAAACTGCAGGTGATGGATTACGCAAGGTCAGGGAGGAGTAAACTGGTGGTACCTGGTGCTAGAAGTCAGTGTGATGGTTGTTTCAGGAAGAATTTTTAAGGAGATGAGGGAACTGACAGTTGCATTACAGGCCTGGGATAGTTTCGAAACTGCAGGAGATTAAGCTCATGGTTTGAGGCAAAGGAGCTATTGTTGTTGACTGCAGAACAAGGAATGGCAGCTGGTGAATTGAAGTGGTGCTTATGATTCTGAAATTGAGGAGAAGCAACAATGTTGTGTGGTTGGATGGTTTGTTATAGTTGCGCAGTTGAGATTGCAGGTGACTTAGAAGGAGATTTGGAGTGCAGCATTGGCCGTGACTGAGTTAGTCGTGTGACAGTGCCATGGCAGGTTATGGGTTTGAATGTGTGTTGATGGGTTTGTATGTGACAGCAGATGGCTCGAGTGATATTGATGCTATTGTATTTGACAGTGGATGGCACAAGAAGGGTTTGGTGGATAACTGATGGTGCTCGGATGAGACGATAGAGCTAGAGGCAGCGATGGAGAGAGTGGCAGCAAGACTGGTTGCTGGTGAGCAATGGTGGAGCTGTTGGTGACAGTGGCTTGAGCGAATTCAAATTGCAGGTTATGAGCTGTGCAGCGTAAGGCTACAGCTACTGGCATTGCAGGTAGTGGATGTAGTGCTAGCTGGAGCTACAGAATTGCAGTTGGCTATGCAAAGCTAACAAGGAGTTGTCCAGGTGATGCGGTTACAAAAATTGAGTTATCAGTTATGGGTTTGTCTTGAAATACATGTGGTATATATAATAGCAAATGCTGCTGCTAATTGCAAATAAGGAAGAATTGATGCTTTGCTAGCCATTGGTTTTGGTAGGGCTTTCGCAGGTTGTGATTTAATGTGTATGATTGTGTTGGAATTCGATATGACAGTGCATGAACAAGCTGCAGAAATTATGCAAAACGCAGCAAGAATGGCGAGCCGGTGGTACTAGTTCCGATTGCCGGATTTCGGGAGTTAAAGTGTGAATTGCAATATTTCAGTAAATCGCGAGGGGGGTTCGAGTCGGATGCAAGAGTCGACGGTGGGATATATGAGTTTGGCGACACGCTTTTGGGTACGTTTTCGCAAGATTGGGAGTTGGCTTAAATGGATTTTTGGTGAATGTATGAATCGCAGGGAAGGACAGTTGAGATGCTGGAAGTGTGTTAATCCCTGGTGACGTCTTCCAATGGCTCAAGTGATTGGAGAAAGTTTTCCGGTGGCCGAATTCCGGCGCCGATGACCGGAATCCGGCGATGATGTCAGCAATCCGGCGACCCGGTTTTGGACCCAAAATCTCCATAGACTTATTTTCACTACTGGGCTTGGCGGACCACTTGGAGACGGGTTTTGAGAAGACTTAACCTAATTTTGGGAAAGTATCCTTATGAGGAGAAAAACATATAAATAGAACTTTTTCTCTAAAAACCTAGACATATCTCCATTAGGGAGACTCATACTCTTGTGCTAGGGTTTCATGATAGTTTTCTTCTTTACTTTCTATGATGAACTCCTTTAACATGAGTGCTTGATTTTATTATTGATTATGGAATAATTGGATTTCACATAATATGATTTTTGATATGATAAATTAGTTTTGTCTCCATACTTTATCGTTTAGGATTCACTGTTTATATTGTTACATGATTTGAATGCTTGTTTGATCGAGTCATGAATCGGTTGAGTTTGTTTTCATCTCTATTGCTAGATTAGGGTTTGTTATACGTAAAAGTGATAGATTCCTGATTACAAGTAGCATGAATATGGTTATAGCTTGTAGTGATGCATCCTTATAATCATATGTGAACCATAACCTTTGTTAAATCGGATTAGTGCGTTTTCCACGTTCGATTGCTTTGATTGGCCTGATTTCATAGAACTTAATGCATCTAGGGAATTAAACTTGATTAGTGCTTTTACACGTTAGGTTGTTCTTTAAGATAGAACTCATATTCGCATCTTTTAATGTGTTTGTTGATAACAAAAGGAGATTTGCGGGATATTCTTGCGATAAAGGTATCCTAGGGCTTTTGATAAACGTAGAGATTAAAAATATCAATTCTAGTTATTGTGAAGGAAACATATTTGTGAATGAAGATGAATCCTTCACCAATATTCTCACTACCTTGATTCGTTTACTTTACTTTTCTTTGTTTTGTTTTTATTTTAGCTTATAAAAATCAGAAAATACCCGGTGTTTTATATAAGGAACCGAAAATATATTTACAACCTAGACCTCTCTGTGGGATCGATCCTTTCTTGCTCTTGCTATATTTATATTTTGAGTTGTGAGGAAGTGTAATTATTTTTGACGCATACGACAACGATCAGCAGACCCAATAATTTTGGGGCATACACCCTTAACAGGCACCCCACACAAAATTATAAGGGCTGCCCTAAATCTTGTTAAGTTACTATAATACCCCTGCCTAGTTTAAATTACAATACTACCCTTCCGCTTAATTAAATTCTAATCCTAAAATAATCCCACTAATTAAGTCACTAACCATTACTAATTAACCCTTATCTCTCACTTTTCTTCTCATCTTCTTCTCCAAAAACACAAACAAAATTCTGAAAATTTCTTTGTTCGATTAAGTTCTCGATTAAACACATTAATGGCACGTCATATTAAGTGATGCCCTAGAAATATGGTGTTGAATCCTGGTATTGCTTCGGTAGCATCTCAATCTAGGGTTTTTGGAAAAGATGGTGATGAAGAGGATAGTGGATTGATTGGTGATGGACAGCGAGAAATAGAGCCTGATTCTTTAAAATTTCACATAGAAAGGTATTTCCCACAAACCCATTGCTTGGTTTTTCGTATTTTGTTGATTTGTGACAAGTAATCGATGATTCCTCTGGGTTTTGGAAGTTCCAGAGTAGTGTTCGGCTGAAATTTAGTAGCCGAACTTATTTTTTGTTACAGACGAAGAACCAGTTAAACATGTTTTGAAAATCGATTACTTGTAGAACCTTTGTTTTTATTTAATACCTTGCCAACCTTTCCCGGCCGAACCTGAAAAACGAAATTTACCCCAGGTGGTTGTCAGGTTCGGCTGACTCGATTAGATTACTTTTAAGCCGAACTTATCTCCGTAAACACTTCTAAAATCTTGCTTTGTATGCTCCAGGTTCGGCTAACTCGTGATGATGAGTTATCAGCCGAACTTGTCTATGTACTCTCAAGTTTTTAAATTTTATTCTGGCCATAACTTCTTCGTCCGATGTCAGAATGGCTGCATTCTTTTTGCGTTGTTTTAGCCTTTTCATTCTCTTGAAGATGACGATAATATATCATTGATTTGAATGAGTTTACATATCCACAAGTACAAAACTTTAGTTTATGTAAACTCATTCAAATCAATGATATAACAAAACTAAAGTTTTGTACTTGTGGATATGTAAACTCATTCAAATCAATGATACATTATTGTCATCTTCAAGAGAATGAAAAGGCCAAAACAACGCAAAAACAATGAGGCCATTCCGACATCGGACGAAGAAGTTATGGCCAAAATAAAATCTAAAAACTTGAGAGTACAGAGATAAGTTCGGCTGATAACTCATCATCACGAGTTAGCCGAACCTGGAGCATACAAAGCAAGATTTTCGAAGTGTTTACAGAGATAAGTTCGGCTTAAAAATAATCAAATCGAGTCAGTCGAACCTGACAACCACCTGAGGTAAATTTCATTTGTTAGGTTCGGCTGGGAAAGGTTGGCAAGGTATTAGCCGAACACAAAGGTTTGGCGCAATCGATTTTCAAAACATAAGCCGAACTGTTCTTCGTCTGTAAAAAAAAGAAGAAGTTCGGCTGCTAAATTTCAGCCGAACACTATTCTGGAACTTCTAAAACCCAGAGGAATCATCGATTACTCGTCACAAATCAACGAAATACGAAAAACCAAGCAATGGGTTTGTGGGAAATACCTTTATATGTGCAATTTTAAAGAATCAGGCTCTATTTCTCGCTCTCCAACACCAATCAATCCACATCCTCTTCATCACCATCTTTTCCAAAAACCCTAGATTGAGATGCTACAGAAGCAATACCAGGATTCAGCATCATATTTCTAGGGCATCACTTAACACGAGGTTCCATTAATGTGTTTAATCGAGAACTTAATCGAACAAAGAAATTTTCGGAATTTTGTTTGTGTTTTTGGAGAAGAAGATGAGAAGAAGAGTGAGAGAGAAGGGTTAATTAGTAATGGTTAGTGAGTTAATTAGTGGGTGGTTGGTTAATTAGTGGGATGGGTAATTAGTGGGATGATTTTAGGATTAGAATTTTAATGATCACTAATTAAACACTAATCTCATGAGGGGTATTTTAGCATTTTTGAAAAATGCAGGATAAGGGCCACCCTTGATATACTATTGGCACCCATGTTTTTGTCCTATATGTATGCCCCCAAATTTTTGGGTCTGCTCCATAATAGGGTTCCTAATTTTCCCTATTCCCAGACTTGCAAAAACACCGGATCAGCAACCAAAACACATGCCCATTCCAAATCGCAAGCCCATTAAGTCACTCTCATCACTCTTGACTTTCTTCACCTGGAAAGCACTTTCAGAAACCAGGTTCCAAGTTTCTAACACAAACTTCGCTAGATCGACATAATCCGATAACGCCAACGGGATCTTCTTAATCTTAACATTCCCTTCAAATTGTAACTTCTCTTTCGGTAAGAACATGTTTCTTTAGTTTCATAAGCTAAAGACTGAATTTTCTCTTGAATTTGCTACATATTTCTTCTTTAAGATCTTGTTCTAATGTAGTAAAATGATCAGATAATTATTTCCATAGTAAAGTACAATTTTGCATCAGAGTAGTTTGTTTCTATCGAAACTCATCATGTCCTCGCCTGTCATGACTAGAAAACCCATCATGTTATCAAACCCTAATTTTGATTTATTGTATTCAAAGGAAAAGGGGAAATTGATTCCCTTAGTTGTTAATCTTTACAATTAAAGAATCACTAGTTCTAGAATCAATTATTATCCTACTGAGATGTTCTATTTTGCACTGATCTGATTTTTCCACACAAACTCTAGGGTTATAGATGAGATCTGGAGCTTGTATTCTTCACGTTATACCAAGTACTTGTGGTGTCAAAATTAATATTTTTGTTACTGAATCTGAAGCGTGTTATAGTATAGAGGGCCTGATTTTGTTCTGGGAATCTTCTTATAGAATGGCTGTGTTTGGAATATTTTGATTTCTATCTGGAAGAATACGATTGTATAGATGGATATTTTGACTACATTACAATGCCCAGTTCTAAAAGTTGTTGGTGTTATCAAGTAAGATATGTACTGTTGTTTCATTCTGTAACAAGGTTCAGAAAAATCTGGTTTCACATGATTGTTGAATATGATATCACTGGTAAATTTTACCTACTGCGCAGATGATTTTTTTCGAATTTATATTGTTATTAGTCTAGATTTTGGATTATGATAAATAATATAAAATATTATACTTGATAATACAAGTATTTTTGTGTTAAGATTCACATTTAGCTAGACTAAGAAGTGTAAGCAAGCCTAACCAACTGCTAAACATGACAATGACAAGCCTTGGCTTGATTAAAATGGAGCTATGCTTGCATAATGGTGAGAAATAAGATTGAACATATTCAGGCGAGGCCTACCTTTATGTCTGGCCAGTCCCTAGGCCATGTACACCAATTATTCTCCATTTATTCATTCCCATTCCAAACACTGAATAGGAGACCCGTTGACCTTTATGACACGCATGGCCACAAGCCATTGCCTGAAGAAACCCTCATTCCTGACTCAAATGGGATCAACTTAAACCCTTCTCTTACTCCATAAACCTCTCTGGCTTGAATGTGTATGGTTCATCCCATGATTGTATTAAGGAGAATATTTTCAATGCACATGTATAGTACTAGTAATAGTATTTTAGCTAGCCATATGTCTTCGTAGCTGAAATTTTGAAATTAGTAAAGTTCATACGGAATCTTATAGGGTTGTTTCTGATGAGATTTTTCATTTCTTTTGCAAGGTACAAGTTATGGATGTTTCAACTAAGAAATCCAGTGATGAGCTGGATGTTCCCACATTCAGTGCTGAAAATTTGCAAAGCAACATGAAGATTATCTACTACAGGTTCGTATTTCTTAACTACTCTCTTTCTTTTAGTGAATCCCAAATATTTGCTTTGTAATCTTTAGTTGGTAGACTAGGTGATGATATTTGGAGTTGGAGATGAATGAGTGGATGAAATTGAGCTGTGTACATTACTTTTCATATTTCACAACAAGTTTTTTCTTTTTGTTAACTACAAGTACTAAGTTACTTAATAATTGCCAGTTGGATATAATTGTTGAACTTTACCAAGTTAGTGATGCTAATAATATTTGCAATTTTTTGCTCTTGTTATTTTCCTTGCTTTTAACAACTCTTTTTCTTTAATGGAGAAAAACAGTTAATATTAAGATTCTAACAACCACAAATTAGTGTTTGGAAAACCACTTGGATGAGTTACAGGCGTACAGTAAGTGGTCGTCAATGTGCTTTGAGAAGTCGTCTGGGTGTGCATGTTTTCACTAAGTTAAAATAGGAGTGAAGACCATTCATGTGTTCCAATCATGTTGAAGTTCCTATTAGAGAGGTATCAATTATGGTAATTCAAAAATCAACAGTGGCATGAAGAAGAAATTGATTAAAAGGAAAAGCAAAGCTTATTCTGCACTGTCTTTATATCCTTTCTTTATATTGTCTGGAAAGGCGAGTTACAGTTTTGGCATGTCATTAACAGTCGAAATAAATCAGAAGATTCTAAGTTTGGATGAGTGTTACTTATATAGTTAATAGATGTGCATGCTTTATTTTATGCAACATGCTTCCTGAGACATTTCTGCCGACTGAATTTATTGTTTTGATTGCTTATCAAAACATTTTTCTTTCTACAGCCGCACCTTCCTTTCAATAGTTGCTGGAGTCATAGCTGGAGTTTTGGGATTCACTAGCCTGACCGGCTTTGTCTTTTACTTTCTCATCATGGCAGTTACTTCTGTGGGACTTGCAGCTAAGGCAAAGTTTAACGTACATGCATACTTTGATTCTTGGAACCGCGTCACTCTTGATGGCTTTTTGAGCGGGTTAATGGTGTGTTTCTACATCTTTGAACATAATTTCCTGCATATCTTAGTTTGATATTAGATTTTCTTTACCTCCTCCTTTGATGGTTTGGTAATATCTTTTTGGAAGTTATTATGGTTTTCATGGTTCTCTAGCAGGTACTAACATTATTTTTATGTATTTGCAGTCCTTTGTGCTGTTCTGGACGTATCCTTCCCTACACTTTGGTTAAACATAATTTTAATTTTATATTGAACGAGTATAGTATAGTAAGAATTCAATTTGCCCAACACTAGGTGTAGTAGTAGTGGAGACTAATTCAATTTGCGAAAACTAGGTGGAGTAGTAGTGGAGACTATGGACTTAGGTTTGAGCTGTGTGCAGCAGCTAAATATTTGTGTGGTGTTGGTATAAAAGAATTACATAATCTTTGTGGGTTGCTGTGATACTCATTGCACTCGTAAAACCATGGATATTCACAGCCTGTTTTCCTCCTTGTCAGTTTGCTCGCCTATTATTTTAAACCATCACAATTTCATACAAATCAAGGTAGCTTTGTGTTTGCATTAGATACCAGGCCATGGTATCATGAGGACCTAGAGGTTCAGTTATGAGTTTTAACACCTGAACTTGGACTTGGATATGACAGCTCTTTTATTTTACTTATTATTATTGTTACTATGTTTTTTTCCTTGACGTACCTTAGATTTGCGTATGACATTGTGCATATATTTTAGTGGAAGAGGAGCTGCAACATGTCGGAGAGGGGAAACTGCATCATAGGGAGATCGAGACAACTGCTGTGATCTCTATTACAGCTCTGATTAACATTGTTTTAGGAAAAAAAACCAGGTTCTCAAATGTTCATTCTCAGATTTTGTTATTTCTTTTTCCTTCCCAGATATCCAATATTGTAGATTAAATTGAACGCTGAAACAATGAGAAGCTTAGGCCCTTTCTTCTTGTAGTGCATAATTTCAGAATTTTGCACAGTTGTTTTGAGTTTGCAAAAACCTTCAGATTTTTTTCTGGATGGTTTTTTCTAGTTAAGTTTCTCGAATGTCCTTTTGTATTAGGTCACTAGTCAGAAAGATGGAAACACTTGCAAAAATGTGAAATTTAGGGAGACCATGCTCAATATATTTATCTTTTGGTAGCATATTAGTGTGCCGGTTCAAATCAAAGTGAAATGAAAGTGAGTTTACTGCGATTCAGCTTTCACTTTGTTGTCAGATCAGATGTTTAGCTGTAGAGAATGAAACCATTTTCCGGGACTACAATTTCATTCCCAAATTAATGCATCTTGGAGCATACACAAATTAATTTTCTGAAATAGTCTGAGACAGTCGAGACAGGAGTCTTTCCGTGAGCAACTTGGACCAACGTACTTGGTAGACCGTATTAACGTGACTGCGCACTGTTAAAATATGTTTTGTGGGTTTAATCGAAAATTTTCAAATCAAGCAGTTGGAATCGCATAGGCAAAATCTGGAATTATGCTTGCTTCTTTGTTAAACTGTACTTCGGTTTTTTTTCCTTGCTTATATAATATAATAAAACTAACAAAATTTCTCAAACAAATATTAGCAGAACAATTGTCACTAATTTGTTCCACATGGCTTAATAATTCTACAAGTTTTTCCTCAACGGACACATACCGAAAGAAACGCTAAATAAGATTTCATGTAATGTAGTTTTATTTCTTCGAACGTTAAACAAAGGGTAACCGTGGAGAACCCCTCTGCAGTAAACTCTTTGGATTTGGTCAGAAAAGTTTAGAGGAAGAGGAACCAACATGAACAGTGGAAACACAGCTCATTTATATTACATTCCAATCCCAAGAAACCAATTCTTCACCACCTGCATATCTACTCATGCTGATTTAATCTGAAGGGCAACTCTGAAACCGAATCCATTCCTTCCCAGCTTCATACCACCTGTAAGTTGACCATACCTGTGGAAGTTACCAAAAATTATATAATTGGAACGCCACAATAGCAAAAAACTCAATACTACCCAAGTTACGCAAAGAACAGCCTAGATTAATAGGCAAAATAGCACCAAGTAGGAAGGTAGCTAGACATTAACATCGATTCTAGGTAGATACAAGAAGCAAAAAAATATTTGTTTGTTCTAGCTATGTGGCTTTCCATGTTATGAAAGTCCTATGTATAAAGTTCATACCAAAATCACACCAATAACACAAAGAAGATAATCATACCTTGAAAGTTAGAAAAGCCCCTGAGTATTATTTCCGCCTTCCAAAAACCTTCAAACTTCCTTTTAATGGAGAATGTGGTTGATATTATGAAGTTTGCTGGTGGTGCCTTGGTTGTAAGGGACAAATAGCATAACAAGCTTCAAAATATCCACCACATTTTAAGAATATCATAACTTAAAGTCTAAGAATATCCATAAAATCTACAATTTCTTGACAAGAAGGGCCGCAGCAGACCACATCAACAGTAACCTCACAAACGCAGAAGGACATGATGGATATGCGGCGGGCCTCCCTGCCAAGGAATTAGTGGTTTTAACTTTAGCATCATCAGCGCCAAAAAAAAAAAAAGATTAGCGCCTAGAGAATTATCCATAAAAACTTCAATTTCTTGATATGGAGGGTCGCCGCAGACGACATCAACTACCCTCACAAACAAGCAGAAGGACATGATGGATATGTGGCGGCCCTCCATGCCAAGGAATTGGTGGTTTTAACTTTAGCATCATCAGCGCCAAAAAGCAAATTCGAAATAAGATTGCGCCTAGAGAATTAAGTGCTTAAACTATGATGAAACTAAGAACAATACATGGTGTGCTGGTATCTCTATGATCAGTAAGAACAAGGAGTTGCTTTTTTACTGCTTTATAAAGGAACCAAAAAATACAACCTTTAAAAACGTGCCCTCGTAAAGAGTGATTCTTTCACCAAAAACAAAACTCTAAATTGATGGACACAAGAAAATAACAACACCTAAAACTAGCGATACAAAATAGAGTTAGGAGATTATAAATACTTATGAAAACAGTATACTACCCGAAAAGATTAAACAGAAACGGAAGCTTCAGACCTAAGCTTGAAACCCTAAGATTCTACATTTATATAGTTTTCGGGGTGCACCCTACTAAACCCTAAGGCCGAGTAGGGTTGTCAATGGATCCGTTTCCTCCGCTAACTGATTGACCTAGTACCAGACCGAATAATGCTGATCCGATTCCGAATGGTTCTAGGTTTGGGTTGTGGTAGAACAAAAAACTGAACCGATAAGAAAACCTAGATGTCGTCGAATCTGGATATTTGTCGAGTCATGAAAATAATTATAACTTCCGAAAAAAATTATCCACTTCGTATTGTTTTTTTTTTTTGTTCGTCGAATCCAAGCCACTTCGTATTGGCTTGGATATAATAGGTTTTTGGGCTATAAAACCATGGATATTCACAGCCTGTTGTCCTTGTCAGTATTTCATTCAAGTTGAGGTAGCATATATTGTGTTTGCATTAGGTACCAGGCCATTGTATGATATGAGGACCTAGAAGTTCAATTACGAGTTAAACACATGAACTTTTTTTTTTTTTTTTTTTTTAAAAGGCTCACAAAAGAGCTAAATGGTCCTCCTCGACTGTTGGAAGGATCCAAACAGGGGGTGTAGACCAGTACATAGAGAGATTGTTTTGTTTGGCCCAAGAAGCAAGCTCATGAGCCACATCATTACAGGTCCTAGGTTAGAAACTGAAAATACAAGCAAGAAGTTTAGAAGAAAAAATGAAAATATCTTTAAAGATGGCATCCGTCCTTGTATCTCCCTCAAAATTCCCAGCTGAAAATTTGTCAATGAGAGATTTAGCATCGCTTTCAACAATGATGTGGGTTAGCTTTTGTTCCACAACTTTCTTCAAAACTGCCCATATGGCTCTTGCTTCAGCTTCTTCAGCAGAGGCAACATCAAAAACCATGGAGGCACAAAAGGTAGCTTTCTTAGAGAAGTCACGCATCACATATCCTGCACCATTTGCTCCAGTTAAGATATCAAAAGCACCATCAGTGTTACATTTAATCCAGCCTAAGGGAGGGGGCATCCAGTGATCACCAAAACTGACAGAAGGACTAGAAACAGTATGCACACTGGAAAGAATAGACTTCCTAGTAAGAAGCATGGCTTTAGCTCTAGAGATAACATTAGAAAAATTTCTTTAGTATTCTGGAAAACAAGGTTATTTCTACTAGTCCAAAGGGACCAAAGAATAGCCACAAAGAGACATTGGTTTTCATTAGTCATCTTAGAAAGAGGATCAACCAGCCAAAAAAACAACCAATCTATGAAAGATTTATTTTGAAAAAACTGGGTGTTGATATTGAAATCATAGAAAAACCAAACCCTGCTAGCAAAAGGGCAATTAACCAGAGCATGCATAATAGTTTCAAGAGGATCAGAGCATCTAGTACAATCCACACAGTTCATGGGCATTCTAGTTTGGAGGACAACCCTACTAGGTAAAGCATTTCTAGCAGCTCTCTAGAGAAAAACTTGAATTCTGTAAGGTACTTTCACTTTCCAAATACACTTCCATAGATTTTTACAGGGGGAAGGCCTAAGGCCTCTAAGTCCCAAGTAGGCAGACTTTGAAGAAAATTTGCCAGTCTTAGAAAGTTCTCAAGCCCTCCTATCAGGAGTGCAAAGCTGGCTTAAGGGAATGGTGATGATCTTCTGGACAAAAGCATCATCAAAATGGGTGGTAAGTCTAGAAAGGGTATATTAATTATATGTCCCTACTTTTAACTCCCTACAAATATATCCTTATGCAACAATAATTATGTCCCTCCTTTTTTATAACCTTATCCATTTAATATTAGATTACCTTAATACCCTCACTCATATAATATTTTTCTTTATTTCAAAATAAAACAAATTTCTTCCTCTACCACTTCACCACCACCACTGGCACCACTACCACCAACATTCAACTACCATTCCACCACCACCACCGTTCAACAACCACCACCTACCAACCGCCACCACCACCAATATTCCACCACCACTCCTTCACCGCCACCATTACACCACCACTAGTCCTCCTCCACCACAAATTCGTCGTCGCCGCCACCGTCACCGCCGCCGCCGCCATCACCGCCGCCGCCACCACCACCATCACCACCGCCGCCGCCACCATCACTGGTTCAAATTTTTTTGTATCAACAAAAAGTAGTTGATCCATTTCAGTTGGATCAAACAATGTATGTTTATCCATTGCAGTTGGATCAACAGTAGAAATTTATCCATTGCAGTTGGATCAACAATGGATGTTTATCCATGCTGATGGGAAAATGCTACCACTTCATCAGCTGCAGTTTCAGATTCACCAACAAAACCATCAACAGTAGAAGTGTATCTAGTTTATCCAAGAAAAAAGGATCAACAGTAGAAGTTGATCCAATTTTAGTGGATCAACAATGGAAGTTGATCCATGTAAAATTGGATCAATAATGATAGTTTATCCATGCAAAATGGAGTGAACTTGGTGTGAGTCAAACACGCATCATCTGACATGGAGTCAGTCATGCTACTATTGCACCACAAGTTCAACATTAGAACAAAATTACAAGATTTAAACTACAAAACATGAGTTCAAAGGATCAACAACAGTAGTTGATCACATATAGATGGATCAATAACCATAGTTGATCCAAAATATATGGATCAACAACCATAGTTGATCCAATATCACTACCTGCTTCAACCCAGATAACCACCATATTTCATACCTGTAGCTTCATAAACACCAACAGCTCCAAGACCAGCTTCAAAACCAATCTCAGTTGAAATAATAATGGATGTTTATCCATTTCAGTTGGATCAACAGTGGATGTTTATCCATTGCAGTTGGATCAACAGTGGATGTTTATCCATTGCAGTTGGATCAACAACCATAGTTGATCCAAAATATATGGATCAACCATACCAAATAGCTGAAAAACTTTAGGTTCATAAGAGGTATTCCACAACCACAAACAACCATTTTATAACCACCCTCATGAACTAATTGTACAATTCCAGTCCTAGGAATAGAAGGCCTAGCATTTTCAAAAATAAATTTGTTTCTTAAGAGCCACATCTCCTTCATCTAACTGAAAGCAGCTAAAAACCAGACTTCCTTAATGATTGGACTTCTAAAATTGCTTAAGGAGATAACAACATCAAATGAAGTAGGATTTAAGAAGTTAAAGATACCTCCAAGCCAGTCCCAAAGAAGATGGCATCTTGACGATTCTTAAATTCCAATTCCTTCTTAGAAGCAGCATCTTGATGCTAACTTAAATCCCCTTTTCTTAAGATTATCACCAATTTTACTTAGAACCTCAAATCTTTCTCCAAAGAAATCCGATTTCAGTCCCAAATAATGGAAGGGATATTATAACTTGTATGGTGAAACCATTTCTTATGCGATTGTATTTACTGTTAGATAACAGATTCACACACACAAACATGCCAGCAGATGATAAATGAAGCGGAGAGAAAGAACATACATGGACGCAGTGCAGGTATTTGAAGAGTTTCCTTACAAAAAAACAACAAATGAAAATTCAACTCTATATTAGTTCGAAAGAACCTGTTAACTAAACCTTCAATTTTTTGTTGATTTTCCTTTAAGGATTCGTACTTGGAATTCATCGAAGGTCACAGGCCTCATCATCTCGCAGTATACTCCTAATACCTTAATCTTTATCTGAAAAATAAGACAACATTTTGCAATATACGGAATTTCTATTCTGCTTTGATCTATTGATGTTGATGATGACGACGGTTTTAGGGTTTCGGTTACTGATTCTCTCCGAAGGAGGTGGTGTTGATGATGATCTATTGATGTTGATGATGACGACGGTTTTAGGGTTTCGGTTACTGATTCTCTCCGAAGGAGGTGGTGTTGATGATGACGGCGGAGCTGGTGGTGCTGGTTTGTGGTGTCGTTGGTGGTTGGAGGTGGAGGTGGTGGAGGAGACGACGAATAAGGTGGTGGTGGCCATAGTCGTAAGGTAGAGATAAAAGAGAAAACAAAAATCTTTTTTTCTAAATCTGAAATTGGAAGTCCCTAAATTGTTAAGAAATGGGTATATTTGGAAGTCCCTAAATTATTGATGGGCCCCTGATGGGCTTATTGATAAAGAGGGACAAAATTATTATGTGATAAGGATATTTGTGTAGATCATCAAAAGTAAGGACAAAAGTTCAATTACCACGTCTAGAAACATCCCAAGACCTAGATATGGGATCAATAAAGTAAGCAACTTTGATGCTTGGATCAGGAGGAACAAGTGGGTTGGGTATGGAAGATCCCATGCTGGGAATCCACTTGTCACACCATGGGTCAATAAATTGGCCATCCCCAACTATCCAAGAAATAAATGGTTTAATAAGCTCCTTTATGGCATGGAGAAATTTCCAGGTCCAAGAGCAATTAGCAGAGCATTTGGCATTTAGAAAATCAATGTTGGGGAAATATTTATCTTTCAACACAGTAGCCAAGAGACAATTAGGATGTTCCAGAATTTTCCAGGCATTCCTAGCTAGCATAGCAAGATTGTTCAACTCTGCTTTCCTAAACCCCAAACCACCTTCACTTTAAGGGGAACATAAGATATCCTAGCCTAGTAGGTGAAGTTTTCTGTCTTTAGGGTCCAGGGTCTCCCCCCACCAGAATTTGCAGAGATGAGAATTCATTTTCCTACACAGATGTTTTGGGATAAGGAAAGCTCCCATCTGGAATCGGGGAATGGCTTGACCAATATTCTAAATCAGGGTAGTCCTGGTAGCCTGAGATAAGAGCTTATGGATCCAGATAGAAATCCTGGCATCCACAGCTTGGAGAATTCCCATGTGGGTTTGTATTTTAGATTCTTGGAAAACAGTTGGAGTCCCAAGGTATTTTTCTCCCAGATCTCTGCTCTGAATATCTAGGATATTAGCCAGACTAGCTTTCCTATGCTCAGGAATTTTCCTACTAAACAAAATGCCAGATTTCTCAAAATTTATTTCTTGCCCAGAAGCTAAACAATATTTTTTAAGATAGTCCTTGATGACATTAAAAAAAAAATTCAGTAGCTTCAGAAAATAACAAAGAATCATCAGCGAATAACAGGTATGTCATCTCTGGAGCCTTTTTGCAAACTTTAATACCTTCTAACACACCTTTAATCTGAAGGGTATCTATGTAGGAAGATAAAGCTTCAGAGCAAAGGATGTAGAGATAGGGAGAGAGAGGGTCTCCATGTCTCAGGCCTCTTTCAGGTTAAAAAAAAACAGTAGGACTACCATTCAGGAGGACAGAATAAGAGACAGTATAGACATATTGGTTTATTAATTTAAACCAATGTTCTGACATACCCATCTTAGTTAAGACTTTCTCCAGAAAATCCCACTCTAGCTTGTCATAGGCCTTAGACATGTCAAGTTTGATGGCAGCAATGCCTTCAACCTTATCACAATGGTTAACAACATAAATATCCTCATTAGCTAGTAAGATATTATCAGAGATGCTTTTTTTTTGGTACAAAGGCACTTTGGTTTTGAGAAATAACTTTGTCCATGAAAGGTTTAAGTCTGTTAGCCAAAGTTTTAGACAAGATTTTATAGATAAAATTGCAAAGACCAATTGGTATGTACTGGGTAACCAACTCAGCTAAAGGGACCTTAGGAATGATAGCAATGTTGGTATGATTAAACACTTTAGTAATGTTACCAGTTCTAAAGCAAGTCTGAGTCATATCAACAACAACATCTCCCACAATGTCCCAATGCTTTTGGTAGAATAGACCTGTAAAGACAACGATTAAGGGAAGCATTATCATCTTCAGAAAACTTAATTGGGTAATCAACTAGGATATCATCTTGGAAAGATTTTGGTTGAGAAGAGTAAAGAGTTTTGAAATAATCTATGAAAGAATTTCCAATACTGTCTTTATCAGTTATGATATCATTTTGGGAGTTCTTTATCCAACTAATGACATTTATTTTTCTTCTAAAGAGAGTCACTCTATGAAAATATGGTGAATTTCTGTCACCTTCCAAGAGCCAGACTTCTCTAGATTTGTCCTTCCAATATAACTCCTCCAGATTGTATAGATATTCCAATTTAGCTTTGAGTCTAGAAGTATTAGTGGTATCAGTAGGGTGATTGGTCTGGAGATCAACTAGCTCCTTCCTAACATTAGAGATATTAGTTTGAATATTTCCAAAGGAGGACTTATTCCACTCTCTTTAAGCTTATAGGTAGGAGATCCTACCACATTAACAGACCAAGAGTTTGCTAAAATATCTCTACAGGTAGGGTCCTCTATCCACATAGCCATGAAATGAAAAGGTCTAGGCATGCAGACATCCTCATAGTTGAAACCAATATGCATGGGACAATGATCAGAAGAATTCCTAGGGAGGTTATTGACACATAGTTTAGGACAGAGATCTTCAGCAGTTTGGTTAATAAGACATCTATCTAGCCTTTCAAGGATTAAATCAGGACCTTGCTGCATATTAGACCAAGTAAACCTTGGACCAGAATTCCAGGATCATGCAAGTTAAAAACATAACAAAATTGTCTAAGATTTTCAAAATCAGGGTCATCAACTTCTAAGCCACCATTTTTGTCTTCATTGCTTAAAAGGGCATTAAAATATCCAATGACAAACACAGGTTCATCCAGTGGAGCTATAAATAGGTTGCATTGTTCTTCCCAAAAGCCTTGCCTCAGACTACTATTAGGTTCACCATACATAAAATGAATATGACAAGTTTTAGAATGGATGATGTCAGTAGTAGTAAAATAGATGCCCCTTTGACTAGAAGATGTGACATTTAGGTGGATTTCTTTTTTCCAAGAAAAAGGACTCCACTTCTACCAATGCTGGGCACATTGAAAGTGCAAGGATACCCCTTATTTCTAAGTTTTCTAGCTGCCATATCTTTATTCATTTTTTTTTCAGATAAGAAAATAATATCAGGATTGATATTTTTGCACAATAGACTAAGCTCCTTGTTGGAAGATTTTTTTCCAAACCCCCTAAGGTTCCAGGAAATACAATTCACATTATTAACAGGGAAAGGATTCATGGTGGTAGGTTCACACACAGATATGGGAGAAAATTGAGGAAGGTTTACCTGAGTGGTTTGATCAGATCCACCATTAAGGGAAGCATTAGTAATACCACCACTTTGAGAAGCCATTTTGGATGAATCCAGACTAGAAGTAGCAGCATGGAGGTGAGAATTATTGCATACATCAGTGTTGCTTGGATAACCAGAAGCAGGAACATTATAATTACCAAAATAATTGAAGAGAGGTTGGGTATTGAAAGAACAGGTGGAGAGATCAATATCTGGTAGATCTCCAAAATTGGTGATATGGGGACATAGTTGAGCATAATTGGGCTCATGATGAGGATTTTTTTCAGCTGCTGCTATAGGGTTAATGGAGCTGGAATTAGATCGGGTCCGTTTACGTAACTCGGCTCTGGGGTTGATCTTACTTTTGAGGTTAGCTAAAGCTTCTTGATCAGAATTGTTAGCAGCTCCTCTAGTGACAATAGAGCTGGGATTTAGGGAAGATGTTGTTTTAAAACGCCTTGACGAGTTGGTAGTTCGAATCGGGCCATTTTGGTTCAACTCAGTATCAGTAATAGAAGAAGTTACAGAGACGTTTTGAGTAGTAGTTTGTTTGAAAATCAATGGTAAGCCATTTTCTACCGAAGTAGTATGTTATTGAACAGGTCCAACATCAAAGATTTTCAGAGCTGATGATCTGTTAATGAATGGGCCAATTTGGAACACATTGGATAGAATTACCCATTTGTTGATCCGCATCCTCATCTTTACCCTTATCATTAACTTTAGAGTCTGGAGGTAAAACCTGAGTATCTAGGACGATAACCGAAGATATAGAAGAAGTATCAGCTTCGGCAACAGGAGTGGATTCCATTTGAGCAGTAATTGGTGACAACATTAACTTGGAAGTTGTTGGTAGATTATAGTTACTGCAGGAAGCCTTGAGTTCTGTGAAATTCTTTTGTTTCTGCTTCCAAGCTGGGCAGTTTTGGTCCTTATGATCAAGTACACGACAAGAGGTGCAGAAATACCTTGGAACTCTGATGTGTCTACATTCGATCAAGAAAGGTTCTCTTCTTCCACTTGTGAATAGGGGGATGCCAGTTGGGAGGGATTTTTGGACAGAAATCTTGATACATACCTTCACATTCTTCATGAGAGGATTATTTCCAAAGGGATTTTAGGCTTCCACTAATTCTCCCATCTCCATGGTGAGAATCTTGAGGTCATTAAACTCAGTGCATTTGTTTGGAATGTTACATAAGATGAACCACATAATTTCTTCATCAAAGGAGAGTTGATTATTGATTGGCCAACCTTCAGTAGGAACCACTTTTAACACAGCCAGATAACCGCAAACAAACCAAGGTTTTTGAGATCTTATTCTATTGAAATCTTCTTCAGATAGAAAACGAATAAGAACTTTGTTACTTTGGCCATTCCAAGCAGATACTGTAGGGTGTTGAGCAAGAGGCAAGTTGTTACAGATGTAGTATCTGATAGAAGCAGTAGGAATCAATGTTTCACAACAAATATATCCCACAATACACCATTTCCAGTTAGAATCAGCCTCAGGAAGAATGACTTTTTTATCTATGAGTACAGGATTAGCAAGGGAAGATGGTAAGGTAAGTTTCTCAGACATTTGTAAAGAAAGGTTTTGGATATCTTGGTTCAAAGCTTGATCTTTCTTAGGGGTTTGGGATGAATTCATCATAAAGGGGGATGGATATGAAAGATTATATGTTGATAGAAATTGATTTTTTGAATAGTCAGGATAAAATAAAGTTTCAGGGAGATGATACCATGGTACTTACTGGACTGATATTGACCCCATATAGATTGTTGAGAGATGACATAAGACTTTTTTGTTTTGTTACGGTTACCAACCTTAAAAAAGGAATGCGACTCATGTTGACTATGATTTGGGGGAAATTCAGGAGAAGATTGATGTAATGTAGTTGTAGCACGATTACAAATGTTGTTCTGGGGAATACTGTTAGGACAAGGCATGTCGTTCTCATATCTGGGGGAAACGGGTTGATTCGGAGCCAAGTGATGTATGAGAGAGATTGAGATACGAGACCACTTGTGGACAAATCCAATAATGGATCGATATTCTTTTTGATATAAAGAAATGTGGATTTGTAAAATAAAAAGGGAGTATCCAGGGCATTTATCAGTTTTGGCTATATTTGGGTGGGGAAAAAAGACAATGGTTATAATGATTGAAATCTGGAGTGGTAGATGCTTAGTCGCTTGACCCGGTCAACGTGGTCAGAGCGCTAAATTATTGGTCGCTCCAAAGTTATCCCTAAATTAAACAGGAGACTCGATTCCCTTCGTTTTTCTACACTATTTTTTTCTTCTCTACAAAACCTAGGTATTGCATGTCCAATCTGTGAGTTTTACTGAAGTTTTTTGAAGGCATAAGGGGGTAGTTGATTATTGTGATTGTGGTTCTTTTGAACCAAGGTATGTATATTAGAACAAACAAACAAAAAAATCGTGATAGGTATTAAGTGTACTTAATATTTGTGTTACGTATTAAATCGGTTAACAAATTTGAATACACTTACACGAGATTCGTATGATAATGTCGGATTAGATATTTGTAATTGAACTATGATTGTAACAAATATTTCGATTTCATTGTTGATCAAGTTGAACCTTCTTTTAACTGAGATCTTCGTTCTTTCATTCTCATTTCTGGTAAGATCTGCGAATCCTTGAAAAACACGGGACCTGCATTTGTAGCTAAAATCCAGGATTCCACAATACCAATATCTTCTTTAGTACTAAACTGCATGATCAATTTGATACAAGATTATTTCTTTATAGTCCTGGAGTTAGGATGACGCTATGTATTCTAAAAGTTCTGGATGGGACTAAATAATAAGATACAAGGTGCAATAAATATGATAACCATTTTATGTTCTCCTCGTTTCGAGAATTCAAAACAAGATTGAAAAAACGTAGTGGAGGAGTGTGTCCAAAGCAGTCATGAGTCTTGTCTCAGTGAATGACCAGTCTATGTCATTTTTCAGTATTCAATACACATCAATGACTCATTTCAGTGAATATTCAAAACAGATCAGTAACATTGAATAGTCGATAGTAACTCAATGATTGATGCAGTTGAGAGTTTTGGCTTTAAACACAATCATGTGATGTCAATCAGTGAATCTAGCTTTCATTTGTTTTTGACGTGTATAACTTGGCTATAAATAGGCATAATCATCAACACAGACATACCCACAGAAATTTTAACTAGAAATAATCATGTTTGTGTTTTTTTCAGGTGGAACTCGGCAGAAGGCGGTGCTTTCATCAAACCGGTAAAGCCTTCAGAATTTATGAATGTTATCAGTGGAGAATCTAGAACAAAAACTCAGAGGGGGCACTCATTGTTTTTGAAGATCATAACTAAGAATGTAGCGAGATAAAAAATCTCTTATACGGGTACATAATTAAGTTAAATCAACACAAGGTTTGGAAAAATGTACATTAGTCATTTCTTCATTGTGTAAAATAGGATTGGGATGAATTAGATCCCCTCAATCAATTAAATTCTAGATATATTTTCAAATCTTACTAGTACAAACAACAATACTCCATCTCACATGGAAACCACCCCCTTATATAATGATCCTAAAACCATATGTATTTGTAGTGTGTGAACTAAATTAACCATAAAATATGAAATTTTTAACTAAATAAGTCAACACAAGAAACTTATGGAGACATATTAATTCTCCCCATTCATCAAAAACAATATCCCGAGTTTTTGTCATTAAAATTGGATTATAACTATTCCCTATAACATTCTCCCAAAATTACTCAAGTTTAGGACAAATAAAGGTACAAAACATTCTAGAAGAACAAATCACATACACTCAGATATATTTTTATTTCTTTCTTTTGATGATCCTAATGAAATTTCCGTAAGAGACGCTTCATGACCAAAGGTAAGTATATATCATCTTATTTAGATGCAATCATAAAGCCGGAGTTAAATGCATTCATCAAGGAGTCTATAAAGATACAAGATAACCCCTATAATATTCCCCAACCGCACTCCCTACGAAGATTTTGCAATTAAGCACAAGTTCAATTAAGAACTCTCCCCCATGATATGTCATTCCCGAAAGAACAACAAGAGCGACCTTAATTTCAAAAGAAAAGAAGGATTTTCTTTGGACATAACAAATCACATACAAGTATGAATTTGAATCCAATTTTTTTTTTTTAAATTAACCATAAGCGAACTCACAATTAATTTAACTAAATAAGCTCAACACAAGTAAACTTATGGAGACTTAAAAAACTCAATTAAATTAATCACAAGAGAATCCATAATTAATCTAATTGGAATATACAACCAAACTAATAACAAAAGTAATCAATTTAGTTATTTATACTCGACATAAGAAAATCTATGGACCAATGACTAAGTTTAATCATCAAAACAATCAACCCAGTCAAAAACGCTCAAACATAAGAATTCTTACGGAGTCATAACTAAATAACCAAGCAAGATGATTAATTTAGTTCAAAACGCTCAACATAAAGTACCTCACGAAACAACAACTAAGCTAATCATAAAAATAATCAACTTTGGTTGTTTAGTGCTCAACATAAGACACATTACGGAGCCTCACAGTAATACACAAAATTTGGATCAGGGAAGATCAATTACTGCGTAATACACAAGGATTCATTCTATTGTCCATCACATATAATAGACATCATCCTAGAAAACAAAAGATGTTAACCTATCTTCCTTCAAAAATTGACATAATAGGCTTAACTTTTGTATTTGTCAAAAGTCAATTCATTCCTTTAAGATATCAACTCATGAACGACTTTACTTTTGACCAAGTATGGGACAATCAAGTTCACGGACGCAAACAAACATATCCCATAACAATATTGCAATATATAAGATCATAAAGATTAATACTGCAAAAAATCATCTTCCAAACAAGTTTAGAATTTAAACAGTAAATCTAAAAACATGAAGATGAAAACATTGGACATAGCTATGTGTAATCACAATAACGGCTATTCCAAACTCTAGTTATTCTTCTAAACAAAGACAGGAAAAATAAAAGATTTACTAGGAAAACATGATTTGAAGAGTACTAAACCCATTTAGCAACTAAGGATTGAACAAGGACCAGTTCATCAGTTGCTTTCTTTAGTTCATTTTTCAGGAACTCAAGATTCCTTGTTGCAATTCCGAGTTGTTCACGGACAACCTTAAAATCCCTAAGAAGATTTCCTACCAGTTGTGATGACATCTGAATTGGTAGTTTGTTTTCATGATCGCATGATGACAAGTTATGAAAATAGAATCTTCATGGAACTCGGTAGTCTTACCCTCCTCAACCACATATTTGTTGCTTCTCTCCATTGTGCTAAGATTTCAGAGAATCTTTTTGACCTTATGGAACAATGTGTCAATTAATGACATATATAAAGAGATTCCATAAAACCCTAGGAAAATAGACGTCCGTGTGGGTCTGGTGAACGAGCACTAGCGGTCAAAACTTATGTGACCAAAGAGAAATGGAGAGGAAAAATAAAACTAGCGGAAGGATGGTTCAACAAGAAATCTCTCAAGAAAATGGTTAGAACAAACCTCAAGAAAGAAAGAAAACTCAAAAGATAGCATACAACCTTGACAACTTTCTCAAGATAACTTCTTGAGAACAAAGAACATCCTTATTAATCTAAAAGAAGGATGTTATAGGAAGCAGTCATGGTGTATTAAGATGAGCATTTTTCCCATCAATATTGACTTCTTCTTTTTCTTCTTTAAGGGGATTTAAAGACAAATCATACAACAAGGAGAAGTTTTATTAAGAGAGGAACTAGGAGTACCTGAGTCAACCGCTTTCCATGTTTTATTGACACCCCGTTTGAGTCTGTTTATACTTCTTTTAAGTTATGAGACTCGATTATTAATGTGAAGAAAATCTGGGGCAAAATTCTTGGATTCACAGCCTTCTACATAAGGAGACACGGAACTTGACCCTTTTTCTTTCTCTTATGCCTTCTTCTCCTTTGTGAGTTGACAATTACCCATGTGTTGTTCTTCCTTCTACCCTGGTATACATTTTTTCATTCAAAGTCACAAGTAAGAAATAACTTGTCAAGGTAGTTTTCTTGATTGTTGAAAGTGCCTTTTACTCCAACAATATGAGAAACAGGTTTAATAACTTCTTTAGACACCCATACAAGAGTGTTGTGAAGTTTTTCATTCCTTAAACGAAAGCAACATTTTCGCTCAGAATTTCCTTTAATTCCGCAGTAATATAAGTTAAAGGAATTATTCTTTAGATGTTCTTATGTGAGTAAATTTGGAAGGAGTAAAACCTTTGTCCTTAGGCACATTGCCAGCTGCGAACGTTTTTTCACATGAAGAGTTATCAATAACTTTAACGAAATTGATCTTACTAGTTTTTAGAGCGTCTATTCCTTTATAGCCCAGACCACGTGTATCACGGTGTTCTTTACATGCTCCAATCATAGAAGACAATTTTGTAGAGCTAGAATTGAATCTTCTCAAACTCTCTTCTAGTGAATTTACTTTATCAAGAGAAGCTGCAAGGTCAGTCTCCAATGACTTTTCTTTGGCAAGAAAACTGAGTTCTTTGTCATTAAAACATTTTTGTTGAGAGTCATATCTTGCTTCAGCATCTGCAAGTCTATCTTTCAACACAAAGAGATTTCGGAGAAGATTGTCACATTCATACCTTTTTGTGCGAACATCCTCTTCACGATCCTTAACGATAGATTGTAAGAGTTTATACCCACCATCATATCCTTTAAAGAGTTTTCTCAATTTTCTGTTTTCTTGACAAAGAGGTGCCATATACTTACTCAGGCAAGTTGTTGACCATTTTCCTTTCAAAGCATGGTCGAACAGCTTGATATATTGAGACACTTCCTCATCAATACTTTGTCCTTATTCTGAATCACTATCATCTGAAAGATCATCCAACTTATCATCAAGAGATTTTTCCCAGTCAAATGTAGGTTCAGTCAAGGTACAGACAATAAAGTTTTTCTCAGAAGCTTCAGGACTTTGTGTCTCACCTGAGTGGTTTTGTACCGATGTTGCGTTATCAGAGATAATACTCTTGTCCATAGAGTCAGATTGCTACAAACATAGACTAATAAGGTATTTAAACGTGTTTGTCGGCTCTGATACCAATTGAAAAAGCGGGGGTCTAACAACCACACCCAATATTTCAATTAGCAATCTGTATGGACTAACTCCGAGTTTCTTTCTAGAGAATCAACTAGACAGTCAGACTCAATCTAGATAGAAATATCTCAAGGAGTTATTATCTATCTCTTGTTTTGATTTACTCAAGCTAATAGAAATCAACGAGTCTTTAATCAAATACAAGGAATAACTTGGATGGTACCGAAGACCAATATTCAAGTGTCAATCAATGTAAATCAACAACTAAAGGTTGGATATTATAATTAATTGATCTTCAACGCAAAACATGTTATTTCAATTATAAAGATAAACAATATAATGCGGAAAATAAAATAACACGGACACCAGAATTTTGTTAATGAGGAAACCGCAAATGTAGAAAAACCCTGGGACCTAGTCCATATTAACATACACTGTATTAAGCCACTACAGACACTAGCCTACTCCAAGCTAACTTCGGTCTGGACTGTAGTTGAACCTCAATCCATCTCATATTGATCCAAGGTACAATTATGCTCATACGCCTCTGATCCCAGCAGGATACTACGTATTTGATTCCCTTAGCTGATCTCACCCACAACTAAGAGTTGTTACGACCCAAAGTCGAAGACTTTAAAAAATAAATTTGTATCACACAGAAAAGTCTATGGTAATAGATAAATCTGTCTCCCATGAATATACCTACGAGTTTTGTTCCATCTTTTGATAAATCAAGGTGAACATGAACCAATTGATAAACCAGACTTATATATTCCCGAAGAAAAGCTCAGTATTATCAATCACCTCACAATAGTCTTAATCGACGCAGCGAAAAAAGATATTGTGGAATCACAAACCATGAGACGAAGATGTTTGTGATTACTTTTTATCTTGCCTATCGGAGATAGAAATCTCAAGCCAATTATTATAATTATACTCGTATGATAGAAACAACAAGATCAGATCACACAACTATAATAAAAGTAGTATCGGTCTGGTTTCACAATCCCAATAAAGTCTTTAAGTCATTAACCTGGTTTAGAAGAAGAAACCAAAGGTTAAAGGAGAATCGACTCTAGCTATGTAACTAGTATCACACATAAGGTGTGGGTATTAGGTTTCCCAGTTGCTAAAGTTCTCCCTTATATAGTCTTTCAAATCAGGGTTTGCAATCAATGTTAGCTTAGTAACAAAGCATTCAATATTCACCGTTAGATGAAAACCTGATTAGATTCAAGCTAATATTTATCAACCGCTAGATCGAAAAACATAACTTGTTATACACACATGTAATGCACATTTGTAGGATTGTATAACCGTACCCAAACTTGTACATTAGTTGGTTCAAGAATAGTTAACCAAATGGTTAGCCATATGATAAATTTCATATCAACCATATTCTTCTTCACCATAACTAGTTTAAATGACTCAAATGAACTAGTTAGAGAGTTGTTCAATTGCTTAGATCTTTATGTACTACACAAGACACAATTGAAGAAAAAATAATTTGATTCACTCGAATCGGTTCATGAATTATATAGCCACGGTTTGCAATAGCATTCCTTAGTTTATAGAGATGAGTTCACAAACATCCTTTTTAGACATAACCTACTCAATTTCGCGGACTTAAGTTCCTGGATGGAGTTCACAAACTCCAGTAGAAATTCTCGGGTTTGAGAACTTCGCCAGTTCGCGGATTGAACCTCACGCATTTCTCATGTTCTCTTGATCAACAAAGTTCGCAAACTTTGGTTCAAGAAATAAGTACTTATACATATATGTGTTTACACAACAATTCTTATATCCTTCATTGGTTATATTGTCTAAACTCTCATTTCAATCATTGAAGCATTCTCAAAGGACGTTATATAGTTGTTATTCACAAACCATTTTTCGTCAGAGCAATTTTCAAAGTGATTGAAACTTAACATGACTTTCGTCACTAGGTAAAGATGAACTTGGCTAAAGCGAAAGCTTTACCAACACATATTTTGAGAAATATATAGGCGAGGTATACTCGGCTCGAAATACCAAATGTGTATAATCTTAGTCTATACAGCAAAACGACTTTTGTCTCAATATAGGAGATAAATAGACTTTTGAGTGATAGATAAGTTCAAGTCTCCACATACCTTTTAGTCGATGAAGATCCACCCGTTCCTTGAGTAGTCCTTCATATTGTATGATGATTCCCATGAAGTTCTTGAGCTCAACTACACTTTTTATCCTATTCTGAGACCTTATCTATAGTAGACTAGAAATCAAGACTTATAGTTTTGATCACTAACATCGACAAACATGCTTGAGATAGCAACGCATACGAGTTCGACCGAGCAATACTCTAACAATTATAAATTTACGTTTGATCTCTAATTTGAACTAAAACATACTACTACACATAACATCATAAACATCTATTGGTCAAACGAAAACACACACTAACACATTACATTATAAACATCATCATCAAACTTTTGAGTAAACTAACACATTTAATCAGTCCATTCCACCAACTGACACCTAGGGAATTTCTATAAATGTTTACCACATGAGTTATTTTTCTAGAACACTGCAGTTTGATAAAAAAGTTACAACCAGGGGTTGAGCTTGAGGTCACTTTTTCGCACTCAATCTTAATTTTCCCTTTCTCTTTGACGTTTTTACACGGTTCATTTACCTTTTCATATTCTTTAGCTTTCATTGCATCTTCGAGCCACTTTTCTTCTTCACGATAATTTTCATATCTCAAATACCTGATTTTTCCGGGTTGCGATTCCCTTTCTCTTAGGATGTAAAGGACACCATCTAAGGGAATCAAGTGTGTAGAGCTTACGAGGTTCAAGAGACGTAAGGAGCGCGACTGTAACTGAATTGGTTGGAGGTTGGATTCATTCTCAACTACATTTCAGTCTGAAGTATGATAGTAGGCTAGTGTTTGTAGCGGCTTAATACATCTCGATGTTCAAACTGGTCGAGGTTCATGGGTTTTTCTGCAGGTGCACTTTTCCTCGTTAATTTTTTTTTATCTGTGTCTTTCTTTACGTTTCCGCATTATATTTGTGTTTGATATAATTAAAGTAAAAGCAAGTGATTGATAATCAACCTAGATAGTTTTTAACTAAAACTGTATAGAACACACAAGACTTGTTCTTGAGAATTCTTATCTTGAAATAAAGATCACAAGACTTGTTCTTGTTGGAATCTAGTTCACGTACTGTTATGATACATACTAGGTTGTCTTGGATATTAATCTAAACTACTGATTGTACAAGAAAGATAAACCGTTGTTGGAAAATTGAATCCAATTTATTTGTATGAATGAAAAAATCAATTAGCTAGTACTGTATTGGATTTGGGTGTCGGGTTGTATCAATGGGCTTAATCTCAATTTGGCATATTAGTTAGGTTAAGTTAGTTTCAAGTTGGACAACTAAGGGAAACCTAAAACCGGACGGGAAGGGATATAACCCTTATGAATTCGAAAGACACATCACATGAGAAATCCTTGAAGCATCATGATTTTTCATTGAAGATGTATATGAAGCATCATGATTCTTCATTGAAGATGTACTAGTAATTTCTATAAATACCTTGCACACACTTAAAAAAACATATCAATTAGAAATCTAATTATAATTCTAATGCATTCAAAAGAAATCATAGATTTAGTTTGTGTTAAAGAGAGAGTTCATCACTTTAAGTTTTGGTTTGTCGTTTCTCGAAGTTTGGAGTGCTACTGCATCGAGAAGTAAGTCGTTGTATCCTGGGAGACAAACATCGATAGTCCGTAAGCAGCAGTACGGGGTGAATCTGTCTTAAGGCTAGAGAATATAATCCTTGCCTCGACTTTAGTTTTTCTAATTGGGTTTGCATCCTTCTTCTCTTTTCTAATTCTTATTGCAGTTTATACACAAAATTTCCAACAACCTTATATACTTATTGTTTAAGGATTATTAGGTTGGTCTACTTGCAATTATATTATATTAGGTTTTGTCTTATATGTCCAAACGAAAAAGTTGGTGGTGTAATTGGCACCCCTGCGTTTTTAGATGACCTTGACGAGATTCATTCAAAAAAACGTGCATGTTTGTACTTTTTTTCTTCCGAAGTAGAGAAGGAAGTTACGAAACCTAAAACACACTAAATAGTTTCATGCTAAAAAATTAGGATTAATGCAAAATAATAACGTGGTTTTGTTACTTTTAGTTTTATTTCTGTTTTTTTTTTAAGACTTGAGTTGAACGTTTTGTTTTGTTGGATTTTCTAATTTATTGAGCATATAATGGTTAGCGTTTTCATATCTTCACGACAACATGACTTTGTTTGTCCCTTCGGAATAATTACATGTCAATGGATGTGAACGTATGAACCTACTCCATAAAACTCACTAACACTTATTGCATATTTAAGAAGTCATTTTTCGACTTTTAAAAATAAAAAGATCAAAAATTAGTTTGGGTATACAATTTCAAAATGGACTACTCCAAATTATAAAACTAGATGACCACTGCCACGGTGGGACGTCCGACCTGAAAAATTGACGCAAAACTAAATTTTGTACTTACAATTTAGTTCCGCCAAAATGGCACGAAAATTGTGCCTAAAGTGAAAGTATCACTTTTCTTGAAACAGATGGAGTACATCGTTTTATTGGATGAAACTGAAAATTAGTTGATGCATTAACCAAAATATAGCTCCATAATGTGTTATGCATCCTTTGTGGTAATTTGCATGATGACTTACTTCCAATTTTCATTCAAAAATTGTGTCTAAAGTGAAAGTATCACTTTTTATGAAACGGAAGGAGTACATTGTTTTATTTGTTGCTACAGAATATTAGTTGATGCATAAACTAAAATATGGGTGCATAATGTGTTACGCATCCTTTGTGGTGGTTTACATAATGGCTATACATTCAATTTTCGAAAATTGTGGCGAAAGTGAAAGTAGCATTTTTCCTGAAACAGAGGGAGTACATCGTTTTATTAGTTGAAATGGAAAATTAATTGATACTTTAACAAAAATATGAATGCATAATTGTTATGCATCATTTGCAGTCGTTTGCATAATGGTTATGCATTCAATTTTCAAAAATTGTGCCTAAAAAGATAAACACCCTTGATTTTTTCGTAAAAACTCTAAATTTGATATCGTTGTTTGTACTTATTGCGTAGATTTTTTTTAAAACCTTTCCAACGAGATAAAATTTGTAAAATTCTAAGACACAGATTTTTAGATATGTTATATTTTAGTTTGCTTGCAAATTATACCCCTAAAAAATAGGATACACGAAGAATTACAAATTTGATTCTTATATCTATTTGCCCTTCCTCTTTGGTTTATTTACGAAAATGTCTAATACCTTATTGCCCTTTCTCTTTGGTTTATTTACGAAAATGTCTAATACCTTATTGCCCTTCCTCTTTGGTTTATTTACAAAAATGTCTAAAAGAAGAAAAAAAATATTGATTTAAAGGGGCAGTGACGTCGTTTCATCGTTGAACCAAATCCAATCTTTTTTGTGAAATTGGAAAAAAAAATATATCATGTCCCATATTAACACAAAATCATCATATATAGAATCCTCTCTTAGTCGAACTAATTTATAAAATCCCCTTAGACGAAATAGACATGTTGGTTAGTAGTAGTTATGGGTTTCCATAATTATCCCGCCTGCAATAATACCGTGGGATTTTTGGAGGAATATCTCACCTGTTTGGGAAGTTTTGACAAAAAAGAAAAGAAACACATATATACTGTTTAGAGGATTAGGGTTTTAATACATTTCTCTTGAAAAACAGCTGCACTAAACCCTTCTCTTTGAAACGCTAGATGCTGGAAGGAAATAATTGAAAGACGAAGGGAGATTATTTGAGGAGAAAAAGTAATTATGGTTGGGATTCTTCTTGCTAGAGGAATCAGGTAGGTTTTCTAACTCTTATCCCTTTTAAGTTTGATCTTGTGAGTTTAAATGGTTCAGTTAATCAAATTCAAATTCAAAAAAAGGGGGGGGGGTATATTTTTTTTGTTCTACTAGTCTAGAACTAGGATGATATTTAGTAGAGAGACTAAATGATCATAAGGGATTTTTATGATTTGGGCTCAGTATGTTGAGACAAGGGCGACTTCTCTTAAAATTTTAGGACGTTTCAGTAATTTGTGTAGCTAGTCTTAATGGATGCTACACCGTTTTTCTTATCAAATCAAGGGCTTACTTTTAATCCTCCTACTAGGATTTGTTAGCTTTACTCTTGAATGGGTATGTTCGACTCCTTTTTGTCTACTGTAATGGTGGTGATAGGATCTTGTTAGTGGGATTTGATGATTGACTAAACTAAAAGAATAAATACCCAGAGTTACTACTATTGTGGCATCAGTACACCTAGGCGTAGTTAATGTATTTATTAAGCATGTATATATAGTCTGTGTGCTAGGTCTGATAGTAGATGGTTATTAAGGACTTAGAGAGTCTTAGAATAAACACTCGCGTTACAGTGGCAGTACTTATATCGATAGGGATATAATTGTGAAATGAATCCCAGAGACTTTGGGGTTAAGAATCCGTTGCTTCTGATTGGTTAGATTTGTTTGGCAGAGTGTTGTATACACCCAATTTTTTTATTGTCTTTGTGTTTACTCGGCTAAAGGAATGTATGTAGAGTTGTAGGCGACTGCCAACTTGTGGTGTTGCAGTAGTATCACCCCTTGGGGAAAATGGGTGTGGATATTAATTTGTTTTGTATCACCCGTAGTTGGCTTGATTCCCATAAGTTTATTCCGGCAATGACCGCGGGGTCGCCTAAAGATATGGATCTATTATCTTTTCATGGGTTCGATAACATTATGTTCTCTGGCGCACGGTAGGAGAATTTAGTGGACTACACAAGGGTTGATGTGGGTTGTCGTACGGTTAGACTTTGAAGCAAGAGAGGGGCAATTAGCAAAAATGCAATAAGACGTGGGTACAGTTAATGTTTACGTCTTTCTGGTTTCATAACTTAATGACATTTTTACATCTTATCTTTTTAATTCTGGTTGGTATATCTTTACTCCTGGGGTACTGTCATTTGAATTCTATTTTAACAACGTTGGTGTTTCTAAACGGTTTTACTCCTAATCAAACGTTTTGTTGATAAATTTTTTTTAAGGACTTGTTAGATCATATTTGAAAGTTATATGGGAGTGAAAGCCTACTTTTAGTTGGGGTCTGACCCAACTTACTATTTTTTCAGGAGACTGCGGCAGTAGAGCAACCTAGCTTGTAGACTGCATTTCTGTTCAGAAAAGCTACTTCGTTAAAAGATTCATTTTAAAAAAAAAATTCCTTATCAACTTCTTTAAATAAATTCATTTGTTTATGGATTATTGTCAATGTGCTCCATACAATAGCTCGATCTCCATTTGTTGGTATGACGGTTTGAGTATGTAAAGTGATCCATTAGTATGCCACACTTTGAGTCTTAGGGCGGCCGACCTAGAATTCGAAGTGGGGATGTTACAAAGTGGTATCAGAGCCGACGACGGTTCACCTTCCGAGGGTGAGAGAGTACGCTGGACGGGATATGTCAGGTACTACTCTCATGAGGGGCAGGGAACATCGGATATTTGAGCTTGAAAATATATTTCGGATCCGAGAGGACGGCTCCAATTTAAGGTGGTGGTATTGTAATACCCCTATTTCGGCAGTGGTTCGCCGATGGAATGGAATATAGGTAATGGTTTGTCCTATCCTAACACCGAGGCCTGATGAGTACATTTGACTGAGTTGTGGGAAAAAACTTCTCAGTTAAGCATGCTCGTCCGGGAGTAGTCACGGGATGGGTGACCTCTCGGGAAGCAGCTGTTGGATAACTGCAATAGTGTTATTAATTAAAAATCCCACACTGCTGGATAACCGAAGTGGGTAAGTGGGAAAAATATCGGTGTTAGTTGGGATACAACTAGGGGTCGTTCGCTTGTGCTCGGTAGGGGGAGTATGCTGGGCAATTAAGCTAGATACTGCACTCACATGAGACAAGGGACGTCTACATTATATCGCGGCCTGATGGGTTCACTTGAATGAGTTGTGGGAAAAAAATCTCAGTTAAGCGCGCTCGGCCGGGAGTAGTCACAAGATGGGTGACCTCTCGGGAAGCTGCTGCTGGATAACCACAGTAGTGCCGTTAAAAATTCCACACTGCTGGATAACCGCATTGGGTAAGTGGAAACAATATCGATGTTAGTTAGGATACAACTTAGGACGGTTCGCTTGTGCTCGGGTGGGAGAGTATGCTGGGCTATTATGTCAGATACTGGTCTCACAAGAGGCAAGGAACGTCTACATTATACTGAGGCCTTTTCAGCACATTTGGATCCAGAGTTGGCAAAAAACTCTGCATTTAAGCGTGCTCGGGCGGGAGTAATCCAGGGATGGGTGACCTCCCGGGAAGTTTCTGCTGGATTACCGCAGCGATGCCCGTTGAAAACTCCACACTGCCGGATAACCGCAGTGGCTAAGTGGGAACAATATCGGTGGAGGGGCGGGTCATTACAAAGTGGTATCAGAGCCCTGGTAACATAAATCCTTGGGAGCGGGTGTAGGGTCTTGATTGATCACGTTAGGCACGAGTTTTAGGAGCACTTTGATTGTTTTCTTTGTGTGAATATGTGTTGATAGTTTCTTGTTTTTATTTCCATTCTTAGAGGATGGATGGTCGCGGTAGACGTAATACTGAAGTACATGGTCGTGGTAGAGGTTGTGGCTGAGGTCGTGGACGAAAGAGTGAGGATTTTGTGGCATAAAGTAACTCACGTAATGTTGATAGTATCTCTCGATATCGTAGAACTAGGTCCACTGGTAGCTCTCGATCTCGTAGGACTAGGTCCACTAATGGTTCTCGATCTGTTTATACCGAAGGAAGAGAGGGTGGGCCTAATGCCTTAACATTAGAGAACCTTCAGACAATGATGAATACTGCGATCACAACGTCATTAGATCAGAGACTTGGTCAACGTGGAGGTACGGAAAATGTGACACCTCCAGAAATGAATGCACATGCAAATGTGAAAATAAATGCGAAGACTTGGGTTCAGTATTACCAAGATTTTATAAAGATGAAACCCCCTTCTTTCACAGGAAAGGGAGGTGCAACTGAAGCACATCAGTGGTGCACAAAAGTGGATAGGATACTAGCTCAGTTTGATTGTTCCGAGGCTTATAAGCAGAGGATGGACGCTTTCCTATTGGAGGGGAATGCATCAACTTTGTGGGAGTCGATGGGCATGACAGTTGACGCCATGGAGGTTACTTGGACAAGATTCAAAGATTTGCTCCTTGCACATTTCTTTCCCCCTGCCGAGCGCCAAGCTATGATTAGGCAGTTTGAAGAGCTGGAGAAAAAGAAAGATCAAATAGTGGTTGAATATGAGTGTGAGTTTGACCGCTTGTCGCTATTTGATGCTCATATTATTCCTACTGAAGCAGACAAGATCGAAAGGTTTTGAATGGATTGCATAATGGGATTGCTCGACACATCATTGGGAACCCCAGTTTTGATACTTATTCCAAGGTCGTGAACTGTGCTAGGGCACATTGCTTAAGAATCCAAGAGGCTAGGAAAAAGAAAGTAGAACCTAAGAGAAATGAGAAACCTAATAAAGGTGGAAGGAATAGTTGGAAGAAGCCACGAGCAGATGAGCAGACCACTAACCATGGTGCAACAACTCAAGCACCTCAACCATTAAGAATCATGGAAGAAGATAAACCTTATATTTTTAGAGGGCAGTGTTACAAATGCGGAGAACATGGACATAAATCTCCAGAATGTCCAAATAAAGACAAGCCCAAAGTTGTGAATAATGGGAAAGGTTGTGAAGTACCACCAGGGCGAGATCAACCCCGAATGAATGCTATGTTACCTCGTGGTGGTGGTGAACATGTTGTCGAGATGGAGGTATTTTTCTTTTCACAACCGACATATTTTATGTTTTGATTATTTTTGTTTTGATGATAAGTGGTGATTGTTTTGTGCTTTGCATGGTTGTCTCGAATTTCCTAAGTTATTAGTGCGATGACCTAGGGGTCGCATGTGTGTCGCTTTGCATGGGAAAGATACAATGACCAAGGGGTTGCATTTATATTGCATATCTGGTTATATACTTTGGGAATTGTCGATGCAAACATTTAGTATGCTGACGCACGGTTAGACCACTAATTGGACCACAATAAGTCACTATATGAAACTTAAATGGATAAATGTAGATCGATTCCGAGGATGTAATCCTTTTCATTTAGGAGGGGAGATTGTAAAATCCCCTTAGCCGAAATAGACATGTTGGTTAGTAGTAGTTATGGGTTTCCATAATTATCCCGCCTGCAATAATACCGTGGGATTTTTGGAGGAAAGAATCTCACCTGTTTTGGGAAGTTTTGACAAAAAAGAAAAGAAACGCATATATACTGTTTAGAGGATTAGGGTTTTAATACATTTCTCTTGAAAAACAGCTGCACTAAACCATTCTCTTTAAAACGCTAGCTGCTGGAAGGAAATAATTGAAAGACGAAAGGAGATTATTTGAGGAGAAAAAGTGATTCTGGTTGGGATTCTTCTTACTAGAGGAATCAGGTAGATTTTCTAACTCTTATCCCTTTTAAGTTTGATCTTGTGAGTTTAAATGGTTCAATTAGTCAGATTCAAAGAAAGAAAAAAAAAAAGGGAGGGGGGGGGGTCGGTCGGTGTTTGTATATTTTTTTGTTTCTACTAGTCTAGGACTAGGATGATATTTAGTAGAGCGACTAAATGATCATAAGGGATTTTTATGATTTGGGCTCAGTATGTTGAGACAAGGGCGACTTCTCTTAAAAGTTTATGACGTTTTAGTAATTTGTGTAGCTAGTCTTAATGGATGCTACACCGTTTTTCTTATCAAATCAAGGGCTTACTTTTAATCCTCCTACTAGTATTTGTTAGCTTTACTCTTGAATGGGTATGTTCGACTCCTTTTTGTCTACTGTAATGGTGGTGATAGGATCTTGTTAGTGGGATTTGATGATTGACTAAACTAAAAGAATAAATACCCTGAGTTACTACTATTATGGCATCAGTAAACCCAGGCGTAGTTAATGTATTTATTAAGCATGTATATATAGTCTGTGTGCTAGGTCCGATAGTAGATGGTTATTAAGGACTTAGAGAGTCTTAGAATAAACACTCGCGTTACAGTAGCAGTACTTATATCGATAGGGATATAATTGTGAAATGAATCCCAGAGACTTTGGGGTTAAGAATCTGTTGCTTCTGATTGGTTAGATTTGTTTGGCAGAGTGTTGTATACACCCAATTTTTTTTACTGTATTTGTGTTTACTCGGCTAAAGTAATGTATGTAGAGTTGTAGGCGACTGCCGACTTGTGGTGTTGGCAGTAGTATCATCCTTTGGGGAAAATGAATGGGTGTGGATATTAATTTGTTTTGTATCACCCGTAGTTGGCTCGATTCCCATAAGTTTATTCCGGCGATGATCGCGGGGTCGCCTAAAGATATGGATCTATTATCTTTTCATGGGTTCGACAACATTATGTTCTCCAGCGCACGGTAGGAGAATTTAGTGGACTACACAAGGGTTGATGTGGGTTGTCGTACGGTTAAAATTTGAAGCAAGAGAGGGGAAATTAGCAAAAATGCAATAGGATGTGGGTACGGGTAATGTTTACGTCTTTCTGGTTTCATAACTTAATGACATTTTTACATCTTATCTTTTTAATTCTGGTTGGTATATCTTTACTCCCGGGGTACTGTCATTTGAATGCTATTTTAACAACATTGGTGTTTCTAAACGGTTTTACTCCTAATCAAGCGTTTTGTTGATAAAATTATTTTTTTAAGGACTTGTTAGATCATATTTGAAAGTTATAAGGGAGTGAAAGCTTACTTTTAGTTGGGGTCTGACCCAACTTACTATTTTTTCAGGAGACTGCGGCCGTGGAGCAACCTAGCTTGTAGACTGCATTTTTGTTGAGAAAAGCTACTTCGTTATTATTTAAGGTGCTTAGCTAAATATTTTATTTAATTATTTTAAAAGAACATACCTTGTTTCTTCTAGATAAATTATTCGCATTTATTTTGGAAGCCGACCTGCGAGTCGAGGATTATTTTCATTTCTAAAAGATTCATTTTAATTTATTTTTTTCCTTATCAACTTCTTTAAATAAATTTATTTGTTTATGGATTATTGTCAATGTGCTCCATATAATAGCTCGATCTCCACTTGTTGGTATGACGGTTTGAGTATGTAAAGTGATCCATTAGTATGCCACACTTTGAGTCTTAGGCGGCCGACCTAGAATTCGAAGTGGGGATGTTACAAAGATTATGTTACAACTTTTGCGCCGACTCCTATTATCCAAACCCAAACACCCTATTTGCGAAATAAGCGAAGGACACCCAAATTCTTTTCCATCACCCCTTACCATCAACTGCTTGATCAATCAAATCTTTCTCATCACTTCATCTCATTCCAAACTCGCAATGATAATCATGCATTCAACCAACTTCCCCGCAATTTCATTCTTATCCCTCGCGGGCCCATTCCCACCCCCTACCTGCTCCTGGGCCCTGACTTTATAAACACCCTTCTCTTTTCCTCTCTCTCCCCTAGAGGGATCCTACACTTTCCACACCAAAAAAAAAAAAAAACAACAATGGCAGCAAAGGGTGAACCAGTTTCATACTATTCACCCTTGCCATCAAACCCTAATCATCACCCCCAATCCCAACAACAAGAAGGAGATCAATACTACATCGTACTGCCTCTCCGAAACCCAAACCGTAATCGTTACTGCAAATCTCTCCGGCAAAACATTCTCTGTTTCATCTCTGTATTATTACTCGCTTTGACTTTCTATTGTCTCTACCCATCTGATCCCGTACTCAAAGTTGAACGTGTGAATCTAAGTCATTTCAAAATCCATACAAACCCAACGATTTCACTTGATGTTGTTATGGATTTGACTGTTAAAGTTTACAATAGAGATGTGTATTCTCTTGATTATGATTCGCTTATTATTTCAATTGGTTATCGTGGGAAGAAATTAGGGTTTGTTCGTTCTGATGAAGGGCATTTGAGACCAAGAAGTTCTTCTTATGTCAAAGCTCAATTGAGATTAGATGGGATTGAGGTTTTACATGATGTGTTTTATTTGCTTGAAGATTTGGCTAAAGGTTATATTCCTTTTGATACTGTTACTGAGATTCAAGGGAGACTTGGGCTTTTCTTCTTTCAAGTTCCAATCAAGGTAAATTTTAATTCACTCAATTTTTCGTTGGTTTCTTTATATATTTGAGCTGATTGATTTTTGCTGTTGCTGAATTCTATGTATGCCACTCTCTGATTGTACACATTTTGAGTTTAGGTCTGAAAGGACCTAATTTTAGGCCACAAAGAACTAGTTTTAGGTCACAAGACCTGGTTTGGTCAGAAAGAACTAATCTTAGGTCATAGGTCAAGAATTAAAAGGTTATGACCTATAAGTGAAGTTTAATTGTCAGTATTCCTTGTGAACCCCATTTGGAGCAATGTTCTTGAAATATTTACGTTGAATATGAACTATAGAGAGATCATGGAATCTTAATTAACTTTTGGTTGTAATTAAGATAACACCAAGTATTCCCTGAGTGCTAGTGCTGTCTACAAAGTTTGAAATTCTGGTCGCAGGTTCAGGTTTAGGTAACACCAAGTCACCAAGTACTACTAGATGGGCAGCTTAGTTTGAATTGCAGTTGCAAGCTCTGGCTTGGGTAAAACCAGTTACTACTATACTAATAACTGGTTTAGATTTGGATGGTAGTTGCAGATCCAGATTTGGATGATACCAGCTAGGTTTAGCTCAGCATACTAATGAAAAGGTCTTGAGCATAGTAATTTGCAAATTGTGAGGAATTCTGGTTGAAAATTGGCACAAGTTCCATTAGTAAGTTTTAGTGTAGCTGAAGTCATGAAAATGAATGTTTCATGTGAAGGCTTCATGAAGCCACATATGTCATCCATAGTTTGCAACAGTAAGTCCAATGTGGAATTTGTATAAATTGGCTTGCTGGATAATGGAACAATTTTTTAGAGGTCCATACATGTCATTGTTTAATCGTATTACTGCGAGGTTTGGTAAATGATACTAATGGTTGTGAATAGCTTAAGAATCACAAGGTTATGACTTATAAAATAACTGTAGTTTGATAAATGGACTATTCTTAAAACAACTACTTCGAATGGAAATTATAGTGGGATGTTGGATTTGTAATTAGCAGTTAGTTGTTTCATTGAATTTGGTTTTGATGAGGGTTGCAGGTTTGGGTGACACCACATACTAGTAGATGGTCAAATTAGTTCAGAAGTTTGAGTTTCAGGTTCAGATTTGGGTAACACCTTGTAGTTTGACATACTGACAAAACAAGGTCTTGAGTATAGTAATTTGCAAATAGTGAGGGATTATGTGATCAGAATTGCTACAAGTTTCATTAGTAAGTGTCATGGTTAGTTGAAATCACGAAACTGTACCATGTACCATCTGAAAGATCCATGAAGCTGCATGTATCATCCTTAGTGTGCAGCAATGTGGACTCATCATGTACATAGATAGCTTGCTGGATAATGGAACAATTTTGCACAAGTTCCTAATTGTCATGGTTAATCATATTACTTTGAGGTTAGGTTATTGATACTAAAGGTTATAAGTGTCATAGTTTATCAAGATTTAAGTCCCAGTTTGTTTGGTCTAGTCCCCTGGGAACTCTCCAAACTCGTAGAGTGTCTGTATGAGTTGATGTAACTAGAGTCACACAAGTCCTATACGACTCCAGTATTCCTTCCCGTCTCTAACCAACACACATTCTTTTATTTAAACAAGGACCAGTTGGCTTTTTAGTCAGTACTTGTATTTGACTTATTTGGTAGACGTTTTGATCATCTTTGGATAGAGAGGGGGAAAATATGTGCTGTTGTTGAAGTATCTTAAATTTCCGCATTGCTGATTGTTAAAAAAAAGGTTTTCTTTGAAAACTGGCATGGAGACCTATATTTCAAGTGGCAGGCGTTTCTTGCTTGAGGAATATCCATGAGCCTCTCTAGTCGTTTCTGGAGAGAGATATCGACTTGGGGGTTGCTGGGGGCCCCATAGAACTTGCAAAACTTGTCCTATGGGACTCCCGACATCCGCTCTCTAGAAATAGTTAGAGACGACCCAAACTCTCTGCCGGTTTTCATAAAAACCCGAAAAATTCTTTGAATAGTAAAGTACTGACTTCCACTTTATAGAGTTTTTTCTTAAACTGACAATAAGACTGTCAATCAAGGTTAATTTCTGTGTTTCTTATGTTTTCTGTCTAAAGATTATGCCATGGTTTAAAAAAGCGTTTTGGTGCGCGTATGAGGGCGCGCTTTTTTGCGCCCCAAGCCCAAAACGCTTTTTGGTGCGCGCTCTAGAGTTCATCAGTATATCAAGAAAAAAAAGGCTTTGAAGCCCAATAATTAAGTCAGTTTACAGGCCCAAAAGTCTGTCCAAGTAAATAAACTAAAGAAAAATCTCAAATATTCTATCAAAACGTTTCTTCTCCTAGTATTTCCCGTTCCTTCTTCTTCCTCCTCTTCTTTCTCATCATCTTCTCCTCTTCAACCTTCATTTCTTCTTTATTTATATTTTGTATAGAGCGGCGCTTTACTAACGCTTTTATAAGCGCTTTACGCTCTACTAAGAAAACGCATCGCTTTACGCTATCGCTATTTTAAACCTTGGATTATGCCACATATTTTCTCTTTCTCAAGATGATTCAAGTATTCTTAAATAGTTGAGACATGAAGAAATCAATTCAAAGGCAATTGTTGTTTTATTCTGTCACACGACTGTTGGTTAAAGACTAAATAGCTGAACCCTCGCCGCAATAGAAAGACTCAAGCTCCACCAATCCTTGGAGGAGCTTTTTCCACGGATTTTGGGAGCTTTCCTAGGTAGGACTTCCCTTTAGAGGTGTTGGAAATCCAATTGGTGTTTCCTTATAATTTCTGTGTCAGTGATTCTAGGCATACCGTCCAAATGGACAATGCAAAAACCGTGTAGACACATGAAAAGTGGGCCCATCCCTCTGGGAAAAACAGGGGGTGCCGTTTATGGGGTTTCATGTGTCTATGCGGTTTTTGTGTTGTCCATTTAGATGTTCTGCCAAGAATTTTTGTTTCTGTATAAACTGTTTGAGGACCCATATTGTGAAGAACTCTATTGGTTTGCAAACATATGTTAATTGGAGCAGAAACAGTAGTTGCTAAATTATGCAGGCTTTATTTGTGTTGCTGTCGAGTTTTTTGGTTTTTGCTGTCAGTCTCTGATTGTACCAGTTCTGAGTTTACAGAAAACTTAACAAAGGAGAAACTTTTAGGTTCAGAATATAAGGTTTTATTTTGTGAACATTCTTTGGCTTTCTAAAATGATTGTGAATATTATGAGCAAAAGTTGGGGAAACATTGTTAATACATCCTTTGGATGGAAATTTAGTTTGAATTGCAATCTTGATTACTTGGTAGTTGAGTTTGGATTTGAAGATTGTCCACTTACTTTAAAATTCATATGCAGGTTCAGATTGGGTAACATTAAGAACTGTAGTTTGATATTATGAAACAAGGTCTTGGGTGTAGGAATATGTTAACGAGAAATTTTTGGCTGAAAATTCCCTCTAGTAGTTTTAGTAATACGGTTTATAGGTAGCAGAAATCACCGCTCTTTGAAATTGGCACCATGTTAGTTGCAGTGTCCTCTCTTTTCCACTGCGTGGCGCTTAGGCGGCGCCTTGTACAACATAGTGCAATTATGCATTCGTAGATAGAAATACGTTTGATTATGTTCTCATCTGTTAGATTTGTACTGTGTTGGGATGTTATGCTTTCTAGGATTATGTGATTATGTTCCCTTCTTATAGACTTGTACTGCAGTGGCATACATAGAGTGGTATACATAGAATTGTTGGGAGTACTATTTTGCATCCATTCATGCTTTTTCGATTTTCTTCAGGGGAAAATGTCTTGTGAGGTAAATGTGAGTACCAGCAATCAAACAGTCGTCCGTCAGAACTGTTATCCTGAGGTAAGCAAGTATTCTTGTTGGAGTTAATTCTCTTCTAGGAATGAAAATAAATGTTGTCTGTATCTGAAATCCGAAACTTCTGTTTTTGTTTGCTCAGTGATGAACACCTGTTGGAAACCGAGGAATCAATGATAACGTGGGCAACATGGGATAAATACAAACCTGATCTAATCGGCCTTATCTTCTTTATTGTATATACCTATGCATGTGTATATGCTGTTAATGAATGTAAATCTATTATTCCTTGATAACACTTCGACTGAGAGTGTTTCTGATCACAACTCCCTTATTTAATAATTTTAGCATATGTACATCATGTTTCATCTTTTCTTCCGGATATTCCCATGTTATAGATTTTACCGTGCGCCGTCGAAAACTATGACCATGTATTCTGCTGGAAACTTTGACCTCTTATTGAACCCTCAAAAACGGAGGGAATCAACACTCCTAGTGCAAGCATCACCAAGTGGTTTTATTTTGACAGCCATGTGACAATTGTGCATTTTTTCCTCCTAGAGTAGGGATTAGAACCAGCTGTATTTGACTATTTTCACCAAACTCGCATAAGAAACCTGTGGGAGTAGCCGAGTAAGGAGTTGATTCCAATGTTTTCAGTGGGCAGTCCGAAACCACCCCCTCAAAAACAGCCAAATGTTTTAAGCCGGCGGATGAAATTAACAAACTGTTGGATTCATGAATCAGGTTACCACCTCCTTGGGTTTGGTGACTGACTGTAATTTTCTGTAATTGAGGTTGAATTCAACTCACTCGGTACTTTGTGGAGGGTATTGGTTGGTGCTTATAAAAATAACATCTAAGTACACCTATTTGCCATGGAATCTGTTCTTAACAACCAATAAATTTATGGACTTCTTAAAAATCAATGAGGTGGATAGAGATAGAGAAGTTTTGAAAAGGATTTTGGAGTTCAATCCAAAAACATCAGCATCACATAAAAACATCAAAATTAAACACCTAAAAGAAAGATAGATGAAAATGGACGCAACAAGTAGAAGAGACCACAGACATAAACATCAATCTATTATCATCTCATCCTTTAGGTGGATTGGATTTAACTTTCCATTTCTAAATTTATTACAGTTGTTCTTATTATGAGAAGCAATTTGGCTAGCTAGCTAGTACTAGTAATGGTATTGATGAACCTGTCGGTCTGAAGCCGATTCCTAGCATTATTAGTACCCCATTGATACCCATTTTGATGATGCTTACATCTGAATGAACCTGGATGCTGAGTTGGTGAACACAAACAATACTGCACTTTCATGGTTGATGTTGTTGTTGCTGCTGCTGCAGTAGAAACCACCATCTCCACTGCTTGATCATGATGTCCTCCTCTTATTGCTTCTCTTATTAACATCATCATCCTCTTCTCCTCATCACTGTAGTTTCTCAGTGGTATACATGGGTGACACATCTCTCTCTTTTCTCTAGCTTCTCTGTTTGTTGGTGCTGGTAAGAAAATTTATTCTGTGGGTGTTTGTAAGTGAAGGAATAAATAAGGAAGCAAGTCAAGAAAGATTGAGGAGATAAAAGGAGGGGGTGGCATATAGAATATTTAAGAAAAGAGAAGAGGAGAAGCTTTTAGACTGATTGTAAGAAAGAAAGGGATAACTTTGGATGACTTTAGGTTTGCTTTAGCTTTGTGGTCATGCAAAATATGACTAAGAAAGATTAAGAAAGATAAGAAAGATTACTTAAGATGAGAAAGAAATTAAGTTATTTGTCGCTGGATAAAGTCCCATGATATTATTGATCTAATGACTTCTTAGAAGATACATAGGAACCCTTCATCCTTGATGAGTGCTTCTGAGGTGTGAACGGTTATGATTACACCAAATATGTCGATATACACTGAGTTGTTGATGATTTAGGTGTCGATGGTGTCCATGGTGCGGACGATGTCGAGGAGGAAGAGATTGGAGTAGATGTTAATACGGGTGACACTCGAAAAAAATAAAAGGGGACAGGAAGAAAGCTCTTCAAGCTCTTAAACAAGCAAAATATCCATGCTTAATGGTACTTCTAGTGCAGGAAGGGAAAGATGGTCTAATCCATGGATGAATAAGGAAGAGACTAGTCATTCGTGTGAAAACACTTGTCCAAGTTGTAGATCAATTTATTGGTTACGCGCCCACTGTTGATTCGAAGAATCCGATAATTTAATTATTCTTTTTGTTTTTTTGCATGTTAGAAGGGGAGGTATATGTTGTTATTTAATGATTCTGGTGAATGCAAATAAAGTCCCATGATATTATTGATCTTGACTTCTTAGAAAGCATATGTCGATTGTCGACACTGAATACGGCCGACAAATACGGCGATGCAAGTGTTAGATGCCAAAACGCCGACTGATTTGAGGTCGACTTCCATTCATAACCTAGATTTTATTGACAAAAAAAAAAATATGAAACTATTACCACACCCATTTTTCAGATTTTTTACACTAACAAACCCGCACCTAGAAAAATTCAGGACCGCACCTATTTTCTAAGAAAAAATATCTCCCAGACCCATAATTTCTGAAATTATGTTTCGGTATTTTTTCTTCTTCTTCTCCAATTCGTATCTGGATGAACCAATTCTCGCTATCGAAGTAAGTTTCATGGATCGTTACTACAAGATAAAATTCCAGAAAAGGGATTTTCCCATTTTGAAACTTTTAAAGCTCTAATTGAAAATCAATTTCTTAATCAAATCTTTGATGAAGTGTGAAGATTTTTAATCATTTCCTGATCTCTCTTTAGAGATCAAAACTTCGAAAAATAATTAGCAAAATATTTTTCTCTTCATCCATCGTTACTCACTCTTCCTCAATTTTTGATCGGTTATGTCTAGCCTGAATCTAATCGGAATTCAAATCGGAGTGGAAAACCCAACTTTCTAATCTTTTGAAACTCGTATTCACTGTAGTTAGATGCTCAATTTTTTCTCCTTCCGCTCTTTTTTTTAGACTGATTGAGATGTCCAATATTTCTAGTGATATCAAGAACGCCATTGTAAAAGGTGGAGCTAATATGTTCGATGATTTGGCTCTGAGAGTTATAGCTTCATTTGATTTTGTTGTTGGACTCTCTTGTTAACTATGGGAGAGAGGAGAATTATTAGGATAAAAAGAAAGTCCTACGAGGTCACTGTATACAGAGGCGATGGAGAGGTTACAGTTAGGATTATTGAAAGATCCAAGGGTTTCACAAATGAGTGTTGGACACCTTACGGGGTTGCTGAATGGCTACTCAATATTCTCACTGAAGCTAATTAATTTGGAGAATAAGGTTATTGATGTGCATTATCGATTTTCTACATATGGCATTTGGCATTACAAAATGTTCTTGATGAGATTATGGTCTTTTTGTTCATGACAAGTCACAGATGTCATTTCTCACTTAAGCAGATTGCAATTTATGCTTGTAAACAAATAGGATGTACATGATCTCAATGCTAAATGTGTTTTGTATAAGGAAAGACGGTGTTTGCGTAGGACAGTGTGTAATGCTTTTTTCCACATTTTTCAAATGTATCTCGATCTTGTCCTTTACCAGTTTCGGTATTGTTGAATAATCCGTTATCCAGGCGAGAAAATGTCTGTATACCATGTTATGCATCTACAAAAAATGTTGCATAACTTGTTATGCAGTCCAAAAAATGATTGCATAACACGTTATGCATCAACTTATTTGTTAGTATAGAAACCAACAAAAAATAAGGTTGCATAACTTATCATGCACCTACAATAATATCTACATAACATGTTATGCAGTTGTGAAAATGGATGCATAACTTGTTATGCATTCGAAAATATGGCTGCATAATGCATTATGCATCGAGAAAATAGATGCATAACCTGATATGGATGCATACTGCATTATGCATCAATTTTTTATGTGTTATGCATAAAATCAACCAAAAAATGGTTACATAACTTGTTATAGATGCATAATTTGTTATGCAGTCGAAAAAATGGTTGTATAATTCGTTATGCGTATGCAGAATGTGTTATGCATATTTTTTGGTGGCTGCATAATGGTTATGTAGTCAGTTTTCGAAATTTTGCCTAAAATGAGGATCACCTCCGACTTTTTCGTGAAAAACAAAAAATTTGATATTGTTGTTTGTACTCGTTGCGTAGCTCTCTTAAAAAAATTTCCAACAATATAAAATTTGTAAAATTTCAAGGCGCTGATTTTTAAATATGTTATATCCAAGTTGCATTGCCAATTATACCCTTGATGCATAACCCGTCATGCGGATGCATAATCCATCATGCTGACATTTTTAATAATTTCATATAATTATGGGTGTCACAGAAATAATTATGGATGTCACGGTACCTAAAATTAATTATGGGCTTGACAATGATAATATTATTATTTTTGGGTCTCCCCCTAATTTTCCCCAAAAAAAAATCAATCATTCTTAACATGCCATTCATCTGAGCGATCCCAAGACAAGGCAGTGCATACTTTGAATTGAGCACATAAATATTTTTTTCTAAATCCTACCAAAAATCATGGAATTCGTCGAAGAAAAATGCTTTGTAAAATGGTTGAAGATCACAAAATCTATCATTATGACATTAAATTTTTCTGCACCTAACCCGAATTTTCCAAACGTCCTAAAGCCTGTTTCGTGACCCAAAATCTATCTTGTTGTACGAAATATAATCTTGTGACCTAAAATCTGCATCGTAACCAGAATTTTTGTATTTTTGTCCTAAACTTGACATCTGACTTAGAATCTGCCATATATCCCAACATCCGCCCCTTGTCCACATTTCGCTTATTGATTCAAAATTAGTCTCACGAAGTATTATCGCAAAAATATGCACGATGTGAACTGAAAGTGGACCGAAAACATTATCGCGATCCATTTTACAACGGAAATGTTAAACATATCGAGGGGAAAATACTGAAATTTCTCCAGACTCTCACAGAATCCCGGGACTCGCAATACAAAAAAACCGAAGTTGTTAATCCAGTGGGCGCTGGTCCGAAAATATGTAAGAGTCGGGACAACCCATAATATTTTTTCTCGGTAACTCTGTCATTATTGATTTTATAATTATCAATGAAAATATAGTTCTTTCAAAAACTAAGAGATTATTTTCGATTTTGTTAGAATTTGAAGTAATATACAACAATAACTTTCCTAACCAAGAGAGATAAAATCGCTTCCCCATGCACCCGCAACCAGAGTTTTTGGGGATTTTCAGCAAACCCTTATTCGATACGGATCTCAATCATGATCTTCCAGCTCTCCCTTAGTTAAAGTTATTATCCACCTGCCCTATTTCAATATAGTCATGTAAAGTATTGGGTGTGACTTTGATTGTTATTTGTTCAATTCATATAAACCCTAGGTTGTTGTGTTGTTGTCTATTATTCAATTAATTTTCTGGTCATAATTATATCAATCAATTGGGGTATTACAGACAAGTATCAGATGATGTCTTATCCAAATACTATGGTTTTTCGCACGTTTGAAATCTAGGTTACGGGTTCTGACTGGTTCTCTAAAGATGGTATTTTAGTATGCGCCTCCGTTGGAACTCAAAATCTATCATGATGCTTTCTCTTCTCCCAAATTTCTCTGCTGCAGCTGGAACTCAAATCAATTTCCAAGGTAACATTATTCATCCATTAAGATGATATCATTTTAATTTTCTGAAGTAATTTTTAATTTAAACTTGGAGAAGCAGAAACACTAGGTGGCCAAACTAGAAAATTACAACTAAGTTCTGAACCTTTCATCACAATAACTGCAACTCTATATTTCCTCTAAAATATCCAACTATGATTCCCCTACTATTATATATGAATTGCAATCACATTGTTCCTCATTTTATTATTATTTATGTTCTAATCTTTTAGACATCGCTCGGTCGAACTTGCAAGTATTTCTATCTCAAGCTTGTTGTTGATTTTAGATGTATAAAACTATATCTTGATTTATAGTCTACCAAAGTCAAGTCTCGGATTGGGATTAGAGTATCAGACACTCTGAATAACCCTCGAAGATTAAAGACTGAAGAACAAACGAAGACATTTGATGGAAATTCATCAACAAATAGGTATGTGAATACTGACCTATCCTATTTAAAACCGCATTTACCGTTCTATCGTATGATAGTAGTAGATTTAATATTGCAGAGAATAAATTTCAAGTTCAATCTTGTGTTGGTTAAACTCTCGAAATATGATTCAAGCACTAGATGTTCGTAGATCTTAATAGTATTAATTTATACAATTTATTGTTCACAAACTATTTATTTCAAGTTGATCATTTGTAAATTTCCCAAGCAACAGTGCATACTGTCCATGGCTATTGAGAATGTTTCAAATTAGCTATGTGAGAAAAAGAACTGCTTGGCTATAGGTAAACATACTTGTATGTTTTACCAAAGTCAGTGTGAATTAGCAAACTGTAAAGGTTCGCAAACCTGGTTTGCAAAACCTTTACACCTAAGTTCGGAAATTATATAGGTTCGCAAACCCGGTTTCCAAACCACTACCAACTAATTTTCACGAACTTCCAAGTTTGTAAACCCGGTTTGCAAACCCTTGTGGCAAGACTTTTACAAAATGCCAAGTTTTACAAACCCCCGTACCTTGACTTCACAAACTATCAGAGGTTTGTGAACCTATTTAGTTTAAGTTTTAGCAAAAGTACACGAACTATTCAGTATGACTATGTTATCTCTTGGTACAATTCTCATAGACACTTCTCAGACAGTTTATTCACATATTCACTTTGTGCTTGTGGATCATTGATTAGTATTGAGTGTTATTGAACACCGCTAGTGATTGTAAGTTCAAAGGCTACTTAGCCATTATGAATTATCATTATGTACGGTTCCATAACTCTGGATCATAGTGCATATTCTTTTGGGTAATTTCAAGGAAGAATTCTCACATGGTTACATAAATTCCTAATAAGAATTTCGTCCAATTTTTTTCCTTGAATTTCAAGCACCCCCGTTTAAATTCGAAGTTACTTGGAGCCTTAAAAATCTATAAATAGAGAGACTCTTGCAGCATCATTTCTCGATTTATCGTACTCTTGTGTCCTAGTTTCTAATCTAAATCCGTCCTCTATAACCTAAATTTCCTCTGAGAAACATAATTAGGTTACAACTTTGAAGTCTTCACTTAGAGATTCGTGATGCCCGGTCAAACTATTTTTTACATGTTAGTTCTTGAATCCAGATATTTTTCTTATTGAACTTTGAGGTTTTCGTAATCTCAGATCAGGAAAGGGATAGATAGAAATAACAAAGTTCTCTTCGTCTCAGACTTTGTAAATCCTCAAGATAAATATCTAAACTCTTTATCGATTTTTTTGGATTGTTCTTGAGAGGTGGTTAAGAATCCAAGCTTCTCAGCTAACTGAGTCTAAGTTACCAGATTTGTGAGGTTTGCTAGAATTTTTCTACTGCAAACATATTTATAAACCGAAATTGAAAAATAAAAAGGCAAATCAAATAAGCTTGTTTGTTAGAGGCATATTGGTATCAAGGTCTTCAATGAGGTTGAAGAAACTCTTAGGATATAAAGGTCATTAACTAAGATAATCAAGTGCGCAATCTTGCGAGGTTCAAGAGGCGTAAGGAACACGTCTGCATTTGAATTTCTTAGAGGGTTAATTAGGTCTCAATTAAATTCTATTCCGAAGTCTGATAGTAGGCTAATGTCTATGGAGATTAATACAGTATGGTGTTCTAAGATAGGCGAGGTCCCGTAACTTTTATGCCAGTCAGTTTCCTCGTTAACAAATTTTATCCTTTTTCAGCATTATATTATTTTTCTTTATGATTGGAATATCACAAGTAGTACATAATAAATCTAGATAGTTTAAGTCCTTATTATTTGAAGAAGAAAAAAATAAAACTTGTACTTGTTGAATTCATATTTGAAATTTTGATTGCAAGTTCCATATTTGTTTGAATTTCTATCCTCTTAATTTGGATACGACTAGGTTGATATTAGATATTAATTTTTGAAATCGTCCAAGAACTTTTATACACAATCATGTGCATGGATTTTTAGTTTTGTTGTGGAAGAAAAACAGAAAAACTTTATATACAAGGGTCTTTGCTTTAACCTACTTGCGATTTATGATGTTTTATCTGTGTAGGTTGCAGAACGAAAAAGTTGGTGGTGTACTATCTTCTTTCAAATCCCATATAAATACTTTTGAATTCCTCATTGTTTTGAACTCACCTTTTTATTATATCACTTTATTTCCTTTCCTAGAGTTTATAAGTGTTATACTTTTATAGGTTTTAATTAGTTATATTTTGTTTTCAATACGTCCAATCTTCAATTTAGGAATATTTTTCACAATAATCGATTTAGGAATCAAGCTAGGACTGGAATGCTTTTCTTCCAGTTAGACAATGACAAGATTGTTTGGTAGGTAGTTTTTTTTAACTAAAATGGATAAAAACTTTTTTTTTTCTTCTCAAAAATGCTTCAAGGTGTACATTTGAGTTGTATGGTGAAGTCTCTGTTAGTTATTTTGGCATAGGTTTCTACCTCTTAAATTTGAATTTTAGCATGAAATCCTTAAAGTTTTAAAGCAAGGAATTAGGGTGATATGTGGAGATACTTTCATGATCAAAATTTGTAACTCTTCAGTCCTCCCTGAAAAAATTTCACTCACCTTCTGAGAATTTTGAGATAACCCTTCATAACCTTTTCCTTGAGCAAACAAAAATAATAAATGTGATTGCTAATATCTCAAACTTAGGGGAACTCATTTCCTTTGATGATCCATGCCAGTTTATTTTGGCTACATGAAAATTAGGCTTTGAAAAGACCTTTCACATTCTCTCAAGTTTGACACTCTTGCTCCTAAAAATATTTATGGTATCAACTGGATTGAGTTTGAGTTCCAAGAGCTTCTAAGACTCCACTATAATTTCTGTCATAGACTAGGCCACTTAAGTGAATAATGTATTGATTTATTCTTGCTCAACCATACCCAGTCAACAAGATTTTTATTTTATATCTGATGTTGATGATGATTATCCGGAAATGATCAAAATTTAGACATGGATGAGCCTAATATTGACTGAAGCGATTGGAGTTTTTATTCTAAGTTATCTCCTGATTCTTTAGGCTAAGAAAAATTTGTAGTTTCTTTCTCTGATGGTGAAGGTTATAAGCATTATGGTATTCATTTCGACACTTCATTAATCTTTGAAGAAATAATTTATACACCTTGGGATGTAGAGGCATATGTCACTATTAATGAAGACCAATCGTATGTGCATGAATCTGTGCAGTCTCTTAAGCTCAATGCAGTATAACATATTCACATCCCTAGCAGATTCCTAGTTTCAGATATTGAGGATGCTGAATTCATTTCAAAAGATGAAAAATCAAGCCCTTTAAGCATACTTGCAGGTCCGGCTCTCAAAAGACAGTTCCCTGATCATTAATCATATCTCACTAATGTAGGCATTGGTTTCACATCATGTGCAAATATCTCTAGAAGAGTATCCAATGAAAGCTTCATCAATGGATTGCTTAATATCAGGCTTTTAAAATATTCAAATCTGACATCATGTATCAAACAAACTTTGCATCTACCTCCAAATATGTCAGCACTACTTCAAGTGAAGATACCCATCATAGGTATGAATCTTCAACACAATCAGCACCTCCAACAATACCAACAATTAATATCCACTAATAGTACCAAGACCCTTCTATGGAATGCCACATCCGGTTTATACTTCAATGTCATATCAAAGTATCAAATGGTCCATTGGATATATCTACCACCTTATTTTTGCTTAAAAGTTATGTTCTTTGTTCTAGGTTCTTCTTTTAAGTTTGCATTAGTTTCCTTATAGTCTAATTAGTATCTAGGTACTTTGAGTTGATTGACTTACCACCGTTTTTGTTTATGCTCATAATATATATGGTTTATTTTTGTTTTTGTTATACTAGTCTGCATCTGCTCTAATTATAAGTAATAGTATAGTATCTCTACCTTGTTCATGTATCCTTGTTATTAGCTAAATTATATCAATTATGAAAATTTGATTATATATCAATTATGATAGTGTCTTTTGTCTAGGACTGTATATAAGCATCTTAAAATTTAGTAGTGTTAGAGCATTGCTCGGTCGAAATCGCATGCGTTGCTATCTCAAGCATGTTTGTCAATGTTAGTGATCAAAACTATAAAGTCTTGATTTCTAGTCTACTATAGCTAAGGTCTCGGACTAGGATAGAAAGTGTAGTTGAGCTCAAGAACTCCATAGCAATCATCATACAAGATGAAGGACTACTCAAGGAACCAGTGAGTCTTCATCGACTAAAACGTATGTGGAGACTTGAACTTATCTATCACTCGAAATTCTATCTACTCTATCTCCTATCTTGAGACAAAAGTCATATTACTATATAGACTAAGAATATACACATGTGATATTTTGAGCTGAGTATATCTCGCTTATCTATTTCTCGAAATATGTGTTGGTAAATCTTCCGCTTTAGACAAGTTCATCTTTACCTAGTGACGAAAGTCATGTTATGTTTCAATCACTTTGGAAATCGCTATGACGAAAAATAGTTTGTGAATAACAACTATATAACGTCCTTTGAGAATGTTTCAATGATTGAAATGAGAGTTTAGACAATATAACCATTGGGGGATATAAACATTATTGTGGTAACACATATATGTATAAGTCCTTAGCACTTGAACCGAAGTTTGCGAACTTTGTTGATCAAGTGGAACCGAAACGTGAGCAGCCAACTCAGTCCGCGAACTCAGTTCGCGAACGTGCGTAGTTCTTGAACTCGATAATTTCTGCTGGAATTGTAGCTTGGTTTCAGTCCGCAAACTAACGGAAGTTTTCGAACCCGAGAATTTTTGCTAGAGTTTGTGAACTCCAACCGGTTAACTTGAGTCCGCGAACTTGAGTGGCAATGTCTAAAAACGATGTTCGTGAACTTATCTTAATTAACTAAGGAATGCTTTTGCAAACCGTGGCTTTATAGTTTATGAATCGATTTGATTGAATCACATCGTTTTTTATTCAATTGTGTCTTGTGTAATACATGAGATCTCATAGCAATTGAAAAACTTTCTAACTAGTTCATTTGAGTCATTTGAACTAGTTATGGTGAAGAAGAATATGGTTGATATGAAATTTATCATTTGTCTAACCATTTGGTTGACTAATATTGAACCAACTATTGTACACGTTTGGGTACGGTTACACAAAACCAAAATCGTCAAGTACATGTGTGTATGACAAGCTAAGTTTTCGATCTAACGGTTGAGAAATATTATCTTGAATCTAATCAAGTTTTCATCTAACGGTGAATATAGAATACTTTGTTACTAAGCTAATATTGATTGCAAACCCTGATTTGCAAGACTATATAAGGGAGAACTCTAGCAACTGGGAAACCTAATCCCCACACATTATGTGTGATACTAGTTTGTGAAGCTAGAGTCGATTCTCCTTTAACCTTTAGTTTTCTTCTTCTAAAACCAGGTTAACGACTTAAAGACTTTATTGGGATTGTGAAGCCAGACCGATACTACTTTTCTTGTAGTTGTGTGATCTGATCTTGTTGTTTCTATCGTACGAGTATAATTGTAATAATTGGCTTGAGATTTTTATCTCTAATAGGCAAGATATAAAAGTAATCACAAACATCTTCGTCTCATCGTTTGTGATTCCACAATATCTTTTTTCGTTGCGTCGATTAATACTATTATGAGGTGATTGATAAAACTGAGTTGTTCTTCAGGAATATAAGTTTGGTTTTATTGATTGGTTCATGTTCACCTTGATTTATCAAAAGATGGAACAAAACTTATAGGTTTATTCGTGGGAGACAAATTTATCTATCTTGTAGACTTTTCTGTGTGAGACAGATTTGTTTATTAAAGTCTTCGACTTTGGGTCATAGCAACTCTTGGTTGTGGGTGAGATTAGCTAAGGGAATCAAGTGCGCAGTATCCTGCTGGGATCAGAGGCGTAGGAGCATAACTGGACCTTGGATAAGTGTGAGATTGATTGGGGTTCAACTACAGTCCAGACCGAAGTTAATTTGGAGTAGGCTAGTGTATATAGCGGCTTAATACAGTGTATGTTTAATCTAGACTAGGTCCCGGGGTTTTTCTGCATTTGCGATTTCCTCGTTAACAAAATTCTGGTGTCTGTGTTATTTATTTTCCGCATTATATTTCGTTATATAATTGAAATAATACAGGTTGTACGTTGTTCAATTAATTAGAATATCCGACCTTATTGGTTGTTGATTTAAATTGATTGACACTTGGATATTGGTCTTTGGTACCATCCAAGTTATCTCTCTTTGATTAAGACTCGCGAATTGCTTGAGTAAATCAAATTGAGAGATTGATATAATAACTCCTTGAGTATTTTATATTGATTGAGTCTAGTTGATTCTCTAGAAAACAACTCGTAGTTTTCCATACAGATTGATAATCGAAATATTGGGTGTGTTTGTTAGACCCCCGCTTTTTCAATTGGTATCAGAGCAGGCAAACACGTTCAAGACCTCACAAGTCTGTGTCTTTAGCGATCTGACTCGATGGACAGAGATGTTATCTCAACAAACGTACCACCAGTCTTCGATGGTTCAAACTACCCATGGTGGAAAATTACTATGAGCACGTATCTTCAAGCTCGTAATTTTCAAATATGGGTATATGTTATTAATGGATATGACCCCCCGGTAAATACATAAGACGATGTATATGTACCAAAGGATGTTGGTAGTTTTAGTCCAGAAGAAATTCTTGCTACAAAGCATAATTCTGAAGGTCTATATGCTATCAGACAATCCATTACCCCAGACCTTCAACACTATGTGTCTTCTTGCACTAAGTCTAAAGATGCCTGGGATATCTTAGAAACTACTTTTGAAGTCAACAAACATGTTTCTAAGAAATATACCATCGATTGAGGAAATAACCTCAATGCCCTTTCTGAAAATTCATCCTTCGGAAAGATAAGAATTCCTGATCAAAATTCTGTTCAGAACGTTGCATTCAATGGTGTGTCTGACACAAGTGAACACTCTATCTCATGAGGTGATGAATGTTGTACGGATGAAGTCTGGTTTAAAAGACCATTGATTACAGAAAAGATCAAAGAATTTGTAAAGAGAAGCATTAGACGTGATAAACGTCCTCTGTCTACTAATGATTATGTAAAAGAAAAACCTTTAAGTGTCAACAAGATGAATACGGTTGATAGATGTGATAATCTCTCAGCTTTTAAAGCAGAAACATCTACGTACTCAAGTTTTGATTCAGAATATGATACCGACACAGGGGTTTTCAATTTCTTAGATAAAGAGATTCTTCAAGAAAATCTTCAATTAAGAGCTTCATTGAAGAAACTAGAATCATTAATCCAGGTGAAAAATCTTGAGATAGATTGTCTTAATGATAAACTCACCAGAAGCATTAATCTAAAGGAGAAAGAGATTAATACTCTGAAGGATGATCTACAAAGATTATTTGGAAGCTCTGACAAAATTTTAGCAATGTTGTTTGGTCAGAAATCTTTTGGAAACACTAATGGTTTAGGATACAAAAGCAAGTGTGCAGACATTGTTAATCCTGTTTCTTCTATTGATCAGGAAAAGATAAAAGCTGGCAGCTGTGTTAAGCAGAAGATACCTCAACGAAACTAATAATCCTTGGTTTGTTTATTTTGTGGAAATGCAAGGCATGTTCAAAGTACGTGTTGGAGATTCAAGAGGAACGTTGAAAGAATTTTCAAACTACAAAAGAACATGCAAAAGATGAATCTGGATAATCTGCGCAGTCCTCCTAAAAACAATGCTTCCAGAATCAGAAGAGGTAGGAAACTTGCTTACACAAAAAACCTTGAAAAATCACTATGTGATAAACAGGGAGAGTGTTTGGCTCATAACTTTCCTATCTAACATCAATAGCATTCGCATCCTCATTTTAACTTGAGAAAGTGAGGGCTTGCGCATTTGTGTGGCTCAAGTTTGTATATGTTTCTGTTAAGAAAATATTCTCATAACAATTTAGATAATGGATCATTAAAATTCAGAAGACCTTTTCTTCTAGGGTTTTTGATGATCATAAGTCTATTTAAGTCATTGATAGACTTCCTCCTTCCTTGAAAAGATACAATCTTATGGATCCTATAACCAGAAGCATCACAAGCAAGGATGCAGTTGAATCAGCTAATGTGTATATGTATAAAGGGATTTCTTCCTCAAGGGTGAAGAAAGTGAAGACTACAATTAATGGAGAAGGTTCTTCCTCTAACTGCCTCTTTTCTATTTGTTCTTTTGATGCTAATTTTAGGGACATGGTAAAAGATTTCATCAACAAGAGAAATGGTTTAAAATCTCAAATCATTTTCTCTTTGGAAAGGATAACTCACTATGAACAAATGTTGTCTCTATCCAAAAGCACCCAGCGTGATTTGAGAAGATAACTCAGTGAGTTAACTGATATTTCTGAAGATTTGGAGGAATTGAACGATCCCATAATCAATGGGTTTTTCAATAATGAGAAGGAATTCTCAGTAGATGCTCTGAGAAAGATCTATGACAACTAGTAAGTCTTCTAATGAGAATTCTATTTTTCTTTTTTTTGTTTAGAAGAATAACTAGTGTTTTGGGATAGCCATTATTGTGATTACACATAGCTATATCCAAAGTTTTCATCTTCTTGTTTTTAGATTTATTGGTTTAAATTCTAAGTTTGTTTGGAAGATGATGGTTGCAGTATTAATCTTTTGATATTTTGCAATATTTTGATGGGATATGTGTTTTTGCATCCGTGAACTTGATTGTCCCATATTTTGTCAAAAGTAAACTCGTTCGTGAATTGATATGCAAATATTGATAAAAGGATGAATAGACTTTTGACAAACACAAAAGTTAAGCCTATATTGTCAATTATTGATGTAAGATAGATTGAAATCTTTTGTGATTCAAGGATTATGTCTATTGTGTGTCATTGTGCAAATGGTGATGGAAACATATAATGAATCCTTGTGAATTCCTCAGTAATTGAGCTTCCCTGATCTATCTTGTGTGTATTACTGTGAGACTCCGTATTGTGACTTATGTTGAGCATTAGAAAACCAAAGTTGATTATTTTTGTGATTAACTTAGTTGTGTTCCGTAAGGTACTTTACGTCGAGTATTTTGAACTAAATCAATCATCTTGCATGATTATTTAGTTAGCACTCCATAAGTTTTCTTATGTTTGAGCATTTCTTTGACTGGGTTGGTTAATCATGATTAACTTATTCATTTCTCCATAGAATTTTCTTATGTCGAGTGTGGCCAATTAAATTAATTACTTTCGTAATTAGTTTGGTTGAGTATGGCAATTAGATTATTTGCGAGTTTTCTTGTAATTAACCTAATTGATTTATTAAGTCTCCATAAGTTTACTTGTGTTGAGCATATTTAGTCAAATTAATCTTGGTTCGCTTGGGTTAATATGATTGAATATTTCCTGTTGGATTCCAAATTCATACTTGTATGTAATTTGTTGAGTCTAAAGAAATCCTTCTTTTTTTTTGAAATTAAGGTCGCTCTTGTTGTACCTTTGGGAATTACATTTTATGGGGGAGAGTTCTTTTGAACTTGTGCTTAATTTCCAAATCTTTGTGGGGAGTGCGGTTGTGGAATATTAGAGGGGTTATCTTGCGTCTTTATAAACTCCTTGATGAATGCATTTAGCTTCGACTTTATGATTGCATCTAAATAAGATGATATACATTTACCTTTGGTCATGAAATGTCTCTTACGGAAATTTCATTTAGATCCCGTTCTTGTACCTTTGCCAATTTTATTGACAAAAAGGGGGAGAATTAATATGTAGTTCACACTACAAATACATATGGTTTTCGGATCATTATGTAAGGGGGAGTGGTTTCCATGTGAGATGGAGTATTGACTAAGGGGGAGTGAAGTATAACCATAATATTGTTGTTGAAGTTGTGATACAATTGGACTTTGACGTTGTGTATTAATACTATGACATTGTATAATGATGATTGAGAACTAATGCTTTTCTCATTGTTATAGCTACGGATTTTCAACAACGATGATGCTAAACTTACAACCTTTGGGATCATTAGACTACTTGGAATTGACGAAGATTACGAATATTCTTGAAGATTAGACATGTGGAATAGGAGCTACAAAGTTTATTTATATATTTTTTGTATTCCATATGTATTAATAGTTTTGCCACTAAAATTGACAAAGGGGGAAATTGTTAGAGTATTGATCGGTCGAACTCGCATGCGTTGCTATCTCAAGCATGTTTGTCAATGTTACTGATCAAAACTATAAAGTCTCAATTTTTAGTCTACTATAGCTAAGGTCTCGGACTAGGATAAAAAGTGTAGTTGAGCTTAAGAACTCCATGGCAATCATCATACAAGAAGAAGGACTACTCAAGGAACCATTGGATCTTCATCGACTAAAAGGTATGTGGAGACTTGAACTTATCTATCACTCGAAATTCTATCTACTCTATCTCCTATCTTGAGACAAAAGTCGTATTACTATATAGACTAAGAATATACACATGTGATATTTCGAGCTGAGTATATCTCGCTTATCTATTTCTCTAAATATGTGTTGGTAAAGCTTTCACTTTATCCAAGTTCATCTTTACATAGTGACGAAAGTCATGTTATGTTTCAATCACTTTGGAAATCTCTCTGACGAAAAATAGTTTGTGAATAACAACTACATAACATCCTCATAGAATGTTTCAATGATTGAAATGAGAGTTTAGACAATATAACCACTGGGGATATAAACATTGTTGTGGTAACACATATATGTATAATTCCTTAGCACTTGAACTGAAGTTTGCGAACTTTGTTGATCAAGTGGAATCAGAACGTGAGCAGTCAACTCAGTTTGCGAACTCATTCTGTGAACGTGCGTAGTTCTCGAACCCTAGAATTTCTGCTAAAGTTGTAGCTCGGGTTCAGTCCGCGAACTGACGGAAGTTCTCGAACCCGAGAATTTTTGGTGGAGTTTATGAACTTCAGCCGGTTAACTTGAGTCCACGAATTTGAGTGGTTATGTCTAAAAACGATGTTCGTGAACTTATCTTAATTAACTAAGGAATGCTTTTGCAAACCGTGACTTTATAGTTCATGAATCAATTCGAGTGAATCACATCATTTTTGATTCAATTGTGTCTTGTGTAGTACATGAGATCTCATAGCAATTGAGCAACTCTCTAACTAGTTCATTTGAGTCATTTGAACTAGTTATGGTGAAGAAGAATATGGTTGATATGAAAGTTATCATTTGGCTAACCATTTGGTTGACTAATATTGAACCAACTATTGTACACGTTTGGGTACGGTAACACAAACCCAAAATCGTCAAGTACATATGTGTATGACAAGCTAAGTTTTTTATCTAACGGTTGAGAAATATTAGCTTGAATCTAATCAGGTTTTCATCTAACGGTGAATATTGAATGCTTTGTTACTAAGATAACATTGATTGCAAACCCTGATTTGAAAGACTATATAAGGGAGAACTCTAGAAACTTGGAAACCTAATCCCCACACATTATGTGTGATACTAGTTTGCTAAGCTAGAGTCGATTCTCCTTTAACCTTTGGTTTTCTTCTTCGAAAACCAGGTTAACGAACAAAGACTTCATTGGGATTATGAAGCCAGACCGATACTACTTTTCCCGTAGTTGTGTGATCTGATCTTGCTATTTCTATCGTATGAATACAATTGTAATAATTGGATTGAGATTTCTATCTCCGATAGGCAAGATATAAAAGTAATCACAAACATCTTCGTCGCATCGTTTGTCATTCCACAATATCTTTTTTCACTGTGTTGATTAAGACTATTATGAGGTGATTGATAAAATTGAGTTGTTTTTTGGGAATATAAATCTATTTTATTGATTGGTTCCTGTTCACCTTGATTTATTAAAAGACAGAAAAAAAACTCATAGGTTTATTCGTGAGAGATGAATTTATCTATCTTGTATACTTTTCTGTGTGAGACAGATTTGTTTATTAAAGTCTTCGACTTTGGGTCGTAGCAACTCTTGGTTGGGGTTGAGATCATCTAAGGGAATCAAGTGCATAATATCCTGCTGGGATCAGAGGCGTAGGATCATAACTGTACCATGTATAAGTGTGAGATTTATTGGGGTTCAACTACAATCCAGACCGAAGTTAATTTGGAGTACGCTAGTGTCTGTAGCGGCTTAATACATTGTATGTTTAATCAGGACTAGGTCCCGCAGGTTTTCTGCATTTGCGGTTTCCTCGTTAACAAAATTCTGGTGTCTGTGTTATTTATTTTCCGCATTATATTTCGTAATATAATTGAAATAATACAGGTTGTGCGTTGTTCAACCAATTAGAATATCCGACCTTATTGGTTGTTGATTTAAATTAATTGACACTTGGATATTGGTCTTTGGTACCATCCAAGTTATCTCTCTTTGATTAAGACTCGCGAATCATATTTGTGTTAGAGCACTGCTCGGTCAAACTCGCATGCGTTGCTATCTCAAGCATGTTTGTCAATCTTAGTGATTAAAACTATATAGTCTTGATTTCTAATCTACTATAGCTAAGGTCTCGGACTAGGATAGAAAGTGTAGTTGAGCTCTAGAACTCCATGGCGATCATCATACAAGACGAAGGACTACTCAAGGAACCAGTGGATCTTCATCGACTAAAAGGTATGTGGAGACTTGAACTTATCTATCACTCAAAAGTATATCTACTCTATCTCCTATCTTGAGACAAAAGTCATTTACTATATACACTAAGAATATGCACATGTAACATTTCGAGCTGAGTATATCTCGCTTATCTATTTCTCGAAATGGGTGTTGGTAAATTTTTCGCTTTAGCCAAGTTCATCTTTGCCTAGTGACGAAATTCATGTATGTTTCAATTACTTTGGAAATTGCTCTGATGAAAACTAGTTCGTGAATAACAACTATATGACGTCCTCTGAGAATGTTTCAATGATTGAAAAGAGAGTTTAGACTATATAACCATTGTGGGATATAAACATTGTTGTGGCAACACATATATGTATAAGTCCTTAACACATGAACCGAAGTTTGCGAACTTTGTTGATCAAGTGGAACCAGAATGTGGGCAACAACTCAGTCCGCGAACCCAGTCCATGAACTGGCGCAAGTTTTCGAACCCGAGAATATCTTCCGAAGTTGAAGCTCAGGTGCAGTCCGCGAACTGACGGAAGTTCTCATCCCGAGAAATTCTGTTGGAGTTTATTAACTTCAACCGGTTAGCTTGAGTCTGCGAACTCAGTACGCAAACTCAAGAGGTTATGTCTGAAAACGTTGTTCGTGAACTTATTCTAAATTACTAAGGAATGCTTTTGCAAACCGTGGATTTATAGTTCATGATTAATGATTCGAGTGAATCACATCGTTTTTGATTTAATTGTGTCTCTTTTAGTGCTTGAGATCTCATAGCAATTGAACAATCTTCTAACTAGTTCATTTGAGTCATTTGGACTAGTTATGGTGAAGAAGAATATGGTTGATATGGAAGTTATCATTGGGCTAACCATTTGGTTGACTAATATTGAACCAACCATTGTACACGTTTGGGTACGGTTACACAAACCCAAAACGTCAAGTATATGTGTGTATGGCAAGCAAAGTTTTCGATCTAACGGTTGAGAGATATTAGCTTGTATCTAATCAGGTTTTCATCTAACGGTGAATATTGAATGCTTTGTTAGCAAGATAACATTGATTGCAAACCCTGATTTGAAAGACTATATAAGGAGAACTCTAGCCATTGGAAAAACTAATCCCCACACACCTTTATTATGTGATACTAGTTTTCTCTAAGCTAGAGTCGATCTCCATTAACCCTTAAGTTTTCTCTCTAAATTCGGGTTAACGACTTAAAGACTTCATTGGGATTGTGAAGCCAGACCGATACTACTTTTCTTGTAGTTGTGTGATCTGATCATGCTATTTCTATTGTATGAGTACAATTGTAATAATTGGCTTGAGATTTCTATCTCTGATAGGAAAGATTAAAGTAGTCACAAACATCTTCGTTTCATTATTTGTGATTCCTCAACAATCTTCTTCGCTGCGTCGATTAAGTTTATTGTGAGGTGATTGATGAAACTGAGTTGTTCTTCGGGAATATAAGTATGGTTTTATCGATTGGTTCCTGTTCACCTTGATTTATCAAGAGACAGAACAAATCTCAAAGGTTTATTCGTGGAAGACGAATTTATCTATTACCTGTAGACTTTTCTGTGTGAGACAGATTTGTTTGCTTAGTCTTCGACTTTGGGTAGTTGCAACTCTTGGTTGTGGGTGAGATCAGCTAAGGGAATCAAGTGCGCAGTATGCTTCTGGGATCAGAGGAATAAGAGTATAACTGTACCTTGGATCAGTGTGAGATTGGTTGAGGTTCAACTACAGTCCAGACCGAAGTTAATTTGGAGTAGGCTAGTGTCTGTAGCGGGCTTAATACAGTGTATTTTTAATCTGGACTAGGTCCCGGGGTTTTTCTGCATTTGCGATTTCCTCGTTAACAAAATTCTGGTGTCTGTGTTATTTCTATTCCGCATTATATTTTGTTATATAATTGAAATAATACAAGTTGTGCATTGTTCAATCGATTATAATATCCGACCTTATTGGTTGTTGATTTAAATCGATAGGCACTTGGATATTGGTCTTTGGTACGATCCAAGTTATCTCTCTTTGATTAGACTCGCGAATCATATTTGCTTGAGTAAATCAAATCGAGAGATTTAGATAATAACTCCTTGAGATATTTTCTATTGATTGAGTCTAGTTGATTCTCTAGAAAACAACTCGGAGTTGTCCATATAGATTGCTAATAGAAATATTGGGTGAGGTTGTTGGACCCCCATTTTTTCAATTGGTATCATAGCTGGCAAACACGTTCAATACCTCATAAGTCTGTGTTTGTGGCAATCTGAGTCTATGGACGAAATCTCGTTTGCGCATACCAAAATATCTCCTAAAGCTTTTGAGTATGTCAAGTGTCTTGAAAACACCTCAAAGGATTACTCCTTAGTTGATTCTTCCGAATCCCGAGGTAGAAAGAATACTCAATGTGATAATGACATCTCTTTCTCATATGAGACATGTGACACTTTGGCAAAGGCTGAAAAGGAGCTCACCAGAATTTCAAAACATACAACGCATATGAGACACTCTGGAAAAGGCTGAATAGGAGCTCACCAAATTAACTTCGCTGATGAATTTGAAAAGTCTCTTGATCGAGAACGTGATCTCTACAATATCATTAAGTCCTTCTCTAAGAATATTGAGAAACTTCTTCAAGAAACTACTCTTCAACATGAAAAGATTAGTACTCTTGAGGATATTATTAAAGATGACTCAATTAGAGAAAAACGTTTGATCGAGACTCATTCATCAGATCTCAACAGACTTCGTGATGAAAAAGGGAAACTATGTGCACCTATTACTCTTGCCCATGAACAGTGCAAATCCTTGGAAAAGGATAACTATGTCTTAAGGAGAAAATCCTCTGTACAAACTAACTCTCGTGACGTTCTGTACAAGACAAAGTATTCTCCAGAAGAAGATTTTGTCAAGAAAAGTTTACATAACTTACAATCTTCTCATATGGTTATGGGGTTTAAACAGGTGTCGGTTATTGCTTCTCCTCCGCGAATCTGTACTTTTTGTGGGAAACTGAATCACTATGCTATCCATTGTTTTGTAAGAAGGAAACAAATTTCTAAGCTTCATAATTTGCTTCTCTTCACTGTCAATGGAACAAAGAGTCAGTCGACTAAAGCAGTGAATCGTATGCCCATAAGAAATCAGAAACCTTATAAGAATGATCTCTACTCTAGAAATCAATACAGGGCTCAAGTGCATTCTGGCATAAATTCTTGTGTTGCTAACAAAAGCACTTCCTGTACTTATAAGGATATTTATGATAAATCTAAGTCTGGAAAATAAATGCATATCTATTATAATCCTCTTGAACCATTTGCAAGAGGTCCCAGACTTAGTCCTCGGAGAAAGCCATCTGATGGATATAATAAAAACGCCATGTTTTATCTTTTAGGGATGAATACCAACCGAAGAAAGGCGAAGAAAATAAAGATCAAACGGTCAGATGATATATACAACCTCTTTCCGGATGATCATAGTGGAATTAACTTCCACTCAACTACCTGATTCCAGGTATTTCTTTCCTTGTTTCTAACTTGAGAGGTGCAAGGAAAATAATTTGGTAATACTCAAGTATGTTGTATATTATTTTTGTTTGAGTCTTTTTATTGGTAGTCCACAGACGTCCGCGTCCTCCTCTTGTATATCTCCAGGGTTTTTAAAACCAGAGTTTTTGTAATCTCGTTGACGAACGCATATATACCTTGTCTATATTGTGATTGTCCCTGACCTAGAACTCTATGGAGAATTCTGCAAAATCTCAAGAGATTGTGCATCTTGATATGGAGGAAGATAATCAGGAACGTAAGTTGATTCAGGAGCTGGTTCTAAAGAAGATGCTTGAAAGAAAGGATCACAACTCCTTGATTGATGATTCTGTCAAGGATTTAACTCATTTTCAGAACGATTCAAGGGTCGAGTTTGCAAATCTTCAATTACAAATAAAACAACTTCTAGATGGTCATGCCAGAATTCTTGCTAATCAGAACATTCTGATACGGAATCAAAAGAAGCTTATCATGGACTATGCCAAATCTAGACAGCTTGCTCGGGTGGTTGATCGCAAAGTTAGTGTTCTAAGTCACGAACATGGTGTGTCTACGGTCAAGAGAATAAAATAAATCAGCGATACCTTCTTTGATGGATTCATTGAAAGATACGAGGTTCTTAATGATCTCTGATTTATTTTAAAGTCAAGTAAATCTTCTATGTTTTCTGTTTTATTTAGAAGAATAAATAGTGTTTTGGAATAGCCATGATTGTGATTACACATAGCTATATCCAATGATTTCATCTTCTTGTTTTTAGATTTATTGGTTTTAATTCTAAACTAGTTTGGAAGATGATGGTTGCAGTATTAATCGTTTTGGTTTTATATATTATAATATTTTGATGGGATATGTGTGTGAACTTGATTGTCCCATATTTTGTCTAAAGTAAATTCGTTCACGTATTGGTATGCAAATATTGATAAAGGAATGAATGGACTTTTGGCAAAACACAAAAGTTAAGCCTATATTGTAAATTATTGATGTAAGATAGGTTAAAATCTTTTGTGATTCAAGGATAAAGTCTATTATGTCACTTTGTGATGGAAAAACAGAATAGGTCCTTGTTTTTGTTATCCACGGTATAGAGCTTATTTGTTCTATGTTATTATGTATTACCGTGAAGGTTCCATTGTGTAACTCATGTTGAGCACGATACAACTAAGTCGATTTCTTATTGGCATGGTTGGTTGTTTCATAAGATGCTATATGTTGAGAATTAAGAACTAAATTAATCTACTTGTGTGGTTATTTAGTTTGTATTCCATGAGTTCTCTCATGTTGAGCACATGTACGGTTAAGGTTGTCATTTCCTATGATAATATTAGTCAGGGTTCCATAATCTCTTATGTTGAGCCCAAATGAACTAAATCAATCATCTTGTGTGATTATTTGGTTAGCACTCCATAGATTTTTCTCATGTCAAGTGTGGACAATTGAATTGATTACTTTGTGATTAGTTTAATTGTGTAATCCGGTTAGAATATTTATGAGTTCTCTTGTGAATAATCTAATCGATGAATTAAGTCTCCATAAGTTTACTTGTGTTGAGCATATTTAGTCAAATTAATCTTGGTTCGCTTTGGTTAATATGATTGAATATTTTGGATTCCAAATTCATACTTGTATGCAATTTGTTGTGTCTAAAGAAATCCTCTTTTCTCTTGAAATTAAGGTCGCTCTTGTTGTTCCTTAGGGAATGACATCTTATGGGGGAGAGTTCTTTTGAACTTGTGCTTAATTTCCAAATCTTTGTGGGGAGTGTGGCTGTGGAATTTTTAGGGGTTATCTTGTATCTTTACAAACTCCTTGATGAATGCATTTAGCCTCGGCTTTATGATTGCATCTAAACAAGATGATAGAACATTTACCTTTGGTCATGAAATGTCTCTTACGAAAATTTCATTAGGATCCCGTTCTTGTACCTTTGCCAATTTTATTGACAAAAAGGGGGGAGAATTAATTGTAGTTCACACTACAAATACATATGGTTTTCGGATCATTATGTAAGGGGGAGTGGTTTCCATGTGAGATGGAGTATTGACTAAGGGGGAGTGAAGTATCACCATAGTATTGTTGTTGAAGTTGTGATGCAATTGGACTTTGACGCTGTGTAATAATATTATAACACCACTAGTCCAAAACATGATTTTTAGGACACTTGGTGTTTGTAAACAAGGACAGATCCGGCAAGTTGGTAAATATTTTACAGTTGGAATTCGTAAAATAATTTGTATTTTGATAACTAACACTAGTAATCTGTTTTTTTATTCGGTCCCTCCACGATTAAAATCCAAGTAACTCGTATAAAATATATGTGCCGTCGATAATTAGATATCCGATGGTTTATATCAGGGGCTAAAAAATATTTTGGTATCCGCATATATACTGGTAAGCCAATTAAAACCCTGAAACTACATCAGTCACTTTAGACCTTTGATAAATGTAATCCTATGGCCTATAATCAGATCCAGCAACTTCTCAACCGCACAGTGAAAAAAATAACCGCCTCCATGTTATCCTTCTTGTGTTAATCAAAAAATGAAAGTTTCCCCAAAAATTCTTCTTTTTATTTTCGTTTTCTCATATTACGTGAAATACGTGAAAGAAATCCACATTGGAGGAGAGGAGATAGAGCATATGCGAACCCAATAGTAAAGATTATTATGACTTTCATACTATTATCTTGATTTTTTTAACGAAATTATGGATCAATTTTAGTTTTAATAAGAATAAAAGTAATTCATACTATTATCTTGACTTTCTCCTGATTATTCTTCTTTTTATTACTGATTCTAATTTTTATTTTGGATATTTTAGGTGCAACAACAAAACAGGATGAAGAAAAGAAACCCAACGAGGGGAAGTCACATCAATCACAAGGTAAGGGGTTAGGTCTTTTTTATACTTCTCTTTATTTTACCGGGTTTTCATTTGCATTCCTAAATTGTATGTTGGTATTGGTAAGTGTTATTTCTAGGGTTTAAGGTAGTTGGTAATAACAGAGTGCTACATGTGGTATGATATTTATTCATATAGATTCAGTTGTGTAATTTTTCCATTTTGTTGGTCGGGTTAATAATCTTAGCTGGTTTTCTTGTGGTATGAATTTAGATTTTTCGTTTCTAGCTTGTTTGACAATAAAGCCATGAATTTCTGATGTACTCTATCTGTTTGTTAAAATTCCTGAATGGCCAGTGTATTTTTTTGATGAACACAATTCATTATTTTATATTTCTTCTACTGACGAGCAATTTAGTATAGCTGCCCTATCGAAATACAACCAGCGATGTCCACTATTATAAGTTATAGTTCACTTTTACAAGTCAAAACAAAGTTGTAAGGCGGAGAACACCGAACACCGTTGTTTTTTATAGATTCAAGTCCACAATATTTTCTTTACACAGTTTAAATTATGATAAGCAATACTACCATGATAGCTCTTTTCCTATGAGAAATATTGCAGTGATTAGCTTTTTCTTATGAGAAATATATTGGAGTTTTTTGGGTTATGGCATAATGCCATCTTGGTGAATAATTCAATGTTACATTAAACAGAGATATCCACTGTAAGTTTAGGTGGTCTTGTCAAAAGCATAAAATGCGACTGGTGATTTTATCAATTTAATACGGAATAATGTATCATATTTGAGAACCTAAGATATTCACTTTATTTTTTTAATTGTTTCTTTGCTTTTTTTTTTTCTTTATAGTGAACCATGGATTGTGAATCCAGGTCTCCAAGTAGCGGCTCTCACATCTTTGGATAACAAAATGGCTCGAATTTCCACTTGTGCTCAACAACATGTATATTCATTAACAAATATTCATGCTTGGAATTATACAAACTGCATTTACTATTGTCGGCAACTTTCAACATTTAGTCGAACTTAGGGGGCCTAAGTAGTTGTGCACGTGGATCCAGTCATGATGATCACCTAAGTTATCCGAGTATTAGTACTGATGTTGGCAATACTACGTACTAATTTTACAGGTTGGTATAATTTGGCTTTTGAACATCCGTCACTAGATTTACCATTTATAAGAACATAAAAACCTTAGGAATAGGGGTATATAACATCTTGGTCTGGTCATGTAGGATAAACTTGGTGTCTATCGGTGGCTTTTCTATTTTTGTGGTTTTGTAAATCAGGGGAATTCTTCTTGTGAGTTGTGAATTGATCCATGTCTTGCTGGACGCTAACACTGGAATACAGTTTGTTCATTGTTTTGTGTCTAGTTTTGCTAACCTGTTTGTACTTGAGTGACCTGTAGGCATAAATGGATGTATCTGACTTACCTGCACCGAACTCAAGTATACTAGCACATGCATATAGTAGTGATGTCTGAACCTAAGTGTTGTATTTTTATTATGATACGATTTGGTGACTGGATGTGTCTTGAGGAATTTAAAGAAGTAAGCATCACACTTGGTTTGTACGTGTTAATTCGATGAAATCTTCTATAGAAATATAAAGTTATGTGTTGGGGACGTAACAGTTGGACATATTTTGCAACATGGAGCTATTTGTTAGAGATCGGCACTTGGAGATACTTTTCCATTGGACATAACTTGCGCACCTGGAAGTAAATCACACTGTTTTGGTTTTATTTATTTATTTTTTCTTGTTCTTGTTGTTTTGAACATGAACAAAATTGTTTTTGTTTTGAACTAGACAAGTTTGGGTTGTCGGGTTGTAAACCAAATTCAAGTTAATTTTAATATAATGAGTTCCATTTTAAGAAATCTATGTGTTGGCTTCTCTCGAATGTTAAATTCCTAAGAAAAGACAAACAATTCATTTAAGACTGGGATGAATTTATGCTGAAACTGACTCATCTTAATTACGTTGGGCTGAATCCAGTTGAATCTCTATTTACCTAAATTTGACAAAGGTAGTTGGTCGTTATTATCGTACAGACGAAATTTGTTGTAAATTTGTAACAGTAACAGCCCGTCCTTTAAGAAATAGTACACCAAATATATGACATACTTTAGGACAGACCAAATTTGTCGAAAATCCTGATTTTCGACACATTTCGTTTGTCCTAATATTTGCATTTTGGACTAGTGCACTGTATAACAATGATTGAGAACCAATGCTTTTCTAATTGTTATAGCTATGGATTTTCAACAAAGATGATACTAAACATACAACCTTTGGGATCATTGGACTACTTGGAAGTGACGAAGATTTCGAGTATTGTTGAAGATTATACATGTGGAATAGGAGCTATAAAGTTTATTTATATAATTTTTGTATTCCATATGCATTAATATTTTTGCCACTAAAATTGACAAAGGGGGAGATTGTTAGAGCACTGCTCGGTCAAACTCGCATGCGTTGCTATCTCAAGCATGTTTGTCAATCTTTGTGATCAAAACTATATAGTCTTGATTTCTAGTCTACTATAGCTAAGGTCTCTGAATAGGATAGAAAGTGTAGTTGAGCTCAAGAACTCCATGGCGATCATCATACAAGACTAAGGACTACTCAAGGAACCAGTGGATCTTCACTGACTAAAAGGTATGTGGAGACTTGAACTTATCTATCACTCTAAAGTCTATCTACTCTATCTCATATCTTGAGACAAAAGTCGTTTACTATATATACTAAGAATATGCACATGTGATATTTCGAGCTAAGTATATCTCGCTTATCTATTTCTCAAAATGGGTGTTGGTAAAGCTTTCGATTTAGACAAGTTCATCTTTGCCTAGTGAAGAAAGTCATGTTATGTTTCAATCACTTTGGAAATTTCTCTGACGAAAACTAGTTCGTGAATAACAACTATATGATGTCCTCTGAGAATGTTTCAATGATTGAAATGAGAGTTTAGACTATATAACCATTATGGGATATAAATATTGTTGTAGCAATATATATATGAAAAGGCTTTAACACTTGAACCGAAGTTTGCGAACTTTTTTGATCAAGTGGAACCGGAACGTGAGCATCAACTCAGTCCGCGAACCCAGTCCGCGAACTAGCGTAAGTTCTCGAACCCGAGAATATCTGTTGAAGTTGAAGCTCAGGTGCAGTCCGCGAACTGACGGAAGTTCTCATCCTGAGAAATTCTGTTGGAGTTTATTAACTTCAACCGGTTAGCTTGAGTCCGCGAACTCAAGAGGTTATGTTTGAAAACGTTGTTCGTGAACTTATTCTAAATTACTAAGGAATGCTTTTGCAAACTGTGGCTTTATAGTTCATGATTAATGATTCAAGTAAATCACATCGTTTTTTATTCAATTTGTCTCTTATAGTGCTTGAGATCTCATAGCAATTGAACAACTCTCTAACTAGTTCATTTGAGTCATTTGGACTAGTTATGGTGAAGAAGAATATGGTTGATATGGAAGTTATCATTTGGCTAACCATTTGGTTGACTAATATTGAACCAACCATTGTACATGTTTGGGTACGGTTACACAAACCCAAAACGTTAAGTACATGTGTGTATGGCAAGCTAAGTTTTCGATCTAATGGTTGAGAGATATTAGCTTGTATCTAATCAGGTTTTCATATAACGGTGAATATTAAATGCTTTGTTAGCAAGCTAACATTAATTGCAAACCCTGATTTGAAAGACTATATAAGGAGAACTCTAGACATTGGAAAAACTAATCCCCACACACCTTTCTTGTGTGATACTAGTTTTATCTAAGCTAGAGTCAATCTCCATTAACCCTTGAGTTTTCTCTCTAAATTCGGGTTAACGACTTAAAGACTTCATTGGGATTGTGAAGCCATACTGATACTACTTTTCTTGTAGTTGTGTGATCTGATCTTGCTATTTCTATCATACGAGTACAATTGTAATAATTGGCTTGAAATTTCTATCTCCGATAGGCAAGATAAAAGTAGTCACAAACATCTTCGTCTCATTGTTTGTGATTCCTCAACAATCTTCTTTGCTGCGTCGATTAAGTTTATTGTGAGGTCATTAATGAAACTGAGCTGTTCTTCGGGAATATAAGTCTGGTTTTATTGATTAATTACTGTTCACCTTGATTTATCAAAAGACGGAACAAAACTCACAGGTTTATTCGTGGGAAACGAATTTATCTATTGCATGTAGACTTTTCTGTGTGAGACATATTTGTTTGCTAAAGTCTTCGACTTTGGGTCGTAGCAACTCTTGGTTGTGGGTGAGATCAGCTAAGGGAATCAAGTGCACAGTATCCTACTGGGATCATAGGCATAGGAGCATAACTGTACCTTGGATCAGTGTGAGATTAATTAGGGTTCAACTACTGTAGATACCGAATATCACAAGGCATTAGCTTACGAACATCATGACAAATATAAGAGGAAAGAGTTACAAAACAATACGAAGATAGAGGAAGCACAGGGAAGTATGAATATTTGCGAAGATAGAATAATCGTACGAAGATGTGTTGCGATACTTCACAACACATATACATCTGTACAAAGTTCATTATAAATAGGAGTTCAAATGTAAAATTCGAGAGCTTCTTTTGGTGAGTATTAGAAATTATCTTAGGAAAGAGTATAGAGAAAGTTGTAACTATTCTAGTTCCATTTAGATACTTTTATGTAATCAATTGAGAAAATTAATAAGAAAATTGTCATTCATCATCAAGAACTTCTTAAGTTTTACAAATTCTACTGAGGGTGTAGTTGTAGGTAATTCTGCAACTACATAATTGGCGCTAGAAACAGGGACTTGAAGGATTCCTGTATCAGAAAAATGGCAAGAAGAAGAAATATATCAGAACCATTAACTGCAGTAAGAAGAAGTGTGAGACTCGCAGAGAGAGAAGCAAATATAACAGGAGAACCAAGTAGGAGAGGGAGTAATCGAAGAAATCAAGCTCAACAAACAATAGATCATGATCGAGTGAGTATACACACTTGGAGAACTGATACACCATCATAAGAATATAGAGAACCACAAATCATAGAAAATGGGAGGTTGATGGGAGGAACAATTCTTGAAAGAGAAAGGGAGATGTTAGAAACATTGAGACAAGGAATTCAAGAAGAACGAAGGTTAGAAGCTGAAGAACGTGCTAATCTAACAAGACGGAATCAAGAATTGAGGATGGAGAATGAGATGTTACAAAGGAGTAAATCTCAAAGTGTTGCAAGATCAAATGCCAGACCAGAGAGAGAAGGGCAGAATTCACCAATAATCAATGATGAAAGTACTATGCAAGGACAAGCACAGACTCAAGTTGAAAGAAATCAAGAGAATCGCTTCATTTTAATACCAAACCATGAACAAAACATGGAGAATTTACGAAATAGGCCAAATCCTAGAGAAAACAATCAGAATGGTGAAGAAAATCAAGAAGAAGAGTCAGCTGAGAGACAACAAGTAGTACATCAGAACAATTACGAGAGTGGAGTAAGAAGACGTGAAGAGGCTCGTAACAATCAAAATGTTGAGTATGAAAGAATTCAGAGAAGAATTGGAAATCAACGAACAGAAACAGCGAGGAATGAACCAAATTTTCAAACTAAAATACAGGCAAATCAAGAAGAAATGAATCACAGAAGAAGGAGAAATGAAGAAGAAGAAATTCCCGATATTCGCATGAGAAGGATGAGAAGAATAGAAAGGGAAGAACAAGAATTTCAATATGCTCTGCAACAAAACAATTGTGATAATTTAGAAAGAAGATATTTGCAAAATTGTGCAAATGAAGAATATGATAGAATGCGAAGGATCGCAAGAGAAGAGACGCAAGAACGTAGAAGAAGAGAGGCTGCGCTGAAGAGGCCAATGGATGAGAATTCTGAAGCAAATGCACGGATCTTTCGAGAATTAGAGGAAATGAGAGGGATGATAAGCAATAGAAGAGGAGGAGATAGAAGGCAACTAGATGAAGCAATAGAAGAAGCTGCGAAGTACAATTGGGAGGGATTCCACCAAAATGCAATTTGCCTACACTTACCAGTATCTTTGATGGGACTTCATGTGCTATTCAGCACATTAAAGCATACATAAGATGCATGTTACAATGGGAGAATCATGATGTCAGACATGTAATTACTTCGCATCAAGCTTAACAGGGAAGCTCTAAAGTGGTTCGAAGGACTTCCTAAGAACACTATTACGTCATTTAATCATTTACAAGCAACTTTCCTTGGAGCATATATCACAAATCATTCCTCACGGCTTGGTATTGAAGATGTGTTTGGTTTAAAACAAAGAATTGGTGAAAGTTTGAAGCATTTGGTAAGAAGATGGAAGACTATGTGCAGTGATATGGCAGGGCGCGTGGATGAGAGATACTTGATTATGTCTTTCATAAATGCGATGTTCGCAAATGAACAACTGTATGTTCAAATCTTCAGAAGAAAGAATTCCATAATGATGACAGAGTTACGAGAATTGTAAGAAGAGTACATTACACTAGAGGAAAAGCAAAACAATATGGAGTCATATCCAGTAGCAAACACTAACAATCAAGACGCAGGAGCAAATTTACTTCCCAAAATAATCAACGTCAGAAAGGTGTACTTCGCAAACATCCTCGCAAACTTCTTCGCAAATTTCAGAAGAGAAGAAAATCAATAATAGCCAGCCAAAAATAGTAGCAATGAGTAGCAAAGATCAAGAAGAGTATGATAAAGAGAGGAATTTCTATAATCGAGGAGGAAATAACCAGATCCCAAGATTAGATCAACAGCAAGAAAATTATGGGGGACAAAGGCAAAATTATTTTGGACAAGGAAATCAGAGACAAAATTATAACTATGGTCAAGGAAGTCAAAAAATGATAAGGGAAGAAATAAAGTTTCTACCTTTGAATACAAGTGTAGAGAAGATATGGCAGGCAATTATTCTGATAGAACATATACCAACTCCATGGAATATGGGAAAGGAACCACCAATGGGTCCAAGAAGTCATGAATTTTGTTCATATCATCATTTTCATGGACATTCTACAAATAACTGCAATAATATCAAGAGGATAATCTTGCGAATGATTGATCAAGAAAAATTGAATCACTTTTTACTTAAGCAAACACAATCGCAACAATTACCACAGGCTCCAGTCATAACTCGCAGGGAGAACACAGCACAAGAAAAGGGAGAAGAAACCCTACATATAGAAGTGGGATCAAAAGCAAGGAATGTTTTCTGTAATTCTATTGTTCACTCATATAAAACCATAGAGGATTTTCATGATAATGTGTTAAGCAGGGTATATGTGAGGGATGGTGAAGGAAAGGAAGTAATGAACATCGCAAAAATTTCACGACTTGAAGATTGGCAGAAACGTGAAATTTCTTTTGAAGCCACTGAAATTCCAGAAGGTTGTGAAGCACATGATAATCCATTGGTAGTAATATTAGCAATTTGTATGAATATGGAAGAAAGCGAAGATGATATGGAGGAAGAATCAATTGGTCTTAACAGAATTTTGATTAATACGGGAAGTTCTGTCAATATCCTGTTCTATTATGATTACAAAACTATGGGGGGAAAAGACGCAGATTTAATACCTTCTACCTACAGGATTTATGGTTTTAATGGAACTGCTAATAAGCCTAAAGGAGAAATAAGCATGCGAATTCCATTAAGTGGAATGCGAACTGAAATTGTTTTGCGTTGTTGATGTCGAATCACCGTAATGCTTTGATAGGAAGACCTTGGCTTCATGGAATTATCAAGCGTAGCTTCCACTCTACATCAGTGCATAAAGTTTCCTCATATGAAGGGTGTTGGAGTTATCAAGGGTGATTTGGATGAAGGAAAGAAATGTTACGATACATAGGTAGAAGTTTGCGAAGGAAAAATTACTGAAAAGGAAAATTGGAGAAAAGAAGTGAAAATTTAATGGCAGAAGATTAAAACATGAAAGAATAAAATTACAACGCTAATCATACAGGAAATTTATGATGATAACAAAGGGTTGTGATTTGCGAAGAAAGAAGAAAGAAGGTAAGGAAACAAGAAGGTAATCAATATGTTTGCTCGTGAAGTATAACTCATGATAAATTTTACGAATATTGTTTGCTCGCAGGAAATTTGCAAAAGTTATGAATTTCAAAAAATTTATTGCGATTAACTTTCATTAAACAAGCTATCATATACCTTTTTAACATCTAATTTGAGAGGTATTAATGGAACATCGCATAGATATATCACACCAACCCTTCCTCCGGTGATACCATGCGATCTCCCTTTTAACAATCCTCTTGGTAGCGCCAAAGCTACGACGACCATTTCCACCCTATTATGAATTGGATAAAAAATCAACACATATGGAGCAAGCAGAGGACACCCGGGTTTTGCAGGTGCAGTTTTCATTTTTAGGGTTGTACAATCGAGAACTATTTTGGCAATTTCCCAACCACTAAGAATTACAACCACAATAACAGCTGAAACTTGGGCCCTGCTACTGTCAACCAGAACTGCAATGCCCAAAAATAATTTTTGAGATCTCTCCTGCTACACCACCTTGGTATATATGGAAAATGGTGGATGAAATAAAAAATAAAATGCATCAAATTCCACACTCTGGCATCCAATACAACTACAAAGTAGGAAACCAAAAGGTGGTGGCCTCAACAATCACGCAACAGATGAAAATCATGCTAACAACCTCTTAACAAAAATCTCGGACCAAGCAATCCTTATCTTCCTCAATCAAATTGCACTAAAAAACTCTACGCATATCAGATAGAAAGATACCCACTTATAATCGGTATCTAACTATTTAATAAATGCATGCTTCAAAAAAGTTCTAACTTTCAAAATATTCGAAATATACGTGGAGATTATGATCTCATTACAATACTGGGACAAATATAAATTCCTAATAAGCTCGACTTAAGAGTCATGAGACTTCTACCGAATTTTGAATAGCCAAACGTGTAAAGGAACTTGTAAACCTACCCTTTGGCCCTGTCACCCCGAAAATTTTAGATTCATGCAACCAAAAATACGTTGCTTGAAATCTAATACTCCCCGGTTTTCACTCAAAAACATCCAAGTTTCAGTTCACCAGCATCTCATTCATCTCTCAGACCATCTTTAATGAGGGAAGAGTGATCACCATGTCTTATGGTGTCATAAGAAAATAATATACAAATCGGTATAATGATTTGAGGCCGAGTACTAGACAACAGTCGGGAAACAGTTTACCGACCGGGAAAAGTTTAAGGATCACTTCAACTTCTCCGTAGCTCTTTATATTTCTTCGTAACATTTTCCTTTTTCTTTGTAGCGCTCGTCCGTAACAGTTAGTGATTTGGTCGTTTGTTTTATGAGTTTGGAAGTGTGTTTTGTTATTTTCAATTCAAAGAGTTTTATTCAATTAATGGTTTTGTTCTTGTGCTCGGATGAAATGCAGAATTTTCGGAATGCCTTGAAAGTCAAATTCTTATTTTCTTCTAAATTGTTGTTTTGTTCTAATAAGAAAGTCTAAAATCGAAATACATGAAATAACGCGAAAGAACATAATTCAAAAGCTCGACATAAACTGAAAAAACTCGAAACACTTCCTGCTGCAATTATTTCATGGATCACTGAACTGTTTATTGACCGAGTTTGAGTTGGTGGACTCAAAATGTAAAACATGAATCTCGACCTCTATAATGAATATGGATCGGTGAAATGAATATTGATCCCTATTTTATTCCTCTATATCGAGGAACATTTCTGACTGCTTCCCCTATTCCCCTATCGAATTTCATGTATACGGATAGGGAAATCGGGTATCGGGGAACTCCCAACCTTATGGGAGATGGCGATTCCCTATTTAAGGGTACAAATTATTGGTTGGAGATGGTTTTATATTTTAAGTATTGTTTGTTTCCTACCCTTTCTTTTACCTAGCATTTTCAGGGGCGACTCAGTCGCAATTAGGGGCGATAATAAAAGACAAAATAGGTTGAAAATACTTATATGCCCCTTCATAATCGGGAGGTATTTTGTGTCCGATTATTAAAACCTAATCGGAAGCTTTGTAACACCTTTGCCTACCGATTTAAAAGGATTTTAGAAAAAAACTCATTTTGGGGCAATCTATAATCGGAAGGTAATGTAACCAGTTAACCTTCCGATTATGGCTAAGTCTCAAACACGAACCAAATGGTTAGGGGTGGCTCTGCACCCAGAGCCAAATGGAAACTTGGCAATGGTCCGATGTGGAGCTACTTATAATCGGTAGCCAAATATCCTACCGATTATAGAAGATTTCAAAATTTTGGAGAAAATGGATTTTAGAAAAAAAATTCATTTTGGGGCAACCTATAATTGGAAGGTAATGTAACCAGTTAACCTTCCGATTATTATAATCGGAAGGTAATGTAACCAGTTAAACTTCCGATTATTATAATCGGAAGGTAATGTAACCAGTTAAACTTCCGATTATGGCTACGTCTCAAACACGAACCAAATGGTTAGGGATGGCTCTGCACCCTGAGCCAAGTGGAAATTTGGCAAAGGTCCGATGTGGGGCTACTTATAATCAGTAGCCAAATATCCTACCGATTATAGAAGATTTCAAAATTTTGGAGAAAATGGATTTTAGAAAAAAACTCATTTTGGGGCAACCTATAATCGGAAGGTAATGCAACCAGTTAAACTTACGATTATTATAATCGGAAGGTAATGTAACCAGTTAAACTTCCGATTATGGCTACGTCTCAAACACGAACCAAATGGTTAGGGGTGGCTCTGCACCCTGAGCCAAGTGAAAATTTGGCAAAGGTCCGATGTTGGGCTACTTATAATCAGTAGCCAAATATCCTACCGATTATATAAGATTTCAAAATTTTGGAGAAAATGGATTTTAGAAAAAAAACTCATTTTGGGGCAACCTATAATCGGAAGGTAATGTAACCAGTTAAACTTCCGATTATGGCTACGTCTTAAACACGAACCAAATGGTTAGGGGTGGCTCTGCACCCTGAGCCAAGTGGAAATTTGGAAAAGGTCCGATGTTGGGCTACTTATAATCGGTAGCCAAATATCCTACCGATTATGGAAGATTTCAAAATTTTGGAGAAAATGGATTTTAGAAAAAAACTCATTTTGGAGCAACCTATAATCGGAAGGTAATGTAACCATTTAACCTTCCGATTATAAAAGGGAACATTAGCCGAAATATCCATACATTAATCAGTAGCAAATGATTCATTTTAAACTACCGATTGTGGTTTTGGCTACCGATTATATAAGGGCATAGTTGTCATTTTGAAAAATCGCGGATAAGGGGTAGCTCAATTTTACGTTTGGGTGACCTTTTTTATCTTTTAATGTCGCCCCTAATTGGGACTGAGTCGCTCCTAAATGTGTGCCAGGTTCTTTTAAGGTGGTGGGGCTTGAATAAAAAAATGGATCAGATCTAAGCGGTACTTTATCTTTTCCGTTGATCTTTTAAGGTCACGAGTTAATGATGTGATATTGGCTTATTAAACAATGATGACATAAGAAAAAAATAAGGTTGAAAATAATAAAAACTGACGTTGCTCTTAGTCATTCTGTTGGGAACAGAAACCTTTAAAATCCATGTTGTTCTTTCAAAACTTGTATCATATCAACATGGATTAATTTGGTGGTGGTTCTATTGGACCTAACGACACATGAAAGTGTTTTGGTGGAGCAGTATATTACATTGTTCTCGAGCCCTTAAGCGGCTCACCGAGCATCACGATTGAGTTGCCTTGGAGAAAAAGAGAATAGAAATTACCGTTTAGTTCTGGCCGTCACTCACCCAAGAGTACAATGCATTTCATCGTCCCTAGATTTATACTTCATTCGTTGCAGAAAAACTTCATTTGTTGCAGAAAAATAAGCTTATGTCATGTGAAATTAACTATGGATGCGTGATAAAGTGAGTACCTCCAATAATTTTTTGTTGCTCTTTTTCGTTCACGAGTTAAAATGGGTGGGGATGACGTTACCTTATTGGAGACAAAAAAAGAAGTTTTGGAAACTAACTAATGCTGATGTTGCTCCTAGTCATTCTGTTTAGGATTGGAATCTTCATTTTGCTTTTTCTTCCTTTTGGAGGATAAATGTCAACATGGATTATTCGTTAATTTCAATGGTAGTTCCAGCCAGGCAAGGTTCCTTCCACCAATTATTAAAGAACACGCATCAATGTGGCTCTATCAATCACCTTCAAAGTTAACCGGTCTGTCTGCCCGTTTAATAAGACACAAATGTCTATTTCTCACTGGGCTTTACACTCCTGAGTGAAAGACTTTCACCCACCCATGAGGAAATATGTTAGTTCTTGCACTCTTATTATAGGTTATCTATGGAGAATTGGTTATCTTTGATTCGCGAGTTGAAGATGTGTACTCTCTTATAAGAAATTCCTCTTAGTCATGGCTCATACGACCTTTGCTGCATGCTTTATTCCGGCATGACAACGTCTACCTACCATCTATCTCATGAATGGGTCATTGAAATTCGAATTACCAAATCAAATTACTGCAAGTAAAGAGTATATATGGAGTCTAAGACAGTACCATTTAGTGCCACCGGATACGAAATCATCAGAGTAATGATGCACGAGGGAGTAATGTATTCTGGAATGTAAAGTCACTCTCATTTCAGCAATGCTTGCTTGCATAGGTTCATTCCTGATCTCTTTCAAACATTGTTAGTAGGATTTGGCGCAACAAACATGACATGTTACACCCATACATTTATGGGCTCGGATTCACATGGGCCTTTAAGCAAGGGTCCCTGTTACTTAAACGAAATAACCCTGATGCTAGGCTATCATGTTTTTTCACCTCCTCAATAGTCGTACCATGTGTGAAAGCCATTAGTTGTATTTGTGCGGGCATCAGTCGTTGTTGCTACTTGCAGCACTTGTTGATGCGGTATAACATGTTTTTGATAAAATTAAAACGAGACACACTCTTTGTTTATTTAACGACTCAAATAAATCGCACCAGAGAGCATAGGCCACCAATGAGCCAAGACAAAAAAAAAGAAAACCTAACAGTACAGTACAGTATACCACCAGAGTCTAAAAGCACATAATGCACACACTCCATATACACTTGCTTCTTTCCTCTAGATTGGAAAAAAGATTACAATCTGAATGGGAGATTTTTTTGCACGTGTTCCCCAAGAAATTCTTCTATGAATATGACAATTGATAAACCAAACAAATCTTTCGTCAAGAAATGCATGGATCTCTAACAAAAAGAACATCTAAACTAGACTTAGGACTGTATTTTGCACAAAAGCTAGCCAGAGTTTCCTTCCTTTTTCCCAAAAGACACGTGAGTTTGTTTTATACAAAAGGGGGAAATGAAAGTGGGAATTCTATCTATGTAGGAAAAACAATAGTTGACTCGTTGGGCTTTATGCGTAGATTGTGTGTGGGCTTCGTTGGCAATTTGGTTTGACGGCTGACTGGAGGAAATTAGCAACACTAGCAGAGACTGACTTTGTCAAATCCCACCGATATATTTGGTCAAAGTAAGAATGGCAGTGTTTTCTTTATCAAACCACTCTACTTTTTCTTATCCACATCATTCTGATCATACAATCCAACTTTCTAAGTCATTCACTTGCTAATTTCTTCAATTAGTGATCTAAACTTTTCAAAAAATACGTAAAGAAGCACCTCATCAACAAAAAGGAAAATCAAATGTATTTATTTTAATTTATTTCAGTAGAATTGATCCGTGAAGTCTGAAGACTCTGAACTGAAAACCCACACCGCCATATGTGCGCTAAAACAGCTTGATTTCGATTGACGGACGTGGAACCTTCTTGTATGTCTGTTCCCATGTGGATACACTGTGACGCACATATTTTATCTGTCCATCTCTCCCTCTCTCTCCTCACGTGAATCATGTGCTCACTGCAACTTAGTTAATGTACTTGGAATCTCTTCAGAGATCTCATCGTTTGAAAACAGATTCACATCGTATTTTATTGAGCAGTAAGCCAGTAACAAAATATCTCTATCGACATGACTTTCAAATTTCATTTCACACCAAATACGGTTAAGAACTCAAGATCCTCTTGTCCCACGATCTTTTATTTCTACAGTAAAAGAATTTCGAACATAGCCTATGGATAACGGAAGGTGTTTTCATGCGCAGTATAAATGTATGATTAGTTAGAGATTGAAATGATTGTTTCAAGTCCTTACATCATAATTAGGTCGTCAATCTAAATCAGTCAATTGCAGTTTTAAAGAAGCGGGATCACGAAGTTAGGTATACAAGGATTTGATTGACAGCCCTTGCCTTGGCATTATTTCTGGGTAGACCAGCCATCCAGCGAGGAAGTGTAAAATTTAAACCGAATGGATAGGGTGCACGCATCTTATAGTTTATCATCGCCGGAGCCAAAAGGTCAAGTTCTGTATATTCAGGTTATTCGGATACACCTGAAGAAGTCAATTTTCTAACCTAGAAACAGGGTAGTTTACCGGTTGGTTAGAATTCGATATCTTTGGATGCTCCTAGATTGTTTAGGTAACAGTAACATGTTTTGGAAACAGAATTTTTGGAGAGCGGCGCGTAAGGACTAAGGATCGCCGGAATGATGGTCAAACTTTTGACTTTGGAATATATTTATATATCTGATGACCTATAGAGACATGTATATAGACCTAATTAATAAGGGTATCTCAATGTAATCTAACCCACCCAATTCTTTTGTGATTTGTGAACTAATCAGTAAAGTAAGTCATCCAAGTACAGATACAATCAATTAATTGATTTCTTTAAGAACAGTAATCAATTACTAATAGATAGGTATGATGATTACAAATCATAGCCGAGTCATTATCTACAAATGGACCACTCAGCTTATTAGCTACTCCACATGCAGCCCATGGTTTTGCTTGAGAGTTGAGATAGATCTGCTAATGCCTCGTATCAGCACATGTAGTGTCTTTTGAGGACTCTGTGACCTTCGTCATCTGGCGGGACCGCATATAGGATGCCATGGAGGCTAATCACCTTTCTATGAAAATTACAAGGTTGTTACAGGGATACTAAATCCATGTACAAGTAAAATCATAGTCGTCTCATATTGCTATAGTGAAAAATTTCCACGAAATTTGATAATTTCCTATTTCGAGGTTGGCAAGTTGCAAAATACGCACACTCCGCCGTTGCTGTGAAAGGTTTATCGGACCCTTTGCAATTTGTAAAGCAACAACATATGACTTGCAAGACAAACACCCGATAAAAAAAAAAAAAACAACTTGAGAAAGTTTTTGCGAAATTTGTATGAATAAATCAGGCATACCATAATTTTTATTTTTGCGAGTCTACTGCTGGACTTTTTATTAACAAGAAAATGTCAAATTAATAACATTGCTAAATGCATTTTGTCAGTCTTGATACTTAACTTAGGTTCATCTTTACTTTTTCAGATTTGTTAAAAGGATATGTTTCTTAATCTTAAACTCAAAAAAAAAAAATCAATGACTTATGACGTTATTAAAGTTTAAGCAAGTGTTATTTGTTTTTCTCCTGTTTATGATTGAGCTTCAGCAATCAAAAACGGATATATAACCACATAGGTTAGTTGAGTACCTAGATGCCTACTGGCTACTGCATAGTACTACTCTACAGCATTAGCTCAAGTCCGGTTGCCCGCTTGAGCCAAGCCACATCTCAAGCCACAAAACTAATCTATACCGTATTATTCCATCATAGCGGCTAACTTATTAACTAATACAATTATGAGTCAACCAATCTAAACCGTTCCTTTCCCAACCAATCTGAAACACTTGTTGTATATAAAGTCAGAGATGCACACCACATGACACATCAATGTACATTGTTGAAAACCCTCCCAAGAGTTGTTCTATATCAAGACTTAAACCATCTGAGAGTCAAAAACACTTGTAGTGAGAGCTAGAGAAGAAAAAGAAACAAATTCGTACGTGAGGATTCAAATCATCATCATCATCGATCATCATGGACATTGGATCCTGGTGTAGTTCGAGCAGTAGAGGCTTCAAATTAGGCCGGAAATACATGGAAAGAAGCGAGTACGACGAGCTTTCGTCGTTTAATATCCGGCCGGTAGTCGTAATCAGTAACCGATCAAGAACACCGAGATGGAGACTGTTGTGGAGAAGAATAAAGAAAGAAAAGAACAAGTTGTTTTACTCATCATCTTCATCCTCATGTTATGTGCATCACCAGAGAACACGTCAAGTACAGTATGATCCGTATACTTATTCTCAGAATTTTGATCATGGATCAGCTTGGACTGAACCTGATAATCATTCTAGATCTTTTTCAGCTCGGTTCGCTGTTCCTTCAACAATTTTTCAGAAAAAGTTATAATGAGAAGAGAAATTTAACTCTGTTTTCTTCTCTTGTGTTCATACTTATCTTAATGAGAAATCTTGTTGATCATGGAAATGTAAACCATTAATGCAAGTAAGCTAGCTAGTCTTTTAATAATAGTTTTTTTTTTAATAATGATGAAATGTCTTCCTTTTCCCTCTACTCTGTGTAAGATTTTAGTTTTTCGGTGATTATTGCTTCACTAATGTAGGTTAATTTGGTTTAGTTTTAGGATCAAGGAACCAATTAAAATTGTACATAAAAAACGAAATTCGGGTTATTCTAATTTTCCCGAAGGGTGATGCAAGATATAGAAAAGTCAATAAATTACCAAGCCAAAGATGTACCGGAAATACCAAATACTGATTAGTACTAATACATTACAGAACCCATTTTCTTAATTTTCTTATTCTTTTGCTCCAATTTGATCTTTTACTTGTTAATCTACTCATTTTAGTTGATAGGTAGGCATGTGAAGATAGGTAGGCATGTGAAGATGCTTTTTGGGGAAGAGCTTTTTCCGATTTATATGGCTCTCCCATCTAAAAGAGACACTTTCTTGTAATAGCAGTAGTATTAAAATTAGTGGAGCCAAATCAATAAAAGCAAAAGGTATCCTGGAACCTTTGTTCTTCTTTTGGCGTGAAAGTGAAAAAAATCGATTACACTTTTTTCTTAATTGCAAGTTGTTAGACATTGGATGAATTGAGATGAGAAACAACTGCTTGCCCGTTTTGTTAGGGTTCCTTCATTGTCTTTTTTTCTAAACAAAAAGAGAAGATTTAGTGGTGCCAATGTCTCTGAGAATAAACTGGTAGAATGACAGATTGATATGAAGAGATATGTATTTAAAACTCGTCAGCATTCAAAGTTTTTACGAAATATTCTGATATTAAAATGGTAAAATGATAGATTATACGAACAAATTTGTATTTAGAACTCGTCAACATCCAATTTTTTTATGAAAACATAGTCCATTCCATTCATATATATATACTTGTTCTCTTGAAGAAGGTTTAAGCAATTTATTTCAACTTAAAGAACCAAATATCTAAGTTTTAGATCTTACTCTACTCTTGAAATATACTTTGAAAGAGTTAAAAGTTAGAACTGCGTTTCAGTAAACTAACCATGGATATTGTAGGGTTGCCCACTTAATTGGACTTAATAAAAAACTTAAATAAACAAAAATTTGTTTATAAATAAAGAAATTCCCTGGAGGCGTAAAGCGCCAAAAACAAACGTCTTTTTCCAACAACTATTTATTAGACGTATACATTTGCCATATTAACATGATATTGTCAGGGTTGCCCACTTAATTTTGTTGTAACAAGATGTATTTATCTCCCGAATAATTAGAACTGCGTTTCAAAAACTAACCATGGATATTGTAGGGTTGCCCACTTTCTTGGCTATCCATATAATCATAAAGGTTATATCGTTTTGGATTTATCTACAAAATTAATTGGACTTAATAAAAAACTTAAATAAACAAAAATTTGTTTATAAATAAAGAAATTCCCTGGAGGCGTAAAGCGCCAAAAACAAACGTCTTTTTCCAACAACTATTCATCAGGATATAAAAAGAGGAAAAAGAAGATTGGAGAATTTGCATTTAAAGTGGGATCCTTATCTATGTCAGTTAGCTCCATGGTGTGGGCCGCCCATTGTTATTTTCTTAGAACAATGTTAAAGCAATTTCACAGTGTTTTCACTTCCAAATTTACCTACCTGTGATGCATTAACTTTAAAGATCAAGTTGTGGATGAATCCGGCTTCTTGAAAGATCAAATGGTGGATGCATGCATCCGACTTCTGGACGAACCATGCGACGTTGCCTTCACCTTTTTATAGAATAAATACGAGTCTATGACATTGACGTTGTAATCCTAATACGTAATCTGAAAGGGGTAGTAGCGATGAAATGGAACACTACAGCCGGCCCGATATTGTGAGTGAGGTCATGGAGTCTTGTGAAGTCATGTCTTTATTAGGTAGCCTCCCCCTGCTAATTAAGAATAAAAACGTGGTGTGTGTATATATACGATTTATATTTACTTTACGAAAGCAAAAGTGACACTACAGAATCCAAAAGAGATCATCATTTTTTTTCTTACTAGTTCGTTCTCAAAGCATGGGAATCGGCAAGCGCCATGCTTAACTGCACTGTAGTGTTTGTGCCATACATTGAATGTCGAAATCTTTGACTTTAGCAGCAGGAGCCATACATTTGAGTGATTTGACTTGAAAAAGACTGCTTAGAACTAGAGGTTGTTCGAGAGAAATAAAAAAAGGTATGGATATTGCTGTTATTTGCGGGAAATGCATGGAATCAAAGTTAGGCCAGCCTAATCTTTAAACAACACCCGTAACTAACTAACTAACTAACTAGTGCAGTGGTTGGCAAACCTTTCAGTTGGATGAGTTTTAACGCTAAACTGTGTGCAGAGAGACCCATACAATCCAAGACTCAAAAGTCAGAAACAACAAAAATATTGTGACATAAGATGGTGAAACAAGGCCTGACAGTAATTTAGGTCCGTTAATGTTAAAGATGGTGAAATAAGACTTGACACTAATTCAAAACTAAATAAAGATTAGGCTTTGCACCTCAGAGATTCAAAGTCAAAAACAATGGATTCCGGTCTTAATAAACAAGATCAGTTCCAGAGTTGCCGCGAATTAGTCTTATGGTGTGTTGATTTAAGGTAACTACAGCTCAAAGTCAGAAACAACAAAAATAGTGCGAGATAAGTAAGAAAATCGGGAGATAGTATTCCTGTAGAAGAAAAGTATGACTTAAATCACTAGAGCGGCTAAAAAATTAGAGCTGCAAAGTACCAGCCTTGGAGCTGCAAGGAGTCAGGAGTGGACCTATTAAACTCAAATCACAAGCATTAAATGGAATGGGAATTAGCATGTTCTTCTGTTTACACCAAACACAGCATGGAATTGAATTTGTCTTTCTTTCCTTTACCAGCCTAAAATATCAAAACAGAGTACATAGAGATCTGCGTCTATCCCTGATCTTCCAACAATCTGATGGGGACTACTCATCTCACAACCACCATATAAACCTCAACCCATTGCTCCTCCTACCAGTTTGTGGGGTTAAAACCCAACACAGCAAGACACAACACAAAGATTTTCGAAAATCTTTTACTAGAGTTATGGTATACGAACATGCGTTAGCTGAGGACCTGACATAATGGCTGACATGTACTAGCTATGTCGGCAACTGTAGCTAATTGTAGTCCATTCTTTTGCTTCTTTTTCTCCAATTGGACTAATCTTTCAGTTCTTGGATGTCTCGATAATATGGGTGACAAATCTGAATTATAGTGGGAACAGGAATTGCAATGCATACACAACCAGTCTTAAGATTCTGATTTACTAGATTATTTGATGAGAATGACAGAAATTTTCCTTGTACAGTAGTAAAACACATTCAGTGTTGGATGAATTATGATTTCTCATCTGTTATTGGTATGTTCTAACAATAGTCACTATATGGCTAAACAATAAATATTACAGTGAAGTCGGTTGGGTAGACCCCTGCTTGCAGGGAGCTGCTGGTTGGTTCTGTTTCTTCAGTTCATCTCCTGCTACAAGGAAGAATGCTGTGTGCCTGGCAGAACAAGTGAATTTTGTTAATGTTTCTTTATTCGCTAGAAAAGTGAACCCATAAATGTATAGTTTTGAAACATGTGAAAGAGAACAAGATAAGAAAGTATGAATAAGTTGAGAGGATGAAATAATTGTACCTGAAGAAGTTCATCATCTTGATTCTTGAATCAGCATCAATATCGGTGGCAGAATCCAATGCTAGTTGCATGTGGTGTAACCACCTTTCTGCTGCTTGATGGGTAACAGGAAATGGCCTATGCCTTCCAATCAGAGCAGGGTGACCTACAGATATGCCATCACAAAAGTAACTTCAAATGCCAAACTACATATGAAAACACTACTTAACAAAGTACTGTGCTTAAAAACATGGATAATACTCCATGTTTCTAAGCACAATACTAACTTGATGTAGTCAAAGAGCTAATACGGACACGGTCTATATGTAGTCAAAGAGCTAAACAGGAAACAACAATAGGGATTGAGGGGGTATTATGAGCCATACTTACTGATAAGTCACTTTCTACATGTCTAAAACAAACTGTTGTTTCCTGTTAGATCTTTGACTACATATAGACCGTGTTTTCTGGTCTAGATCTTTGACTACATATATAGGAGTAGCAATAGTGAAATAATTCACTTTATGCAAAGTACTAACTTCAGGTTTAACCTCAGATGAAATTCCACCTTAAATCTTCATTCACAAAGCTGATTAACCACTAATAAACAGTATGATTGAACTCAAGTCTCGACAAGAATCGTGTCAGTTCACAGCATTGGACTCCATAACGAGCAAATCACAAGTATCTCATTTTTCAAATGGAAAACCAGTAACTACGCATAACTAAACAGAAGAGATTTTGGGCATGACCATGGCACAACAAATATCTTGTAAATGCTCTAGCAGTTGCAAGTTGTTTTATAAACCTGAAACAATTAGCATCAACAATCCGACTTGTGCAGGCTCTTCCCAAAACTAACAAAGAGATTCTGGCGGAATTGACACATACAAAATCGCAAATTTTGCAAAGAAAATCCCAAGCATTTATCAAGAACACAAAGACGGTTGCAAAGGTCAAAAGCAGCTTTCACAAGATAAAAAGGTGAAAATATTTTTTCGCTATTCTTGCTCTTTTCCCACAATCCCAGAGTATTTCAAGGAGCACGCTCTTGAATGTATTATAATTTAACATCCATCTTCAAACATCGGGTAAAGCTACACACTTCTTTGTTTAGATCAGTAACTTCTAATATACACACTTCTACAACATCTGGTACTTCTACAAGCTACAAATAACTGTTTCTAAGAACGATCGTTCTAATGGCATTGCTGCTAAGCCCATTCTCTTGTTCTAACACCAAAGGCTGTCACTACTAAAATCCTCTATGAGGTAAACGCAGGTGTGCAAACGACGATGAACCTAACAATCCTAAAACAACAAGATGAACTCTTGGATTATCTGCAGCATCAAATGAGAAAGTGGTATCATAATTTATGAAGGCTTCACACGAAAAGCAGTGCAAGTGATGTCTGTATAAAGCTGGAAGCCTAGAAACAAATCATGATATCATTTTAAGATAATTTTAGTGAGTTGGTGACTGTTAACATGAAAAATACAAATAAATTGTGTTTAGTTTTCATACATGCTGTTAGATATGGAATGTGATTTCTAACACAACTAAAACTCTAATTACAGCGAGCTTAGCAAGCTGTGGTTTCTTAGAGGTTTGCTGGCCTAAGTCAATACTTATCTATCAGAAACAGGGTGAACAATCATGCTATCACGGCAAACTAGAGGTAAGAGCTGAGCTCACTTAAACATTCCCAACTATACCACCCTCCCGACAGGGCAAGAGATCGAATTGCCCATAGAATGTCCCAGTTCAGAAAACATGAGGCCCAAGGTGCAAAGTGGATGCATTACACTATCAAAGTAGGTAGTCCTAGTCGAGAAAGACCAGAGGTCGGGCAAACCATGATTACTGAATGTACCAAAAAGATACAGAATTTTGTCCATTTATTGACCCCATACTTGCAAGTAGATTAAATATTTTACAACTCAGGTTCTGAAGGTCTTATTATACTTTTAAAAGTTTTCAAACCGTCTCTAACAATGTAGATCCACATTGTTCATACACCAGAGTAATGCAAAAGAACACTATCACTATATTCTTTAAGTATCTTTGTTTTTTTGACAAACCGTATAAGACAGACTGCAACTGCATAATCTCAAAATTCAACAGCCTAATCTTCATCCCAAAAGCATATGATATCTAAGAACAAGCAAGATCATTGGAAAATGTGTCATAAAGTTGGATTTCTAAACCGAATGCCCGTATGTAAATCAAATTCCACATATAGCTTTCGTAACTAGTACACCATTTTCTAAATTATCATAATCCCAATCTACATATCACTCACTAATCAATTTATAACTCTTAATCACTATGACCTAATCTTGATAAGCCAAAAAAAAAAACAAAAAAAAACAATAACCCAAAGATTAAATTTTAAGTAAAATAGCAATCAAAATGTAATAGCAAAAACAAAAAGATTGAATTTTCTTTTGCAATTTACCTTTTCTCTGAGAGTAAAGAGGAGGACCTCCCATTCTCTGTACAAAAAACTCATATTGATTCTGAATTGCATCTTCTTTCTTCGAATTCGCAAATATTGAACGAAACCATTCTTCTTCATCATCATAAACCCTAAAAATCTCAAACAAAACCCCCAACAACACCTTCCCTAATTAAATCAAATCAAATCAAAACTCAAAATTTCAAAAATCCAAAAAAAAAACAACAAACAAACAAACCTGGTATAAAAATCAGTGGAAAGGTTAATAAAAGACTGAAGTCCTAATTTCTGAAAGAGATTAGTTTCATCAATAGAAAATGCATCTTCAGCTTTCACTCCACTCCATTCTGAAGCTTTCTCTTGTAAAGACTGCATCTTCTTCTTCACAAACGCACCCACAACACTGTGTTACTGCTGGTGGTGCGATGTTTACAATGAAGAGCCGCAATTAGTAGTTTTTTATAGAGAAGCGCGTGGAGATCACGCTTCTGTATTCCAGTGGTCGCGGAATACCAGACGTGGTATTGTCATCTTGACTGCTTTAGAATTTGATATAATTATGTAAATCGTCAATTTATCACCGTTGGGTTTAGGCTTTAAGTAAATCTGATGGTTATCTGAGATGGTAAGAGAGAATCAAGGAAGAGTATGATTGCCGGTTATATAATCAGTTAAAGTACGGAATGTATAATATCATTCTGACATAGAATATCAATACAGGTGGGGCGGGCGGCTGATTACGAGGTGGCGCGTGGTTACTGGGTGGAATGACATTAAAGCACCATATTGGTCCATGGTGTAAGACTGCGGATCTGTTGTCCACTTACTGTGTCATTTTCTCTGGACAATCGGCACATTCTATATTGCGTCACGGAATAATATTTGTTGGGTTTTGTTATTTTGTGCATCCATGCACAGGATAAGAGACAATCACTGGCCCTGGAAATGATAAAAAATAATAAAAAATTATGAGAGATAATTTATTTTGCATTGAAAAATGTAAAGTTTGCACTTCTATGAAGAAAAATTCAAAAAATCTATGAACATTTGCTTTCTCCAATGTAAAATATATTATCTCTCATAATTTTTTTATTGTTTTTTATCATTTTCATGGTCAATGATTGTCTCTTATCATGTGCATGGGTTCACAAGATAACAAAACTCATATTTGTTTGGGTTTTGTTAACAAGGGTATAAATGGGTTTCTTGTTTTTGTTTTCATAACTTTTACCTGATTTATTTAGATTTTTGTTAGAGGGAGAGCAAAAAGTGATTTGAGGAGTGCGAAAATCGTGGCCGACTCGCTAACTAGGCCATTTTGTATAACGAGTCAAGTTTTATTTTTTTCCAGACCATAATACCCTTCACCCTAAGGTCACTGCACAAAACGAAGGAAATAAAATCACAGTTCCTCGTATTCCTTTATAATCATCGATAAAAGAACACCATTAAACCCTAAAACAAAGGTCGTTTATGAATCATTTGTTGTAGTACCAGCAAGACTTCGACCCTTTCCCCTCAAGATTCGTCAACTGGCGGTCATCCGTTTTAAGATTTTTGAAAACCTAGAATCTTTGCAAGAAACCAAAAGTCGCAGGTACCTATAATATGTTAATACCATTGTAATTTGCGTACGTTTTTTTTTTAACATCATTGTTGCTTACGTCTTTTCTTTTCGTTCTTATTTTGGTTCTGTTTTGGTTGTATTACATACTGCACAGTTTAATCCTTATCTTCTTTTGATTTTCAGGTTGTTCCAATCGTATCTCCCACCTATTCTTATGTCCGAAACTATGAAGTCCTATGGACATCCCGATTACAGAATATTTTCTAAAACTAAAGGGTTTTGGTAGTAGGGACGAACTTCTGATTCATTACAACTAAAATAATTTTTCTGATGAACGTGGGGTTTGTTTTAAAGTTAGTTTACATAACTGAATATGGCTTTCGACAGTGGTGTTCAACTCAGTTGTGTTTATACGGTTGATTGTCGTTTTACTGTTTAGAGATTGAAGGTAAAAGAACGAAGGAGTTATGATTTCTAAAAATTTTGAGTATTTGGACCGTAGGTAGGTTCGGATTGGGCGCAATGAGCATTTGAAGAGGGTGAGTGTAACTAAGGGTATTGTTGTCCGAGTCAATGGGCATTGTACAAAACGGCCTAGTTAGCGAGCCGGTCACGATTTTCGCACTCCTCAAATCACTTTTTGCTCTCCCTTTAACAAAAATCTTTATTTATTAGACTGCGGATTTATCAGTAATTTTAAAATCGTGAGAATAGATTTAGCTATTCGAAATGGTGTTGGAGCCCAACTTGTTGCTAGGCTCCCATCTTGTTTTTTGAAAAAAAATAATTTCTTTTCAAATAAAAGTTGTGTATTATTTTCGTAAAATCTGCTACCAATTTCTGTAAATACTCATAGAATTTTTTTTCTTTTTTCTCTTCTTCTTTGTATTTTATGTATCAGTTCTTCCGAGGGTAATTGCAGACAGAAGTAAAACAAATATACAAAATATTTGGGTTGTAGGGTTTAGGGTTCAGGGTTTTAGAACGCGCAATTGGGGGATATAGCTACAGGACAAAAACGATGTCCCAATAGCAATTCTGGGTGACCCCCTATGTAATTATTTTTTTAATTCCTAATCTAACCCTCACTAATCTTGACTAGTTGGGCGCCCGTGCTCTGCACGGGCCAAGATATATTGCAGAGAATAGGGATGTCATGTTGCGGGATGCAAAAATGAAATAGCAAAATGCTAAAAGTGATAATCTAAAAATTAATTAAAATAATGAAATTAACTGAAAATACTAACACCAACAGAATTCTTTGTAGTCCTTCAAGCCTCGTTGTCCGATAGGTACAAAACCATCCTCCATAAACCATTCGTCATTGGAAGAACTATAAGCCCTTTTTATCATAAGAATCATGGGCTTGTCATACTCTTTGATTAATCTTAAGTGACGTTATATCCATCTATGTTCTTCTGACATTCAAAGAAAGCTGAAGTTTTCAGCATCACAGAAAATGATGCAACATGAGTATCTCTGGGCTTGTACGACTAAAATTGTCATTGTTCTCAGTTATTGCAGGTTGGGGAGACGCCGCTTGTACCTGTTTAAAGACAAAACCAAAGGATAAGAAAAATGAATCTCTGGAAGGTGTTGTATGCTTGGTTACCCTATAGGACACACCCAAAGCATTACGATGAATTGGTCTGCGATCTAAGATGAAATTTGACCGCCAATTCTAAACATGATGAAGTCAAATATTTGTAATTGTATCCACCACATGCCTAATCCATTAACATTCATTGTCTTAACTAAAATAAATAAGGGGTAGGATCCCTGCTCTAATCCACTCCATATCCCTCTACAAACCTTTGATTTATTTCAGTTTTTTTTTTCTAGTCACGGTCGAACCATAATAGGTTTCACTAATTTGTCGGAAGTTGCTCATTAAAATTAAAACAACTTTGTACACTTGGGCTTCAGTGTATAAAGAGCTAAGGATCTTTTGTTTTGATAATTTAGAAAAATTTAAAGAAAACATGTAATCCCATCGCTTAACTAATATGACTCTTGTACTTCGTGCTTCTTTGGATGAATTTTGCAAAACATGGATGCATACAATTTTTGTCTCTTCCCACCAAGATTATTGCAGAAATCTTTCTATTGGGGCCTCACATCATGCTTAGTTGCTCGGTTCTATAGATTTTCAGTCTTAAATCTCAATGCATCACAAAAAGGTTGTGATCCTTACATATCCACCGGTCATCACTCTTCACACATTGACCTCAATTTTTTGGGGGTTATCCCTTAATACAACTACTTTTTCGTGGTTTAAGGGATCCTCGTGATTAGGATGCTGCAATTATTCGCAAACAATCACTGTTAGGGTGTAATCTTAAACGGAACAACATGCACGATACAACACTTTTAATTTAAGGATTAAAAAGAAGCATGTCAAGACACGACACAATCCATAATATGCTTATGTATTCAAGTCAATTGTGGTAGCCAAAGACAGGGTTGGCTTAGGATTCTATCTAGTTTAGTAGTTTTATCCAAGAATGAAGGAGTCAAACCTTCCTTGTTACTACTGTGGTAGTCAAGTAGTTCCTACATATCAGTCGACCAAAAGTGTTCTAGTTGTGACATATCATAGGACAAGAGCCAGAGCTCTTCACATCCGTCATAATATTAATATAAGTAGTTTGACACTGTGTTTTGATTTTTATAAAAACGTAGAATTGAGAGGAACTATTAGTTCAAAATAATACCAATTACATCTTCTCGACTCTATGTTTGATATGGTGGATTAATTTCCCGTAGTGCCCCCGCTCATGCAGCTTGACTGTGTCTACCTTAAAATGAAGGATACATTTGAGTTTTTTTTAAATGCCCCTCAGATATATTGCAAAAACTGTGATTTGCATTTAACACCATATTTGATTTGGATAAGAGGATTAACATGCAAACAAATATGGGATAGTTCAACTAATAATTAAGAAACTGATCGACCATTTGAAACTAATATTACCAACTACAAATTCCCTAACTCGGGGAGAATCACTAAAATTAAAAACAGGAAATAAAGAGTTGATAGTACCTTGAAAAGCATATCTATGTTTGTTGCTGCAGGGCCATCAAAGCAATAATTAGCTCGCATAGATATTCCCTGAAACTGGCGATGTGAAATCAACTCTAGTTAGAGCTATAATACAAAATCCCAATAGCAAAGCAATCAAAGGAACACCCGAAAATAAAGTTAAACCCGAAAAAAAACTTCACTTGCCGTGTGTTCTTCTTTCTAAGATGAAACTCTGCGTTGCCCCTTCTTCAGTCGATCCACATCCTGCTGCACCTAAAAAAAGAAGAAAAAAAAAATAATCAAAACATAGAGTAGAACGAAAAAGACACGGCAAATAAATTTTTCTTAGGGAGAATCATAACATGGAAAAAGAGAGGAGGCGGTAAAAGAAGAGATAGGGATTGGAAAAAAGATTTTATACATCAGCTTTGGGCAGTCATCACCCACATACGATCTGTTTGCAACAAAAACCTTAGGAGTGGAAACTCAATTTTTCTTGGAGATTTAGGAAGATGATTATTCTTCAGAGGTTGATAGACACATTTTTGTGTCTGAATTGTCCTCAGTGTCTCTATTGTTAGTCTCGATTTTTGTACTAATTTTGGTGTTTTTATGTTTGTTTAGGTGTTATTGGAGAATTACACTTACGCGGAAAAATTTGCACGAAAAATGTATTTTGGACCCCGGGATAAATTACTAAAGGCACCTTCAATTTGGATAAGGGGCACCCCATCTGTTAAAGGCGCCCGTGTTTTGGATCAGGGCACACCGTCTTCATCATTTCAAAAATCCAGTTTCGGAGGGAAAACATTCACACTACTGGCAGATTTTTAGTTCGTCATTTGGAGGGGTTATAATATGATTCAATGGCTCAAATTTCTTGGGATGACTTGATTGATCGTAATAGGAGTGGTATGGTTAATTGTTTCGGTTAGAATTGGCTAGATAACTCACGTGAAGAAATCAGGGTAACATGTGCATGGGAGGAGATGTTCACGGGATTGTACGTGCTGATGGGATTTTGAGTGAGGCAGAGCATGTTTAACATAATATGGGACGTCTATTCAACATATTAGACTCATTTGGACAACTACAGAGCGTGCAAGAGAAGAATAAGGAAATATTTCCTTAAAACGGGAATGAAGAATATTCCGAGTTATGATGAGATTATATGGAGTTATGAGGGCTTATTCTCGGTGGAATTGAGTATATAAAGGCTTATGGGAGTAAGGAAGGTGGTTACGGAGGGTTTGGGATAGTTTAGAGCATCAAAGAGGCGTAAAATCAACAACCAGGAAAATTGTTTCTGCTGGTGTACGAAGAACATAAGACCACTTCAAACAGTCGTTTACGCTACAGTGAATGCGACAGTTGGACGGCAGTCTTACATGTTATAACAACAACGATAGTTTACAAATATCATTCTCTGTAACAGTGTTTTGCAACAATTTTAAGTGTTGCAAACACCCGGTTTTAATTATTTTCTCTATATTTCATCTTTGTAAACACCTATTTGAGCAATGAAATCACCTTTAGAGCGTGTTTCCATGATGAGAAGCTAATCCCAACCTCTGGGGCGATGGAGGAAGCTAAGTTTCACAAATGTGGTAATTTTATCAATTCTTGTTATGACTATTTGCATTGTTATTTAATTGATTTATGAGTTTCATTGAATGGTTGTGATTACAATTGATGGGTCATGCTTAGCTTAGAAGTTTTGATGTCCCATGCTTTAGTTTTACACCCATTACTTTCGAAATCTACCTTAGTCAATGAACTAGAGTCAATAACACTTTATCATTTGAGCTTTTATTGTTTAGAATTGATATATGAACCATATGAGTGTGGAAATTGGTGGAATCCTAGCCCCGGTCTCTCCATATTTTTACAACACTTTTTAATTGAGTTTGTTATTTTATTTATAAAAAATTAAAGTCTAAAAAGATCTTCCTTCACAAGTCTCAATGAACCTTTTCACTACAACATCATTGATAAATACCATCAGAGGTTTAGGGTTCTTCTGTTCGTTTCGTGAAATTGATAAGAAATTAACATTGTGCGAAAATAGGTTTTAATAGAAAAATGAGTCGGTAAAAGAGAGAAGTGGGGTCAAAAAAGGGAGGTGGTAAAAAATGCTCAATTCTTATTGGTCTATACAAAGAAGTGGTGCCAGAAGCTCTAGAATTATACAGCTTTTAACCACAACAAAGTATTTTCTCCTGAAACGAACACCCGAAAATAAAGTTAAACCCGAAAAAAAACTTCACTTGCCGTGTGTTATTCTTTCTAAGATGAAACTCTGCGTTGCCCATTCTTCAGTCGATCCACATCCTGCTGCACCTAAAAAATAAATAAAATAATAATTAATTAAAACATAGAGTAGAACGAAAAAGACATGGCAAGTAAATTTTTTCTTAGAGAGAATCATAACATGGAAAAAGAGAGGAGGCGGTAAAAGAAGAGATACGGTTTGGCAAAAAGATTGTATACATCAGCTTTGGGGAGTCATCAGCCACATACGATCTATTTGCAACAAAAACATTAGGAGTGGAAACTCGATTTTTCTTGGAGATTTAGGAAGTTGATTATTCTTCAGAGGTTTAGGGTTTTTATGTTCGTTTCGTGAAATTGATAAGGAATTAACATTGTGCGAAAATAGGTTTTAATAGAAAAGTGAGTCGGTAAAAAAAGAGAAGTGGGGTCAAAAAAGGGAGGTGGTAAAAAACGCTCGATTCTTATTGGTCTATACAAAGAAGTGGGGCCAGAAGCTCTAGAATTCGAGCTTGATACAGCTTTTAACCACAACAGAGTATTTTCTTTTGAAACTATATATATAATTAGTGATTAATAATAATTAGTAAAATGTTAAGATTTTTGATAGATGATTAGTGTGTATTATTATTTGTGTTTGGGTGAGTGAGGTGGGAGTAGAAGGAGGGAAAGAAAATTTGAGAGGGAAATAATTTAGGTGAAAATGGAGGATGATTGTGAAGAGAAAATTGCTGCTGCTGATTCTTTAGCTCAACTACAACAAGGAGAGTATCTTGAATCTTCAGATAATGACAACAACTCACAATTGCAAGTTTTTGCTGAACCAACACCATTGAATGATGATTTTTACGACCAAGGAGAGTTTTTTGAAGAACCTACACACGATAGTAAACTTTCCCACCATACAAGCATCCCCAACACACATGTAAAGTTGCTGATAGGTTGAAGATTTGATTTTTTTTTCTTTGAACCCGCCATTTTTTCAGCTGAAAAACCTCTGTACCGGCATAGTATTCGTATGAATATAATGCCGGCACCCTCAAAACCGGCATGGTCTTCATTCTTCGGCTATGCCGGCATTCAATATCCCCCAATTCGAAACCCATACCGGCATGCAAAGGAAACAAAAAACTATGCCGATATATAAGTTACTTTTTACCTACTGAGGAATATTCCACGGAATATGATACCGGCATGGTAAAATTCAAAGGTTTCTATGCCGGTACTTCATGAAAAACATACAAGAAGCAGTGCCTTCCGTAGCTAAACACCGGCATCGAAAACTTAGTTAAACACTAAGACGGCACATGTACCGGCATACATTATACTAATGCCGGAAATATGTACCGGCGTGGAATTCTAGATAACGAGAATGCCGGAACAGGTTTAAAATTTTATCTTCAGTTCTGTTTTAATTCGACTATGTCGGGATATAGGTCGATAATGCCGGAAAAGCGTGCCGGCATTGTTTTCCATTTTTGTTTTAACTGATATTCTTTTCATCCGTAGGTGGTGAGATATATTGATCCAACAAATGCAAAGCCGCTTGGTCGGGATACGTCGGAATATTATAAAATGCCTCTGGTATGTTACCAAAGTATAATTTTCACCTAGTATCTTGACCTCACTAATGGATTGCTTGTAATGAACCTTCTAATATCTCATTGTTGTCCTTGTGTAGGGAATAAAAGATCCACATGAAGCAATCGCTTGGGCTAAAGAGACGGCTCTTAAGAACATGTGTGTGTTGGTGAGGAATACCCAACGTTCAGATACTCATTTTGAGATGGTTTGCGAGAGAAGTGTGGTATACAAGGAGAAGAATAGCCACAAGAGAAAGGATTATGTATATCCAAAGAATAATAATAAGGTATACAAGATTTGTACGAGGAAGGATAATTTCCCATTTAAGCTTGTATTCCTTCTAAATGACATGAACAAGGAATGAGATTGTGAGGTTTGGTTCGGTTTTCATAACCACCGGGATACGAAATATTTTGTTGGTCACTCCTTAGTTGCGAAGCTAAAACCTCATGAATTCGAGGATGTAAATAGATTGAGCAAATCATTTATCAAACCGAGACAAATTCTCAGAGGATTCAAGGAAAAGGATAAGACTAATGTGTCTTCTTTGAGTACAGTTTATAGCGCACAAGCAACCATTAGAAGGGAGGAATGGGATGGGAGGACCGTTATGCAATAATTTGAGAAGATAGTTTGGGATCACAACTACACGCGTATCATTAAAAGAGGTCTAGATGAGAAGCCCCTTCAAATATTCATTTCGCATCCTTTGCTTTCACAATTGGCAAATACATGTTGTGGTGTTCTTTTGATGGATTGCACCTACAAGACAAACAAATACAATATTCCGTTGTTCAACATCGTGGGCCAAACATCGGACAAGGTAACATTCACATTGGCTTGGTGTTTAATGGAAAACGATAGGGACTATAATTATCATTGGGCATTACGACAATTGAAATTATTCTTCCGGGAAAATAAACTTCCGAGGGTCATCATAACCGATCAACAAGACGCCTTAACGAATGCAATATCTGACGTATTCCCGAACGCATAAAATTTCCTATGTGCGTATCATATACATCAAAATATCATAAAAACTTGCCATGCCTTGTTTGAACCCACCAAGGCGTATATTAAGAAGAGAATGATTGTTCAACTAAATGAAGATGTTCGCAAGAACAAACTATCCCCCGAAGAAAAAGAGGATGAGAGAGGCAAGATAAAAGAGAGAGTGGACAAAGAAATGCGGAAAATCATAAAAAGTGGTTGGAATTTCTAAGAGATTGGGAGAAATTTTATTGGTCTCTCAGTGAGGATATGTACGAAAAGAGGTTGGAAAAGTTTATTGGCGATTGGAATGAGGTTTATCCGACTGTCGTCTGGTATTTTCAGACTCAATGGTTGGATAAGTTTAAGGAAAAATTTGTGCATGCATAGACAAACCGGTATAGACACTACAAGAATAAAGCAACCAGTGTGGCGGAGTCCGCTCATGGGAGATTTAAAGATTTCATCCAGTCCGGCCTAGGCAACGTGGTTACGGTCACCGAGGCAATGAAGCAATACTTTAAGAGTGATATCGACATGATCAAGAAGGCTTTTTAGAAAAGCTCAATGGAAAGGTTGACTCCATTTCTTTGATATAGCAAGTTGCTCCAAGGCATAGAATTCAACGTCTCTCATTGGGAAATAAAACATATGAGACAAATGGAATATGAGAGGAACTATGGAAAACTAGGTGATGTGTGTATTTTTCCCGACATGTCTTCATTGGGGTTTCCGTGTTGTTGTTTGCTTGTGAAGTATGAAGAAGTGATACCTCTTGAGGTTATTGATCTGTTTTGGAAAAATCTATATTTCAACCCCCCCCCCCCCCCCCCCCCCACCACCACCACCACGGAAGATCCCGGACAATCACCATGGGATACGAACGAAGGAAGGGAATTTTTCGAAGCTTACTCACGTGGCACTTCGGTTAGCCGGCAAGTCTTGTTAAGCCAACTAAGGATAATTACATGGCCATGGATAGCATAAAGTGAAGAGCCAACAATTGGAGATCCTCCCGGTAGACCACAAACTAAAACGGAAAGGAGAAAACAAAGGAAATAATTGAAAGCAATGACTAAACGTGAAGAAGAACTCGCGGAAAGTAAGAAACGAGATCAAACTGGATGTGAGACTTTAGAAGCAAGGTTTGCGGAAGCGCCGGTTGCAAACAAGAGGGGTAGGCCGAGAAAGGAACCGATATTAAGTCAACAACAAACGACGGATTCCATATCCACACTAAAAGTCGATGTAAGGGAGGCTCCAACTAAAAGGGGTAGGCCGCAAAATGTACCAACATTGAGCTACCAAGAAAAACAAGGTGAGCATTCTGAATCCACACCCATAGTCGATGTAGCGGAGGTTCTAAGTAAAATGGGTAAGCCACGAAATGTACCAACATTGAGATACCAAGAACAACAAGGTGAGCATTCTGAAGCCACACCCACAGTCGATATAGCAGAGGTTCCAAAGAAAAGGGGTAGGCCGCAAAATATACCAACATTGATCTACCAAGAACAACGAGGTGAGCATTCTGAAGGCATACCCATAGTCGATGTAACGGAGGTTCCAAGGAAAAGGGGTAGGCCGCGAAATGTACCAACATTGAGCTACCAAGAACAACAAGGTGAGCATTCTGAAGCCACACCCATAGTCGATGTAGCGGAGGTTCCAAAGAAAAGGGGTAGGCCGCAAAATGTACCAACATTGATATACCAAGAACAACAGGGAAACGAGGCGGTGGTGCCAAACCAAAAGGGTGACAACTCAGTATGCCCCATCTAAGTTGATGTTTTTTCGGTTAAAAAACGTAGGGGTAGGCCAAGGAAGTACGGACTCCCATCACATATTGAAGACACTGGAAGCATAGGGATTGTAGAGGATGGATTGGAGATAATTAAGCAACAAAAGGGTTATATAAAGATGTATAAGGAGCCCATAACAGGTAGGACCATTAGAAGTTATCATACGAAGATACAGTCTTACATAGACCAACTTCGTGAGGTTATTCACGAGTGTATTATATATACGGATGATTTCGATAGAGATGGAAATTGCGGGTATCATGCCGTAACCGAACAATTAGGAATCTTTAAGACGGCGGTTAGTAGAGGTATGACACCATGCCGATATGCGAGAAAGAGGATGTCCGACCAACTTATGAATAAGAATATCTTTTATGAACAATTGGTTGGTGATGAAGAAAGGTTTGATAATATGTACGCTCAAGTGTTAGGTCCCGAGCAGGAGATGAAGTTCATTCCTTCTCAATATTGGATGAAAATGCCGCTTTGTGGGCATCTAGTGGCGGATACATTTAATTGTTTTGTTCATTATTTTACCCCCACCGTAGAAGTAACACACCAAAGTGGCAAAAATGCGAAGGATCCCTTAAGAAGAGAAGAGTTGTTTTGGCATTCGTGAATGATAATCATTTCATTATTCTAAAACTGAAAGAAAATTTTCCACTGCCACCTGTCTGCAGGATGATTAAAAACAAGGCTATAGATCCCAATATCTGGAAGGGATGGATGGCATTTTATGAGGAGAATCACCAATTTTGGGATGCGTTAGCCTTATAAAAAAAAACCTCTCCAAGAGGAGAAGCTCCAACTTCATACGTGCGGAAGCGATGATAAGTAATTTGGATATATGTGGTTCACTAATACTCTACATTTTTTTTTTGGGAAGTGTGTATTGTAAACATTAAATAATATTTTGATACCTAGGCCGGAATTGTTTTGTTTCAACGTTATCACGCCGGAATTGTTGTGCCGGCATTAAGAAAAAATGTTTACACGGTGCCGGTTAGTGAGGAAAAACATCCAGTAGAATGAGTGAATATGCCGGCATTCAATGTTAAACAACACACAGTACCGGTAGTCTGACCAGAGTATTTTGTACCTGGAAATTTCTAACTACCGACATCCTATCCAAATAACACACCATGCCGAATTTCTTTTTTTTTGTTTATTTGGAAGATTTAGAGTTCCGGAACTATTGTTCCCTCCTACACAATGCCGGAACCTTATGCACACTTCTAAAATCATGTGCTATCGGCACGTTCAAATAACATTTAAACTCGGTGAAATGTTTAATTTGACATTAGTTTGTCAACATAATAAATATAATAACAAAACTAGATTGTATAATAAAACAAACTCCAAAGTTAAGAGATTCCAAACGGAAAACAAGTTAAACATAAGCCAAATCAACCAAAGAGTTTAGAAAGACACGCATATTGTTCAAGACATAAACATAAACAGACCTAGACCAATACCCCATTGTTCATGACATAAACATAAACAAACATAAACCAATACCACATTGTTCAAGACATAAACATACAAAACCAATGCCACATTGTTAAATAAACACACGATCACTCGGTCCTTCGCTTCTTGTGTACCCTCTTCTTCTTTTCGTCCCACAATTCTTTGGCCTCCGGATCTTCAATTTTGTCTATCTTTTGCTCGACTTTCTCCATTTCTTTCTGGGTCAACACCTCTCCTTTCTTGTTCTTTCTCCTAAAGAACTTTGTAAAATTTCCGATCCTCTGACGTTGTTGTCATATTTTTAAACATATTCTTAGTATGCTGGCCTATATAAGTTCATAGATGTAGACTAAAGGAATAGGAAAATAAAATGACATACGTACCAAAAACGTGAGGATCTTAGTTAGCCCGGGTACAGTAAGTTCATCCGCAGTTGTGGCTGGATGTGGTGCTTGTAGAGGAACTTCTATGATATCCGGGCGGACAATATAAGGATGCGAGTACTTCTGATAACCTATGAGAAATGTTGGTTCTGTCTCATAACCGTTTTCCACCGAATTCCAAACAACCTTATCGAAAACCAATCCTCGTTCTACCCTTTCACTCCAATGTGCAAGAATTGGACTGGGGTTGTAAACTACCACAGTACTATTCTCATTTGCTTGGCATTGAGGAAAGTCATGAGAGAATTTATGATAAGATGTATCCCTAAGATATTTCTGTTTGTACCCAAGCTTGCGCGTCACACGGTGAGGGTTGTGCATAACAAATCCTTTTCAATGAAATAAGAGTCTGTTGTAAAATGAAACATCGTCATGCCTTTGAAAGTGAACTCCTTTGGCATTTATATATGGGTCAAACACAACATCTTGGAAAGCCATGGAGTCGAAAACCAATCTCATTGCAAATAATTGTTTCCTATTATTGGGCTTCGGGAAAGCGTTGGAGACATATTTCTGAGCTAGAGCCTGAAGGTCTTCATAATAAGGAAAAGTATTCAATCCTTTATACCCTTTGAAGTACTCCGAGAAGTGTTCATACACCCACACCTATGCCAATGCAATGTATAAGAAAAAATTACTAACAAAGTAATTGGAAACTAACCAAATAAGCCCACACAATAAGTTCCAAAATAACTACTTCACTCTACCTGAATTAAAATGAGAGAACCATTAAATTGACGGGCATTTACCTTAGAAGCTCTACGCATTTCTTCCAAGAAGTGTGCCAAGAAAGCAGTGCCCCATGAATACTCATGGACACCATCCAAGGGATCCAAGTATTGAAGGAGACTCAGATGAACCCTGTTACCATTAGCGTCAGGGAATATAACGAAGCCCAAGGCGTGCAACAGATAAGCGGCGGTAGTTTGCTGAATTTCTTCGAGAGTCAATTCCTTGTCCTTCGTATTCCCAAACAATCGAAGGAGATTGACGAATATGACGGTCTTTGTCTTTGAACAGGTTATCTTGTACACATTTTCCAAAGTAGTATCCCTGTCCCAACCTAACAACTTTTTAGTTAGCACGAAGATCTTGTCCCATCCTAGTTCCTGATACTCATCTCATGTCTTGATGGCTTTCCCCAGAATCCCTAGACCTATTATCCTTTCGACATCTTCAGGGATAATGGTCATCTCGCCAAATGGAAAATTCATGGTATCAGTTTCACCAAAAAACCTCTCCAAAAAGCAGTTTGCCGTGACGGGATCCGTGGCCATATAATTTTCTACCGCGGGATACAACCCAGATGTTGTGACTATTAAACTAGCCTGCATTGTAATAAGGATAACTATCAGCCGGAACCAAGTGTCGGCATTGTGTCACCTATATAATGAATGCCGGAATTTGGTTTATTATACACATAAACCATAAAATTTTGACACTGTGTCCCGGCATAGATATGTACAAAACATAAACGCCCTGAATTACTACCAGAATATAATTATGTAAACAGAGTGTGTCGGAACTATAATTTATTTCAGATATAATCCTTGTCGACGGAACAACGAATGCACTTAGCACATGCATGAAGACTTTAAACCAGTTGGTGACCCAATTAGACGAGTTATAGTCTCGTGGGGGTTTACATAGAGATCTAACCACAGAACCTAACCAAAATGCAATAAACCTATCAATGTTGATAAGAAGAATCCGTCTCTGATTCACCCAGCTGGTGGTACTCCATGACTTTGGTTACCATGAGGTTCACGTTTTATTCAAACATGAATACTTCCCCCTTTTCCTGTAAGTAACGCGCTTTCACGGCTACATGCTACAAAAACAAGACACAAACTTAGTTTGTTACATAAAAGTTCAAAAGAGTGGATTGTGTCTAATTAATCGAAAAGATACTTACGAGTTGTTGAGGGGACAATCTATTGTGGGTAGCATGCGCGATCCGATGTTTTATTTTTAAATACTCAACCACCGCACCCAGGATTATGTCATGTCGTTGCTCGATTTGTTGAGCAATTTTTCCTTTAGGATTCCCATAATCGTTTGTAAATCTGTTAAAAATCTTCAGCCACATTAAATCCCTGGTACTTATATCTATAGTTAAAGGACGAGTTTCGGCGTACCATGCTTGGGTGATCGCTAAATCTTCTTCGGAGTCAAACGATGCCATTTGGTGTATGTGGGAGTAGGTTCTATACTAAGCTATGTATAGATAAGACTTCTAGGTTAGGGTTTCGTAAGTTTAGAGTCTCGGGGATATAATAAAGAACATATGAGTTTTGGGCTATTGGGTCCAAGTATTAGTTGTCTATATATAGAGAAAAATCTCAACTGACAGTTATTTTGAAAGCAACAGTTCCGTATTTGAAATAATAAAGACGATGTACGCCGGTACCTACTTTCGGCATAAATCACAAATAAACTACTTTGCCGGAAACCTTTAATCTCACGTTCAGATTCTGTGGACTATGTATATGGTACCGGCGTAGTTTTTAACGCGGCTTACCACGCTGGAAATAAATACCGGCTAGTCTTTGTTTGTGCACTAATGCCGGTAGATTTAAATTTCAAAATAAAACGACTAGTTTTTTTGAAAAATAAGACCGTTTGGGCTTCAATCTATATAAAACCCCCCATTTCCTTTGCAAAAATCTACACAAACCACCCACCCAATTTGAAATATCCTTCCCTGACGAAACCAAGCCTCAAAAAATATATCAAGCTAGCACGGTTCAAGGTTCAAAAGCGATGGGAGATTCATCAACAACCTCTACCTGCAAAGTAAGTAGATTCAACATTACTAAGTATGAATAGGACAATTATAATCTTCTCTGCTAGGATGAATCACTAATATAATCTTCTCTTACAGAGTCCTCATTGTAGCTATCAAATTTGCAAGTCACCTTCACATCTAGCCTTGGATTGTCCTTTTATTTATTCGAAGTGTAGAAACTGTGATGGGACATGCCGGTTTTGGGTTGCAAAAACTGATGATGCCGAAAATGGAAAAATGTTCCTATGGTGTTTGAATCACCCAAAGTGCGAAGAGTTTCAATGGTTTGACAAAGCTGTTGCACTAGCCTAAGCAAGAGAAAACCACAAGGGACAATGCGACCCTATTGATGGGTGTTATATGAAGGGAAAGGAATATTTTGAAAGAGAAGATGAACCAATGAAGCTGGTCCTTGACACTGAGCTTCCAGACGATGTCTTTGAAGAAATTTGTGAAAGACTCAAAGGATCCGTAATTGTTGAAAAGGGATGGAAATAGATTATGAGATCATCTTTAGCCAAAATTACTCCATTACATGTTTTTTAGTATGTTTTAATTTAAAGTTTCAAACCTAATGTAATAGATTACTTAGGAATGAAATAAAAGTGCATTCAGAAATACTATCGGAATAATCTAAGTTCAAAATCCAATACCGCCATTGTAGTTTTATGAAAATCAATGCCGGTTTTCTGGAAAAAATTTCCAAGTTTACGAAAAACAGAATTCCGGAATGGTTGAAATCAATATTTCAATGCCGGTACTATCCAAATTCTTTACATGAACTTAGTACCGTTCATCCCATTGTTCTAATATGGTTTTAGAAAAACCGATCAATGTCGGTACATGCCCGGCGCTGTAGAACCTCAATGTTTTAATGCCGGCACCTATGGTATAAACAAAACATGCATTTCAATAGAAATCTAAACAGGTTCAACATAAACAGACAACTGGATTCTTCCTAAATGTTCTTAATCCAGCTATCAGTGTACTGAAAGTAAACCAAACAACTAAAGAGTTAATCCAAAAACATGTTCGGAATTGTTTAAAACGTAACAACCACCATCGAAATAAAGAACCACAACTAAAAAGTTAATCACTTGGTCTTTTGCTTCTTCTAGGCCGGCACCTTCCTTGTTTCCCCGAACAAATCTTTTGCACTTGGATCTTAAATTTTATCAAGCAACTCCTCGACTTCCTTCATTTCTTCAAGAGATATCACCTCTCCTTTCTCGTACCTGCAACCAAACATCTTCTTCATCTTGCCAAGCCGACTCCAATGGTTTCATACATCCAACACATAATAAGTATATATATGGTAATATAATAGTATGTGTACATTAAATGACTAAGGAATTAACAATACTTACTAGCAATCCAAGAGTCTTATTAAGTTTGGCCATTGTAGGTGGTGCCTTTGTAGGAGTTAGAACCGGAGGGTTTTTCTGTGGTGGAACTCCGTCGTCGTCCGGGAGCACGACAAAAGGATGTGACCGTTCCAGGTAATTATCAATGTAGGAGGAATCGGCTTCATCACCATTGTTCACAAGCTCCCAATTCCTGATATCTACCAGACGACTTGGTTCCATATCCCTACAATGTGTTGCTTCTGGAACTGGATCATACACTACCCTCAACTTTGAGGGAGTTGTAATGCAGTCACCCAAGTGAAGAGTATATCTTAAAGTAGAGGCTGTCATGAACCTAGGTAATTGCTTATATCCAAGTTGTCGCATCACACGTCGAGGATCGTCCATAACGTATCCATTTGGGTAGAACAACGGTCCATAGTAGAATGCAACATTCGGATACCTCAAAATTTGGAGGTTTTCTCTGGCCTCCTTGTAAGGGTCGAACACAACGTTTTTGGTAGTCATCATGTCCAGAGCCAATCTCATATCTATTAGTCGACCATTTTCACCGGGCTTCAGAGTATTGTTGAACTGGTATCTCTTAGCTCTAGGCGCATCACGTTCAGGAAGGTCTATAATCTTCAAGTAGGGGTAGTCCTTGAACAATATTGGGAAGTGTTCATAATCCCACACCTATACCAATATGGAATCATACATATAAGAATCAATAAATTTTGTTTCCGAGTTCATAAAAAGGGTACGATATGTAGAAAATATGATATCAAAGACTTAATGAAAAGAACATAGAACTAAGAACATAAGTATGTTGGTTTAGTCGTCAACAGTATATGTGAACAATATACATAAGAACATAAGTTTAAAAACAAGATTACCTGGAGCAATGTGAAATTGCCGACAAATTGGTTTGTAACATCCTTAGAGGCCCTTCTCATCTCCTTCATCAAATGTGCCATTACAACGGTGCCTCAAGAATAGGTAAAGACCTATTCCAACGGATCCAAGTATTGAATAAGGCTTGCGCTAACCCTGTTTCCATTGGTGTAGAGGAATACCTTAGTGCCAAAGATAAATAAAAGGTACGCAGCGGCTGTATAACGAATTTGTGCAGGGTCCCAACTATCCTTCGAACTTCTTTCCTGTGTTTTTTCAAACTACTTCTTAAGCAGTGTCATCTTGATTATCTTTGTCCTACTAGCCTTGGATACATAAAAGCTTCCACGGAAGTTTTGAAGTCCCAACCCAATAGCTTGTTATTCAAAGCGTGCAACTTCGACCATTTTAGGTCCGGACAATGATCTCCTTCTACTATTGATTTTCCAATAACATTCAAGCCCAAAATGTTATGAGCATCATCCGGGATCAAGGTCATCTTCCCAAACGGGAAGTGCATGGTATCAATTTTTCCATGATACCTTTCGACGAAGGAATTGACTGTCACAACATCACACTTCACATAAATTTCAACCAGATCATATAGACCAGAATCTTTTACTAATGTTTGGACCTCTTCACATTCCAAAGACAAATCCTAATCGCACGCAGCTTGGTTTCGGCAAACACGCACAGCCTTCTTATGATCCTACAATTATGAGATAGTACGGTTAAAAGATTTAACATAAATACACAAGAATACATATGCACAATATTTAAAAAATCTTACATAAGTTTGAAAGATATTACGAGCCCAAGAGTGCTTGTAGCCAAATAGAATTCTCGTATCGTCAGCTTCACCCCAAATTCTACCACGATCAAGGTCAGGTATCATGCCATCAACATGAGGAATGTGGGAACCTTTAACTTCTACTTTGCCCTTGGCTTTGGATTTGGCTTTGCCTTGTGCCGGTTGTTGACTTGGCTCACCAATTTCGCTTTGGCTTGTAAATTGACTTGGATGAACCTCATTATCTTCCTCCTCACTTTCCTCTTCATCTTGATCATAGTGCTCAACTGTTGCAGTAGGTTCATTGATTACAAGTCGACTTCGGTCACCACCACTCTCCCAAGTTATCCCTCTACAATCAGCCCTCAAACGCTTTTTGTGACCTTGATCTTTGCCCCGGGGAGGCAGAGTCTTTGGAGTATCAAGACCGTCCTTCCTCCTTCTCTTAGACACATCATCTTTAATTTTTCTTTTCTTATCTTCCTTGGCTTTTGACCTATTGTTTGAGGGTGAAAACAGTTTCTGCTGATTTCGGTAATTTCAGGTGTGTGGGTGAGAAACAAGTCTAAACCCTAAAAAATGTACTGCATGGGAGTACTTTAGATTCGAGAAATCAATTTGTACAAGTACGGCCTAAACCAAGAAATGGTTGTTCTAGACTTGCTTCGGTCACAAAGTAAAGGAGAATGGGTTGGTTTTGTGGAGGGAAGCAAGGAAAGTGATGAGAGCAGAATAGTTAATTTCTGAAAGAGTGGTTGTGTTGCTACGACTTGTATCAGAAAAGTGGGAATACTAGCAAATGGTAAGCTAGCAAGTATTTTCTGACTAGTGTGTATTTCTGACCGAACTTGTTGTTCTGTGGAAATAGGTAAGACCTATTTATACAAATCGAAGTGAAACGTACCCTGGTCTCATTAAGGAATGGAAAAATAGGTAAGTAAATGGGAGGAGGTGGTAATCGTATGCATGGAATTGATGTTCCATAAAACCGTTAACGCATGGAATTGATGTTCCATAAAATCGTTAACGCATGGAATTGATATCCCAGAGCATTTCACCATTAACCCCCTGTATTTACTAACCGTCTCACCCTTATGACACTTCCTTATGATGGGCGTAGTGTATGCCGCACGCTGTAAACCGCCAAACCAATACCCAAAGAGGATCCCCCAGTTTGTGATATGTGTTGATATCTCGAATGTTTTTGTGGAAAACATGTATCATATTGTTGTTTCCTGGCAAGTCGAGCTTGGAAGACTTGGTAGCTTGGTGACTTTAAAAGGTTGATATTTTGCATCCTAAGAGAAAAGGTAGCGGTTGATCGTCGCACGCCTTCGTTCATTGGTGGCTACATGGTGGCGCGTCTAGGTTGGCATGGCATGATGGCGCGGATAGGTTGGCATGCTATTGGCATGGAATGGTGGCTCCGCTAGGTTGTCATGGCATGGTTTGGCGTGGTCAAAAGGTTTTCGGGCCAAAGGTTACCATGTGTTATCTGGTAATCTTGGATGGCTAGGATTTGCTCCTGAGATTGAAGGGCACCCTTGATTGTTGAATGCCTTCACTTGGATAGTCGTGTAGGAAGGGACATCATGGTGGCGCGGCTAGATTGGCATGCTGTTAGCATGGCATGATGGCGCGGCTAGGTTGGCATGGCATGGTAGCGCATCCAAACTTAGGTTTTCGGGCCAAAGGTTACCATGTGTTGTCTGGTAACCTTGGATGGCTAGGATTCGCTCCTGGGATTGAAGGGCAACCGTTGATTGTTACACGCCTTCGTTTTTGGTAGCCGTGTAGGCAACAACATGGTGGCATGGCTAGGGCCAATGCAGGGGGCATTTGGCTTGGCATGGTGGGTCCAGGGGTTTGCCATGGGCGCATGGCGTTGATAGCTTGGATAGGTGCGGTTTGGCTTGGCATGTGGGGTCAAGGGTTTTCCATGGGCACATGGCGTGGCTAGGTTGGCTAGGTGCGGTTTGGCTTGGAATGTGGGGCCAAGGGTTTGTCATGGGCGCATGGCGTTGCTAGCTTGGCTAGGTGCGGTTTGGCTTGGCATGTAGGGCCAAAGGTTTTCCATGGGCGCATGGCGTGGCTAGCTTTGGCTAGGTGCGGTTTGGCTTGGTATGTGGGGACAAGGGTTTAGTGTGACCAAGCTAGGTTTGTGACCAAGCTAGGGTTTGGGGCTAAAAGTCGTTTGGTAACCTTGTATGACTAGGATTTTCTCTTGGGATTGAAGGGCGACCGTTGATTGTCGCACGCCTTCGTTTTGGTAGCCGCATAAGGGAGGCCAGCATGGTGGCGCGGCTAGGTTGGCATGGGGCCATGGAAAGGTGTGTTTGGCATGGCGCGGTAGGTGTGGCTGGTATGGTTTGCCATTGGCACAGAGGTGCGGCTAGCATGGTTGGCATACCTTGGCGTGGTAGGTGTGGCCGACATGGTTTTCCATTGTCACATGGGTGCGACTATCATAATTGGCATGCCTTGGCGCGGTAGGTGTTGTTGGCATGGTTTGTCATTGGCACAGGGATGCGGCTAGCATAGTTGGCATGCCTTGGCGCGGTAGGTGTGGCTGGCATGGTTTGTCATTGGCACACGTGGGAATTAGGATTTGGCTTGTCGTAACCCTAATTAGTATTAAAAGAAAAATAATACCCTGGTAATTTTTCACAGACACATTAAAGGTTTCAATAAATATGCCTAATAAAAGATTATTGCTTAAATGCTGTGATGTCACTGTCTGACTAGGGTTTAGGGTTTTACGATTTTAACCTAGGATAAAAACCACCATCAACACCTATATCACAATCACACAAAATGAATATAAGATATCTCATTTTTAGTTTTAGTACCGGCATAGACTCACTTAAACAAATCACGCCGGTACACATTTCCCGGCAGAGAAACATAGTAAATATTTCCTGCCGGTACCTGATACCGGCATTGAACATTAACTATCGGCAATGCCGGTATTAATATGTAATTCTCCTGGATACCAAAAGCTTACTACCGGCATTTTCAAAATAAATCTATACCATGCCGTAACTGAGTATCGGCATATAATGCAACCCAAATATATATATGCCGGCAACGGGTGACAAATTGAAAGATGTTCCTGTAAGTTTTAAGTCTACTATCGGCATACACAAATTATCATTAATTAATGCCATAATTAAAAACCGACATTGTATTCAACACATTTTTATGCTGGTACATAACATTGATTTTCAGGGTTTGAAACCGGCATTGCATTCATCATAACATCTAAGCCGTAACTAAATACCGGCAATGAATTAAACCTATATGGAATGCCGTAAATAAAAACCGGCATAGTACTCATACACAATTCAATGCCGGAATCAACAAAAACTCAACTGTTTCGTTCATTATTCGCGATTTTAACCTAAACCCATTGCTATAAATCGATTCAAACACTCATAAACGAGTTCAAAATCACCTACCTTCTCACATAAGCCATCTTTGCGAGCGGTTGATTGTCCGACAGCGTTGCTTCTTCTTCTTCTTCTTCTTGCTCTTGAGCAATCTTAGCAAGTCTTTGTTTTAATCTCTCTTCACCAATCAATTGTGAGTTCGATGGGGCTTTTGGTTTCTTTCGTGGAACCATTGTTATGATTCAGGTAGGTTAATCGACGAATTTATTTTTAATCGATGATTAATCGACGAAGAACGATGAAGAAAAAAAAATATTGAAAACCTAAACCTAAAGGAACTGCCGAAACTAATGTTAGAAATGGGGGATATATGTTTTGGTTTTTGATTTTAATGTTTTAGGTGAAAGGGTAAAATAGTATTTTCATAAAGAATTTTAAATAACAAAAGGATATTTTAGTACTTTCATATCAATTAGTCACCCCTTAGCCAAAATCATGGGGTGGGGAAGTAATCAATATCCCCAATTAGATTGGATATCCCCCAATTGTGAGTTCCTTGATAACTGGGTATTCTTCATCATGATTACATCTTTGAAATAAAAATGGATTTGGGTTTTAGGATTTGGTAAATTAGATTGAGTTATACTCATCATTATTTGATTTCTAAGAGTACAAATCGGGATAGTGTTTCGACAATATGAACATATCCTTATTTTTTTGTTTTTTCAATTTTTTGCGCAATCCTAATTTTTGGGGTAGTGGTTTTCAAGATTATGAATGAACTATTTAAACTCTATTCAACTTCTTCCTTTGTATGTACATAGATTATAGACGGACTATTTAAAATTTGTTATCAGATTATTAAAATGAATCTGAATAGTCATTAGATACATGAACCAAATAAATACTCCATTAATAACTCCTAAACTATTATCCCTTATTACCTCCGGAAATTGGTGAGAGAAAATTGCTTGAGAAAATTGTTGAGAGAAAAAAAATATGAAATAGTAAAGCTGGGAGAGAAAAACATATTGAAATCTACTAATGGAAAGATGAATTTCACTGTAACCGGAGACGTTATTAATGTAGCTTTATTAGCAGATTTCAGAATTCAACATAAAAAATAATTAAATAATAAGGCTTAACTTGTGGATACAAAAGTTAACAAAACCTTGTTTGTTTTGGTGTTGTTGTAAGTTGTAAAATTCTTTATCTGGTAACATTATAATTAACCATTATAAATTATGGCAGTATCTGATTAATTTAGTTAATTTGGCCAAATGTTCTAGAAAATATTATCATAGCTTAATGATGTACGTAATAGTTGGTTATAATGTTGTTAGATTAAAAATGATTAAACAGTGTATGAGCGAAAAATTACTGAGTTGTAATTATTTGAGCGAGATAATACCTTAAAACTAAGTCTTCCCAAGCGAGAGAGATTTCTAGTTTTCTTCTATGGAACTCTTTAAGAATAGGTTGTGCAACCAGGGACTAGAACGGTCCAACACTATGTCGACATGAAATCCACATGTACATTACATAGCCATGGACCAAAACGATGAAAAGTAAATGAATATGTGATGATCAATGGTCATCGCCACTACTTGTGAAAGATATACATATGAGTGAAAGCTTGTAATTTTCAACCAAATCGCTTTGATAATTAGCAGAATATCGGTACATGAATCTAAATGCAACTGGATTTTTCTATAACTTGAGCAGATTAATTATAATAATTGTAGCACAAATTTCATCATGGTTGTATTTTTTCTCTAAAGTATGATTTTGTCTTTAACGGTAACAACATATGTAAAACTAGACTAGATAAGCAGTCCAACATTTTCATGAATCAAATGAAAATCGAATGTTGCTTATTTCCAGAAGAATATAGGCTTCCAAGTCCAAACAAATCCTAAGAATATTTGTTATTCAACTACTTCCAACATCTCCGCATATTATACTTTTCTTTTTTTCTCTTCAAAATTACCGGTATTTCATTGATGCGGAAAATTTATTTTAGCATTTTCATAGTGACTAGTGTTAGGCCCGTGCATTGCACGGGCTCGGATTGGTTGTCTAAGTAATTATTTATGTAGTTTCATAACTACGGTTCGCCAAACTGATAAGTTCTCAATTTGAGAATCAAATGAGAGTATGTGTACCCGGATAAGTTCGACCAAGTTTGCGTATGTACATATTAACCTGATAAAATAGAATGAACTCATGAAGTATGTATACATTTTATAACTGTATGTACAAATTACACATATGTAAAACATAATTACTAAATTTAGACACACACCAAATTTAGATACACACTAAAAGTAATCCAGAAAAAAATTCCCTAAAACAACAATTAAGAGACATCAATAGGCATCATTTTATTGGCAACCATGAAGTATCATAGTACCTTGTATAAAGTATACATTTCCTTCATTTCTGCCTTTCCCATACCCTGCATGAGCCATGCTGACCTTTTCTTCCTTTGTTAACTCCTTGTTTTGCTCTGAACCAATGATCCGTGTCGTAACCACAACAAATTAATTAATATTTTACTACCTAATTAACAGGTAATATAGGGCAGTCAAGATCGATCCCACGAGGAGCAAGAGATTATTAGTTGTAAAATTGTCACAAAAGGGGGGTATTGGTTCTAAAATTTATAAAGCAAAAGAAATAAGCAAAGTAATTAAAAGTGTAAGTTGAATTCAATAATAGAGAATAGATCAAGGAATCCTTCTTCGCTTCAAAACAATGATTAAAGTTATGTTCTTTTCCACTTTTTATTAGTCATAGATTATCACCAACCGTAGGATAGCAGGTTCGCTTAGATAACCCCAAAATTCCTTATTTCACTGAGTAACAGGTTCGCTTAGTTATCAAATTCTATTCAAAAGAACCACCTTGAGGTTCGCTTACAAGATGTAATTCCCCGAACGCATTAAGATTTATGAACTTAGGTTTAGTACTAGTAGTTAGACTCGGTTCGCTTGGTCCACTTTCTAGCGTTGTTTTCACACACAATTGCTCCACGGAATCCCTCCGCAAGGTCTTGTGTTTTGTACTTGTGTAAAGAGTCAAGAAACTATTACGTATTCCCTAACTTCCACTAGATTTAGATCAAATTAACAAATCAATTTAGCGTGCACTCTAAACAACCTATCAATCAATCATAAACATTAATATTAGTAAAAACAAACGATAATCATATGAAAAACTTCAAAGTAGAATTGAAACAAAACTCAAATCATATATTAAGAAGTAGGAATTCATCCTCAATCAATAAGAAAATTAGCTACTCATAGTTTGGAGTTCACACAATAATAATAATAATTAAGGAAGAAAGAAAAACTTATTGAAAAGATGATGGTTGATCCTTCCTCCAATCCTTGTGCACTTTAACTCCTTCTCCAAAGTAGATGTGTGTCTAAAAGTTGTAGAGAACTCCTCTATTTATAGGCTTCAATACTCTCCATATCTTTGTAGGAAAAGAATCCACATTCCATAAGAACACCACTTTCCTAATTTGAGCCATATTCCAATTTCAAGTCCAATTCTCCAAAACTTCCAAGTTTTCATCCAATTCCCAATTCTAAGTATTCACACACATGAGAGAAATTCACACAAAATTATGTATTTTTGGCTTGCCGGAAAACTGGGTTTCTGGCCGGAAATAAGCCGAAATTCGTCATCGCCGGCCACCTGAAAATTCTCTCCGTCGACGGAATATTCCGTCAGTCCACCGTTAGGACTAACGGTCAAACAGGTCAACCGTCAGTCAGCGGGTCAAAGAAGAGTCAGCTCAATCAGCTGTCTTAGTCAGAGCTTAGTCGGCTGAGTCGCTGGCTCGGATCGGCTCTTCGAACTCGTTCTGGATCGGTCATCGCCGGTACTGAGTCAACTCGCCGGAATGGAAAACCGGCCGAGTTTTGTCTGTTTACAAGACTTCCCGGCTAAATTCAAGCCTCACTTTTCTTCACCTGTGACAAACCTACACATACATCTATGAAATTTAACTCACAACCCATTTTCAAGTTAGTAGCAACTTCATCTTCCCTGTAATAGAAATAGTGCTACCCATTTTCAATTTCTCTCAAATCTCAGAACATCACCATTCTTCAATTTCTGCTCAATGACTCAACAACATCGATTCATTCTTCTCTGGCACCTGAGTTTGGAACCAAACCCACTCTCAATTCTCGTATTTAATAGCAGAACCATTTCAAACCCCATTACATAATCAATCATCTCCATCTGTTCTTGGTTCAATTTCTTTTCCTCCACAAACCCATTTCAATTGATTCACAGCAATAACAGTACGACCTTGTTTCCCTTCCAATTTCTATCGATTTGTCTCAGAACCATCTTTTTCAGTTTCAATCAAGAAGCTTCAATTTCTTCTCCTTCTCAGAGATTTAAACATCAGCTATGTACTTCTCGCTTTGAGTTTATCAGCAAACTCATCTCTCAATTTCTCGATCTCTATTTCTTGGACAGAGCAACATCTGTTGTTCTCAATTTCTGTTTCATGCGATGAATGATTGAGAAGGAGAACTCGATTTAGGGTTAGGAATTATTTGGGGTGGATGGTACACCCCAGGGATAGGACCACCCCAGTTTGGGTGCTAATAACTCATATATTTTCTGGATAAGGGGTACCCAATAATAATTACACCCACTCATAACTGATACGGGATACCCTAGATGGTAACCCCTTAACCTTGACTGGACTTTGTTTAGTATTCCTCCAAAGAGCTTCCCCTTAACCATTACCAGGCTCCAGATAGTGTTCTTCCCTGAAATGACAAATTTGCCCTTTCTTGCTCAATTTTGGTGATTTCTTCTTCTTTTCATCCGTGCGACTCCAGTGTACCTAATAACTCAAAAACACACGTAAAATACATAATTTACAAGAAAAATAGCAAAGAAAGCATAACTACTAGATAGTAAATTAAGGTGTATTCTACACCTATCAAATTCCCCCACACTTAGACTTTGCTAGTCCTCGAGCAAATCAAACTAAAACTTACAACTTCAAAGCGTTCTAGCGTCCCAAGCATCCAAAGAGCTATGAGGACATAGAGTTTCTGCATGCTAGTAATAAGAAGTTATAAATACTAAAGAACATATTATCATTCTTAAATGTTGAGTGAGAAATAACCACACCATAATGAGAGAACGCGTGTTTGAGAAACGATCAATAAGCATTTCGCCTCGACTTCTGCCTCACTAAAAATGGTTTTATGATAATTGCACTCAAAAAGACGGCTTTTTTATGGGTCTCACATGTGTGCAGGTAGGAATGAAGAGAGAATTCCTGCAACACGTTGAATGGTGGGAAGGAGAACTTCCGAAATTTTGAAAAACCCACATCTTTTAACATTTTGAAAAACTATTTTTTTTTCTAACGATCTCTAAGAAAGGAAATCAACCACTTATATCGAGGATGAGATTACTTACTTACCTTCACATCCGATTTCCAATTATGATAACACCACTCTCACGGAATCCAATAGAAACGTCTTTCGCTCCTTGTCTTCATCTTCTTGGTCTTCGGATTCAACTATTGATGATAAACTTTCGAACTTCATAAATCCTTGACAATTTGTAACCTTTTTCCTTAAAATCCATGTCGCTTGAAACTTCCTTATAGATTTTCCTTCCCCATGGCTTATTAAATAAAAACAAACAAACACAATAATAGATATTTCTCTTGTCTCATATTTTTCAATTTTTTTTTCTTTTTTTTCTTTTTTTCATTTTTTTCTTTTAGACAAGAGAAACAAAATACAAATCAAAGTGAAAAATAAAACAACCATGGCCGTGGAAAAGTACTTTACCGCTTGATTCTTCACAACTTGTATCGTCTTGAAATCATAAACTTCAATAATTCTCACCTTTTGCTTTTCTTCGCTATTGTAAATAAGTCTTCAACTTGTATGTAAAAATCTACTCATTGTATGTTGCTTTACTTGAATATGAAATTTGCTCTTTTCATGTTATGTTGCTTGTAAACCTCAAACGTCTTCAACTTTCCTTGTAGATTTTGATGTCGCTCCCTTGTTGTTGATGATTATGGTGTTTCTATGGACCCGTTGTTGAAAGAATGGTGCTAACTGCAAATCGAACTACAATAAGGAGGCTTTCATCCATAGACGTCACCCTCATGATTGACAAAAATTAGCACTCAAGAGATCAAAATAGTGCTGAAAATTGGTGTGAAATTGGGTAGCTCACCATTCTACCCGGAATTAACGTATGGTGACACACACTCAAAAGAAGCTCTTTAGTCATGGAAGAATTTCTGGTCGGTGCCTTGGTTGATATGAAAATGGGTAGTCTCCACTAATGATTGATCAGCAACTCTAATAACGCACTTCTCCCTGCACCAAATTTGCATCACCGGCATGATTAAATCCATTATTTAACACTCTAACAAGCAAGAAATCGAACGTAGTTCCCTAACACTTCCAAGTTCAATTATGTTGGTCATAATTCTCTATGTAAACATACCTAGAAGTATGCTAGTGACTCTAAAATCTCTAAAAGTTGAAAGTTTTATGCAATTTTTTTTTTTAAATATATGCTTAGCCACTCCCCCACACTTAAACCTTACATTGTCCTCAATGTAATTGAATCGTCCAAGTAAAGTCAAGGTGGGTAATCCTAATATGATATGGAACAAAAATAAACAAACAAAACAAAAATAAAATAAAATAAAAATACAAAAGGATAAGAAATACAAAACCGGTGGGTTGCCTCCCACTTAGCGCTTGTTTTAAAGTCGACAGCCCGACATAACTCTTGCTTCACATTACTCCTCTAGAGGGAGCACATCTCGAAGTCCAATCACGTACACATGCTCCGTTGGAAATTTTTCATAATATGGCTTCAACCTATGGCCGTTGACTTTCAAGGGTTGTCCTGTTTTTTCACTAACAATTTCAACTGCACCATGATCATAAACATTAGTAACAATAAATGGTCCCACCCAATGGGACTTAAGCTTACCCGTAAATAAACGTAAACGAGTATTAAATAAAAGAACTTTTTGCCCCACAATAAAACTTTTCCGAGAAATCATCTTGTCATGAAAAAGCTTGGTCTTTTCCTTGTAAATCCGGGCACTCTCGTAAGCATCATTACGTATCTCCTCTAGCTCATTTAGTTGTAACTTTCTTTGTTTCCCCGCTTCATCATACTCCATGTTGCATTTCTTTATCTCCCAATAAGCCTTATGTTCAAGTTCAACCGGAAGATGACAAGCTTTGCCATAAACCAACCTATATGGAGACATACCAATCGGTGTCTTGTACACCGTTCTATACGACCAAAGTGCATCATTGAGCTTAAAGCTCCAATCTTTCCTTGTGGTATTCACCGTTTTCTCAAGAATGGACTTGATCTCACGGTTTGAAATTTCCGCTTGTCCACTAGTTTGTGGATGGTAAGGCGTACCAATCTTGTGTGTTATGTTGTACTTCTTGAGGAGAGCGTGAAAAGACTTCTTGAAATGTGAGCCTCCATCGCTTATCACCACTCTTGGTGTTCCGTGCCTAGTGAATATGTTTTCTCTTACAAAATCACAAACAACTTGAGAATCATTAGTTTTGGTGGCTCTAGCCTCCACCCATTTCGAAACATAATCTATGGCAAGAAGTATATAAAAATTTACATTTGAATTGACAAAAGTGCCCATAAAATCAATTCCCCACACATCAAAAATCTCTACGGCGAGAATTGGTGTGAGTGGCATTTGATTTCGAGCACCTAGATTGCCCGTTCTTTGACATCTATCACACGATTTACAAAAAACATATGAATCTTCAAACAAGGTAGGCCAATAAAATTCACTTTCAAGAACTTTGAGAGCGGTACGTTTAGAACCAAAATGGCCACCAAAAGCAAAAGTATGACAAAAGGAGAGAATAGATTGAAATTCGGAGTTAGGTACGCACCTTCGCATTATTTGATCAACGCCATATTTCCATAAGTATGGTTCATCCCACACATATTGCTTCGCTATCTTCTTAAGTTTGATCTTTTGGAAGTTGGAAATTGTACTAGGTACCTTTCTTGTCACCAAGTAATTCACTATATCCGTGTACCAAGGTGTTGATTCTTCCAAGGAGAAAAGTTGTTCGTCTGGAAAGCGGTCTTGTAATGGAAGTTCTTCTTGAGACATAACAAGTCTACTAAGATGATCCGCAATGGTATTCTCCATACCTTTCTTATCTCGAATATCTATGTCAAACTCTTGTAGTAATAGGATTCACTGGATTAATCTTGGCTTAGCTTCTTTCTTCTTTAGTAAGTATTTAAGTGCGGCATGATCGGAATACACGATAACCTTTGTATCCACCAAGTATGATCGAAATTTTTCCAATGCAAACACTATAGCCAATAACTCCTTTTCCGTGGTAGAATAGTTGATTTGTGCATCATTGAGGGTCCTAGATGCATAATAAATAACATGGGACAAATTGTCCACTCTTTGACCCAAAACGGATCCAACCGCATAATCACTAGCATCACACATTAGTTCAAATGGAAGATTCCAATCCAGTGACTTGATAATCAGCGTACTTATCAACATTGCCTTCAATTTGTCAAAAGCATCCTTGCATTCCTTGTTGAAGTCAAAAGGTACCTCCTTTTGTAGTAACTTGCACATCGGCATGGAGATTTTGGAGAAATCCTTGATAAACCGCCTATAGAAACCTGCATGGCCAAGAAAAGAACGAACCTCCCTCACCGAAGTGGGATATTGTAAGTTTCTTATTAAATCTATCTTTGACTTGTCCACTTCGAGCCCTTGAGAGGACACAATGTGACCAAGTACTATGCCATGGTTTACCATAAAATGACATTTCTCCCAATTAAGGACAAGGTTTGTGTCTATGCATCATTTAAGAACTAGTTCAAGGTTGTCTAAACAACTATCAAAAGAATTTCCGTAAACACTAAAGTCGTCCATAAATACCTCTATGATGCGCTCCATGTAATCTGAGAATATACTTACCATGCATCTTTGGAAAGTAGCTGGTGCATTGCAAAGACCAAACGACATCCGTCTATACGCAAATGTTCCAAACGGACAAGTGAAAGTAGTCTTCTCTTGGTCCTCCGGTGCAATCACAATTTGGTTGTATCCCTAATAACCGTCCAAGAAACAATAATACAAATGCCCCGCTAACCGCTCCAACATTTGATCAATGAAAGGTAAAGGAATATGATCCTTTCGGGTTGCGGAATTAAGCTTTCTATAGTCAATGCACACTCTCCAACCGGTTTGAACTCTTGTAGGAACAAGTTCATCGTATTGATTTCGAACAACCGTAACACCGGACTTATTTGGCACCACTTGTACCGGACTAACCCATTTGCTATCGGAGATTGGGTAAATTACCCCCGCACTTAGCAATTTGAGTATCTCTTTCTTCACAACCTCCATAATGGGAGGATTAAGCCTACGTTGAGCATCACGTACCGGCTTCACATTCTCTTCCATTAGAATCCTATGCATGCACATAGATGGACTAATGCCTTTGATGTCCGCAATTGTCCACCCAATAGCCGTTTTGTGCTCTTTCAAGACTCTAAGCAAATGGTCTTCTTGTACCGGTGTGAGGTTCTTTGAAATAATCACCGGAAGCTCATCTCCATCTCCCAAAAACGTATACTTCAAATGATCCGGAAGTGGCTTCAACTCTAGTTTAGGCGCCTTCACAATAGATGGTACAAGTAATTCATCATTCACGGGTAAAGAAATATATGAAACATTACCCTTAGCTTCTTGTAATGTCTTCAAAGCACCACACGTCTCCACCAATTACGTGGAAATTTCAACATCCAAGTTAGACACTCCATGGACGTCCAATTCTATGCTCTTTTGCAACACCACATCAAGTTCGTCCTCTTGATTCAATTCTACCATTTGTTGCGCTAATGAACCAACCACATCAATGGAGTAAACGAAATGCACATCACTTGGGTAGCGCATGGCTTCGAATATGTTGAAGTGTATTACTTCCTTGTCGAAATCAATAGTAAGTATACCCTTATCAACATCAATCTTTGTCTTTGCGGTCTTCATAAATGGCCTCCCAAGAAGTAGAGAAGTAGACGAACGATTCTCATTGTTGTCCATATCCACCACAAAGAAATCCACCAGAAAAATTAACTCATTCACTTGCACTAGAACGTCTTCTACAAGTCCCTTTGGATAAATGTTAGACTTGTTTTCTAATTGGATAATAACTCTTGTCTCTTTCAATGGTCCAAGATTCAAGGAGTCAAATATATCGGCCGACATCACCCTAATGGAAGCTCCCAAGTAAAGTAAAGCATGTTCAAACCTTTTCTTACCAATAGTAATTGGCACCATGAAACCACCGGGATCCTTGCACTTTGTAGGCATCTTCTTCAAAAGCATAGCCGACGCACTCTCGCCAACTTTAGTAATTTCATTATCAAGCAACCTATCCTTTTTTGTGCATAAATCCTTCATGAAATTATCATACATTGGCATTTTCTTGATGGCCTCGATGAAGGGGATGTTGATTTCTATCTTCTTGAAGATATCCATGAGTGCCTTGTCTTGAGATTCCTTCTTAGACTTAGCAAAATGACTAGGAAAAGGAGGTGGAGTAGTAAAAGTAGGAACCAGTTCCTTTGATTGGGCGGTTGGTGTTGAATGCTCCTTTGGTACGGCTTCCTCCTTGTCTTTGACTACCTCTTCACTAGCTTCTTCATGATGACTTGGACTCTCTACTTGTCTTCCACTTCGTAAAGTTACCGCATTAACATTCTCTCTTGGGTTCACAAATGGTTGTGAAGGAAGTTTTGTGGATGTTTGAGCTTTCATTAAGTTCATATCGGTCGCCAAGTGTCCCATTTGAGTTTGTAAATCCTTGATCGCCGAACCGGTCCTTTGTTCCAAAGCTTTGATTGCCGAATCGGTCTTTTGTTGGTTTTGTTGTAACATAGAAGTGAGACCTTTCATGCTTTGTATTATCACATTCAACTTGTCATCATTCGAAGAATCTTGGTCCTTGACTTGTTGTGGTTGTAATTGTTGTTGTTGAGGTTGGAAACGTGATTGTTGGAATCCACCTTGTTGCGCATATGGATTAGGATCTGCCGCTTGCTTGTTTGCATAGCTAAAGTTGGGATGATCCTTCCAACCGGGATTGCAAGTATTTGAGTATGGATCGTACCTTGGCCTTTGATTTGGATATAAAGCATTTGCTTCTTCGGTTTCATCATCCGGAATAATTACCGTGGCCAATCGTTGCACTACCCTCTCTATGTTGTTTAACCGGTGATCGGATTGTGAAGACGAGTCACTAACTTCATGCACCAACTTAACCATTGAATCACCTCTCGTATAGAATTGTTGCGAGTTTTCCGCCATACTTTCAATCAACTCGGTAGCTTCGGCCACCGTCTTGTTCACTAGTGCACCACCACCGGCGGCGTCAATAATATATCTATCATTTGTTTGGAGACCTTCATAGAAATATTGAATTATCATGGCGTCACTAAATTGATGGTGTGGACAACTTGCCACCAATCTCTTGTACCGATCCCAACATTCATATAATGACTCTCCCACATGTTGTTTCATCCCACAAATATCCTTGCGAATTTGAGTAGCTTTCGATGCGGGAAAATATCTCTCAAGGAAAATTTTCTTCATCCCATTCCATGTTGTGATACTTTCGGAAGGCAAATAGTACAACCATTCCTTAGCATTGCCCGCCAAAGAGAACGGAAAAGCTTTCAACTTTGCTCCATCCGCATTAATATCATGTGGAAGCATGGCCATGACTATGGTATTGAAGTCCATAAGATGTTTGTTTGGGTCTTCATTCACCATGCCATGAAACTTTGGTAATTCTCTAATCAACCCCGGCTTGATCTCGAAAGTTGAGTTAGTTTGGATACACCATTGTTGTGTATCGAGCTTGTGAGAAGCTAGGTCCTTGAGTGTACGATCACCCATTGCTTCTTCTTTTATGTCCGAATCCGCGACCTCACTTGATGTAGAACGAGGAAGCGGAGTATTAACCGCTCGAATGAAATCCTTTAGTTGAGTGCCGGATCGAAGACGTATTGGACTCGGCCTTCCCTTTTTAAGCATTCACCAAAGATATACCTAAAACAAGATTCACAAAACTAAGTTAGATACGGTATAGAATCTAACAAAGCAAGAATAAAGCAAAAAGAAAAATAAAAACAACTAAAATCGTCCGTTGCTCCCTGGCAACGGCGCCAAAAAATTTATGCGTGTCGTAACCACAAAAAATTAATTAATATTTTACTACCTAATTAACAAGTAATATAGGGCATTCAAGATCGATCCCACGAGGAGCAAGAGATTATTAGTTGTAAAATTGTCACAAAAGGGGGGTATTGGTTCTAAAATTTATAAAGCAAAAGAAATAAGCAAAGTAATTAAAAGTGTAAGTTGAATTCAATAATAGAGAATAGATCAAGGAATCCTTCTTCGCTTCAAAACAATGATTAAAGTTATGTTCTTTTCCACTTTTTATTAGTCATAGATTATCACCAACCGTGGGATAGCAGGTTCGCTTAGATAACCCCAAAATTCCTTATTTCACTGAGTAACAGGTTCGCTTAGTTATCAAATTCTATTCAAAAGAACCACCTTGAGGTTCGCTTACAAGATGTAATTCCCCGAACGCATTAAGATTTATGAACTTAGGTTTAGTACTAGTAGTTAGACTCGGTTCGCTTGGTCCACTTTATAGCGTTGTTTTCACACACAATTGCTCCACGGAATCCCTCCGCAAGGTCTTGTGTTTTCTACTTGTGTAAAGAGTCAAGAAACTATTACGTATTCCCTAACTTCCACTAGATTTAGATCAAATTAACAAATCAATTTAGCGTGCACTCTAAACAACCTATCAATCAATCATAAACATTAATATTATAAAAACAAACGATAATCATATGAAAAACTTCAAAGTAGAATTGAAACAAAACTCAAATCATATATTAAGAACTAGGAATTCATCCTCAATCAATAAGAAAATTAGCTACTCATAGTTTGGAGTTCACACAATAATAATAATAATTAAGGAAGAAAGAAAAACTTATTGAAAAGATGATGGTTGCTCCTTCCTCCAATCCTTGTGCACTTTAACTCCTTCTCCAAAGTAGTGTGTCTAAAAGTTGTAGAGAACTCCTCTATTTATAGGCTTCAATACTCTCCATATCTTTGTAGGAAAAGAATCCACATTCCATAAGAACACCACTTTCCTAATTTGAGCCATATTCCAATTTCAAGTCCAATTCTCCAAAACTTCCAAGGTTTTATCCAATTCCCAATTCTAAGTCTTCACACACATGAGAGAAATTTACACAAAATTCTGTATTTTTGCCTTGCCGGAAAACTGGGTTTTTGGCCGGAAATAGGCCGGAATTCGTCATCGCCGTCCACTTGAAAATTCTCCCCGTCGACGGAATATTATGTCAGTCCACCGTTAGGACTAACGGTCAAACGGGTCAACCGTCAGTCAGTGGGTCAAAGAAGAGTCAGCTCAATCAGCTGTCTTAGTCAGAGCTTAGTCGGCTGAGTCGCTGGCTCGGATCGGCTCTTCGAACTCATTCTGGATCGGTCAGCGCCGGTACTGGGTCAACTCGCCGGAATGGAAAACCGGCCGAGTTCTATCTGTTTACAGGACTTCCCGGCTAAATTCAAGCCTCACTTTTCTTCACCTGTGACAAACCTACACATATATCTATGAAATTTCACTCACAACCCATTTTCAAGTTAGTAGCAACTTCATCTTCCCTGTAATAGAAACAGTGCTACCCATTTTCAATTTCTCTCAAATCTCAGAATATCACCATTCTTCAATTTCTGCTCAATGACTCAACAACATCGATTCATTCTTCTCCGTCACCTGAGTTTGGAACCAAACCCACTCTCAATTCTTGTATTTAACAACAGAACCATTTCAAACCCCATCACAGAATCAATCATCTCCATCTGTTCTTGGTTCAATTTCTCTTCCTCCACAAACCCATTTCAATTGATTTACAACAATAACAACACGACCTTGTTTCCCTTCCAATTTCTATCGATTTTTCTCAGAACCATCTTTTTCAGTTTCAATCAAGAAGCTTCAATTTCTTCTCCTTCTCTGAGATTTAAACATCAGTTGTGTACTTCTCACTTTGAGTTTATCAGCAAACTCATCTCTCAATTTCTCGATCTCTATTTCTTGGACAGAGCAACGGCTGTTGTTCTCAATTTATGTTTCAGGTGGTGAATGATTGAGAAGGAGAACTCGATTTAGGGTTAGGAATTATTTGTGGTGGATGGTACACCCCAGGGATAGGACCACCCCAGTTTAGGTGCTAATAACTCATATATTTTCTGGATAAGGGGTACCCAATGATAATTACACCCACTGATAACTGATACGGGATACCCTAGATGGTAACCCCTTAACCTTGACTGGACTTTATTTAGTATTCCTCCAAAGAGCTGCCCCTTAACCATTACCAGGCTCCAGATAGTGTTCTTCCCTGAAATGACAAATTTTCCCTTTCTTGCTCAATTTTGGTGATTTCTTCTTCTTTTCCTCCGTGCGACTCCAGAGTACCTAATAACTCAAAAACACACGTAAAATACATAATTTACAAGAAAAATAGCAAAGAAAGCATAACTACTAGATAGTAAATTAAGGTGTATTCTACACCTATCAACCAATCGATCATATAATTCATATATTTTGATAGTCTTCCTTCTTCCATATATTTCTTAAACCTACCATTTTACTTACTTTGTAAAAGTTATATGATTCTTGGAAAAGCTCGAACACCGACACTACTACACAAGAATATCTCTACAGGTACAGAATTACCCACCCTCCATAAACCATTCATTCTCCATAAGAATCATGGGGCTGTCATATTTTTTGGTTAACCTTAAGTGATATTATATCCAGGTATATTCTTTTGAGATCCATAGAAAATTCTGATCAGTTTTAAGTTTCCAATATCATAGAAAATTATGCAAAATGAGTACCTTTGGGCTTGTGCGTCTTAAAACGACATTGTTCGCATCTATTGTTAAATCACAAAACATATGCGTCCTCCACCAACTGCTTAACCTGTTGCCTGAACTGAGGAGATATATATAAGTTATAGTCTCAAATCCAAAAGATAAAATAGAGGTAACTTGTGCACAGTGAGAAAAGAGGATATCAAAGATTATTATTACTATATTACAAATTAGGCATCATATGAGATTGAATAAGAAATCATTACGTAAGTAGTCTTTATTATAAGAAAATTTTCATTCTCCTACCAAACCCATGAAAAAAATAAATAGCTCAACAAAATGAAACCATATCATCATTTTTGTTTCGTTATCCCCATTCATCATCATCACTCTTGTCACCTTCATATTCATTTTCATCTTCAATATCCTCTCCTTCGATGACCATTGGCATCTCAAGTTTATGAATTTGGACCCGTTTAAAGATAAAAACAAAGGATAAGAAAAATGAATTTGGTGCCTAAGAAAAGAAATAGGTTGTGTTGAAAGAATATCATACATAAAGATCCAAAACATTATGGGGGCCAAAATTGTCGAAATCATCTTATCCATCATTACCGTTTAATGCATGATCTCTACTGCTAAAAAGAAAAGAAAAATATGCTTGGTTACCCTACAGAAGACACCCAAATCATTTTGATGGAATCGACCCTCATTCATGGATCAGTCTGGCAGCTAAGATAAAATCCAATATTTTTAGCCACTGTATACCAAATCCAGCCTACAATCATTAGTATTCATTATCTTATCTCAAATAAATAATTATAAGAAGGTTAGAACTGACACTATTGATATTTCAAACCAACGTAGGATTGAAGAGCCAATGCCACATAACTTACAAAAACCTTGCTAGCTTCAAATTAGAAGGAATAAATATGCCCGTAATGAATCTTCATGAAAAGAACATGATCCAGATTAATGTTTTGCTGTTCAAGAATTCTTAGATGGTATCTCTTGTATTTTATAAGAAGAAAAAAAGACTATTTACTCTCTATAATTACTGATACTATTTTCATTTCACATGAATAAATGTCATCCTTGAACTCTCAGTACATTAATTATTATTCATAGCACAGAGAGTAAAGTAATGAATCCCGTAGAACTCTTTAAAACTATTCTAACTACTCAAAACCACAAATCATAATAAATACATCAAATTGTGCAGAAGATTTTTCTTGACGCACAATACAAATAACCTGTTATAACTGTACAAAAACTTCAAGTGCAAGTGTGCAACATCAAATAGCCCCGCGTAGCGGAAATAAAACTCGAAACTCATACTGTACAAAAACTTCACCATTCTCGCTCTCCATTTTCTTATGTAGCTTCGGCATCGTCACCAACCATTTCTTTCCCTACTCGACCCCCTGATCTTTTTTTTCTCTCTCAGTTCATTCCCCAGTTATTTCCACCACTATCCCGTTCTCAGCATAATTCTCATTATCTTCCTTTCTGGTCTTGCTTACCTGCAACAATTTTAAGATAAGTCAAGAGAAAGTGTTAATCGTCCCGGATAAATCATAATATATCAAAGGGAGAAAAATAAACATAACAGATAATCAACAGAAATACCAGAAGAATAATAGGGTATAAACCCCAAACCTTTTTTTAAAGTGATTAACTGTGAACTACAAAATTAGAACACGGTACTTCAAAAATCACCTGTTGAATAACTAAATAAGACACGGTATTCTCGTTAATAATGAGTAAAAACTAAGATCACTGATGTATCTTATTCTCGTTAATAATGAGAAAAAAACCAAATAGGAAAATCACTTTTAACAAAACTCAGGATCATTGATGAGAGAAGCATAAAACCATAGGAAATCCCAAGAAGGTATTCGAACCCTACGAAACCCTAAAAATACCTTGATCGATAGATATCTGCTGTAGTTTATATGGATTTCTTCTTTTACTGAGTATGCTTATACATGACGTGTTAGGTCTCTTGACAAAGCTGATGTAGGATGGACATCTGAAGTAACAGATCGAGTTTGTTAATTAGCAGATTAGGCCATTAGGGTTTGTTGTAAAATGGGGGTAGTAGAAAGAGAATTATGTGGATATATGATAGATCCCGACGTATAGGAAAGACATAGAACTGGGGTCGAAATAATCAAGATTGGTGGTGTGATAAAACGAAAATTTCCTATTGGTCTAAATATTCTCGGTGGGGCCAGAAGCTCTAGAATTGGAGATTGATACAACTTTTAACCACAACAGAGTATTTTCTCCTGAAACTATATATATATAATTTCCTTACAATTTTTTTTATATAGTTTAAGGAACAGTCTGTTTATAATTCATGATGCAAGACAACTATAGTGTGGATGTTAATCCGTACAAAAATATGATTAATTGGGAAAACATGCATCCTATATGAAACACTTGTTGTGTGAAACTATTGCCTTACTCATATATATACATATATACAAATGAGGAAGGACCAATTCACACTTTATTTCTCACATTATCTCACACATTGGACGTCATTTTTGTGAATAAAATCCAAACGGTTACGAGTTTTAAGCTAATATTCTAAAATATGTTCCTCTTACAAAGCTCTACATACCTACCGAAAACGAGCGCATTCCAAAATGTATAACACCATCATCTACCGATTTTAATTTCAATGTTTAAAAATCCGTTGATTTTCAACGGATCATTTTCAAAGTAGTAGATGGTGATGTTATACATTTTGGAATACGATCATTTTTAGTTAGAACATAGAGATTTATAAGAGGAACATGTTCCAAAAATATAAGCTTCAAATTCATAACGTTTGGTTTTTATCCAAAAAAATGATGTCCAATGTGTGAGATAGTGTGAGAATAAAAGAGTGAGGGGATCCTCCCTCTATACACATACGAGAACTTCAAACTCAAACAACTTTATCCAAATAATTTTTGTGTTAACTTATTTCTACTGAATTATTAAGTGATAATATTTTGGTTTCTTACTTAAAATGAGACGTCGGGGGAAGGCTGACAACAAATAGGAGATATCAAAAAAGTAATACAGTCAACAAGCACAATCTTTTTTTTTAAAGAAAACTTAAGCCGAGCCTAAGGAAGTTGATATATTGTAGTGCTAGTGGCGTCATTGTTTAGACAAACATCTGACCCACTTCTAAGGTTCTTACAGACAATAGCCATGTTTAAGGCTTGTAAATTTTGGGTTCTATGAAGAAGTTTAAGACCCGTTAAAACAAAAGTTACAGGTTTAATATGATTTCTTCATTCAAAAGTTGTTTTTCCCTGTGATAGATCCTGCTGAATCTTCCTTTGATGGCTTTGATGTAAAGAGCATTGAAATGTTCCAGAATTTCATTGGTTTCAGCATGTATCTCGATATTCATGTGCTACTTTTCCTCATCCCATCCAAAAGATAATTTTGCTCCTCATGTGGCTCCTTATGCTCCCAATTGGCATGTGTGTCCTCTGCTATCAACATATTTGCCTGCAAAATCAGTAATAGTTAGAGGTGAGAAAAACTGATAACTGTTAGGATCCTGTATAGTGCATATTTTGATTATGTAACCATAATTCTGCTTTTGCTGAGGGATCCCAACATGGATTCCAGTTTATGCTCTTTGAGGACCAGTATCAGAGATATGCCCCTAAGAATCCAGGACATGGTGAGGCATATTGTGTATTCTCTTATAGTCACATAAGTGTTGTTGAATGATAAGAGAGGTTTTCTTAGAATTGGGTGTGATGTTTTGGAAAAATAGATCACATCTAGCCTTCCATATAAACCAGCATATAGTAGAATAGGTGTTGATATTTTCACTATTGCTTGTATGTTGAAACCAAGCATTGAACCAATCTATGAAAGGTGTTTGATGGTCAAACAATTCATGACTTTCACCTAACATATGCTGCCAAACTCCTCCCCACTTTTGCATATTTTACATATGGGATCAATATATTGAAGAATGCTTGCAGTTTTAGAATTAGTTGAAAGGATTTCATGAGCACATTTCCAGGAAAAAAAAATTGATGGCAGGAGCAACTTCCAAATTCCATATATCTCCCCAGTCTCTTGTTGCTTGGTCATTTCTGTAAAGATTCTCTATTTTGGCTTTGTATAAAGCTTTAACAAAGAATTTTCCTGTGTTGTTGAGGTTCCATTGCATGCTTTCCTCTTCCCTGGAGTGTATAACAAGATCAGTGATGGCTTGAGAAATATTAGGACTAAAGATTTATTGAATAAGCTGAATGTTCCACTCCCTTTGATCTGTCATTAAGTGAGCTAGAAGTTGAATATCATTGGAGCACTTTGCAGGTTTTGTGAGCTTATCAGTTGAATTAGGTATCCATATATCCTCCTATACTCTTATTTTGTTGCCATTGCCTATTCTCCAGAAACAATGTTGTTGAATGTCCTGAATACCTTCAAGAACCCCTTTCCATATCCAAAAAATTCAACTTTAGCTTTGGAGTTCATATTTAGCACATTTATTCATATTAAGTATTTAGCATCCATCAATTTGAACCATAGAGAATCCTTATCCTGTTCCAATCTCCACCCTATTTTTTTTATATCATGGAGCTATTGAAAAGTTCTATGTTCATGAATCCTAATCCACCAAGATTCTTAGGTTTGCATATAGTTGTCCAAGGTTTAGGGTAGTAACCAGTGGGGTTTTCCAGGTTCTTCCTCCATAAGAAGTCCCTTTGTATCTTGTTCATATCATGACAGGTTTGCTTTGGTATTCTGAAGCAGTTCATTTGATAAATACTGGCTGTTGAAGTGACATATTTTATTAAAACTTCTCTTCCAGCTGGGTTTAAAGGAGAATTATTCCAACTTGAGAGCCTCATCTTCATCTTATCCACTCCTGGTCTAAAAGATTGAATCATGCTTCTATGAGTAGATAGGGGAGGGCCTAAGTACTTGTCATTTAAAGGTAGAACTTGAACACCTAGAAGGTTGCATATTGTAGGCATTAGAGCTGGATCAGTGCCCTTGCTGAAAAAAGCACTAGATTTATTGAAGTTGATGAGTTGACCTGAAGTATCCCCAAAAATATTGAGTATGTCCTTGAGGTTTTGGGCTTCAGTTGTATTAGCTTTGCATAATACCATACCAATCATCAGCAAAAATAAGGTGGCTTATTGATGGAGCATTCTTGCATAATAATGCCCAAGTCTTCATCATGAGATAATGTTCTAGAAATGGCTTACATGCATAAAAGGAATAGATATGGGGATATTGGGTCCCCTTGTCTGAGACCTCTAGAGGTGTTGAAGAAGATATCTGGAGAACCATTTATTAGAATAGCTGCAGAGGTGGTGGAGATGCATTGTATAATCTTGTTGCACCAATCAGAGTTGAAGCCAATTTTTGTCATAATGGTATGGAGAAATTTCCAGTCAACTCTATTAAAGGCTTTTTCCATATCAATCTTGATCCCCATGCTTCCTTTGTTACCTTTGATACCTCTTCTGGTTCTCATGAAGTGAATAATTTCATGAGCAATAGCTATGTTTTCAGCAATTTGTCTTCCAAGTATGAAAGCAGACTGGTAGGGAGATATTATTTTTTTTAGGTATGGTTTCATTATTTGAGATAAGAGTTTGGATATGATCTTGTAGGTGGTGTTGCAGAGACTAATGGGTTTGAAGTGACTAGGATAAGAAGGGTTATCAATTTTGGGTATCAGGGATATGAAAGTTGAGTTCATTTCTTTGAGAAGATGCCCAGACATGAAGAAATGTTGGACCATTTTAACCAAGTCTTCTCCCATAATATCCCAATTGGATTGAAAGAAATTTGGTGGGAATCCATCTGGACCTGGGGCTTTGTCTTTGGCCATACTAAAAAGGATTGCCTTGTCTTCTTGTTGGTCAGGAATTCTGTTGAGATTGTTGTTGTCAGAGTTGGTTATAGAGGTAGGGATGAGGTTGATAATTTCATGATTCATAGCAGGGGATTCAGCACTGGCCATCTTGGTGAAGTGGTTGGTGAAGCATTGCTTTATTTCTTGGTAATCCTCAGTCCAGTTTCCAGCACTATCTTGTATAGAGTCTATCATATTTCTTATTATTATGCATTTTGTAGCTCTGTGAAAGTAATTAGTATTCTTCTCCCCCAATTTGATGAACTAATCTCTGCTTTTGGTTTTCCAGAACTTCTTTTCAATGTCTTGCCAATCTCTGAGAACTGGCATTGCATCTTTTATAGCTTCACTTCAGTCATGTTTGAAGTAGTTTCCTTGTAACCAATTTAGATGTTTTTTACTTTCTTCAATATTAGATTTGATGTTGGCATACACTTCTTTGTTCCAAACTTTTAGTTTCATCTTAATGTCTTTGAGCTTTCTGGTTATGAGGAAAGCACTAGAACCAGACAAATTTCTCTGCCAGCATTCAACAATAATATCCTTACAATCCTCATGATCCAACCAAGGACCAAAGAATTTGAAAGGAATTTTACCAGTGCACCAAGTAGGATTAGTGTTAATAAGAATAGGGTGATGATCAGAGACAATAACTAGAAGATTAGTGATAGTAGAGTTTGGATACAGGAGAAGCCAAGATTCAGTGGCAAGTCCTCTATCCTATCTCTGCTCCGTAAAAGCAGGACCACTTCTCTTATTAGACCAAGTGAAAGGACAGCATGTACTACCTAAATCATTTAAATCCAAATCAATGATTTTGTTACTAAAGAGATTAGCTTCAACACTGTCACGTGGTTAGGTATTGTACTTTTCATTATCATGCATAATGAAATTGAAATCTCCAATGACCAATTAAGGAATGGAGTGTTTGGAAGCTGTGTACTCCAAAGATTTCCAAGATTTAATTTTACTCTTAGTGTCATAAGGATTGCCATAGTAACCAGTAAAAAGCCAAGAAGGGCCACTAGTAGGCTTGATTATACCATTGATATGGTTAGTTGAGAAATCCAGAATCTCAACATCAAGATTGTTCTTCCATATCATTACTAGGCCTCCAGCAGTACCACTAGCCCCTCCAGGATTAACATGCCAATAGTTATGAATATTAAGCTGTTGCATAGTTTTTATAAGTTTTTTATGCTTCTATTTTGTTTCAGAGAAGAAACATATGTCAGGATTGAATTTGGTCAACATGTCATTAAGGTATTTCTTGGTATGTTTTTTCCCTAGCCCTTGGAAGTTCCAAGCTATTGAAATGAAAAACTACCAGAAGTAGGACACATAGGGATATTTTGAGGTATGCCTTATAACTAGGGGATTATAGTAAATTAGCATGCAACAATATAAAGAGTTGTGGTAGTGGTGCTTGTAATTATGATTAAAAGGAGATATGGTAATGAGATGTGGTAGGCTCGGAAAGATACCTACTTCTATGTATAAACTGCAAGTGCACAGTGTCGACAAGCAACACAGGGCAAGCACAGGTCGAACCACAGAGACTTGGAGAGTGTAGAAGTTGATTCTAAATCCTGATTCAGAGAGTAACCAAAAGGGGTTTGTTTTTGTCGATACGACGATATGATTTTCAAGTCACTGAAATAATAAAAGTAAAAGATGCAAATAGCAAGATATGTAAACAATGATAATATGGATACTAGGGTATTCAAATCCACCAATAACCTATGATATGCATTCAACTTGTAATATTATTCTTGTCCTTATAGTAGATTCAAGTCTACCGTATAACTAAGGTGTTTCTCCAATGGATAATTTAATCACAACTAAAGTATTTCTCCAAAGCATTAATTGTCTAATTAATCACAACTAATCTAAAGATCAATATTTGGTTAAGCATGAGTTGTAGCATAATCAACATAGAGATATTCTAACTACAATGGATACATGGCATACATTGTGAGAGCAAGATGTTGACAAACTTGGATTAAATTATATCTTTAAACAATTCTAAACTTTCAAGAACAAGATACAAGATATGAATACATACCAATGAGATTAGGGCTTCATCTAAACCCTAGTAAATGAAACTAGAACATGAAGAACATTACAACAAAACTTAAATTTGATAAACTAACATGAACAATCTATTCTTGGATGGTTTTTTGGTACAACAACCCTCTCTATTTATACACAAAATTCCCTCAAGCACTTGGATCCGAATTTTGGCACTCATCCACTCAACAAAACATGTTTTCTTAATTGATGGAATATATTTGGTTGTGGGAAACAAATTGGGAGTGATTGAGTGAGAGAATGGGGGTGAGGTGGATGTTTTGGAAAGAATCCAATGGGGGTGAGGTGGATGTTTTGGAAAGAATCCAATGGGGGTGAGGTGGAAATGGATTTGGGTCTTGGGTTTTGGATCATGGGTTGTTTAATCCCATGAATTTGTAAACAAAGTTGCCACTGATGCGCGAGCGGGTTGCAACGCTTCCAACTTTCTTCTCTTTTGTCTTCTCAATTCTTCCAAGCTTTATTTAGTACTTAAAAACACAAAATTAATTAATACAAATATTTATTCTTGAAAATGGTAAAAATGCAGAATTTGGGATAATATATGACTTTGAAGCGCGAAAGATGAGTTAAGTGCCAATGAAAAGGTGTATGAATATGCAATATTTGGCACTCATCAAGATGTACCTCAGAATTTGATATGGAGGTGCCAAAATCACCATTAGCCAGTTTGGGAATGCTTGAGTCCAGAGGTTAAGCATATTTGTCAGGATAATCCTTGAATCTTTTGGTGTTATCAGCTTCATCAGTTTCCATAGGAGCTGCAGCAGGTATAAATTGTTTCCTCTTAGGCATAATTTTAAGCTTGCCAATACCATAAGGAGTGTCATGGTCAGTAGATGTGGTTGTTTCAGCAAAGATATGAATTGTCTTCCTAGCCTTCCAAGCCTTATTTTTGAGCATAGCAGTTTCAACATCCATCCTTTCTTTGATTTGAGACAATGTTGGTAAGGTTTGAGAGGGAACAGCTGGAAAATACTAGTTGGATCTAGAGCTTGAGGGATATTGGTATTCAGTGGATGAGAGTGTTTGTCTCTAGCTGCTTCCTTGAGCTTTATCTTTGCTTGCTGGTTCTTGTAGTTGATAGAGACTTTCTTTGAAAGTTCATGTTTCATGTTCCTTATTTAGCAAGCAATGACATCAGGCTGGGGTGAGTCGGGATCGTCCATAGATGAGGCTCCAAAAGTGAGATATTTGGAGGATGATGGAGCAAACTTTGTAATAGCCTTCTCTAGTTCTTTCTGCTTAGCATTTTTCATTTTGATTTCAAAGGTTATTGCAGCATCAACATCAGTGTAGCCTCTATGGATGACATTTCTCCCTTCTTGAACAGTTTTTTTATAGGCAGTTTGGGGTGGTGGTAATGGTTGTGGTGTTGGTAGGTTTTTGTAGTTAGTGTAGTGAGAGTTTGAGGGTGTAGGTGGAATACGACAATGAGGAGAAGGGTGATCTATAATTCTACAGACTTTTCAGAATCTAATACCATTGAGAGCATAAGCAAATTCAAGCCAATGAGAGATAGCTGGTGTTTCGTAGGCTTTAATTCCAAACTTTAAAGGCCTGGTAACATCAATGGTGAGCTTAACTTCCAAGTTTTTCTCAAATCTGTTTCTCCCGTATGGTCTCTTAGCAGTTTGGTATACTCCAACATGTTGCAGGATGTTGGGGATATCTGGTATAATATGGGTTGGAATTCTTTTGATGAGGAGCCATATCATAACCTTTGTGAAATGTTCTTCATGAAGTTAGTTTGGACCTCCCTATGGAACTCCAACCAACACCATAAGCTTATCAAACACTCCTCTAGCTCCTCCATTCCTAAGAGTTGAGTAGTATTCTTCATGAGTGAGTCTGAGAATATAGTAATCCCTTCTCATGTTCCAAATATCCAGTTCAACTCTGTCATTGAAATCTCAGTTGTTGTTGATGAAGTTGTTGACTCTGGATGTTTCAAAGCAGATATTGCTGCAAAGCTTTCCAATGAAGCACCATTTCCAGTCTAGATATTGTTTTGTTCTGACATTCTCAGGGTTTAAGAAAACCTTGGGATATAAATCTTATTCAGGCATATTGAGAGTTTTGTTCATCTGAGCAACAAGGTTTTCTATGGATGGAGTGGAATATTTTGAAGAGGATGCCATTTGTGGAGAGATAATGAGAGAATAAAAGAGGATACTCCAGAAAATATATTGACCACTGTGCAATGTGGTAAGACATATCTCGCAATAATGATGGAGGGAATTAAACCAGGCTTTAATTTGAAAAAGATTCTTCATGTTGTCAGCAAGACAGAAGCTTTGTAAGTTTCTGGTTAATTTTTGGGTTATCCTCGTACTAATTCTATATGGTTTAGATGGGTACTGGTCAATAGGTGGGGTAAATCCATTGCAGTGATTAGATTTTTCCTGGTTGGCTTGTTGTTTCTTCTCTAAGTACTGGAGACCATAACTTGACTTATGGTAACTGAAAATGCGGGGGTCTAACAACCTCACCTAATATTTCGATTAGCAATCTGTATGGACAACTCCGAGTTGTTTTCTAGAGAATCAACAAGACTCAATCAATAGAAAATATCTCAAGGAGTTATTATCTCAATCTCTCAATTTGATTTACTCAAGCAAATATGATTCGCTAGCCTAACGATAACTTGGATGGTACCAAAGACCAATATCCAAGTGTCAATAGATTTAAATCAACAATCAATAAGGTCGGATATTCTAATCGATTGAACAACGCACAACCTGAATTATTTCAATTATATAACAAAATATAATGTGGAATAGAAATAACACAGACACCAGAATTTTGTTAACGAGGAAACCGCAATTGCAGAAAAACCCCGGGACCTAGTCCAGATTAAACATACACTATATTAAGCCGCTACATACACTAGCCTACTCCAAATTAACTTCGATCTGGACTATAGTTGAACCCCAACCAATATCACACTGATCCAAGGTACAGTTATGCTCCTACGCCTATGATCCTAGCAGGATACTGCGTACTTGATCCCTTATCTTATCTCACCCACAACCAAGAGTTGCTACGACCCAAAGTCGAAGACTTTAGCAAACAAATTTGTCTCACACAGAAAAGTCTACAGATAATAGATAAATTCATCTCCCATGAATAAACCTATGAGTTTTGTTCCGTATTTTGATAAATCAAGGTGAACAGGAACCAATCGATAAAACAAGACTTATATTCCCGAAGAACATCTCAGTTTCATCAATCACCTCACAATAAACTTAATCGACGCAGCGAAGAAGATTATTGAGGAATCACAAACAATGAGACGAAGATGTTTGTGACTACTTTTATATTTCTTATCGGAGATAGAAATCTCAAGCCAATTATTAAAATTGTACTCGTACGATAGAAACATCAAGATCATATCACACAACTACAAGAAAAGTAGTATCGGTCTTGCTTCACAATCCAATGAAGTCTTTAAGTCGTTAACCCGAATTTAGAGAGAAAACTCAAGGGTTAATGGAGATCGACTCTAGCTTAGAGTAAACTAGTATCACACAAGAAAAGTGTGTGGGGATTAGTTTTTCCAATGTCTAGAGTTTTCCTTTATATAGCCTTTCAAATCAGGGTTTGCAATCAATGTTAGCTTAGTAACAAAGCATTTAATATTCATCGTTAGATGAAAACCTGATTAGATACAAGCTAATATCTCTCAACCATTAGATCGAAAACTTAGCTTCCCATACACACATGTACTTGATGTATTGGGTTTATGTAACCGAACCCAAACGTGTACAATGGTTGGTTAAATATTAGTAAACCAAATGGTTAGCCAAATGATAACTTTCATATCAACCATATTCTTCTTCACCATAACTAGTCCAAATGACTCAAATGAACTAGTTATAGAGTTGTTCAATTGCTATGATATCTCAAGTACTACAAGAAACACAATTGAATCAAAAACGATGTGATTCACTCGAATCATTTCATGAACTACAAAGCCAAGGTTTGCAAAAGCAGTCCTTAGTAATTTAAGAATAAGTTCATGAACAACGTTTTCAGACATAACCTCTTGAGTTCGCGGACTCAAGCTAACCGGTTGAAGTTAATAAACTCCAACAGAATTTCTCGGGATGAGAACTTCCGTCAGTTCGCGGACTTCACCTGAACTTCAACTTCAGCAGATATTCTTGGGTTCGAGAACTTACGCCACTTCGCGGACTGAGTTGCTTCTCACGTTCCGGTTTCAATTGATCAACAAAGTTCGCAAACTTCGGTTCAAGTGTTAAGGACTTATACATATATGTGTTTCCACAACAATGTTTATATCCCACAATGATTATATAGTCTAAACTCTCATTTTAATCATTGAAACATTCTCAGAGGACGTTATATAGTTGTTGACTCTGACCAGCAGGACCAAGAGAAGTTTTTGCAAAAACATGTTCATGTCAAGGCAAAACAGAAAAGCCAAGACTATAAATTTCTGAGAAATTTTTTTAGCTGTTGCTTACGATTGATGTGCTTTGTCTTGTTGAACATATTTCCAGCCCCATTGAACTTTGTTTGCCGCCGAGCCTGGGAACAGTGAGTTATTTATTGAAGCAGAAATGAGCACTCCAAACATGTGAAAATATTGATGGCCCGTTTCCAACAAATGGTGGGCTTAGAAAGAGTGCCAAAAATAGATCCCCCCCTCCCCTCCCCCCGTACATGAATTATCTTCCTTCTTGATGAAGTGAACATCATTTAGACTCTGAGTCAGGGGGTTGCTAGATATCTGAATAATGATGCATGTCCAACAGATGTAGAGAGGTGAGTGGCTGAGGTCAAACCAAATGGTGCCACATGTTAGATCCATAAACACACAGTAGAAAATGGTTAGATGTGTGAGAGTGTATAATCTTCCGGTTAGACTATGATATCCTAGCAGAGAGAAATAATGTTTTGTGATGCTAAAGAAGAGAGGAGACGGTTGAGTGTTCCGAGAATAACATTGGGAGTAGCTGCAATTTATTGGTGAAACCATCGAAGCTGATTGAAATACCCCATATAAAATGGAAGTTTCTCTTTGCGGAAGAGGAACCACTTCTTCAATTTCACCAAAAATTCCTTCAGAGAAAATACTGAGAAGAGCCAAAACATGTCTGATGCAAACAAACCCATTGATCAAAAAGGCAAGAGAAAATTGTCTGAGGAGGAGTTGGAGCCATGCATTCACTGGTATCCTTATGAGCATTTGGTGAATTTTTTGCCTCATGGGATTGCCTTTCCTCAAGGAATCGAGTTTCCCAATTTCAGAGCAGGATTTGACTGGTATTTGCAAGATATGCAGCATAACATAGATGTGAAGATAGAGGAAGAAAGATTGTTGCACTGCTGTCCTCCAGGAGAAGTGCATGACTTGTTGCTCGATTCTCCTGTGGAAAGACTGAAAGAATTCTTCAGGGCTTATCAAAATTCTCCGGTGAGTCAGAGTACCAGTAATCCATTTATTAGGCCTGAATTTAGCGTTGAACAAGGAGGTTGTAGGATTCTTGGTGCTACCTGTAGGACCAGAATATCGCCACAGCAATATTCTGACGAGATTAACAATATTTCTGCGAGCGTCACAGTGAATTCTCCAACAACACTTTGCGAGTGTCACAAAATAATGACATAACAGTTGACGATGGAAGAAACACAAAAAGAACATGATTGACTGGCGATGGGTACGATACTTGCGAGAAGGAATAATATAGCTACTGCGATAATATCGCGGGAGATATCCGAAATTAGAGGACAGCTTAGTTGTAATCCATTATGTAATTTCCTATAAATAGAGATCCAAGAGATTCAGGAAAGGATGATGTATTTTTTAGAGTTGAGAGAGTCTTGAGGATAGAGACAATTTTTTGGAGAGAGAGAAAATATTTTCCAGAGAGATTTTTAGAGAGAGAAACTTTATTTTTCTTTATCATCTTCTTCCCCAAAATTAGATTTAGAACTCCATTAATGGAGATTATCAATGTAAAATCAAATGTAAATTATAACAATCATAGTGAAGAACCATGGATGTATATCAAATTGATCAAACCATGTAAAAATCCGTGTGTCTATTTACAATTTTTAGAATTTTAATCATACTTTTAATATCAAATTAGTTTAGATCAAGGGATTATTATCAAGATATTACAAGGGGTGTGTTGTGGGAAAACCTGCAACTACATTTTGGCGCTAGAAACAGGGAAAAACTACTTGTCAAATTGAAGAAAATTCAAAGAAATTGGTTATCATTAGAATTGGATTTCACTGGGTCTAAAAATTTCAAGATCAAATATGGAATTTACAGCGAAAGATCATGATTATACATCAAATAGAGAGGAGGAGATATATTAAGTGGCGGATGAAGAAAATATCAGCAAAATTGTGTCAACAAATCATCAAAAAGGACAAATCTCTTCTCACTTTTATTGTTCTTTGTTTCACTTTTCAGATCTGGGAATTTTAAAGCACAAATTGAAAAATAGAAAATTTAAAATCTAAACTTTGCGTTTTATAGAAATTTGATTTATTATGGAAGTCTTGAATCTAAAAATGTTTTGCTACGAATTTGTTTAATGAATTTCTAAAAATGTCAAATTCTGAGATTTTCTGTTGATTAGAGAGTTACATTTCGAAAGAAAGTTTTCATTCTTCGCAGGGAGAAATCTAATGAATTTGGATCAATTAATTGTTCAAACAGGACAAATTCTTTCTTATCTTATTAAATTATATGTTCATAGTATCGATCTGGAAGATTTTGAATTTTAGATTATTAATCTTTGTTTTTTTCACAAAAATTACTGTTTAGTTGATATTTTGAATTCAAAAAAGTTTTGATCATAAATTTACGTCCATAAACCTTGAATTTAATCATAATTTTGACAACTAATGTGAACATGATTTTTGTGATTGAAGTTACAGATGAAGGAATCAAAAGCTCCAACGAAATTTCTCTTTTGCGATATTAAGATTCCAAAGGAGGAGAAAGCACAAAGGACAAAGATAGCACAATATATAAAGGAAGAAGACTAATGATTTATTCACCAAGTACTTCACCAACAATCGCGAAGAAATCAAATGAAGTTACACCAACAAATAATTCTACATGACAAAATATCTTTTCTTTTCTTATTTAATATTTAAAAAAAAAATGCGAAATACAGATTTACGGATGTTGTTTTAAAAAATCCATTTCATGAACTTTCAAATTTAATAGACTACTCATTAAATTAAATGGATGAATCTCGCAGAAATTCACTTGCGAAAATCAAAAATCTACTCCAGGCAATAAGATGGATATAAACAACTATTGGATATTTTAAATGCCGTTATTGGAGAATAATTAGCATCTGCGAAGGGCACTAACGATTATCACCACTGTAGTAAAGAGATATAATGAAAAGCTTTTGGATTGCCGCTAGTAGCAACGCCAAAGAGTGAAGAAGGACAAAGAAGGCAACCAGTAGTACCAGTAGCGGAAAAAGAGACAAAGAAGTTTGCATGCTAAAGTGTCGCAGATGAAGGGAACCGTATATTTTAGTGTGAAGAGATCATTTTCAATCAACAATATGAAAAATAACAAAGAAATATCCCAGAAGAGCATACATGCAATGACAAAGAAATATGGCAGGTACAAAGGAGAAGGGAGGAAAAGAGTAACTATGCAGAAGAAGAAGAAGCAACTTAGTTTGTGAAGACCAAAATAATTATTAATTTATTGGCTAAAGAAAGTGTATCAAAACACCAACTTACTCTGCTAATGTTTTTGCGAGAATTAATTCCACAAGCTCGCAGCATGAAGAAACGGACAAAAAAACTATAGATGCTTTTAATCTGAAGGCTAGCACATAAAGAGTTCATTCAAAGTTTACTACACAAGAGTACTTAAATAATAAATCCAGTCAAAGTTCAGATTAAGAGGATACCAATGAAGAACAACAGCGGGAGGAATATAGTAGTGGAGATATGCTCGCAGAATCCAATGAGATACATTAGCTAATTCGCGAATGACAAAAGGCATCACATGGAATTTTATGAATGGGCAATAAACAAAGATATAATAATATAATACAATCAAGTGCACAAACATGTGATAAGATTACTGTGGGCATGAATTAAGCCTAGCTAGTTCCGCGTGAATTTAACTTAGTTCTGCGTGAATTGAATGAAGACAGAAATTCAGGATAAAATGGAAGATGCGGTCCCATTTTCTCACAAAACAGCAGCCAGCAAAATTGGTAACTAGCGAAGAATACAAGTAAAGGGTCGCAGAATAAATATTTTGCCAACAGACGCAGAATAAATGAATACTTCGCAGACATGTTTCTTCTTCAACCCCAGTTTGTCCAAGCCCGCTAAAGTACACCAAGATATTTCACGCAGGCAATTGAGTAGCAAGCAAATGAAGACCAATTTCCACAGGATACATTTATTTCACATAAGATAATTCACCAAGATTGGTTAGAGGCAGGAATTTGGTATTTCATTACTTCGCAAGATCTTTGATTATTTCGCAAGAAGAAAATGGGAGATTATTTCGTAGACATATTTCGCAATAAATGGTTAGAACAGTTGGTATGGCTCAACATCATACAAGAGGTAGATCAAGAGTTAATTTCACAAGACTTCATTTCTCATTCCTTCTCATTTAGCAAGCAAATCGATTACTTCGCAAGAGATGACAGCAACAGATCAACGCATGAAATCTAAGTACCACTTTCTTGAATATTTTGCTTACAAAAAATAAATTTTTTGATTTAAGCGAGGCAATCACAAGATTTCAAAGAAGATTTCTAACATTTCAAAGATTTTTTATTTAATTTACAAAAAATATTCTATTTGCGATACAATCACAAGATTTCAAAATTTTCAAAAGATTACAAAAATGAAATCATCGCAAAAAATATACAGATCTCCAAAATTTTCAAAGATTACAGAAAACGAAATTATCGCAAAAATTTCTAAAATTTAAAAAATTTAAGATTTACAAAAAATTTTAAGATTTTTCATTTACAGAAAAAGATTTTTGATTTAACAATGCAATACAATCGCAAGATTTCAAAGAATATTTATAAGATTTCAAAAGATTTTAAAGAATATTTACTTCAAATATAGTGTTATGAGAATGAAAGAAGAAATGACAGAAATGAAAGAAGAACTCACAGAAATGAGCAAAACAAATTTTTATCAGAGCTGCGAGTGTAATCGCGAGATTATTCAAGATTATATAAAGAATTGACAGAAATGAAAGAATGAAGAAACGCGAGAATATCGCGAGAAACGCGAATAAAATTTCGCAGAGATTAATAGAATGGGACGAACCTTTATGGCGTGCACCCTAGTTCGCGAATAAAATTTCGCAAGAGGCAAATGTAAGACCTAATAGCGCGTCATATGAGGGGGTATCTCTTGACATGACTCAACGATAAGGTTATACCGCTGCTGAAACTTGAGTCATGCAGATGTTGGGGTTAAAGAAAACCTATCCGGGAGAGAGATCTTCGATTTCCAACTATATATGGTTATACCCTGGTTGGACGACCGAGAATCTCTTCCAAGAAGTGCAAAGTATGACCAAGGCGTCGAGGTACACGGTTGAGCCAATAGTGCTCGGGGCGTACGAAACTCCCTTGCCATTCTTGGTAAGTCTTGGCTATGATGCACTTGGCCTGAAGAAAACCCCACTTAGGGTGCAGTCTTGTAACTATAATCCATATAGGCATAAAGGACAAGAGGCTGCGAAAAAACTGGTTGTTGGTAAATCTGGATGGGAGGAGCTAGTCTTGTATGGCCGATGTGCCCTCCTTGAAGGGGCAACCAGGGGAAGATAAGGGCGGCACCCTCCATTAGGGAGCTGATAAGTGTCTTAAGACGGCAATGTCATGGGGCTTTATGCTCGCAAGAGCATTTACGCCTGTCATATTGTCGCGTGACGTAAATTATACAGAGGCAACAAGCTAAAAGAGAAATGTTAAGATGAGATCAATGGGTTTTTACATGAAAGTGTAAAGACGTCCTGCGATTTCATCGCAAGACGGCAATGTCATGGGACTTTATTCTCATGAGGGGATTTAGACCTGTCATATTGTCGCATAAAATTCAAAGAAAAATGGATAAGGCAAGATCAATGGGTCAATACATGCAAATGTAAAGACGTCCTGCGATTTTGTCGCAAAAAGAAAAATTGGCAAAATAAGACCTTTAACTAGGAAGGAAAAATAAGACCAATAGAATAATCTCAAACTTAATTATTTTCTTTTAAGAATGCAGGAAAGATTTGCTCATCGCAAAAGAGATAGCAAGTACTATTTAGAATCTCTCAGAAATGCTATTCAGAATTTATCAGAAGTATTATTCAAAGTCTCTCAAGATGATTATCTACAATCTCGCAGAACTATTCATCAGCTTGCGGCACTATTCATCGCAACACTATTCATCGCAACACTATTCAGTCACTATTTCAGAATCTCGCAGAAACATTCAGAAACTTGCAAACTCATTTAGCATTTCCCAGATTATTCCAGAATTTCGCAGGAAATTTGATTACTTCGCTGAATATGATTATTTACTTGAAAGAGGCAGAGGCAATTCGTTCATTTATCATTTTCTCAGGGATTCTTCCTTCATAGATAAAGAACAGAGGCAACTATGGATTACCAAGAAAACATTTTTTGTTCTTTATCTTCTCGGCAAGAATCATTTCCAAAATGGACAAGGATTTTCACCAAAAATGAAGTAATAATTTCGCGTGAACAGAGGCAATACTTATGACTTTCATTAAAGGACGGATACTTCTTATATTTCTTCAAGAATACTTCATACTTCGCATACTTCAAGAGTTAATACTTCTTATTTACTTAGCAAAGATATGGAACTTCACAAAAGAATAGAGGCAAGTACGTACTTTTAAAGTCTAGTATTCTTTCGCTCGTTCCTTCATCAACAAAAATCAAAGACTACTACAACAACAGATTTTTCTTAAAGATTACTTTTCAAGCAATATTCAAGAAAAAAGAGGCAAGATGTAGGACCAGAATATCGCCACAACAATATTCTGACGAGATTAATAATATTTCTGCGAGCGTCACAGTGAATTCTCCAACAACACTTTGCGAGTGTCAAAAAATAATGACATAACAGTTGACGATGGAAGAAACACAAAAAGAACATGATTGACTAGATGTAGGGGCAGAATATTGTCACAAAAATATTCCTGCGAAATAAACAACTGTTCTGCGATGCATCGATAATAAACGAATTACTCTGCGGCACATCAGTGATATTCTGCGACACATCCAAAGATGACTTAAACAATGACGTAATGACTGAAAACGACAGAAACACGAAGAAAGTGTGACATGTTTGCGGTATATCAATAAAACCTGCGAAAGATAAAGGCGGTGCCATCTACGATTTATCGCAAGAACTCAGATCCGAAATTGAAGGGAATCTTAGCTGTAAATGAGCTGTCATAAGCTGTAATCCACTATGTAAATACCTATATAAAGGAGGTGAATAGTTCCAGAGAGGGGATGAATTTTTTGAGGGTGAGGAAAGTATTTAGGAGAGAGAAAAATCTTTGTTAAGTGTTATGTGTTCTTGATTTCTGTAATTCCTTAAGGTCATATTAATGAAAAAGTGTTCTTAATCTTCAAATTATGTCATAAATATTGATAGATTCTTGAGTAGGGTGTAGTGTGGGAATTCCTGCAACTACATTTTGGCGCCCAGAAACAGGGAGAATCAAGCTTGAGAAATTTCAAATTGCAGTTTGAAGATTTGAAGAAATTATTAGAATTGAAGAGAAATGGCTAGAAGGAGGAGAAATACATCAGAACCACCAACAACAGTGAGAAGAAGTAAAAGAATTGCAGGGGAAGGAACAGGTGAATTGGAAGGATCTTTAAGGAACAGATCAGGAAGAAGTAGAATGAGAAATATAGCAGAAAATTCGAACCAACCACCAAATCAACAAACACGAGTACAAGATAGAAACATGGATCATGATAGAGTAAGTGTGCATACTTGGAGGTCGGATTCGATAGAAGAGGCGGAAAGTCAAGAAGAGGAAAGAAATCAAGAAATGGAGGAAGGATTAATTCATGAAGGACGTGAAGTGGAAGATGGTTTGAGACAAAGGATACAGGAAGAAAGAAGGTTAGAGGCAGAAGAACGTGCTAATCTTACAAGACAAAATCATGAATTAAGAATGGAAAATTTGAGGTTACAAAACAGAAGATCAAGAAGCAGCATGAGATCAAATTCAAGATCATATAGAGAAGAAGCAAGGCAAAATCTTCCTATACAAAATATTGAGGAAAATTTGATAAATGATCGTTATGATCCACGCGATGAAACTTTAGACATTAGACATAATCAGATAGAAGGATAAAATCAAGAAGAGAGAAGGAGAATGTTACGTGATGAAGAGATTCAAAGAAATCGCAGGATTATCGAAGATGATATTGAGAGACATTATATTGAGCAAGTACGTTTAGCATGAGAAAGAGAGAGATTGCGAGCAAAAGTAGAAGAGCAAGAAATTCAAGCAGCGTTGCGTCAGAATAATCATGACAATCGAGAAAGACGACGTGCGCAAAATCGTAATAATGATAATCTCAATGAGGAATATGAGAGAATTCGCAGAGACATAGAAAGGCAACGAAGAGAAACAGTAAGGGATGAGGAAATTCATGGAGAAGAGAATGAAAGACAAATTAACTTGCAAGAAGAAGAAAGTTGCAGAAGAAGGAAAAACCAAGATGTTGAGGAAGAAGCGAGAAATATCGCAAGATGAGAAAGGCATGAACGCAGATGAATAGAAGCTGTGTTGAAAAGACCAATTGAGCAAAATTCTGATAGGAATAAACAAATCTTGCGAGAATTTGCAGAAATGAGAGGAATAATAAATAACAGAAGAGAAGGAGGAAGAAGACAACTTGATGAGGCAATCGAAGAGGCTGCGAAAACTCCATTTACTCAAGAGGTACAATTAGGAGGGATACCTCCAAAATGTAATTTACCGGTGTTTACCAGTATATTTTATGGAACTACGTGTGCTGTCCAACATATCAAAGCTTATATTCGATGTATGCTACAATGGGAGAACCATGATGTCGTTTTGTGCAAATATTTTGCGTCAAGTTTAACTGGAGAAGCATTGAAGTGGTTCGAAAGTCTTCCCAAGAATACAATAACTTCATTTATGCACTTGCAAACCACTTTCTTATGAGCCTACATCAGCAATAATTCTGCGCGACCTGGAATTGAAGATGTGTTTGGATTAAAACAGAGAGTTGGTGAGAGTTTGAAACACTTAACCATAAGGTGGAGGACAATGTGTAGTGAAATTGCAGGAAGAGTAGATGAAAGATATCTCATTTTGTCCTTCATAAATGCTATGTTTGCGACAAATCTATTATACATCCAGGTCTTCAGAGTCAAAAACAAAATCACTATGACAGAGTTGCGAGAATTGCAAGAGGAATATATTGATTTAGAGGAAAAACAAAATGAAATGGAATCTTATCCAACTCTTGTAGGCACAAGTTTAGCCACAACAAATGGAAGTTTGTTACCAAGGATGATTAATACAGTAGCAAGTACTTCCCAAAATCCGCGAGAGAAAATGGAGACTGATAATCAACTTAAGATAGTAGCAATGGGGAGTAGAGATCAAGAGGAATTAGAAAAAGAGAGAAATTTTTATAATCGCAATAACAATAATAAGGTCCCACGTTTTGATCAACCGCAGGAAACTTATGGTGGACAGAGGCAGAATTATTCAAGAGAGCAAAGAGGTCAGAGGAATATGTGGGAAGATATCAAATTGCCGCCTTTAAATACTGGTATAGATAATATTTGGGAAGCGATTATTTTAATGGAGAACATACCCTCACCCTGGAACATGGGGAAGGAACCACATCCCAACAATCACAATCAAGAATTTTGTCCTTATCATCATTTTCATGGTCATTCTGTGAATAATTGTAGGAATGTGAAAAGAATCATCTTGCGAATGATCGAACAAGGAAAATTAAATCATTTTTTAGCAAGATATTTACAACCGCAGCAATTGCCGCAAGCACCATAAATTCGCAGAGTTAATGTTGAAAGAACGGGCGCAAATCGCCTAAAAACATATAAGAACGGGACGAACTTTTATGGTGTACACCTTAGTTCGCGGATTCTATTCCGTAAGAGGCAATGTCCTTAAAGTGCGTCATATGGGGGGTATCTTCTTTACTTTCAATTATCATAATAACGGGACGAAATTTTATGGCATACACCTTAGTTCGCGGATTCTATTCCGTAAGAGGCAATGTCCTTAAAGTGCGTCATAAGGGGGGTATCTCTTTGCATGGCTATGGGAAAGGCTATACCGCTTCTGGAACCTAGTCATGGAGATTGGGATTATAGAAAATCCATCCAGGAGAGATAACTTGGATTCCCAACAATATAAGGTTATACCCTGGTTGGACGCCCGAGAGTTTCTCCTAAGAAATGCAACGTATGATCAAGGCGCCGAGGTACACGGTTGAGCTATGGGTGCCCGGGATGGATGAACCTACCCTGTCCATCCATGGAAAGTCTTGGCTTACGATGTGTTCGGCCCGAAGAAAACCCCACTTAGGGTGCAGTCTTGTAACTATAAGCCATATAAGGCAAAAAGGACAAGGCTGCGAAAACAACTGGTTGTTGGCAGAACCGGATGGGAAAGTGCTAGTCTTGTATGGCCGATGTATAATCCTTGAAGGGGCAACCGGGGGGAGAGATAAGGGCGATACCTTCCATTAGGGAGCTGTGTATCAAAAAAGACGGAAATGTCATGGGGCTTTATATTCGCAAGAATGTTTAGGCCCGTCATATTGTCGCGTGACAGAGACAGCAATGTCATGGGACTTTATATTCGCAAGAATATTTAGGCCCGTCATATTGCCGCATGACTGGCCAAAAATCCTAAAGAGAAATGTTAAGATGAGGTCAATGGGTTTTTGCGATAAGGTCAAAAGATGAGATAAATGAAATCAATAATAAGAGGAAATAAATCGCAAAGACGTCCTGCGATTTCATCGCAAAGACGACAATGTCATAAATCTTAAAAAGCAAAGAGAGAATTAATCTCTCACAAGATGGCTTAGATTTATCATATTGTCGCAGAAAATAAAATAATGATAAGGCAAGATCAATGGATTATTACATATAAGGTAAGAATATCCTTGGATCTTGTCGCATAAAGGTGGCATAATAAGACCTTTAACTAGGAAGGCGAAATAAGACCACAAGAAAAGATATGTCTGCGAAACATATAATAAATTATTCGCAGAAATAATTGCGATAATTCATTTATCATATTGCAGATTAATAACAAGAGGCAAGTATGGGAACGATGTATAAGAATGATAAATATTGTTATTCATCATTATATGATAAATTCATATAAGTAACGGATGGATAGAAGCAAAAAGGGAATTTATATATATTGAAAAACATCAGGAGTTACAAGTATCTTGTTGAAAGGATGATACAATTTGCCAAAGATAATTATCGCAAGAAAGGAAGAGAAAAATACAAACGAAGATCAAAAAGAAGAAGCAAAATTATTGAGATTTATCTTCACCATTATCTTCATCTTTGTCTTCATTATCTTCATCATCAGTTTCTTCGTCATCTTCGCTTTCATTATCATCTATATCAGCCTCACTGTCAGAAATAACTGGTACTTCAGATCTGGCTGGGATACTTTCCAAGAGGCAGGGATATAGGCTAAGAGAGAGGTTATTATCAATGCAGACTTTCTCAATAGCGTTATTGCTAACAATGAGAAGATTACTATGCAAATTGGAGTTAGATATTTTTATCTTCTCTCGCAGTCTAGTGATCTTATCATTGCGGGAAGCAAGATTATTCGCAAGACCACTTTTTTCTTCTTCAAGTTCTGCGATCCTTTTAGCATGTTTTTCTTCAGATTCTGCGATAACACAATAACAAGTTGGAAATTTATCAAGAATTTACAAAAAATATAAAGATGTTAGAGGAGCAATAAATAATCTTCTCTTTCATGAATCATTTCTTGTATCAAGGTTGCCTGTTCGGTGTGAAGACTGACATCTATTGCTAAGTTTTTCCTAGCATTATCGAGAACTGTCACAGCCCATGCGAATTTATCATCATTTTGAATGAGAAGATGGGAATGGATCTGTTTTTCTCTTTTAAGAAGTTCAATATTTTCATCCTTAAGTCTATCTCTCTCAAGTTCAGTGTCAATAAGGGCATTGCGGAACTTTGATAGAGCTTCAGCGCCTTGAAGAGTAATGCATTCTTTCTCCTTCTCAAGTTCCTTCTTTTGGGCTTTCAAGGTTTTGATTCTTTTTCCAAATTCATCTCTACAAGTCTTAAAACTATTGGATATACTCAAAGTAGATATATAATCCATTCTTATAAGGGAAATGTGAAATCTAAGTTCATCGATAGATAGAGCATTAATTTTTTCATCGGAATAATTATTTAAAGCGTCATTAAGACGCTGAAGAAGAATGGATTCATCTATGGGTTCATCAAAAGAATTAAGAATAAGAGCTTCATCAGTAAGGTTATAGGCATCTGCAAAATGGTTGTTTAAATTAGCTAAAATAGCAAGAAAAAAGAAAGTAAAAATAAAATAAAATAAATCATACCAATAATTTGTTTGCAGAACTTCTCCTTGTCAGCTAGTTTTTGTTGAAGAACTTCAACATCTACTTCAAGCGATTTATTCTTGTTAAGGAGCTTAGTATTCCCAGATACTTCCAATTGTTTACATTTTTCACGAAGAATGGATATTTCATCTTCGTATTGCTTATTCTTTTCGCGAAGTTTCGCAGACTCAGATTGTGAATCAGTAAGCCTTCTTTGCGATAATGATAATCTATTTTCTAATTCCGAAGCAACGGAAAAATAAGTTCTAGAAGTCTGTGGCAGATAAGAGAAAATAAGTAAGGGTAAAAATAAGATCTTCGAAATTCATGACAAGTGTAAAGGGGCATACCAATGAAGCTAGTGCATGAAGAAAATCTGGATTGATAAATCTCGAGACTCCTTTAAGATCTTTATTATTGGTTAAGATGGAAGCATCGCAGATTTTTGAGAGATAATTGCAAGCGTGAGCAGTATCGTCATCACCAATACCTTGCATGGGATTTCTAAAGATATTTGACAATTGATCCATAGGAGTCTCAGGTTGAGAAAGACCCATCGCAGATCTAACTCTTGCGGAGGAAAAACGTAATGAAGAGGTGCTCATGGTAGCATCATTATTTATTCTTCCGCTCTCTTCAACCTCATTATCTTTTTCAATGACAGGAAGAAATGTCTTTAAGTGGTTGAGTTTTTCTTCTCTTTTTTGGAGGACTCTCAATTGTTTGATTCTCATTGCGATGAGGAGAAGTGCCAAAACTCTCATTTGGAGTTATTACTTTTTTTCCTTTATCCTTGGCTTCAACTACTGCGACAAATGGTATTTCCTAGAAAACAACCACACATGAAGATAAGAAACAGGGGCAACAATATATTGTTAAAAGTTATAAGAGAATGTTTCTTACTTCATCTGTGAAGGTTTTCAAAAAAATTAGGAGATTGGGATTCCCAGTACTGATGTAGCTAGCCTTCATTTTTCCAATCTGATAAAAAATAATTCAATAACTAGTAAGAATAGTATATTTATCTGAATTTGCGAATAATGATTAACTTCACGAGGTATACCTCGAAATTCTTCGTGCCAATTAAAAATCCAAGGATGATAAGCCGCAAGATATGCAGGATTCGCAGGAAGGTTAAGAGTACCAGAAATATATGGACCTTCAAGGAGGAGAGGAAATCTACACCATTTATCATCTTTGGAGAAGCGTGGAATATTGTTTCTTGTGGAATGATAATCTATATCTTTCATAAGGATTTTATCCTTCGCAACTTTTTTATCCCTATTCAAACGAATAGCCCAACACGTGCTTTCTTTCTTCATTGGAATCACTTGATAATTCGCAAAGAAGTTTTCCACGGTATATTTCGCTGGAATAATTGGAATTTTCTTATAATCGGGATGTTTCGCATCATCGGGATAAAGAGATCCTTTACCATCTCCACGGGAAGCATATTCAAGAATAAGGCGAATACAATCTCCACTTAGTTGGCAGATTGCTCGCGAAAGTTTAGCATGAGAAATAATCTCATAAAAAAGAGGGAGATCTGGGTTATAAAGAGGAATAGGAAGACCAGCTTCTAATTGACCTAGCGAAACAAGGATCTTCTCATTAGAAGAAGGAAATTTTGAAACAAGATCAATGGAGAGATCAGATTCTGAAGATTGATCAGGGATTTCAGAAAGTGTGAAACCTAAGGATTGAAGCTTCTGCTGGTGCTTTTTGAAAGTGGATTGACCTAATTTTTTAGCAGGAGCCATTTATTAATATGGGAACGATGGTTAAGGCGAATAAGAATAAAGAAGAAAAACTGAAAGAATAATTGAGATCCAGAATTTGCGGAAGAAGACGATGAATAGTGAAGTTGCAGAGAAGAAAAGCGAAAGTAAAAAGAAGAAGAGGGATTAGCATAAACGATATTTATAAGACAGGAAAATTTTCGAGATTATCAATGTACATTCAATGAAGAAAGGACGTGAATGGTCAAAACTCAACGGTTGGAAGAATACGTGTCAAGGAATAAATGGAGAAAAGAAAAACATGTGTAGGATATTTAGCGATGGATATAGAGACGTGTAAAAATAAAGGAAATATGAAAAGACAAGATGTATTTGATATTCTCGAAAAATATGAGTTGTGGAAAATCAAGAAATTTAAATTCTCATGATCTTTGTCTTCTTCGCAGAAAAGATATGAGAAGAGGCAAGATGTAGGGGCAGAATATTGTCACAACAATATTCCTGCGAAATAAACAACTGTTCTGTGATGCATCGATAATAAACGAATTACTCTGCGGCACATCAGTGATATTCTGCGACACATCCAAAGATGACTTAAACAATGACGTAATGACTGAAAACGATAGAAACACGAAGAAAGTGTGACATGTTTGCGGTATATCAATAAAACCTGCGAAAGATAAAGGCGGTGCCAGCTGCGATTTATCGCAAGAACTCAGATCCGAAATTGAAGGGAATCTTAGCTATAAATGAGATGTCATGAGCTGTAATCCACTATGTAAATACCTATATAAAGGAGGTGAATAGTTCCAGAGAGGGGATGAATTTTTTGAGGGTGAGGAAAGTTTTTAGGAGAGAGAAAAATCTTTGTTAAGTGTTCTGTGTTCTTGATTTCTGTAATTCCTTAAGGTCATATTAATGAAAAAGTGTTCTTAATCTTCAAATTATGTCATAAATATTGATAGATTCTTGAGTAGGGTGTAGTGTGGGAATTCCTGCAACTACACTGGCGATGGTTACGATGCTTGCGAGAAGGAATAATATAGCTACTGCGATAATATCGCGGGAGATATCCGAAATTAGAGGACAGCTTAGTTGTAATCCATTATGTAATTTCCTATAAATAGAGATCCAAGAGATTCAGGAAAGGATGATGTATTTTTTAGAGTTGAGAGAGTCTTGAGGATAGAGACAATTTTTAGGAGAGAGAGAAAATATTTTCCAGAGAGATTTTTAGAGAGAGAAAAATTATTTTTCTTTATCATCTTCTTCCCCAAAATTAGATTTAGAACTCCATTAATGGAGATTATCAATGTAAAATCAAATGTAAATTATAACAATCATAGTGAAGAACCATGGATGTAGATCAAATTGATCGAACCATGTAAAAATCCGTGTGTCTATTTACAATTTTTAGAATTTTAATCATACTTTTAATATCAAATTAGTATAGATCAAGGGATTATTATCAAGATATTACAAGGGGTGTGTTGTGGGAAAACCTGCAACTACACTACCCATTGTGGAGGAGGAAGTAGTGCTGCAGAAACTACTAATCCCGAAAAGAAGCCACAACGACATGGATCTGATGATGATGATTGGGTCTTGTATGCATACCATCCACGCTTTGGTCCATTTGGGGTGCATGAGGGAGTTGCTGTTGTTGCTGATCGATTTCTCGTGTCTAGGTTGAGCAGGGTAGGATTTCAATCCATTACTATGCCAAATAATGCTCAAGCTATAGTTAGCCAATTGGATGCTAAGCCATGGGGTGCGAATGAGCCTATGCATTTCCCTGTTCTTGATACACTCTGTCATGCAACTGGTCATATTGGTCGTGCTATTTTTGCCGGTACTAGTCAAGCAGCCACTAATCCAGAAGATGAGGAGATGCCTTCTCAGGGTTATGATGGTGTAGCTGCTGAACATGCTGGGGAGGAGGATGGGGTAGGTCAAGCTGACAATCTCAAGCCATCTCGGCGGATGACTCGTAGACTGACTTGAAGTGTTAGTAGCGGAACACGAAGTCAGACTCGGCAGCAGTAGCTGGAGTTGGCCTGTGACTTGAATTTATGCAATCCTTTGTTTTAGAGCTCTATTAAGGGTTTCATGGTTGTGAGTGAGAGTGATCATTCCCACAATCATAAAGAACGGATTTATTTTCTTCTTCTTTTTTGAAGTTGAAGGTACTATTTGTTTTCTGATGTTTCTTTGGATTATGAAAATTATGTGAATGTTTGGATACTGATATCCTTTCACCGAAAGTAACTTATTTACTTCATATTGATAAGAGAGAGTGTAGGTAATGGGGGTGACAATATTATTGTTTTTATGATGTTCATTGATATCTAGAAATTGCATAAAGTTTGTAGTTAAAATAGACCTTGAGAGATGGTATTGCCAGTGCATAGTATTTGATGAAACTGAAAAGGCGGGGGTCTAACAACCTTACCCAATATTTTGATTAGCAATCTGTATGGACAACTCTGAGTTCTTTTCAAGAGAATCAACTAGACTCAATCAATAGAAAATACTCAAGGAGTTATTATCTCAATATCTCAATTTGATTTACTCAAGCAAATGTGATTCATGAGTCTAATAAAAGAGAGATAACTTGGATGGTACCAAAGACCAATATCCAAGTGTCAATCAATTTAAATCAACTACCAATAAGGTCGGATATTCTAATTGATTGAACAACGCACAACCTGTATTATTTCAATTATATAACAAAATATAAGGCGAAAAAGAAATAACACAGACACCAGAATTTTGTTAACGAGGAAACCACAAATGCGGAAAAACCCCGGGACCTAGTCCAGATTAAACATACACTATATTAAGCTGCTACAGACACTAGCCTACTCCAAATTAACTTCAGTCTGGACTGCAGTTGAACCCCAGTAAATCTCACACTGATCCAAGGTACAGTTATGCTCTAACGCCTCTGATCCCAGCAGGATACTGCGTACTTGATTTCCTTAGCTGATTTCACCCACAACCAAGAGTTTCTACGACCCAAAGTCGAAGACTTTAGCAAACAAATCTTTCCCACACAGAAAAGTCTACAAGATAGATAAATTTGTCTCCCATGAATAAACCTATGAGTTTTGTTCCGTATTTTGATAAATCAGGGTAAACAGGAACCAATCAATAAAACCAGACTTATATTCCCGAAGAACAACTCAGTTTTATCAATCACCTCACAATAATCTTAATCGACACCGCGAAAAAAGATATTGTGGAATCACAAACGATGAGACGCAGATGTTTGTGATTACTTTTATATCTTGCCTATCGGAGATAGAAATCTCAAGCCACGGTTGAAGCAAAAAAGATGTGATTCACTCGAATCGATTCATGAACTATAAAGCCACGGTTTGCAATAGCATTCCTTAGATAATTTAGATAAGTTCACGAACATCGTTTTTAGACATAACCACTCAAGTTCGCGGACTGGGTTCGCGGACTTAAGTTAACCGGTTGGAGTTCACAAACTTCAGCAGAAATTATCGGGTTCGAGAACTTCCGTCAGTTCGCAGACTGAGTTTCCGGACTGAAACCGAGCTACAACTCCAGCAGAAATTCTCGGGTTCGAGAACTTCCATCAGTTCCCGGACTGGGTTCGATAACTACGCACGTTCGCGGACTGGGTTGACTGCTCAAGTTCCGGTTTCACTTGATCAACAAAGTTCACAAACTTCGGTTCAAGTGCTAAGGACTTATACATATATATGTTACCACAACAATGTTTATATCCCCAGTGGTTATATTGTCTAAACTCTCATTTCAACCATTGAAACATTCTCAGAGGACGTCGTATAGTTGTTATTCACAAACTAGTTTTCGTCAGAGCAATTTCCAAAGTGATTGAAACATAACATGACTTTCGTCACTAGGTAAAGATGAACTTGGCTAAAGCGAAAGCTTTACCAACACACATTTCGAGAAATAGATAAGCGAGATGTACTCAGCTCGAAATATCACATGTGTATATTCTAAATCTATATAGTAATACGACTTTTGTCTCAAGATAGGAGATAGAGTAGATAGACTTTCGAGTGATAGATAAGTTCAAGTCTCCACATACCTTTTAGTTGATGAAGATCCACTGGTTCCTTGAGTAGTCCTTCTTCTTGTATGATGATTGCCATGGAGTTCTTAAGCTCATCTACACTTTCTATCCTAGTCCGAGACCTTAGCTATAGTAGACTAGAAATTAAGACTTTATAGTTTTGATCACTAACATTGACAAACATGCTTGAGATAGAATCGCATGCGAGTTTGACCGAGAAATGCTCTAACAATATCCCCCTTTGTCAATTTTAGTGGAAAAACTATTAATACATATGGAATACAAAAAATATATAAATAAACTTTGTAGCTCCTATTCTACATGTCTAATCTTCAACAATACTCAAAATCTTCTTCACTTCCAAGTAGTCCAATGATCCCAAAGGTTGTAAGTTTAGCATCATCGTTGTTGAAAATCCGTAGCTATAACAATGAGAAAATCATCGGTTCTCAATCATTGTTATACAGTGTCATAGTATTATTACACAACGTCAAAGTCCAATTGCATCACAACTTCAACAACAATACTATGGTGATACTTCACTCCCCCTTATTCAATACTCAATCTCACATGGAAACCACTCCCCCTTACATAATGATCCGAAAACCATATGTATTTGTAGTGTGAACCACATATTAATTATCCCCCTTTTTAACAATAAAATTGGCAAAGGTACAAGAACGGGATCTTAATGAAATTTCCGTAAGAGACATTTCATGACCAAAGGTAAATGTGTATCATCTTGTTTAGATGCAATCATAAAGCCGAAGCTAAATGCATTCATCAAGGAGTTTAAAAAGACGCAAGATAACCCCTCTAATATTCCACAGCCGCACTCCCCACAAAGATTTGGCAATTAAGCACAAGTTCAAAAGAACTCTCTCCCATAATATATCATTCCCTAAGGAACAACAAGAGCGACCTTAATAATTTCAAAAAGAAAAGAAGGATTTATTCACACTAACAGAAAAGAATAGATCAATCAACTACAAACAAGGTATACACCTACCGGAGTTCCAACTCAATTGCCCAAAAGATCGAGATAAGCACATGGGCAAGAGTTACTGAAATAGCTAATGAACCGAAACAACACCAATAGACTTCCTTAAGTGCTGAAAAGTGGCAGTGTCTAATAGCTTGGTGAGAATGTCAGCCAACTGTTGTTCGGAAGACACAAATTCCATATTTATGATACCATTCTCATAAATATCTCGAATAAAATGGTACCTTATGTCAATGTTCTTTGTTCTTGAGTGCTCAACAGGATTCTCAGTGATTCGAATCGCGCTAGAGTTATCATAAAAGATTTTCATTATTCCAGTATCAACTCCATAGTTTTCCAACATTTGTTTCATCCATAAGAGTTGTGTACAGCATGACCCAGCAGCAATATAATATGCTTCGCATGTAGACAGGGATTGTGAATTTTTTTTCTTACTTTGCCAAGAAAAAAGATTCAGTCCTACATAGTAGAAACCCCCTGATGTACTTTTTATGTCTTCTACACATCCTGCCCAATCAGCATCAGAATAGGCGGAAATGTCAGTGTTAGTATCAAAAGTGTAGGATAGACCATACCCGGCAGTATGATTGACATAACGTATGATCCTTTTTGCATCTGCGAGATGAGATTCCTTTGGATCAGCCTGAAATCTAGCACAACAACCAACACTAAAAGAAATATCAGGTCTAGTAGCTATTAGATATAAAAGGCTTCCAATAATAGATCGATACATCTTTTGATCTACTTTTACTCTTTTCTCATATCTATGTAATTTACCAGTAGTAGGCATAGGTGTCAATTTTGGAGAAGACTTATCCAAGCCGAATCGTGTTACAAGATGCCTTGCATACTTTTCCTGGGATAAGTAAATTTCATCCTTATGTTGTTGAATTTGTAATCCTAAAAAGAATTTCAATTCACCAACATTGTTCATTTCAAATTCTCTAGCCAGTGAAACTCGAAATTCCTTTGCTAGCTTCTCAGATGTTGATCCATAGATAATATCATCTACATATAGCAATGACAACGTTTTTCCCACTCCATTTGGTAAATAAGGTCTTATCAGCTCCACCTCTTGAGTAGCATTTTCCGAATAAGAGAAGTGGTAAGTTTTTCAAACCAAGCTCTATGTGCTTGTTTTAACCCATATAAAGCCTTTTTGAGTTTGAGAACATGATCTGGAAAGTCACGTTTTTCAAACCCTTTTGGTTGAGCAACATAGACTTTTTCTTTTAAAATCCCGTTCAGGAATGTTGATTTTACATCCATCTGGAAAAGTTTAACTTTGAGAAAACAAGCATGACCTAATAAGATCCTATTGGACTCAAGGTGTGCCACAGGTAAAAAGGTTTCATCAAAGTCGATACCTTCAATTTGTGAGTATCCTTGAGCAACAAGCCTAGCTTTTTTTCTAACAATTGTGCCAAATTCATCAGACTTGTTCTTAAATATCCATTTGGTACCAACAATATTAACATTGGAGGGACAAGGTACGAGTTCCCATATGTCTTGCCTTTGAAATTTATTTAACTCTTCATGCATAGCATTCACCCAAGCGTGATCATTAAGAGCTTTATCAATATTTATTGGTTCTACAAGAGTCAGATAACAACCAAAATTGCAAATATTTTGAAGTTGTCCTCTTGTTCTAGTTGTAGAATCTCTTCCTCCAATAATACTGCTTGGATCATGATTCCTTTGATACCAAAGGTGTCGTGGATGGGGAACATGCTCTGGTTCGTCAGGGGAATGCTGATCAGTATCCTTCTCCTCGTCACTAGAAATATCAGGATCAGTAACAGTTGGAATGACTTCAACTGATTCCTATATTTCCTTGACTTTCTCAATTGTCTCAATTGGAGGCAACTCAGTAGGAGAATTATCATGATGGAAATTACTAATATCATCAATAATAACATTAGAAGATTCTATCATGACTTGTGTTATGAGATTAAATACCCGGAACCCACGACTGTCAGAAGCATGGAAAAGGAAAATACCTTCATCACTTTTGGTATCAAATTTCCATCTTTGCTCTCGATATTTTAGTATGTAGCACTTACTTCCAAATACTCTAAGATAGTGTAAGTTGGGTTTTATACCATACCATAACTCATAAGGAGTGTTGAGAGTTTTAGACCATAAGTAAACTCGGTTGATCAAGTAACATGCTATAAAAACATTTTCTCCCCAAAATCTTAAAGGTAGATTTTTGTTATGGAGCATCACCCTGGCCATCTCTTGAATATTCTTGTTCTTTCTTTCGGCAACTCTATTAGCTTGAGGAGTAATAGGTGGAGAATATTGTTGAGTAATCCCCAGTTCGTCACAAAATTCAAACACTTTAGTGTCCTTGAATTCAGTTCCACGGTCACTCCTAATTTTATTTAGTTTACGACCTTGTTCGTTCTGGATTCTACTCACAATAATCTTAAATTCTTCAAGGGTTTCATTCTTATGAGATAGAAATGCCACCCAAGTGAATCTGGTGTAATCATCTACCATAACCAAAGCATACTTCTTGCCAGCAACATTGAGCTGTTAAATTAGTCCGAAGAGATTCATATAAATTAAATCAAGTGGGGCTTTGGTGAGAATATCTCGAGATGATTTATGGTGAACTTTTGTTTGTTTACCCTTTTAACAGGCACCACATACACCTTCAATCTTTGCATTGATTTTTGGAACACCTCTAACAAGTTCTTTGTTGATGATCTTAGTTAGAAGGCGATAATTGATGTGACCAAAATGTTCATGCCAAATATGTGTATATTTCACCTTAGTCAAATTGCAACAATTGCTAAACTGAGTATCGAGAAGATAACAGTTGTTTTTACCACGAGTTCCTTGAAAAATTACTTTCCCAGTTTTGTCTACAATGTCACATCCATTTGCATTGAATACAACTCGATGGCCCTTGTCACAAATTTGACTAATAGAAATAATATTTGCAGTCATACCTTTTACGTAGAGTACGTCATGAATTTCAGGTACGCCAGGTAATTTGATCGTTCCCTTCTTACTTATGTAGCAACATCTTACAACTCCAAATGTTACTGGACCTCCTTCATAGTATTCTGCGGAAACAAACCAAGTAAGATCACCTGTCATATGTATGCTACATCCACTGTCAAGGAACCATTGAAAAGGTGACGTTGATTTTAAAGCAAATGCTCCCATACTATTAGTGTTGTCCTTTTTGGTGTTTTTTAATAGTTCTGTATGTCTTTTTAGAGACGCAAGAAGTTGTTTAGTTTTCTTATAAATATCACTTGCAACTTTTAAACTCTTTTGAAAAGACACACACTTATGTTGAAAGTGATTAGAGGAATCACAAAACAAACATAGACTGACACCTTTAAGCTTGGTAGAATAGTTCTGAGTCACATCAGTTTTCACAACCTTTATACGTTGTTAATCATCTGATATAAGACGGTTCCTTAGAGAGGAACTATTATAGTTACCCATATCCATTAAGGAACTTAAATTGGGTTTCAAATCCTTTAGGATTGCAATTTCTGCAATAAGATCAGAATTGATCTGGATTTGTTCATCCAACCTTTGAAGGATAACCAGTTTATCAGAATTTCTTCTACAATTATTTTTTAATCCTGGTGAAGCGTTATAAGAGACTTTATCGTCCATAGAGTCAGATCGCTACAAATACAGACTTGTAAGGTCTTGAACGTGTTTGCCTACTCTGATACCAATTAAAAAAGCGGGGGTCTAACAACCTCACCCAATATTTCGATTAGCAATTTGTATGGACAACTCCAAGTTGTTTTCTAGAGAATCAACTAGACTCAATCAATAGAAAATACTCAAGGAGTTATTATCTAAATCTCTCAATTAGATTTACTCAAGCAAATGTGATTCGCGAGTCTAATCAAAGAGAGATAACTTGGATGGTACCAAAGACCAATATCCAAGTGTCAATCAATTTAAATCAACAACCAATAAGGTCGGATATTCTAATTGATTGAACAACGCACAACCTGTATTATTTCAATTATATAACAAAATATAATGCGGAAAAAAATAAATACAGACACCAGAATTTTGTTAACGAGGAAATCGTAAATGCAGAAAATCCCCGGGACCTAGTCCAAATTAAACATACACTGTATTAATCCGCTACAGACACTAGCCTACTCCAAAATAACTTCGGTCTGGACTGTAGTTGAACCCCAGTCAATCTCACACTGATCCAAGGTACAGTTATGCTCCTACGCCTATGATCCCAGTAGGATACTGCGCACTTGATTCCCTTAGATGATCTCACCCACAACCAAGAGTTTCTACGACCCAAAGTCGAAGACTTTAGCAAACAAATCTGTCTCACACAGAAAAGTCTACAAGATAGATAAATCCGTCTCCCACGAATAAACCTATGAGTTTTGTTTTGTCTTTTGATAAATCAAGGTGAATAGGAACCAATCAATAAAACTAGACTTATATTCCCGAAGAACGGCTTAGTTTTATCAATCACCTCACAATAGTCTTAATCACGCAGCGAAAAAAGATATTGTGGAATCACAAACGATGAGACAAAGATGTTTGTGATTACTTTTATATCTTGCCTATCGGAGATAGAAATCTCAAGAAAATTATTAAAATTGTACTCATACGATAGAAACAGCAAGATCAGATCACACAACTACAAGAAAAGTAGTATCGGTCTGGCTTCACAATCCCAATGAAGTCTTTGAGTCGTTAACCTGGTTTTAGAAGTAGAAAACCAAAGGTTAAAGGAGAATCGACTCTAGCTTAGAAAATTAGTATCGCACAGAATGTATGGGGATTAGGTTTCCCAGTTGCTAGAGTTCCCCTTATATAGTCTTTCAAATCAGGGTTTGCAATCAATGTTAGCTTAGTAATAAAGCATTCAATATTCACCGTTAGATGAAAACCTGATTAGGTACAAGCTAATATCTCTCAACAGTTGGATCGAAAACTTATCTTGCCATACACACATGTACTTGACGGTTTTGGGTTTGTGTAACCGTACCCAAACGTGTACAATAGTTTGTTCAATATTAGTCAACCAAATGGTTAGCCAAATGATAACTTTCATATCAACCATATTCTTCTTCACCATAACTAGTCCAAATGACTCAAATGAACTAGTTAGACAGTTGTTCAATTGCTATGAGATCTTATGTACTACACAAGACACAATTGAAGCAAAAACGATGTGATTCACTCGAATCGATTCATGAACTATAAAGCCACAGTTTGAAATAGCATTCCTTAGATAATTTAGATAAGTTCACGAACATCGTTTTTAGACATAACCACTCAAGTTAGCGGACTGGGTTCGCGGACTTAAGTTAACCGGTTGGAGTTCACAAACTCCAGCAAAAATTCTCGGGTTCGAGAACTTTCGTCAGTTCGCGGACTGAAACCGAGCTACAACTCCAGCAGAAATTCTCGGGTTCGAGAACTACGCACGTTCGTGGACTGAGTTCGCAGACTGGGTTGACTGCTCAAGTTTCGGTTTCACTTGATCAACAAAGTTCGCAAACTTCGGTTCAAGTGCTAAGTACTTATACATATATGTGTTACCACAACAATGTTATATCCCCCAGTGGTTATATTATCTAAACTCTCATTTCAACCATTGAAACATTCTAAGAGGACGTTATATAGTTGTTATTCACAAACTAGTTTTATCAGAGCAATTTCCAAAGTGATTGAAACATAACATGACTTTTGTCACTAGGTAAAGATGAACTTGGATAAAGCGAAAGCTTTACCAACACATATTTCGATAAATAGATAAGCGAGATATACTCAGCTCGAAATGTCACATATGTATATTCTTAGTCTCTATAGTAATACGACTTTTGTCTCAAGATAGGAGATAGAGTAGATAGACTTTCGAGTGATAGATAAGTTTAAGTCTCCACAAACCTTTTAGTCGATGAATATCCACTGGTTCCTTGAGTAGTCCCTCGTCTTATATGATGATTGCCATGGAGTTCTTAAGCTCAATTACACTTTCTATCCTAGTCCGAGACCTTAGCTATAGTAGACTAGAAATCAAGCCTTTATATTTTTGATCACTAACATTGACAAACATGCTTAAGATAACAATGCATGCGAGTTTGACCGAGCAATGCTCTAACAGAAATAAATTGAGTATAGCTATAGTACCTTGTAGTGAAAGTATTATCATAGAGAGGAGTTTCAGATATGGTTGATAGAGCTTGAGATTGAGTGAGGGTATAAGAATACTGAGAATGAGGGTGCGGACTGGAACTTGGAGTTGCTCTGCCTAGCCTAAAGCTCGCATTAGGCTGTTCTTGAGTACCCAAATTGTATATAGACTTCCCCATATAGACAGGTTGATAATGAAGTAAACAAGTGTGAGGAAAGGTCTCAGAGAGTGCACACAAACCTGGATTGTAAGAGATTATAGGTTGTCTAGAAACAACAAATATTAGAATATCTTCAGTGATAAATCAGAATAGATTATAGTGATTTGATTATTACTGCCGAAATAAGTGATTTGTGTGAGTTGAGTGATTTTCGTGATTTGTGTGATATGTGTGATGTAATTACATCTGCAAATGTGATTCCTTTGAGTAGTATTCATGATTGGGTCTTGAGAGAAATAGAAGAAAGTATCGGAATATCAGAGATTAAAGAAACCAGCGAGAACTAGAGAAACGGCGGGGAGAAGTATCCGTTAGAAGATACGCTGGGGAGAAAAGACAGAGAAAAAGCGGCCAAAGATAGTCGTTAGAAGAAGAAAGGAGAAGAATCAGGTGAAAGGGAGAGAGGAGAGAGGGAGAGCATTTTTTAGAGAATTTTTTCGTTTTGATTTACCATTCCTAACAAAAATAAGGTAAAATAAGGTCAACAAGCACAATCGAGTCTTGTGGAAAGAGCAATAAAAATATGGTAGTTTGTTAAAGGGAATTTTGATAAAGTACCCTGTTTTTTGGATACCTACTAAAAAAATGCCCTCGTTTTTTTAAAATTTGTTAAAGTGCCCTCACGTTAGTTTTTCCATCTAGTGTTAGTTAGGACTAATTTACTTTCCATATTTGCCCTTTAATTATTGTCACATTGATTTTATACATCATTTTTCAGGTTCGTCGAGTCTGGTTCAGGATCGTTACACCGCTTTCAGGTTCGTTACATGATTTCCCAAAAAGGGTTCATCATTTCAAGTGCTTTGGGGTTTTAGGTTGGAAGAAAATCGACCTTCTACAACATTTTTTTTTGGTTCGTCGATCCCAGTTCAAGATCGTGACAACGCTTTCAGGTTCGTCGAGCCCGGTTCAGGATCATTACACCTTTTTCAGGATCGCTGAATCATTTACCCTCCCCACCAAGGAGATGTAGTTAAGGGGTAAGTATTACTTTTAATTGGAAAGATAACTGCCACCTAGCACTTAACTGGATGGAATTTGCCTTTTGAATAAAACGGGGTACTTTAACAAATTTCTAAAAAACGGGGGCACTTTTTTAGTGTAATGTGAAAAATAGGGGTACTTTATCAAAAAGCCCTTTGTTAAATTTTTATATGTTGAATGTGTGGTTGTTGCGGTTCAGTCGGTGGTCATATCAAAACTTTATTGTAGATATTAACTAGAACTTCACCCGTGCCGTAACGGCACGGCCTCCATAATAAGTAAAATAAGAATTATTACAATTTTAACTCTTTTCATTTTTTTGTTGGCTCTATATATAGTGGAAAAAAAATTCCATGGTTCTTTTGAAGAATCGCTAGGTTGATCATAATAGTTGTCTCGAAGAAACTAATGAGTGAAACATGAAGAATTATTACAATTTTAACTCTTTTCATTTTTTTTGTTGGCTCTCTATATATTGATTTTTTTTTCCATGGTTCTTTTGAAGAATCGCTAGGTTGATCATAATAGTTGTCTAGAAGAAACTAATGAGTGAAACATGTAGTGGGACTAACTGAAAACCTTTACTATCCCAATAGTAAATTCATTACGTTATCATCGTTGAATTTTTCTCTGGTTGTTTTTAGGGAAATTCATGGCCATCATGTACAATTATTTCTTTTGTATTATAACCAGCTTATTTTCACATTAGAATAATCAACCACAACTTCCATAATAATTTACTTGTATGCTAACAACATAAGATAAGAATTTCCCACTACCTGACTACTACACTGACCACATGCACTACCACCACCAGAACCACCCATCACCATTACCTCATCACTATCGTCACCAGATCCATAGACCACCACCCACAAATACCAACCAATTGATATGATTATTAAAAAAATTATTATTTATTTAATAAAATTATTTATTAAGATAATCATACGATATTTATCAGGAAACATTAATAAAATATTTAATAATGGAAGTATATTTATTAAGATAATTGTAAAACATTTATAATGAGAGATTAATAAAATATTTAATGAAAGTTTATTTATGAAGATAATTATAAGATATTTATGATGTAAGATTAATAAAATATTTATTATGAGAAATTAACGATACAATAATGACGTAAACAACCAAAACCATTGATTTAGCTTCTCCTGAACAAATCTTGACCACTCTTTATCTTGCCTAACTTGTCAAATTAGTTCACAGGTTATTTTTTCAATTTGTATAAATTACGTATAATCATCTTAAATTATTAATTGAAAATAACTTCTAGTCAAATTATTATGTACTTTGGAATAGAAGCCCGAAGAACATGGGCTTTTGTATACATGTAAGGTCATTTTGTAAATACCAATCTATTGTCAAATTGTAATGAGTAATCTGAATAATCTTATAAGTTTCTCTCTAAGTTTATCTATCAAGATGAAATCAAAATTCTATTTCCACTAATGTATAAACCTAGACCAAAAAGTTATGAATAAATGAAACCCCGACGACATGTGCAGCCAAATTTTCATAACCTGACTAATCACAAAATATAGGCACCCCTAAATTTCACCCATGAGGTTATTGTAATCAATAAGGTTATCTTTGAAAATGTATACTTCAGCTAAATATCTTTGATATTCAAGAAAATGATAGAATTTCCAAAAATTCATACATGAAACAATATAAAAAATAAGGATTTTCTCAAAGTTGTTAGCTCATAGTAGTTTAAGGTCACAAATGCATGTTTTGGTGGACGAAGATTGAGAGAAAATTGAAAGAATATTGAGTTTTTTCCTCTCTGCAATCTATCTCCCTTCTCAACTTTATTTCTAATTTTTGTTTTCTCCAAAGTAAGAAAATAGAGTTTTCAAACCCACTCATCCTACCGAATATGAGCGACAAAATCTATTATATAATTTTGTTGGAAGGTAGGTTTGTTATTTTCAGTTCATGTTGATTTAGAATTTTAAGATGGCATGTAATGAATTTTTCTCAATTAAAACGTGCATTCATGGGATCGACCGATACCGTGAATTTACCAATTGGAAGGATAAATTAGGATCGGTCTTTATCTTCCTAACTTAGCGAAGCTTCATTGTATAATAAAATACAAATAAATTGGCAGAAAAGTATGCATACCTAGGGTACAACCCTTACCATAACGACACATCCCGATAATAAGTAAGTTTTTGTGTATTGATTTTGACTTGTGCCTGTTTGTTTATGTTAATTAAATAACATGACATTTTGTGGTTTTTTTTTTCACGTATTTTAACATAGTTTATTTTATTAATAAGACGATCAACCACAACTTCTAATTTATAATGTTATCCATTTTGTAGCAACACAAAATTAACATAGCCTACTGCTACTCACCAACCGTCGCCACCACTACCAAAACATCTAATATCATGTATTTCTCCACCACAACCGTTCCCTACCTCCCGTTGGCCGTTTGTCGTACATCTAATTTTGAACCGCAAACATCATGAGCAAAATTTTGGTTAAACAAACTTAGGTCGTTAATTCCATTGTATTGCAATTAATTTTATTTTAACCCGTTTGGAATCAAGATGAAATCAAAATTCTATTTCTACTCTAAGTCTAAACAAATAAAAACGAAAAATTGGTTCTTGAGAAAATCTCACATTTCTAGACCACAAAATTTTGAATAGATTGAAACCCGTCGACCTGTAATAGCCAAATTTTTATTATCCGGCTAATCACAAATTTTTCTAGCCAAATTTTCTTATTTTCACAAGATATGATATCTGTTTTCATCAATCGTGATGACCAACTACATCTTTCACGATACAGTGTTGCATGTTTTGTAAATATACAGAACAAATAATGATCACGACTATTCACCAACGTCACCACCATAAACCACCCATCGGCATTATTTTTTCCACCACCACTGATATTTTCGCCTCCACCACCACTGCTTCTACCAACCACTACTAACCACTAACTTATATTAAAATTATTTATTAATGTAAAAATACATATTTATTAGATTAATTAAGATGACATTAAATGATGAAAATTAAATAAAAAAATTCATTATGAGAGATTAATGAGACACTAATTAATAAAACACTCATAATGATTAATTTTAATTAGAGCAAACCACAACCATGGATTTAGTTTTCCCCGGAATGCATCTGGACCGCTCTTTATCTTGCCTAAGCTGTCCAAATTATGCTTTATAAGGGAGATAATTTTGTCCATGAGAAATATTTCGATATTTTATATATATTTATAATGGCATCACTTGGATAATTTACACTCCACATAGTTCAAAGTGGTGTTATTACGTGGAGTGAAAACAAAATGTAGCTATCTTTTTATTGATCGCTTATGTGATGAGAACTATTGATGGGAACTATAATGTATTTTTCAGTCATTTTGTCTCTTTAGTTCATTTTGTTTTATTTAGAAGATTTTCTGATTGCAGCTCTCCCGTCTAATATTATCCCTTTTTATGGTTGTGTGTGATTGATCAAATTAAAGCCAAGAGTTTCGTTAAGAAATTAGTTACTAATTGTAGATGGTGAAATTTGGATAAGAGGTAAAAATTTCAATTCAAGACCATGGACAAAACTTAACTCTCGCGGGGGAGATTAAGCCCTTGGTCCTCAAAGAACCCATAGCCACGATTTCTAGTATACATCCCTGCGAGACATTGTTGGTCGTGATGTCGTGATTCCTAACGCACATCCTCAACGAGATACTGCTGGCCACATAGGTTCTGTAGAGTGTAAAATATCCCCATCAGACTTATGAACCAGAACACTAAAGAGTCTGCTACTGCATTTCCTAATTTTGGAACATTATGAAAACCCAAAAAGTGTGAACAATTCCTTGCTACTTTGTTAGCTTCTTCCAGAAGATCTTTACTACGCCATGTAATGTTTGAATCCTTGCCATTAAGATAATTGAATAAGCTTTCACAGTCTCCCTCGATATTAAAACCTCAGAAGTTCTTTTTTTGAGCCCAAGATGATGCTTAAAGAATTCCTACCGCCTTTGCTTCTTGAGGATCTGGACTGATGGAGGGTCCAGCTCTTCCTCCATCAAAAATTCCTGCATCATCTTTTAAAATTAACACAAAACTTGCAAGAAAAATAGATGATACACATCATGCATGTATATTAATTTTATGTTTATATCTATCTGGATCAATCCAAACAAGTTTAGTTTTGTTTATTGTGCTACTTTGTTAGCTTCTTCCAGAAGATCTTTATTACGCCATGTAATGTCTGAATCCTTTACATTAAGATAATTAAATAAGCTTTCACAGTCTCCCTCAATACTATATCTCTAAAGTTCTTTTCTTGAGCCCAAGATGATGCTTTAAAAATTCATATCGCCTTTGCTTAATGAGGATCTGGATTGATGGAGGGTACAGCTCTGCCTCCTTCAAAATTTCTTGCATCATCTTTTAAAATTAACGCAAAACTTGCAGGAAAATTAGATGATATATATCCATCCCGCATCTATATTAATTTTATGCTTATGTCTATCTGGAGCAAACTAAACAAGTTTAGTTTAGTTTTCTGTGTTATGCTTGTCTTTATGTTATATTTGTTTACGAGACCAGCATAAAACATGTCTTTGCACCTATTGAGATAATTGAGATGGTGTTTTAGATTTATTTTGGAAGACTCTGTTACATCTTTCTTTCCAAATAAGTCACATCTTTGTTAAGATAAGCTCAACAAATATCTTTTTATTAGGGTTTTGAATCCAATCCTTACATAACTCTAGAATTTAGAAAAAAGATCTAGTTGAATACTGATTGGGTTGGGGTCTGCTCCCCAGACTTCTTTAGCATAAGAACAATGAAGTAAAAGATGTTCTGACGTTTCTATTTATGCACCGCACATATAGAGGATCTATATCCTTGACTTCCATAAAGAGCTTGGCATTTGTAGAGAGTGCACTCTTTTAACACTTCTAGATGAAGACTTTGATTTTCTAAGAGACATATAGTTTCCAAAATGCTTTCCAAAAAGACTGAGGTAAAGATGAGCTAATTATATCAATTTTTACTTCATTTAATTTATCATACATAAATTTAACTGTGTGATCTCCTGAATTAGTTAGTGTCCATCTAAGATGATGTTGTTTTTTCTCCTGAGACCTATCTAGGAAGATATGGATGTTATTAATTTTCTTTGTTATGTTTTCAGGAAAGATATAGTGAATAAGAGAAGCATTCCATTTAGAAAAGACGAGGGTACCCAAATACACCACAATCTTTTTGTTTCAACCGATAAGTCCTCTTACCAAGTGTGATCGTCTATGGAAAAATTCGAGACAATACAATAACTTCGGACTTCACACTTTGTGTTATTATATATGGATGCAAGATCGAGACAACACGGCAACCAAAGTGTGATATTTGATAATAGGTTCGGACTTAACCAAACTCTAAACTATCAAGTGTATCAGAGTTGATGTAAAGTGCAATTTACTTTAAATTATATAAACAAATATAATTGCGGAAAACAAAAGTAAATCACACATCAAGATTTTGTTAACAAGGAAAACTGCAAATGCAAAAAAAAAAAAAAAAAACGGGACCTAGTCCAGAATTGAATACTCTCATAATTAAGCCGTTATACAAAATATACACCAATTTCGTATAGTTGAGACCAAACAACTACCCCTAGTTCTTCTGATATAAGATTCACTCAAACTAGATCGAAGTATCGACGCAATCTTTAGAACTATTGTTAGATCTAAATACATCTTGTGATAATCCATTATTAATAGACTATGTTCTGTGTGTGATTGATCACAAGAGATTCAAGTGGTGTTGTGCAGGTTATTATTGAAGATTAAAGAAGATTTGAAGACGAAGAAGATTTCTTATTAGTTTTCGTATGTTTGTGTGTGCACAAACCTTGATCAGCTTGGATCCAACTAGAATCGGATTTATTCGATTGATTAGTTGCGTGAGATCGGCATCACTTTATAGTTTCTTGTTGGAATCTATATCGATTGATTGTGAATCTAAACTTAACCATTTTTGTAGTTATTAGATAGATTGATCTAACCAGGCAAAGAAGTTTATTAGATTAAACAGAAGAGCCTTTGCGTATGACTTGAGATAACTTTTTCTTGAAAGAATCAATAAAGTTGTTACCGAACAGATTTGTTGTTCCTTTACTGCTTGGAGTACTATCCAAAGGAATTGTACCAGTGCGTGCACTCATTGAAGTCGGAAGCGCATGGATACTTAGGAAATTGAAACTAGGTGCAATCAAAGTTCCAACAAATGTTAGTCAATTAAATCAATCGAAAACTAATAACATTACAATTATCTAGTTTCCCACCAACGGTACTCGTAAAGCCTTTTGATCCCACATAAGGTCTTTAAACGAGCGGTATTATGACATATCACCTAATTAGGATACTTTCCTCTCCGAATAGATGACTCCACCAGAAACAACAAAAAATGAAGTTTGCTTGGCTCTTAGGATAGTTTGCTATAAATGAAAAGTTAGGTATTTATAGACCAAGGATGTTTGGACATCAAGCAATTTCCAAAACCGAAAATATTCTCAAGATATACAATGAATAGCAAGATTCGGTTTTCCTAGTTCCAATAAATGCTTGCCCAAAATTTCCGAAATCTCTCAATAGAAAATCTCCAATTAGTAAATGCACATTACTAATTTTTATTCGGGTTGATTGGTTTTTGGTACTTACATTTTGTCCAATATTAGTATTTGGTCTAATATTTGTCCAACTTAGGGTTTAGTACTTGGAAATAATATTGACTTTAGTTGACTCAGTTAAATACTAACTTCCTATTAATTAAAAAAATAAAAAAATAAAATAGAATTTTTAGACGAATTGACTATCATAACCTCCGCTTTCCTAATATTTATCCCATAATTTGGAGAACCCATCTTCTCATTTTCTCTAAACCTATCATCGCTATCACCACCACTTTTTGTCTTTAATCTTCTCACCATTCTTTAATAGTTTCAGTAGCAATATCCAAACCCATCACCGCTACCACCACCATTTTCTGTCTCTAATCTTATCACCATTCTTCAACCGTTTCCGACTCCTATTGCTACGACTGTTTCTAAAAAATGATACAAATGCCAAAATAAAAAAGATTCACTCCCATCCATAAACCCTAAATCACCAACACCACCACCCCTGCAATTAAAATTATCACCACTTCAATTCTTTCAATGAAAACTAACAAAGATCTTTATAAAATATTGTTCTTATTACTTCTTCTCTTGTCAAACCATTTAAGGGACTTTCAGATCCCAAATTTTCCTTCATTTTCTTTGTTAGGGTTTTTAGATCCCCAAATCAACCATCAACTTATTTATACATATTTACTGAGTTGTGGTGATAGGGTTTTTGATCTTTGAGATTAATCTCTTTTGTATTTAATCTAATTTGCAGAGGTGATTTTCAAGTTTAGTTGGCTGAGTAAATCGATCTTGTTACTGGGTGACTAGGGAATTAATTGGGGAGGAAACAAAACATGTGGGTGCTTTTTAGTGATGATTGTGAGAAAGAACAAAAAATAGGGCTAATTGAGAATTTAAATGGCGTCTGCGACTTTACACGATCAAGCTTGGGTTTTGGTATTAATGACGATGGAAGTAAATGACGCAAAGGAAACCTGGATAAATTAGGGCATACTACAATTAATTTGGGCCTACACTACAGGAAAAAAAAATATTATTAATAAATGAAACTACCAACTTACCTTTTATCAAATACTAATACTACAAATGTGTCCCCATTAAATCCTAATAATAAAACTAAAAACTAAAAACCTAAAAACTTAAATAAAAATCAAAACTAAAATAAAAATCATAACACCAAAAGCTTAAATCAAATTCATTTCCATTTCCATCTCCATCTCCAACCAATTTTTCTTCTCTTCTTCTCCCTTAATGTAGTTGCAGGAAATCCTACACTACACCCTTGTTGAGAATTTGTAATAACCAACTCAAATTTGAAGATTAAGAACGACATTTTATTATTTGATTTTCAGAAATGTTTACAGGAAATGTAAGAATTCAAGAATACAACTTTTCTCTTGAAGTTTCTCTCTCCTCAAGACTTTCTCAACTCTCAAAAATACATCATCCCCCCTCTGAATCTATTAGAACCCTTTATATAGGAAATGACAAAATGGATGACAGCTAAGTTTTCCTCTTATTTCGGATCTATTTTGCGATTGTATCGCGATAGTTATAATGTTCATTCTCGCAAGCTTTGTAACCATCGCGGGACAAACATGCTTTTCTTATGTTTTCTCTAATCGTCAGCTATTACGTCACTCTTTTGACTGCTTTTGTGACACTCGCAAAGCGTAGTTGAAGAACTTGCGGTGATGCTCGCTGAGAAGTGTTGTTAATCTCGCATAAAAAGTGTTGTAGCGATATTCTGGTCATATATCTTGCCTCTTCTCATGTCTTTTCTGCGAATAAGAGAAGATCATGAGAATTTAAAAATGCCGCAACTACTTATCTTTTCAGATTTCTCTGTTCTGACAAGTTTCTGTATCCTTCGCCAGCTGTTTTCACGTATTCTCTCTTCTAATAAATTTATGACACGTCCTCTCTAACCGATGTGATCTGACCGTTCATGTCTTTTCTTAACATTTATTGCATTCATCTTCTTCGAGAAATTTCTTCTTCTATAAATACTCCTTTCATTTTTTTATTTTACTCTTTTACTTTCTTCTTCTTTCTCTCTGTAACTCCTCTGCAAGTTTATTGTTCTTCCGTAAATTGCGCGTATGTTACTGCTGTGATTTATTTTTTATTTTTCAACCTTTTTCTTCATTCCCATACTTAAAAAATGGTTGTTGCTGGTGCTAAAAATTTAGCTTCTTTTGGTGAGATGCGAGAAAAACTCAAAAGTAAAGGTTTTACTTTGTCTACAATTCCAAATCAAAGTCCTAAATCCGAGCTTTCCATCAAATTATTTTATGATCATCAATGTTCTCGCGAGAAAGTTATAATATCACTAGGTCAACTTGACGCTAGTCTTCCAATTCCTCTCTATGACCCGGATTATCCCTTATTTTATGAAATAATTTCTCACGAGAAATTCTCGCGAGCAGTATATCAACTGGGTGGAGATTGTATTCGATTACTACTTGAATATGCCTCTCGCGGTGCCAATAAAGGATCTCGCTACCCTTATGCTGCGAAGAATCCTCAATTCAAGGATGTTCCAATCATTCCCGCGATGTATACTGTGGATAATTTCTTCATCAACTATGACATAATCCCCATGAAGATAGATCGCACTTGCTAGGGCGTTCCCTTGCAAAAGAAAGATAAGATTGCTGAAGATAAATCTCTTATGCTAGATATAGATTGACATACAAATACTAATCAAGGTCCTCGCCATTCTAGCGATGACAAGTGGTTTATTTTTCCTCTGATTTTAGAGGGCCCGTATATTTCTGGCACTCCTGCCTTGCCTGCATATCTCGTGGAATACCAACAATGGGTGTTCTATTGGCCCGAGAAAGATAAAGAAGTATGTCTTCCTTAGTTCTTCACATAACAAGTTATTTTTATTATTTTTCTTTTATTTTCACATCTTTAAGCTCTCGCTGATTATGCATGTTTACTAGATTGAGAGATTGAAGGCCTACTATGAGAAGTTTAGGAAACCTGCTACTCGTTCATCTCTTCAATTACTCACAGATGAAGTAAGAAATATTTTCTTTATAAATCTTAACAATATATTGTTGCATCTATTTCTTATCTTTATCTGTGCTCGCATGTAATTGAAGAATTAGAACCAATGGAACCACAAACTAAGGTGAAATCTTCAAATGATCGCAAGGGGAGATCCAATGCCCCTCCCAAATGGAAGCCTGTTGCTCCTCGTAGTGATGAATTTGACGATCCTCCCTTAAAGAGAAGAAACACCCAACTCCCTTCTTCTTCAACTCCTCAACCTATTCCAGAAAATTTAAGTGTTGATTTTGATAAGGACAACGATGATGATAATCTCGGCGTTTATAATGATGTTCCTTCCATAAAGGATTCTTCTTCTTCTGAGTCTGCAATGGCTGAACTATCCAAAAATTTTGGCAATAATACATTTGGTATCCCAAATGAGTATGGAGATGAAGATATTAATGGAATATCCCAGTCCCTCGCCAAAGTCTGCGATGCTCCCATATTAGCTGATAGTGATTCCCTTCGTGGGGTTTCAAGATTGCTGACTCCAAGTCTCCTGAATTCGCTTGGTAGCCTGGTATGTTTCTACTTGCTTATCCTTTTTATGTATCTATTGATATTTTTTCCAAATCTTAATTTATATAGTTCTATCGCAGGTTGGAAGAGCTGCTTTTGCTGTTGTTTCTGATTTAGACAGTAGGCGTGTATTTTCTCAACAAAAGAATGTTGTTCTTCGCCAAAATAATGAAGAACTAAAATCTGAATTTACTAATCTTCGCGAGAAGAATGAACAAATGGAAGCTGAACTTGCTAGTCTTCGCGAGAAGAATAAAGAACTTGAGAATAATCTTTCTCATCAATCGCTCAAAGTATCCAATCTTGATACTGTTAACAAACAACTCTTAGGTATGATAACCTTCTTTTTTTCCTTCATAATTTTATGTTTCACTATTCTTTCTTACTTGATTTATCATTCTCGCAGACATTTATGGTCTCACTGATGAGGCTTTAACCATTCGCTCTTTTCCTGAACCAATAGACAATGATACTCTTCTAGAACTTCTTAATAATTATTTAAATAACCCTTCCAATATTAATTCCCTTTCCATAGATGAACTCAGATCTAAGTTTCGCCTCTTAGAAATTGACTACAGATCTTGTTTAGATATAACTCACAGACTCAAACAACTTTATCACAATTCCAAAGTTGAGATTAAAAATTTAAAGGCCAAAAACAAATATCTCTCAAAAGACAAAGACCGTATATCTAGACAAGGAGCTGAAACCTTAGAAAATTTCCATAAGACCATTCTTGAAGTTCAAATTGAAAGGGATGGGATTATCCGCGAGAAGGAAGGTTTTATTGAAAGAGAAAACCAAATTCGTTCCCATCTTCTTATAAATAATGACGTGGAGTTTGCTTGGGCTGCGAAAGTTCTTGACAATGCCAGAACTAATTTAGGTGTAGATGTCAGTCTTCATGTTGAACAAGCGGCTTTAATTAAAGACATGATTTCTGAAAGAGAAGGTTGTTAGTCATCCTTCCTCATTAATTTCTTGTTTGTATTGTTCTTCCTTGCAAAGTTTTTAACTTTTTGTTATATACTTGCAGGAGCTGAAAAGAGATATTCTGAAAGGATTGGAGAAATTGAAGCTGAAAAGAATCAACTCGCAAACAGTCTTACTGCTCGCAATGAGAAGTATTCACGGTTGAAAGAACAATTTAGAATTACTACCGCGAATTTTAATAGCTCTCTTGTTGTTGTCCGCAATAAGGTCGTTAAATTGGTTTGTGATGATCATGATATTCCTTACTCTACATACCCTGATCTTGCAAAGGAGATTCCATCAAAAACTCCAAATCTTGTTATTTCTGATAGCGAGACTGAGGATTCTGGCGAAGATGATAATGATAAAGAAAAATCTGGCGAGGAAGAGAAATCTGACGAAGATAAAGATAATAATGATAATGATGAAGAAGAGAAATCTGGTAATGAGGAGAAATCTGAAGAAGAAGAGAAATCTGATGAAGGTGGTGATGGATATACTTAGTTCTTTTTCTTCTCTTTTTCTTCCTTGTAATTTTGTACATTTATTTTCTGCTTCTCGTAATATTGCTGCGAGTTTCTCCAACTTGATGTGAAAATTTCTTTTGCTTTTATCTGTACGAATTAGAAAATAATTCTTTTTCTAAAACATGATCAATCAACATAATTATTATCCTTTAATTATTTGTATTAATGTATCATTTAATAATATCTATGCAATTTTATCATATGATGGATGAATAATAATTTCATCATTCTATGCATTCCCATACTTGCCTCTATTATTCATCTGCAATATGAAAAAAATGAGTAAATATTAGATATTAGTTGTAAATCAAATTAAATTTGCCTCAATATCGGCGAGCATTATCGCAGTAATCTTATGGTCTTATTATGCCTTCCTAATTAAAGGTCTTATTTTGCCACATTTTTTCTTTCTGCGACAAAATCGCAGGACGTCTTTACATTTGCATGAATTGACCCATTGATCTTGTCTTATCAATATTTTTTCAACATCTCTGCGACAATATGATAAGTATAAACTCTCTTGCAAGAATTAAACCTTATGACATTTCCGTCTTGCGATGAAATCGCAGGACGTCTTTACACTTTCATGTAAAAACCCATTGATCTCATCTCATCTTAACTTTTCTCTTTTGGCTTGTTGCCTCTGTATAATTTTCATCACGCGACAATATGACAGGCCTAAATGTTCTTGCGATCATAAATCCCCATGACATTGCCGTCTTTACACACTTATCAGCTCCCTAATGGAGGGTGCCGCCCTTATCTTCCACCTGGTCGCCCCTTCAAGGAGGGCACATCGGCCATACAAGACTAGATCCTCCCATCCGGATTTACAAACAACCAGTTGTTTTCGCAGCCTCTTGTCCTTTATGCCTATATGGCTTATAGTTACAAGACTGCACCCTAACTGGGGTTTTCTTCAGGCCAAGTGCATTATAGCCAAGACTTACCAAGAATGGCCAGGGTAGTTTAGTACGCCCCGGGCACCCTTGGATCAACTTTGTACCTCGGCGCCTTGGTCATACTTTGCACTTCTTAAAAGAGATTCTCAGTCATCCAACCAGGGTATAACCTTATATAGTTGGAATCCAAGATCTCTCTCCTAGATAGGTTTTATTTAACCCCAACATCTGCATGACTCAGGTTCCAGCAGCGGTATAACCTTATCCCTGAGTCATGTAAAGAGATACCCCCTTATATGACGCATTATTAGGTCTTACATTTTCCTCTTGCGAAATTGTATCCGCGAACTAAGGTGTACGCCATAAAGGTTCGTCCCATTCTATTATTCTCTGCGAAATTTTATTCGCGCTTCTCGGAGTATTGTAACTCTCATAAAATTTCATTTCTTTGATCTTCTTGTAAATTTTTTCAATTCTTTCAAACAGAGTACTCTTTTCAATTGCATTTTCTTCAAACAAATTATGCGTAAGCTTCTTTAAACTTTATCATTTTACCTTTCTACTTACTATTTTTTGGTTCTGCTTTTCTATTACGTTTTGCTGTTTTTTCTTTATCTGCGAGACGCTCGCTATCAACTTCCTCTCGCTTCTCTATTATATCAATCATCAATCTTTCACATCTCTGTCGTTGCTTGATGTTGTACTTCCAATTGCTATTCTTCTCAGCTCTTTCCTCGCAAGATTTTATATCAATCTCATTACATTTCTTGCTTTCTACCCAATCTCCCTTAATAACTCCAACACCATTAGGATGAGGAAATTTAATACACTGGTGAAAAGTAGATGTTATACCTAATATCCCATGTAGCCAAGGTCGACCAATCAGGACATTATAAGGTGATTCAATGTGCACAACACAGAACAAGATATTTGAAGATATTCCTTTTAATGGAATCCGCATTGAAATTTCCCCTTTTGGTTTGTTAGCTGTTCCATTAAAGCCATATATTTTATATGTTGATGGTGTTAGATCTTCGTATCTTCCACCTATGGTTTTGTAGGTATGATAGAATAAGATGTCGATTGAACTGCCTGTGTCTATTAGAACTCTATTGATTGCCCAAGAATTTTCATTTTCATCATCATCTTCTTCTTCTACTTGCTTTGGATTTATCTCTAACCTTACCACCAATGGGTTATCATGCTGCATTCCAAGCTCTGGTACTTCTTGTGCAGTGAAAGATATAGTTTGTTTTTGTCATTCTTCTAATGGCGAGGCTCTCGCAATGTTCATTATCTCTCTTCCATCTGTGTCTCTCGCGAAGACTCTGCTTAGAACATTATCATGGAAATCCTCAATAGTTCTGTGTGAATGTACAATGGAATTACAAAACAAATTCTTTGCTTTATCCCCAACTTCTATTACGAATGTTTCTGCTCCTTTTATAGTATTTACCCTGCGAATTTCTGGTGCTGGAGGCAATCGCTGAGATTGTGGATGTCCTACTAAAAAGTGGTTTAGCTTTCCTTGGTCAATCATCCTTAAAATTATTCTATTTACATTCCTGCAATACTGTGTGACCATGAAAGTGATGGTAAGGACAAAATTCTTGACTCCGATTATTTGGATGCGGCTCCTTTCCCATATTCCATGGGGATGGTATATTTTCCATAAAAATGATAGCTTCCCAAAAAAAAATTATACTAGCATTTAGGGGTGGCATCTTGATTTCTTCCCATACTATCTTCTGATTACCTTGCCCCCTAAAGTTATTTTGCCTCTGTCCACCATAGGTTTCTTGCGGCTGATCAAGCCTTTGGATTTTGTTATTTCCTTCGCGATTGTAATAATTCTTCTCCCTCTCATACTCTTTTTGATCTCAACTACCCATCGCTACTAACTTCTGATGATTATCAATAACCACTTTCTCTTGTTGTGCCTGCGAGGTACTCGCCACATTGTTAATCATTTTAGGAAGTAAACTTCCATTTGCCGCTAATGAGCTGGTGTTTTCGATTGGATATGATCCCATTTCATTTTGTTTCTCCTCCAAAGAAATGTATTCTTCTTGTAGTTCTCGTAGCTCAGTCATTGTGATAGTGTTTTTTATTCTGAAAATTTGTATGTACAGCAGATTAGTTGCGAACATTACATTAATGATAGACAAAATGAGATATCTTTCATCCACTCTTCCAGCCATCTCACTGCACATTGTCTTCCATCTTATGGTTAAGTGCTTCAAACTCTTGCCAATCCTCTGTTTTAATCCAAATACATCCTCAATGCCCGACCGTGATGAATTGTTGCTTATATATGCTCCCAGAAATGTAGCTTGCAAATGATCAACAGAAGTTATAGTATTTTTTGGCAATCCCTCGAACCATTTTAGCGCCTCGCCAGTTAAGCTAGATGCAAAATACTTGCACAATACAGCATCATGATTCTCCCATTGCAGCATACACCTGACATAAGCCTTAACATGTTGAACAACACAAGTAGTTCCATCAAAGATACTGGTTAATGTCGGTAAATTGCATTTAGGAGGTATTCCTCTTAGCTGTACTTCCTGAGCGAAAGGGGTTCTCGCAGCTTCAATTGCTTCATCAAGTTGCCTTCTGCCTCCTTCTCTTCTATTATTTATCATTCCTCGCATTTCTGCAAATTCTCTCAATATTTGCTCATTCTCAGCTGAATTTTGCTCCATTGGTCTTTTTAACGCAATTTCCCTTCTTTTACGTTCTTGTCTTTCTTTTCTTGCGAGATTTTGTGCATCTTCTTCTTCATCTTCATCCTGCCTTTCTCTGCGATTTTCTCTTTCACCTTCTTCTTGAAATCGCAGCTGATTATGTTGTCTATTTTCTTCTCTGCGAATTTCTTCATTTCTTATCATTTCTCTTCGCTGTCTTTCTATTCTCCTCTGTATTCTATCATATTCCTCCTAAATATTATCATTGTGGCAATTTTGTGTACGTCTCCTTTCTCGATTTTCATGTCTATTCTGTCGTACTGCCTCTTGAAACTCTTTTTCTTCTACTTCTTCCCTTAATCTTTCTCTCTCGCAAGCTAGTCGTGCTTGTTCAGCATAATGTCTCTCAATTTCTTCCTCAATTATTCTTCGATTTCTCTGAATCTCTTGCCCATGTAATATCCTCCTACCTTCTTATGGATTTTCTTCATCATTTTGGTTGTTTCTTCCCTCTTGATTTCTATTGTTAAGTCTATTATCCAAAGTTTTGCCACGCGGATCATGGCAATTTTCTATTACCTCTTCTTCTTTATGACGTTGCTCTTCATTTGGATTTTGCATTTCCTCTTGGATATTTCCTCTAGCATTTCTTATTGGGGAATTTCGTCTTAATTCTTCTCTTTATGACCTTGAATTTGATCTAACAGTACTTCTTGATCTTCTACTTTGTAATCTCAAATTCTCCATTCTCAACTCGTGATTTTGTCTTGTTAAATTTGCACGCTCTTCCGCCTCTAATCCTCTTTCCTCTTGTATTCTTTGTCTTAGATCATCTGTTGTTTCATATTCGCCTTCTCCATGAATTAATCATTCAACCACTCCTTGATTTATTTCTTCTCTTCTTCCGTCTCTTAATTGTTGATCTTCTACATCTTCCATCGAATCCGATCTCCAAGTATGCACACTCACTCTATCATAATCCACATTTTTATCTTGTATCGGTGTTTGTTGATTTGGTTGTGGAATTTGATTTTCTCCTTCAATCCCTGTTCTATTTCTTCTTGTTCTTATCCTTGAAGATTCTCCTAATTCATTCGTTTCTCCACCTGCAAGTCTTTTACTCCTCCTTACAGTTGTTGGTGGTTCTAATGTATTTCTTCTTCTTCTAGCCATTTCTTCAACTCTAACAATTTCTTCAAATCTTCAAGTTGTAATTAGAGATTTCTTAGCTTGATTCCCCCTGTTTCGGGCACCAAAATGTAGTTGCAGGAAATCCTACACTACACCCTTGTTAAGAATTTATAATAACCAACTCAAATTTGAAGATTAAGAACGACACTTTATTATTTGATTTTCAGAAATGTTTACAGGAAATGTAAGAATTCAAGAATACAACTTTTCTCTTGAGGTTTCTCTCTCCTCAAGACTTTCTCAACTCTCAAAAATACATCATCCACCCTTTGAATCTATTAGAACCCTTTATATAGGAAATGACAAAATGGATGACAGCTAAGTTTTCCTCTTATTTCGGATCTATTTTGCGATTGTATCGCGATAGTTATAATGTTCATTCTCGCAAGATTTGTAACCATCGCGGGACAAACATACTTTTATTATGTTTTCTCCAATCGTCTGCTATTACGTCACTCTTTTGACTGATTTTGTGACACTCGCAAAGTGTACGTAGTTGAAGAACTTGTGGTGATGCGCGCTGAGAAGTGTTGTTAATCTCGCAGAAAAAGTGTTGTAGCGATATTATGGTCCTGCACTTAAGATGAATCATCTTCGAGTGTCATAAAAGAGATGAAATAGAACGAAACAAGTACTTTTCTATCAACCCAATCCCCTAAATTAGGTTTTAGCAACATGCAATCACTCAGAATTTATTTTTTTCGAAACCAAAGTGTTATTGATTTATTAGAATCGGTTTACGTTAATGTACTTATGAACCGATTTTATTTTGAAACGGATTTTGTTCATACCCACAAAGACCGATTATACTGAATGTGTATTCTGGTTGGAAATATTGAACCAGAACCGGTCTATGTTAATGTCCACATAGCCCGATTCTGGTATGGAAGAGAATCGTTTTTTTCTGTATATTTTTTCTTGTTATAATCGGATTACATGTTTGTCCACATAAACCGATTGTACAACCTTTGATTTCTTAACTGCTATGCCCAAAATTGGATTATTTGAGGGTCCACATAAACCGATTGTTATTGATGTTCCCCAAAATCGGTAGATATGGTACACCTACACAAACCGATTCTGGGTTTATATGATGAACATCAACCACAATCGGTTTATGCTGATGTACACATCAACCGATTCATTAACCATGTTTGAATTTTCTCACCAATCTTGAAATTTTTATCTTTATATTAAAGAGAATGAAATTCGGAATTGAACGCAAAAATAATGAGGTCATTCTGACATCGGACGAAGAAGTTATGAGCAAAACAGTCGAAGAAATGCACAGATTAACAAGTGGTTTATGTGGGCATTAACATAAAACGATTCTGGCGAAAAAAAATCACAGAAAAACTCATGAATTTTACAATCGGTCTATATTTTAAGTATTATAGACCGATTCTTACAATCTGTTTATGTGAGCATGAACATCCACCGATTCTTGACGAGTTTTTTCAAATAAATAAATAAAAATAAATCACGTTTTGATGAAGAATCAAGATTGGTTAATTTCTAGTTTAATTTGATTAAACATCAATTAATCACCTGATTAATGCTAATTAATCAAGGGGTAAATTAGCCATTTTTAAAAATAATTGGATAAGGGGTGTTTTTTTTACCTTCAATGACCTTTTCGGCCTTGTAGTGTAGGCCCAAATTAATTGGAGTAGGCTCCAATTTAGCCCGGGAAAGGAAACCAGTGGATGAAAAAAACTAAAATTATTATGATGCGTGAAATGGGGATGGTTGGTAATATAAAATTATTTAGGAACTCTTGCATCTGGACCGTAGGTAATGTTTGAATTTTTGAGAACGTTGGATCTTAGACCCACATTAAGGGTACACTTGTAAACTCTATTAATAAATTACACAAAATTAATTAAAGACTGGTCATAAACGGTCAACGTCATTTTTAAGTACCAAACTCTAAGTTGGACAAATGTTAGACCAAACACTAATATTGGACAAAATGTAAGTACCAAAAGCCAAATAACCCATTTTATTCTATAGAGATATGCATTTAATTGCTGGTAATTAAAGCATATAAAACCAAAAACCTTAACTAAAAGATTCTTAATTTATCTTGGCACATGATCTCCTTGAGTACTAAGTAATATCTTTGAACAATAAATGATAAGCGTTATTGTACGTGTTCAAAGTATGTTGACATCTCTTCACTATAAATCCTTATTCATATTTACATGGATTTACATTCTTGGAATCGGTTATACCATACTTCCAAACAAGTTTAGAATTAGTTGACATGTATTCCAATATAACTATGTGATTGATCAAATATCAAATCACATACATGGGTTCAATCGGTTCTACCAATCACTAGGATCAGTTATACCTCAATATGGAAAAACTTGTGGTCGGTCACACAAGTTACCAGGACCGGTTATATCATTTACTAGGATCGTTTATATCAGTTGCCAGGATCGGTTACATATTCCCATGGTATTGCTTGTGATCAGTCACACCAGTTACTAGGACCGGTTACACCAGTTACCAGGATCGGTTACCAATTACAAGGATCGATTACACAACACTTGTGATAGGTCACACCAATTACTAGGATCGGTCACACCAATTAAAAAGATCGATCATACCATCACATGGTGAATACCAAATCATAAGTCAGGCATTGTGAATAGTTATACTAAGATACATAACCAAGGTTAATATCGGTTCTACCATCTCACACATATTGGTCATCCAAAGATTTGCAATGAATAGCTGAACCAATAAGCCTAATAATTTCCTTTTCTATTCACAAAACAAGTTATGAATATACTTACTTTAAACAAATGTAAAACATTGTTTCCTATGATGAAATCTTCACCATAACCCATTCACATAATCATAACAGTATATACAAGATTATGTCGATGTCATATTTACAAAGTTCAAAAGATAAGCGTTATACTTCGTAGCCTAATTCTATAATACTTTGATCATACCAATATGACCATGTCACATCACTAGAGCATTATACAATATGTATAGTATATACATCTTCGCAGTTATGTTTTCAATATAGCATGACTTGAAAGATACGTTAGGAATGAAACACTTCAAGTTAATATTACTAACCTCAAGTGGTAGGATGATGTCTTCATTGTAGTTCTTTACTTCTTCACATTTTTCAGGTATTTAGAGTAATACTTATATGTATCAACATTCCTAGAATTTCTAGTCTAACTTAAATGAAGTTGACTCAAATATATAATCAAGCGATTTTAGATGAGTTTTGACACGCTAAAATATGACAACCAAACTTGAAATACTAACGTTTGGTGAGTTCAACCGAGCTATGCTCTAACACTTTTCTTAGTGCTTGGGTCAATTAAGTCTACCACCAAATTAAGATGGTTGTTTGAAGGAGTTTTGTATGACAACAAATTTGAATTAAGCCATGGTATCCAGTTATCTTCCCAAATGTTAATTTTGGGACCATTTCCTACTACTCAAATATTGAATTTCTTAGTTAGTTCTAAACCATGACAGATACATTTCCAAACCCAAGAACTTTTATCAGGTGGTTTAACTTTTAGAGGAGATTTAGATCTAAAGTATTTGGATCCTATTGCCTTAGCCCATAAAGAATCTGGTTCTTTAATCAGTCTCCAGGATATTTTTGCTAATATGGTTAAATTGAACTTATGAGCATCTCTAAATCCTAAGCCACCTCTGTGCATTGGTTTACAGTGGCTTGACCAACCTTTTGGGTAATAACCTTTAGCTTGAGTGTTTTTCCCCCACTAAATATCCCTCTGTATGGAATTAATCTTGTTTGATATCTTTTTTGGGAGAATGAAACATCCTATTTCAAAAGTTAGGATATTGGCTAACATTGCTTTTACTAAAACATTCTACTAGTTTGAGGGAAAACTGTTCTTTTCCAATCTTTTGATATATTTTTCATCCTATCCAAAACTAACTCAAAAGTTTTTGTCTTTGATGTATCCAAATGAGAGGTTCCTCTAAATATGGGTCTTTAAGGTTTATATACTTAATTTTTAGAAGCTTGGACATCATTCTCTGATGCTTCAGTTCAACTTTTATACTAAAGAAAACTCCTGATTTTTCAAAATTAATAATTTGACCTGAGGCTTTACTGGAAATGTCTATTGTTTTTAGTAAGTTTTTACATTCAACTAGATCAGCTTTAACGAAGAGAAGATAGTCGTCTGCGAAGAAGAGATGGAAAATAGGTTCACCCTTTGAAGTTATTTTAACACCATACATAAGTTTTTCATTTTACTAAGAGAGTAGTAGCATAAAGAATACCTCCATATAAATAATGAATAGATAAGGATGGCACAATCCTCTAGATGTATTGAAAGGCTTTCCCGAAGAACCATTCAACAGAACAAAGATAAAATTGCTTGATATACATTGCTCTAGGAGTAAAAACAAACGTCATCATGAAAACCGAAAGCTTTTAAGGCCGAGAGGAGAAATTTCCAGTTTACTTATCAAAAGCTTTTGACATGTCTATCTTTATCGCTAGTCATCCTTTATAGAGTAACGCTCGATTGAACCCACAAGTTTTGTGTTAGAGCATTGCTCGGTCGAACTCGAAAGCGTTGCTATCTCAAGATTGTTTATCAAATTTAGTTTTCAAAACTAGAATTCTTGATTTCTAGTCTACTTATAGCTAAGTCTCGGATTAGGATAGAATATGTAGTTGAGCTTTAGACTTCGCGGCATTCATCGATTGAAGACGAAGAACTACTAAGGGGAGCTTGAGGAACTTCATCAACAAAATGTATGTGTAGACTTGAACTTATCTATCACTCAAAAGTCTATCTATTATATATCATATTTGAGACAAAAGTCGTATATCTATATAGATCGATTATACACATTTGATATTTCGAGCTGAGTTTAACTCGCTTACATATTTCTCAAAATATGTGTTGGTAAGCTTTCGCTTTAACCAAGTTCATCTTATATTCTTAAGGAAGTCAAAAGATGATCATGTGAAAATCACCTGGTAACATCTTATATGATTTTTGTGAGACAGTCATTTGGTGTAGAATCGGAATATTTCGTATTGATCATTTGATCACTTGAAAATTGCTTTGAAGCTAATAGTTTGTGTGAATCATCTATTCCCGTCTTCTAAGAATGTATTAATCATTGAAATAGGAGTTTCGAACAATTAACCATGATTGGATATATCACAGTATGCGTATGTGTATCCTAACTGTTACAAGTTATACCAAGTCTGGGAACCATAGTATGCATACCCGTATGCGTACCGGCGTAATTGCAAGTCCGGGAATTCGACTAAGTTTGGTGGTGTACAATAGTATGCGTACCCAGACCAAGTCCGGCTACGTAGGTATGCGTACGCGTTTGCGTACTTGAGCGGGTTATGTTTTAAAATCGGTTTGTTCATGAACTAATACATTTATAGATTAAGGAATGCAATCTTTTTCAAACCGTGGATATAATGTTCATTAATAGATTCGAGTGAATCAAAATCGACTTTGCTTCAGTTATGTCTTGTATACTTCTATGTGAATATAAACATTTGAACAACTCTATAACTAGTTTCATTTGAACTAGTTGTGGTTAAGATGAACAAGGTTGATATGAAAGTGTTCATATGGCTAACTTCGGTTAACTATTGTTGAGCCAACAAGGTTTACACGTGTAGGTACGGTTACCCATATCTAAATGAAGTCACTTTTTATTTGTGTGTAACAAGCTAAGTTCGATCTAACGGTTAAAAGATATTAGCCTGATTCATCTAACGATGAATATTGAATGCTTTGTTACCAAGGTAACATTGATTGCAAACCCTGATTTGAAGACTATATAAGGGATAAATCTAGCAATTTGGAAACCTAATCCCCACACCTCATGTGTGATACTAGTTGTCACTAGAGTCGATTCTCTTTTAACCTAGGTTTTTCCTAAAACCATTTTAGGTTAACGACTTAAATACTTCATTGGGATTGTGAAGTCATACTAGAGCTGGAAAACCAGCCAAAAACGCGGGTAGACCCGCACGGCCAGTGAAAAACCCGATCCCATCCCGGCTGGGTCCTAAACAAATCGAGCGCGGGTTGGAGAAATAACGGCTTGTGAGAAAACAGTTTAACCCGTCCCGACCCGTGAACTCGTGGATTAAACCCATCTGCTCCCAAATAAATTCCACCATATGATTACAAAATTTAATCATGTTTGTTCATCTACGATATAAAACTAAAAAAAAAAACCTAGAAAAATCTCATTTTCTTTCTTCTACACTATGCTTTTTGCCTCTGCGCCTCCTAACACCACCTCCATCTTCTTTGTTAAATTTATAACCCAAGTTCTTTGTTAAATTTAAAATGAATGAAATAAGTGAATCAATCTAGACAAAACCCAAGTTCTGTCGAGAAGATCAATTCATTTTTTATTTTATTTTTTTCTGTTTTTTATTTTCTCATTCCGTTTTTTTCTCCACTTTTCGAATTGTGAGTCATTCATGATTCTTCTGAATAAACTTAATGAAATAATTAAATCAAGGAAATAGTTAATAATTATGTGGACTGGAGTTGATTTTGGTTAGGGTTTCGTGATGATTGAAGAAAGAGGAATCAGTAAAATTAGGGTTAGGGTTCTAGAATGGATTGAAAATTCCGTGTGAAATTGAGAATGAAATCAAGTAAGTAATGATGGGTATTGGGTGTTAAGTTTAAGGGAGAAGTTTTATTTAATGATTCTCAATTCACATATAAGAATCAGTAAATAAAAGTGAAATTGAAGAATCAGTGAGTTATGGTTTCCAACATGAACTGGAATTTTCATTGGTGATGAATATGAAGAAATTGAAAGATGGTTTTGTTTAATTGAGTTTTAGATTAGATATGAACTCCATGGATTATGGTCCTTAATAGAAAAGAGAATTCAGGGTTCTTAATAGTAGTTGGAGCTGAAGTATATATGAGTTGGAATTGGTAATATGACGGGATGAAGTCGGGGTTGCGTTTTTGTTGTTGTTGTTGATTAATGTTGCAGATCAGTGGTAGTGATAGTGAGAATGGCAATTTATGAATGAAATCGAGATGCAAGTGATGGAAATGGTGGAGGTGAATTGATTTTAGGGTTAGAAACGATAATCCAGGGTATATTAAAGTTTGGGTAATCCTCTAATTGTGTTAATTTTAGTAATTTAAGTTGAATTGTTTAAATGGTTTGAGGTTATATGGTTGTAAATTAAACTGAGATTGATATGAGTATTGAATGGTGGTAGCCCTGAATTTCTTAATATGATTATGTTGTTGTTGTTATCTTCCATGGCGGTGATTCCTTAGGGTTTGATTTTCCATGAGTCCATGACTATTTTCTTAATTAAGCTGGCTAATTAACTTAATGGTTTGATATTCTGACTCTGTTTTGTTACAAATTAACTTAATTAGAATTTTATTTTATTTTTAATTAAACAAGTCGGGTAACCCGTGAACTAGCAAGCTTTACCCGTTACGGGCACGGGTTGAAGAAATGATCACCCGTGAAGAATATCGACCTGCATGTTTTGGCCCGTGTTAACCGGAACCGGTGCAACTCGTAACAAACCAGCCTCGGCCCGCCCGTTTGCCAGCTCTAAGCCAGACCCAACTATTTTCTCTGTAGTTGCGTGTTCTGATCTTGCTTTATTCTATCGTATTGAGTACTATCTTCTCTAAGAATTGATCGAGATTTAATCTCCGATAGGCAAGATAAAAAGTAGTTACAAACATCTTCAGCTCATCGTTTGTGATTCTACAATATCTTGTTTCGCTACCATACGATTAAGATTATTGTGAGGTGACTGATATTACTAGGATGTTATTCGGGAATATAAGTCCGGTGTATCAGTTAGTTCATGTTCACCCTGATTTATCAAAAGACGGAATAAAACTCATAGGTATTTCTGTGGGAGACATATTTATCTATCCAATAAACTTTTATGTGTGAGACATATTTGTTTATCAAGTCTTCGACTTTGGGTCATAGCAACTCTTAGTTGTGGGTGAGATCATCTAAGGGAAACAAGTGCGTAGAGTCCTACTGGGATTCAGAGGCGTAAGGAACATGACTGTACCTTAATCGGTGTGAGATTGGTTAGGGCTCAACTACATTCCAGTCCGAAGTTAACTTGTAGTAGGCTAGAGTCTGTAGCATCTTAATACAGTGTGGTGTTCAAATCTAGACTAGGTCCCGAGGTTTTTCAGCATTTGCGGTTTCCTCGTTAACAAAATTTCTGGAGTCTGTGTTATTTCTTTTCCGCATTATATTTTTATATAATTAAAATATCACAGGTTGTGCGTAATTCAATCAATTAAATAATCCAACCTTTGGTTGTTGATATAAATTTTTTGACACTTGAGCATTGGTCTTTGGTACCGTTCAAGTTGTTTCTCATAATAATCAGGCTCACATATTTTATCTGTTTGATTTGTTGATTACATTGAGAAACAAAGATACAACTCTTGGATATTGTAGTTGCAGGATTTCCCACACTATACCCCTGTTAAGATTTTGCTATAATCAACTCATTATTGAAGATGAAAAATGACACTTTATTATTTTGATTTCAGAAATGTTTACAGAAATGGGAGAATTCAAGATTACAACTATTCTCTTGAAGTTTCTCTCTCCTCAAGACTTTCTTAACTCTCAAAAATACATCATCCTTTTCTGGACACACTGGGTCTATATTTATAGGGTAGTTACATAGTGGATGACAGCTAAGTTTTCCTCTTATTTCGGGCTGATTCTGCGATTGTACCGCGATAGTTACAATGTTCACTCTCCCTAGTTTTGTAACCATCGCAGGATAAACATGCTTTTCTCAAGTTTTCTTCACTCGTCATTTATTGCGTCGCTCTTTTGACTAATTTTGTGACACTCGCAAAGTGTAGTCGATGATCTTGCGGTGATGCTCGCTTCAAAGTGTTGTTAATCTCGCAGAGAAGTATTGTAGCGATATTCTGGTCCTACATCTTGCCTCTTCTCATGTCTTCTTCGCAAAGTGGAGAAGATATGAGAATCTTCAATTCTTCAAAATGCTCGCAGCTTCTCTGGTTCCCATATTTTGTTCTCGACATTGCTCCGTTAATTTAGCTTTAACCGCCTACACGTGTTGTAAACTCATATTTTTACGAACACGTCTTTACTCAATAGGTTATTCTCTTTTGCCTATAAAAGGCAGAGTTAAACTTCAAAACTAATTTTCTTCTTCTACTTCTCTATCTCCTTCATCTGTTTATTTTATCTTCCGTCTACAACTTTTCTTCTTCTTCGTATTCTCCTGCTACTGTTCTAATGGAATCATCAAGGTATGTTTTTTTATTACAATCTTTATTTGATTTAATTCTTACTCATATTTTTCGATCTTCTCTATTTGATTCTTCATAACTCCCGTATTATGTCTTCTCTTCAGTGGAATTTCTCCTAACACCCAATCCTCAGGTCAAAACCCTAATATTCGCAAAAGACCAACTGAGAAGAAGAAGAGAATTTCTGCGAATGATAAGGTGGTAAGAAACACATCCTACTTTTTAATAACAATATTGTTGCCTCTGTTTCTTATCTAAGTTATTATTCGCAGAATGTCGAGAACATCGCTAATCCTCCCAAAAGATCTCGTCATTTCAAAGCTCTTGAGGCTGATTTCTCCATCCCCACATTAACATCTGCAAGAGTTACTCCCATACCCTCGTAACTGGGTCCTCTTCCTTTTGTCTGCGAGAACATCGCTTCCAACACCTCCTCTTCTTTTGATTCACTGACAAATCAAGCTCCTGAAATTACTGTGACTGAAATTCCTTCTAGCCCTTTACTGCCTTCAACTGTTGTTTTTCCCAATACTCCTCATTCTGATAATACAACCATCGCAAATGACTCAAATCGTCAAATTGCCCTTGTCACCACTTCACCTTCTGCATCTCTTCCTCCATCGAATTGAATCTTCGCTGGAGTTGATGTTGCTTTTAAAATTTTATCTAATATTTTAGACAATGCTATAAAATCCTCTTCCGACTCTCTCTAATATGAAGCTTGCGAGACCTTACTTAAATATTTTGGCTCTAATAATACTTCTTCACGAGCATCTCTAGAAGCTGAAGTTGAAACTCTGAGAAAACGCCTTCAAGTCAAAACTTCTGAATGTGATGCTCTGAACCATATGCTTCACAACTCTTCTCTTGACTACGAGAACCTTCGCAGAAAAAATGACGAGCTGAAAGGTACAACTTTCCTGCCTCTTCTCTTTTGTCTTTCTGTTTTGCTTTTATATCTTCTGTACTCAAGTCTTTTTCTTAGATTCTTAATTCATATATTAGTTTCAAATCGGACTCGTTTCATGGAGAGACTTAAATTTGAATCTATTGCTGACGAAGCTCGTTTCGAAAGAGATTCTTGGATGGACCAGTATAATAGATTAGATAATATCCGCACATATTCGATTGATCAAATAGATAATCTTACTAATGAGAATAACCAATTATCGCGAAGTCAGAGTTTATTAAGTAACGAGATTTCTCGTCTCTCATATTCGTTAACCAAGTCTAACTTGGCGGTAGTATCTTTATCAGATGAAAATAGAACTTTATCCCAAGAGAAACATAGATTTTCAAGCTTGATGGTGATTTCTTCAAAGCAATTGAGTAATCTACAAAGGATATGCGATAATCAAGAGAAATCTCTTCGTTCCCTTAAAAATGAGTTGAAGGAGGTAACTAAATCATCCGCTGCTGAGAAGGATAAACTTATCAAAGGTAGGTTAACTCTTAGTTTGAAGGCCAGCGAGCTTCAAGACCAGTGATCTCAATTGAAGGAATCTCATTCTTTACTAGCAAAGGAAAATTTGTATCTACGCACTAGAGAAGAAAACATGAAGTCTCGTCTAAAGGGTGTGGTTGGCGATAAATTCGATGACGCTATGAATCAATGGGAAAACTGTTTCTTTACATTAATTCAAAACTTAACCTCGCAGAAAGAAGGTAGTCAATTGACTACCTCTCTTGTTGACCTTTCTGTTAAATTTTGTGTTATATTTCTAGCAAAATCTTTGACTAAATGATCTTTTATCACTTTTGTCACTCGCAGAATCTGAAAGAAGTCTTCATTCTACCATCGCTGATCTTACCAACAAATTGGATAAAGTTCGCAAAGAGAACAAGACTCTTCTTTCCAATTATCTTGAAGCTCGCGACAAAGCAGAAAGAAGACTTGATTATCTCGAGTACTTCAAAAATATAGATATTAGGAATCGAGATAGAGGTTTCCTTCGCAAGGTTCACCTCAGTGCTGAAGTTCTCGTGAATGATATTCTACTCTCCCATTCTCTTCCTCCTGTGTTTGTTCCTCCTTTGAAAGTTGATGATGATGAAATTCCTATTCCCATGGATAAGGAATTAGAATTTACTGAAGAAGAAAATATCATTCAAGAAGATGATGAAGAAGAGAGAAGTCCTCCTAAAGAAGTATTTACAAGTGGTGAGAAGAATACTGATGAAGCTGATGATTCTGGCAAGAATAACGAATCTGGCGAGCAAGAACAGTGATTCTGGCGAGACAATCGTCAAAATTTGAATTTCATTTTTGCCTTCTTTTTCTTCTTCTTTCTTGCGAATAATGTAACTTTTGAAATTTTAGAATCTAACTTTTGATTTTGTTTACTTTGAATATCCTCAAGGAAGATAATGAAATCTTATTTCTTCATTCCCATACTTGCCCTTCATTATCTTTCTTGAAATGGTGAATTATTTCATGTGTCTCCTTTCTGTGAACCGTGTGAAAATATGAATATTCCTGCGATGTAATTAATACAGATGCGATGTTCCGAAAATGTACGATATTATGAATCTGCTTTCTTATATGTTCTCCTGCGATGAACAAATCTTTCCTGCATCTTAAAATAGAATAGTTAATTTTTTAAGATTATTCTGTTGGTCTTATTTTGCCTTCCTAATTAAAGGTCTTATTTTGCCACCTTTTCTTTCTGCGACAAAATTGCAGGACGTCTTTACATTCGCATGTATCGACCCATTGATCTTGTCTTATCAATTTTTTCAACATCTCTGCGACAATATGACAAGTATAAATTCTCTTGCAAGAATTAAACCTTATGACATTACCGTCTTGCGATGAAATCGCAGGATGGCTTTACACTTTCATGTAAAAACCCATTGACCTCATCTTAACTTTTTATCTTTTGGCTTGTTGCCGTTATATAACTTTTGTCACGCGACAATATGACAGGCCTAAATGTTCTTGCGATCATAAAGCCCCATGACATTGCCGTCTTTAGACACTTATCATATCCCTAATGGAGGGTGCCACCCTTATCTTCCCCCTGGTTTCCCCTTCAAGGAGGGCACATCGGCCATACAAGACTAGCTCCTCCCATCCATATTTTCCAACAACCAGTTGTTTTTCGCAGCCTCTTGTCCTTTATGCCTATATGGCTTATAGTTACAAGATTGCACCCTAAGTGGGGTTTTCTTCGGGCCGAGTGCATCATATCCAAGACTTGCCAAGGATGGCCAGGGTAGTTTCGTACGCCCCGGGCACCCTTGACTCAACCGTGTACCTCGGCGCCTTGGTCATACTCTGCACTCCTTAGAAGAGGTTCTTAGTTTTCCAATCAGGATATAACCTTATATAATTTGAAATCCAAGATCCCTATCCTGGATAGGTTTTCTTTAACCCCAACATCTGCATAACTCAGGTTCCAGCAGCGGTATAACCTTATAACTGAGTCATGTCAAGAGATACCCCCTTATATGACGCACTATTAGGTCTTACATTTTCCTCTTGCGATATTTTATTCGCGAACTAGGGTGCACGCCATATAGGTTCGTCCCATTCTATTAATCTCTGTGAAATTTTATCCGCCAATCTTGCGATTATGCTCGCAGTTCTTGATTTGCTATTAGGAGAACCTCGCAATCGTTTTTTTTTTTTTACAACGTACCTGTATCTCTTATCTTGTAGAAGTTGTTATTGATAATACTTTTTCATATATAGTCTATTCCATGGTCTGTCAAGTTTTTGACCAACATCTCTCCTTTCAGGGTCCATTAATTTGTATGCCCCGGCTCCAACTATCTCTTTAATGATGTATGGTCCATCCCATTTTCTCGCCAACTTTCCACCATTCTCTCGCTGATAACTTGGTGTTTCTCGCAGCACTAAATCGCCAGGTTGAAATTCACGTTTCTTAACACGTTTGTTGTACTCACGAGCTAATCTTCGCTGGTAATTTTCCATATGTTGCAAAGTTTTTTCTCTTTTTTCTTCTAATTCATCCAATTTATTTAAAATCATTCCAACACTTAGATTTCTTTCTGAAGCCTCTTTTTTTGTTGTAGGAATAGCTACTTCTGTTGGTAACACAACTTCAACTCCATATGTCAAACAAAAAGGTGACATTCCAGTAGCTTCTCGTCTAGTTGTATTGTAGGCCCATATTGCATTATGCACCTGTTCACACCATGCTCCATGGTATCCTTCTAGATACTTTTTTAAGATGTTTGCGATTGTCTTATTGGTTGCTTCAGCTTAACCATTTGCTTGTGGATATAGAGGAGTAGATTTTCCACACTTTATCTTAAATGCATTGAGTAGTTCATTCTATATTTTTCCCTTCAAATTGATTTCCATTATCAGATACCAACTGTGCTGGAATCCCAAATCTGTAAATTATATTCTCAAATATGAATGTAAAAATATCTTTATCGCGAATATGTTGTATTGCCTTTACTTCTCCCCATTTTGTGAAATAATATGTTGCGACAATCAGATATCTTCTTTGTCCAGAACCAGGTACAAATGGTCCCACAATATCTAACCCCCATTTTCCAAAAGGCCATACACTTGTTGAAGATGATAATGGTGCTCCTGGTGTATGTATCTTCTTTCCATATCGCTGGCAATCTTCTCAACGCCTTGAGAGTTTTTTTGCATCTTCATGCATATATGGCCAATAATAGCCTTGCATTTTTGTTCTATATGCCAAAGATCTTCCTCCACTATGATTACCAGCGTCACCACTGTGCAACATCTTCAATATCTTTTGCCCTTCTTCCCTCGTCAAACATCTTAGCGATGGTCCACTAAAAGATCTGCGATATAATACTCCATCTCTTAATTCATAATTGGTTGCTCTACTTTTTAATTATGTGCTTCCAATCGATTTCTTGGGATTTCTCCTCTTGCCAAGTATGCATGAAGATCTTCTCGCCAATCCGTAATGTTGTTCTTTAATTCCTCTTCTCCAACTTCAACCATCATCACATCTTCTTCTTCATTTTCTTCCTTGTTTATCGCTGGTGTAAAAAGTGTTTGAATTTTTATGCATCTCGCCGCTGGATTTGTCATCATACTAGATATGCAAGCAAATGCATCTGCGAGCCTATTATCTTTCCTTGATATGTGTCTCCATTTTATTTTTGGAATTCTTGCATATAGTTCTTCGACTAACCTTTTATACTTTCTTAAAGATGGTTCATTTGTTGTGTATTCTCCTTTTATCTGGAGAACAACCAACTGTGAATCGCTAGTGATTCTAGCATTTTCCAACTTCATTTCTACTACAAATTTTAAAGCATGAATCACAGCCTCATATTCTGTTTCATTATTAGTGGATGCAAATTCCAATATAAATGAAAAAGCTATTTTTTCTCCTTCTGGTGAAATAAAGACAACTCCAATCCCATTTCCATCCCCATTTGAGGATCCATCCACCAATATTTCCCATTTGTTGGGTTATGTTAATAACTCTTTTGGATCTCCATGTTCCTCTTCTATATCCATCATTTCTTCCACAGCTTCATCATCTTCTAAGGGAAATTCAGCTAAGAAATCTGCGATAACTTGCGATTTTGGCGAGGATAAAACTTCATATTGAATATCAAAGTGTCTTACTTGTGCATTCCATCTCTCAACTCTGCCTGATCTCTTTGAATTTTTCATTACTAACTCAATTGGCACTTTCGTTAATACTTTGATCTTATGTGCTTGAAAATAGATGCGAAGTTTAAAAGTTGCATGTACCAATGCTAGAATTAGTTTCTCAATCTTTGAATAATTTCTCTCTGCAGAATTGAATGTTTTGTTGATGTAATAAATTGGTTTTTCTACCCCTGCATCTACTCGCAGCAACACATCACTTAGCGCATATGTGGTTGTTGCGAGATAAATCAATAATTTTTCTCCCGGTTCATCTTTCTGTAAAATATTTATGTTCGTCAGATGTTCTTTTATTCCTTGAAAATCTTTTTCACATTCATCTGTCCGCTTGAATTTTGTTCCTTTATTGAGTATATCGAAAAAATGTTTGCACTTGTCTGAAGATCGCGAAATGAATCTTCCTAGCGAGGCTAAGAGTCCATTTAATTTCTGCACATCTTTTACCGTCGCAGGTGTTGGCATATCGCGAATTGCATGTAACTTTTCTGGATCAACTTGTATTCCTTCTTTTGATACAATATACCCTTAAAATTTCCCTGAAGTTACTCCAAAAGTACACTTATCAGGATTCACTTTAATATTGAATTGCCGCATTTGATCGAAAATCTCTTTCAAATCTTGCACATGATTCTCAACTTCTTTGCTTTTGATCAGCATATCATCTACATACACTTCTAATGTTTTATGGATCCACTTTGCAAACACCTTCTCCACCATTGTTTGATACGTTGCACCATCATTTCGTAAGCCATATGGCATCTTTGTATAACAATATAATCCTCTTGGAGCAAAAAATACGGTATGTTCTTGATCTTCTTCAGCGAGAGGGATTTGATTATATCCTTTATATCCATCCAACGATGATATTCTAGCATTTCCTGCTGCTGATTCAACCATCTGTGGGATATCTGGTAATGGAAAACTATCTTTTGGACAAGCCTTGTTTAAATCAGTGAAATCTATACAAATTCTTATCCCCTTGTTCTTCTTTGGGACCACTACCATATTTGCAATCCACTTTGGATATTTTTCTTGCCTTATAATTCCTGCATTGAGCATCTTATGTAATTCTTCTTCTATTTGAGAATGATATGTTGTTGCGATTTTCCTTATTCTTTGCTTAAATGGTCTTATGTTTTTGTTGATTTCTAATTTATGACATGCTATTGACGGATCTATCCCTGTCATCTCATTCATGCTCCACGCGAAGATATCTTTATACTCTCGCAAGAGATTTATAGTTCTTTCTTCCTCAACTGCCTCCATTCTAGTTCCAATTTTCAGCATTTTAGGCTCTTCTTTACTCCCAATATTTACTTCCTTTGTTGGTTCTGCTGTAATATAACTGGCTTCAGGTTCTCCCATTGGCGTCGGTGTTTTCATAATTCTCGTGAGTTCATCTCCTTCTCGCGAGATTTCACTGGGTATTCCTTTTCCTTCTTTTGCTCTTATCATGTAAATTTTAAATTCTTCTTCCTTCTTTGTTTCTCTCACCAATTTTCTGCGAGCCTTTCGCAGCTTTGGATGTTCTTCATAATTTCTTACTTCAATTTGGTAACACAATTTCGCAAAATCCGTGTCTCCTCTAATTTCTCCAATTCCAATGGGTATAGGAAATTTGATGCATTGATGCAACGTTGATGCTACAGCCTTGATTGCGTGTATCCATGGCCTTCCTAATATCATGTTATACGGCGATTCCATGTCTACTACACATAACATTACTTGTGTTTCAATTTCCCTTAGTGGAATTCGTACCATTATCTCACCTTTAGGTTTTGTTAAAGACTTTCCAAAGCCATGAACATGATATGTTGAATAAGACATTTCTTCATCCTTATATCCCATTTTCTTGAAAGTATGATAAAATATTATATCTACAGAACTTCCTACATCCACCAAAGTTCTATTCATAGCCCATTCTTCTTCAGATTTTATTGATTCCTCATTTCTCATTGGTATAGTGGGTACTGTGATTACCAATGGAGATGTATGACTCAGATTTTCCTCTAGTATTTCTGCTGCTGTAAATGTGATTTCCTTCTTTTCCCAATCTTTCAATGGTGATATTTTTCCACCGTCATAATTTCCCTTCCTTCAAAATCTCGTTTGTGTATCTTCCCCTTAATATTTTTATGAAATCTATCAATCATTGTTCTTGTTATCATATCACACTCCAATTTTCTACAATCCTCTTTGATTCTAATCATCCTTCCTTCAAATATCTCACTGATTTGTTTTATGATTTTCTTATTCTTGAACAATTCTTATCTTCTTCTTCACCTTTTTCTATGATTTTGCTAATCCAATCCCTGTTTCGGGCGCCAAAATGTAGTTGCAGGATTTCCCACACTACACCCTTGTTAAGATTTTGCTATAATCAACTCATTATTGAAGATGAAAAATGACACTTTATTATTTTGATTTCAGAAATATTTACAGAAATGGGAGAATTCAAGATTACAACTATTCTCTTGAAGTTTCTCTCTCCTCAAGACTTTCTTAGCTCTCAAAAATACATCATCCTTTTCTGGACACACTGGGTCTATATTTATAGGGTAGTTACATAGTGGATGACAGCTAAGTTTTCCTCTTATTTCGAGATGATTTTGCGATTGTACCGCGATAGTTACAATGTTCACTCTTGCCAGTTTTGTAACCATCGCAGGATAAACATGCTTTTCTCCAGTTTTCTTCACTCGTCATTTATTGCGTCGCTATTTTGACTAATTTTGCGACACTCGCAAAGTGTAGTCGATGATCTTGCGGTGATGCTCGCTTCAAAGTGTTGTTAATCTCGCAGAGAAGTATTGTAGCGATATTCTGGTCCTACAGATATATTTCCATTGATTGAGTCTGACTGTCTAGTTGTTTCTCTTGGTATTATATCGGAGTTTGTCCATACAGATTTCCTAAATGAAATATTGGGTGTGGTTTTTGTACCCCCGCTTTTTCATTTTGTTATCTCAAGCTTGTTTTAAACATTATATGATCAAAACTATTTCTTGATTTCTAGTCTAGTAAATCAAGTCTCGAACTAGGTTAGAATTTGTTAGTTCAGTATCAAACATCATCCTCGAATATTGAAGATCGACGAAGAAATTTGATGAACTTGTGTATCAGGTATCTGAAGACTGAACCATTGTATTTTACTCACTATCTTACTGTTTTATATGTTGTATGACTTTTGGTAGATTTACAAAGAAGAAATTTTGAGTCTACCTTATCTTGTTAAAAATCTCGAAATATGATTGTAGCATAGATGTTCAAAGGTCCTTAACAATATTAGTTCGAAACAATTTATTGTTTGAGAATTAATTGGTGGATCAATTGAAAATAGCCCATACAATTGATTTTATCATTTGGGAATGTTCCAAACATCACAAGAGAGAGTTTCATGAACTTATAATATTTTTTTTCAAGGTAGGTTGGCAAACTTGTTTGCAAACCACAGATATATGATTTCAGAAATACAGGTTGATTGGCGAACCTATTCGTAAACTTCAATTTCAATTGGGAAAATTTCACGAACCCGGTTGGAAAACTGTGGTGAACTGATTTTGTTTAATGTTGGTAAAAAGGCTGAGAGTGGCGAACCAGGTTGGCAAACTGTGTCCATCTGAGTTCATAATCCAAGAACGGTTGGCAAACCCAGTTCGAAAACTGTGTCCATCTGAGTTCTCGAACCAAGTAAGGGTTGGAAACCCAGGTTCACGAACCGCAGCTCCCTGGATCGTGAACTAGCCTTACGGTTCACGAACCGTCTCACCAACTGTCCCTGTAAACTTAGAAGATAGTCAAATACTTATTTTTTAAATATGTTTCGCATTGCTATGACTCTCTTAAACAGTTTTCAGACTTCATTGATCACTTAAACACTTATGTGTGTGCATCATCATTAAACTCTTAAGTGTTTTTATGAACACCATATTGCTTATTTTTCACATGGCATATTTTCCAAACCAAACAAGTCATTATACACGGTTCAAGAACCTGGATACTGTGTATATTATTCTATTGTATTTTCAAGACCTAAAGTGTTTGCTTGATTCGCAAGTTATCTTAGCTTGAATTCTGAACAACCCTGAGTCTTGAAAATCTATAAATATAGATGCTCTTTCAAATGGGAAAATCAATCCCGGACACTTTGTGTCCTAGTTGATCTAGAGTCGTCCTCTATGAATCTATGTTTCCTTTGAGAAACATAATTAGGTTTACGACTAAAAGGCTTCACTTTGGTATTCGTGAATCCAGGTCTGACTATCTTTTACCTTGAACTGAGCATGAGATAGCAAAACTTGTGTGTTCAACCGAGTATTGGTATAACACATCCTCCACAGGTTCCTCAACATTTGTGCTTCCTTTTCAGTCATATCCTAGTAAACATTTGGGTTGAAACGACTCTCTCGCTTTCATTTTTCCTTTATCATCTTGGAATATTATTGCTTTAAATGTAATAAATTTTTGTATTCAACAGAAATAAAATCCCATATTTCATATGTATATATGATAGCTTAATGTATAAAATCTTCCCTTTCAATATGCTTAATTAATATAACTATATTAGTTCAATTTACCCACTCTGAGAATTTTCAATGAATCCAACATAAACAGTTGTTCCTTTCAATTTCTAGTATTAATCTACAATTCCAATCAAACTAAACGATGAAAACCCTCAAACCACTAACAAACCTCGAAATATAATTGATTATCTAAATTTCAGAATGCAAATCCAATAGAAAAGGGAAAAAAAAAGATAAAAAAGATAAGAAGCACCTTCAATTAAAGAAAGATTGGAGCAGATTATAGTAGATTAAAGTAAATTAAAAATTGGAAGTGATCAAGTTCTTAAGGCTTTTTTGTATTGAATGAAGACAAAGATATTGATGAAGAGGAGGAGGAAGAAACTGCCATGGCAAATCACTATTTTGTATGTCTCCTCTTTTGGGAATTTGATTTTTGATTTTGATCTTGTTGATTTTAGGTTTTGGTTGAGGACAAAAGTTGTCAATGTTATTCTTGGAGGACTGATTGGGTTTCACCATTTAATAGAGGCTTGACACGAGATAGCGTCTGGTTGGTACTACTTCATTTCTTCACAAATATTTTCCTATATCTTAGTAGAGGTAGTGGAAAAAATAAACACCAATAAAAATAGGATTCAACACTAGAAAGAGAAAGGTAGTTTTTTTCCTCTAGATAGAAAAAAATAAACATGGTATTAGTTAACCACTTTCTTATTGTGATGTTGGATTTGATTTCTTTACTAATTAAATTTTCAAAGGGGACAACCCGTTCAAGGACCCTTCGTATGGAATTTGGTTGCAACAAACTTTTGAGCCTACATAACTTTGATATGTCATTTTCAGAGAAATGCAGAAACACCTATCTCTTGGATGTCTAGTTTTCCAGCTGCAGAAGCCAAATAGGGAACAATTTACAGAGCCATTGATGATTATGCTTTTTAGCTATCAGATTTTTAATGTTCAGCATATATGATTTTTCGTTCTAAAAATATATTTGGTTAATATTTTTTGTTTCTTTTTGAACGTATTGTTATAGCATTGCTTGGTAGAACTCACAAGTGTTGTTATCTCAAGCGTGTTGTCAAATTTAGTTAATCAAAACTATATCTTGATATCTAGTCAACATTTAGTCAAGTCTAGGATTAAGATAGAAGTGTGAAGTTGAATATCAGATATCACCACGTGTTCTACCGTTTGAAGGCGAAGATCAACCAAAGCTTTTGGAGAACTTATTGAACAAAAGGTAAGTGAAGATTGAACCACCTATTACTCAAGTTTTCAATTTTTTATATATAAGACAATGTCCCATGACTAAATTAGATAGTACATGCATAATAGAAATTTCGAGTCAACTTTATCTCAAATATTATTCTCGAAATATGACTAACTAAGCTTAAGAATATTTGTTCATACTTGATGAATTTGGTTAAGAACAATTTATTGTTCATGATCCAAATTAAGATTCAAGATTAATCATTTGAAAATAGCCTGGAAGAGTGATATGTGTTATTGATGTTATTTGGTAATGTTTCAAATCGATTATTAGAGAGATATAAAACTACAGTAGAACCTATATATAAGAATATCCTTGGGACAACATAAAAATATTCTTATATGGAGGTTATTCTTATATAGAGGTCTACCTTGAAAACATCAAAAAATAATTGTTATATGTACCTAGGAAAAATACATACAAACGCATCGAAAACATCATAATGTATCTGGGTAGTAGAATTACTAGTTAAGTTTGTTTAGTTTTACAAATAGGGATATATGAAGCTTGATGTATAACACAACCCACACAAAACTCAACCAGGACACATAAAATTCATTGAGTTGTGCAAATGAAAGCATAAAACCCACTTAGAAGTAAAATGATCACGCAAAATGGTTACAAGAATTTGTTCACCTTAAACTGTGATGTATGGCAAGACTTATATTATTTATATTATAAAGTCAACTATTCTTATATGAAGGTAAGTTCCTTAAGACGGGACCGGGAAAAAATATGACTTATTCCAATATGGAGTTTATTCTTAAATATAACTGGCCCAAGTCAGGACCAGAAATTTTTATTCTTATGCGGAGGTTATTCCTATATGGAGTATTCTTATATAGAGGTTCCACTGTACTATAAATATGGATACAGGACAGTATGCATACCGGTTCATATAGTGGGAGAACTGTTATAAGTCTGGATCCGCAGTACATGTACCAAGTGCACGTACCGGCGTAGCTATAGTTCGGAAAGTCTGGAGCCACAATACATGTACCCAGTGCACGTACCGGCGTAGCTATATTTCGGCAGCGACTTTTTGGTACGCATACCCAGTATCCATACCATAAAAGATTTGTTGACTCGTGAACCGAAAAGGTATGCATACCCAACATGAAAGCCAAAAAAGAAAAGATCTGTTGATTCCTGAAACCGTTTTTGTCTTAAGGGTATAAATACCCGGTACACGTACTATGACAAAAATACTCATGAACAAGGTATACATGTACACGTATTTACCCTGTCAAATATTTTCAGATGCATCCGAATTATTTCTTTGAGATAACCAGCATTTGAACAAGTCTCTAAAAACACTATCTAGACATGTTTGATCACATTTGTGTACTCAATATTAAAGTCTTAAAGTGTTATATGAAAATGGCAAAGCTTATAGTTAGATTGGCTAGTTTCGACTAACCTTTCATGAACAAGTCATTGTACACGGTTTGGTTATGGTTTATCCTAACCAGAGTGGATATTCTGTTATGTTAATCTCAAGTCAAGTTTTTTATCTAACGGTGATTATTGATTGCTTGATTCCAAAGCTACCTTAGCTTAATCTAAAACAACCTTGATATTAAAAGTCTATATAAGCAAAACCTCAAACAACAGGGATATTTCAATCCCCGATAGTATTCTTGTGTGTCCTAGTTGTAAACTAGAATCGTCCTCTACTTCAAACCCTTTTATGGTTTAACGACTAAACAGACTTCACCTAAGGATTTGTGAAACTAGGTCTAACAATTTTTATCTTGATAGTTCGTGTATCCTGATCTTGTTTCGATTGTTGATCCTTTATCTCCAACAAACAAGATAGATAAAAATCATAAAGTTTCTTCATCTCAGACTTTGTGATTCCACAAGTTTATACTTGTGAGGTGAATAATAATCTAAGTTTCTCTTCGGGAGTCGTAAGACCGGATTTTGAGGCTTGATAGAATTTTTCCATTGCAATCGATTTCCTACCTCACCTTGATCTTTGATCAGATTAGAAATCACATATAGGCTTATATGTGGGAGACATATTGGTTTAAAGTCTTTAATTGAGTTGAAGCAACTCTTAGGTTGTAAAGGACGTCAGCTAAGGGAATAAATTGTGCGGAGTCCTGTTGGGATTCAAGAGGCGTAAGGAGCGCGAATGTAACTGAATTACTGTGATGGTTTAATTCGGTCTCAACTACATTCCAGTCTGAATTTTTGATAATAGTCTAGAGTTTGTAACGGCTTAATACAGTTTGGTGTTCAAATCTGGACTAGGTCCCGGAGTTTTTCCACATTTGCGGTTTCCTCGTTAACAAAATTTATGGTATATATGTTATTTATTTTTCGCATCATATTATTTATCTTTATAATTGAAATATCACATGTTGTACGTAAATCAATCAAAATAGATATATCCATCCTTGTTTATTGGATACGATATGATTGATCTTGGATATTGATCTTTGAAATTGTCCAAGTAATCTCATGGACTAACCAGGTTCACGAACTAGTTTCTGTTTACATTCTGATTGTGAGAGAAAGAGATATAAACTATGAACATTATTCCTGATTAAGATTCATTAAGTTGTAACTATTGGAATTGTATCTAGGTTTATTTCATACAGGTTGCTAAGAAAAATTTGGTGGTGTATTTTGGTACCCCCGCATTTTCAATTGGTACCAAAGCTGGCAAACATGCAAAAGACCTAATAAGTCTGTGTTTGAAGCAATCTGAATATATGGACGAAATTACTATCTCTAATAACGTATCACCGGTTCATACTATACCAGATCCCATGTGTTTTCTAGAAACCATCGATGATGATTCTGGTTGAGATCTAAAGAAGATGGTCGGAAAACTTTGTCATGAGAAATAACAATGATAAGGAAAATCGAAGGACTTCACTGTGAAGTTTATATTAAAGATTTTGACCTTCGAGAAGGATATGATAGGGAAAAAACTCTCCAGGTTAAGTTGGATGATCAGATTCAAATTAATAAAGAGATAATTGCAAAGTTAGATGATTCCAAGTATGCTCTTGCTCAAACTCTTGGGGTTTCAAACTATGTTGAAAAATCTTCCAATCTTATTAAGGATCCGAGTATTTCTCTTAATTCTTCTCTAAATAATTGTCGTCAGTCTGGAGATAAACGAGTTTAGGCTTTGTTAAAACCAGTGCGACTCAGGTTGGTTCGAAAGAATCTAATGATGTTACTTCAAAAAACATTGGCTCTTGTATATATATTTTGTGGTTCTTTTAATCACTACCAATATACATGTAAGATATTCAGGAAGAAATTAAAGGTTGCTAGTACTCTTAACAAGAAAGTTAGAAAACTTTTCTCTAATCTTAGGAGTCTTACACATCTAACAAGTCTTTCTATTGGGAAGAATAATGTTAGTATGAGAGCTTTTGCTTTAAATTCAACATCACCCTTTAAATGGTTTCTTGACGGTGGATGTGGCTGACATATGACAAGCGATCTTTCGTGTTTCATGAATTCAAGTGACTTTAACAGAGGACCTGTAACATTCAGAGATGGGAGTTATTGCTATATTATCAAAAAGGGAATGATCAAGCTTCCTGGTGTGCCTGAAATTCATGACGTAGTTTACGTCAAAGGTATGACTGCAAATCTTATTTCTGTTAGTCAAATTTGTGACAAAGTCCATAAATCTATCTTCAAATTTGAAGAATGTGACATTGAAGATAAGTCTGGAAAGTAATTTTTCGGGGAATACGTGGCAAAATAACTATTATGTTTTGGATACTCAGTCTAATCTTTGTTGCAATCTGACAAAGATGGAATCTACGCATCTTTGGCATGAGCGTTTTGGTCATATTAATTTTCTCATCCTTGGCAAGATAATTAATAAATAACTTGTCAGAGGTGTTCCCAAAATCCATGTTAAGATCGATGGTGTTTGTGTACCTTGTAAAAAAGGTAAACAAGTAAGAGTTCCACATAAATCATCTCGAGAAATTATCACCAAGGCTCAACTTGATTTAATTTTGATGGATCTCTTTGGACCCATTCAACAACCTACTCTTGGAGGGAAGAAGTATGCTTGGGTAATGGTCGATGATTACACCAGATTTACTTGGGTGGCGTTCTTGGCACATAAGAATGAAACCCAAGTGAGTTCAAGATTATTTTTAATAGAATCCATAATGAACAAGGTCGCAAAATAAAGAAAATTAAAAGTGACCATGGAACTGAATTCAAGGATACGAAAGTATTTGAATTTTGTGACCAACTAGGTATTATTCAACAATATTCACCACCTATAACTCCACAAGCTAATGGAGTTGCAGAAAGGTAGAATAAAAGTATATAGGAAATGGCTAGGGTAATGCTCCACAACAAAAACTTACCTCTAAATTTTTGAAGAGAAGATGTTTTTACAGCCTGTTATTTGATAAATCATGTGTATTTACGCTCATGAACCCTAAATACTCCATATGAGTTATGGTATGGTAAGAAACCTAACTTACACTATGTACGTGTGTTTGGCATTAAGTGCTATATTTTTAAGGATCGAGAAAAAATATCGAAATTTGACTCAAAAAGTGACAAATGTATTTTCCTTGGCTATGCATCTGACAGTCCTGGTTTTAGAGTATAGAATATCAGAACTCATGTTACGATGAAAGCAGAAAATGTTATCATTGACTATTTGAAATATTTTCGTCATGATGACTCTCCTGCTGAGTTACCTCCTTTGGAGATAACTAAGAAAGTCAAAGAAGTTCCAGAGTCGGTAGAATTTGTACCAACGATTACCGATCCTGATGTTTTTGGTAACGAGGAGAAAATGCCTAATCAGGGTATTCCTGTTGAACGTACCACTCCACGACACTTGTAGGTTCAAAAGAATCATGATCCTGACAATATTATTGGAGGTACGGAATCCACCGCTAAGAAGAGAAATCAACTTCGAAATATTTATAATTTTGGATGTTTTCTCTCGCAAGTGGAACCCAGAAATGTTGATGAAGCTCTTGATGATCCTTTTTGGGTGAATATTATGCTTGAAGATATAAATCATTTTAAAAGACAAGATGTATGGGAAATCGTACCTTGTCCCTCTAATATCAATATTATTGGTACAAAATGGATATATAAGAACAAATCAGATGAATTCGATACAGCGATTCGAAATAAGGCAAGAGTTGTCGCTCAAGGATACTCACAAATTGAAGGGATTTAATTTGATGAAACCTTTGCTCATGTTGCACTCCTTGAGTCCATACGATTGTTATTAGCTCATGCTTATTTTCTCAAGATTAAGCTATTTCAAATGGACGTAAAATCTGCATTCTTAAATGGATGCTTAAAGAATGAAGTTTATGTTGCTCAACCTAAAGGTTTTGAAAGTTCATAATATACCGATCATGTCTTTAAGCTCAAGAAGGCATTATATGGATTAAAAAAATCACCTCGGGCATGGTATGAAAGACTTACTTCTTCGCTTCTCAGAAAAGAGTTCTCAAGAGGCGGAGCAGATGAGACTTTGGTTACGAAATGGAGTGGAAAAGACGTTCTTATTGCTCAAATCTATGTAGACGATATAATCTATGATTTTACATCCGAGAAACTCGCCAAAGAATTTCAAACGTCTCTTAGTAAGGAATTAGAGATGAGCAATGTTGGAGAATTAATATACTTTTTAGGTCTACAAATTCAAAAACATAAAGATGGAATTTACATTTCTCAGGAAAAGTATACAAAGGATTTTGTCAAAAGATTTGGTCTTGAGAAAATTACTCATAAGCTAACTCCCATGCCCACTACTGGGAAGTTGCATAAAAATGAGAAAGGTGTTGATGTTGATCAAAAATTATACAGATCCATCATTGGTAGTCTTCTATATCTAACTGCAACAAGATCATATATCGCCTTTAGTGTTGGTTGTTATGCTAGATTTCGAGCTAAACCAAAATAATCTCATCTTGAAGCTGTTAAAAGGATCATAAGATATATACAACATACTATCGATTATGATCTCTCATATACTTTTGATACTAACACTGATCTTACAACATATTCTGATGCAAATTGGGCAGGTTGTGTAGAAGATAGAAAAACGTTTTAACTCAACTTGTCTTTTATCTATATGTCGTCAGGATAATGATTTCAGGGCTGAAGTAAATAAATTTTTGTCTAAGAGGGATGATTTGAAATCTCGAATCAATCTCTCCCTGGATAAGATAACTCATTATAAACACATGTTGGCTCAGTCTAAAACTACCTTGTGTAATATGATAGCAAAACTGAGTGAGTTAACTGATATTTCTGAAGACTTAGAAGAACTGAATGATCCCATCATTAACAATTTTTTCAACAATGAGAAGGAATTATCCGCTCAGGATATCAGAAATAACCTGATGTGTTGTAGTTGCAGGTTTTCCCACAACACACCCCTTGTAATATCTTGATAATAATCTCTTGATCTAAACTAATTTGATATTGAAAGTATGATTAAAATTCTAAAAATTCTAAATAGACACACGGGTTTTTACATGGTTCGATCTACATCCATGATTTTCTACTATGATTGTTAAAATTTACATTTAATTTTACATTTGATAATCTCCATTAATGGAGTTCTAAATCTAGTTTTGGGGAAGAAGATGATAAAGAAAAATACATTTTCTCTCTCTAAAAATCTCTCTGCAAAATATCTCTCTCTCCTAAAATTTTCTCTCTCCTCAAGACTCTCTCAACTCTTAAAAAATACATCATCCCTTCCTGAATCAATTGGATCTCTATTTATAGGAAACTACATAATGGGTGACAACTAAGTTGTCCTCTAATTTCGAATATCATTCACGATATTATCGCAGTAGCTATAATATTCCTTCTCGCAAACATTGTAACCATCGCCAGTTAATCATGTTCTTTTTGTGTTTCTTCCATCGTCAAATGTTATGTCATTATTTTGTGACACTCGCAAAGTGTTGTTGTAGAATTCGTTGTGACGCTCGCAGAAATGTTGTTAATCTCATCATAATATTGTTGTGGCGATATTCTGGTCCTACATCTTGCCTCTTTTTTCTTGAATATTGCTTGAAAAGTAATCTTTAAGAAAAAATCTGTTGTTGTAGTAGTCTTTGATTTTTGTTGATGAAGGAACGAGCGAAAGAATACTAGACTTGAAAAGTACGTACTTGCCTTTATTCTTTTGTGAAGTTCCATATCTTTGCTAAGTAAATAAGAAATATCAACTCTGCGAAGTATGAAGTATCCTTGAAGAAATATAAGAAGTACTCAATCCTCAAAATATAAAGAAGTATCCGTCCTTTAATGAAAATCATAAGTATTGCCTCTGTTCACGCGAAATTATTACTTCATTTTTGGTGAAAATCCTTATCCATTTTGGAAATGATTCTTTCCGAGAAGATAAAGAACAAAAAATGTTTTCTTGGTAATCCATAGTTGCCTCTGTTCTTTATCTATGAAGGAAGAATCCCTGAGAAAATGATAAATGAACGAATTGCCTCTGCCTCTTTCAATAAAATAATCATATTCTGCGAAGTAATCAAATTTCTACAAATTCTGGAATAATCTGCGAAATGCTGAATGAGTTTGCAAGTTTCTGAATGTTTCTCTGCGAGATTCTGAAATAGTGACTGAATAGTGTTGTGATGAATAGTTATGCGATTAATAGTGCTGCGATGAATAGTTCCGTGAGATTGTAGATAATCATCTTGAGAGACTCTGAATAATACTTCTAAGAAACTCTGAATAGTATTTCTGAGAGATTCTAAATAGTACTTGCTATCTCTCTTGCGATGAACAAATCTTTCCTGCATTCTTAAAAGAAAATAGATAAGTTTGAGATTAGTCTATTGGTCTTATTTTGCCTTCCTAGTTAAAGGTCTTATTTTGCCAATTTTTTCTTTTTGCGACAAAATCGCAGGACGTCTTTACATTTGCATGTATTGACCCATTGATCTTGCCTTATCCATTTTTCTTTGAATTTTCTGCGACAATATGACAGGTCTAAATCCCCTCGCGAGAATAAAGTCCCATGACATTGCCGTCTTGCTATGAAATCGCAGGACGTCTTTACACTTTCATGTAAAAACCCATTGATCTCATCTTAACATTTCTCTTTTGGCTTGTTGCCTCTGTAAAATTTACGTCACGCGACAATATGACAGGCCTAAATGTTCTTGCGATCATAAAGCCCCATGACATTGCCGTCTTAAGACACTTATCAGCTCCCTAATGGAGGGTGCCGCCCTTATCTTCCCCCTGGTTGCCCCTTCAAGGAGGGCACATCGGCTATACAAGACTAGATCCTCCCATCCAGATTTACCAACAACCAGTTGTTTTCGCAGCTTCTTGTCCTTTATGCCTATATGGATTATAGTTACAAGACTGCACCCTATGTGGGGTTTTCTTCAGGCCAAGTGCATCATATCCAAGACTTACCAAGAATTTCAAGGGAGTTTCTTACGCCCTTGGCACCCTTGGCTCAACCGTGTACCTCGGCGCCTTGGTCATACTTTGCACTTCTTAGAAGAGATTCTCGGTCGTCCAACCAGGGTATAACCTTATATAGTTGGAAATCCAAGATCTCTCTCAAGGATAGGTTTTCTTTAACCCCAACATCTGCATGACTCAGGATCCAGCAACGGTGTAACCTTACCCCTGAATCATGTCAAGAGATACCCCCTCATATGACGCGCTATTAGGTCTTACATTTGGCTCTTACGAAATTTTATTCGCGAACTAGGATGCACTCCATAAAGGTTCGTCCCATTCTTATGTCTCTGCGAAATTGTATTCGCGTTTCTCGCGATATTTTCGTGTTTCTTCATTCTTTCATTTCTGTCAATTATTTATATAATCTTGAATAATCTCGCGATTACACTCGCAGCTCTGATAAAAATTTGTTTTGCTCACTTCTGTGAGTTGAAATATTCTTTAAAATCTTTTGAAATATTAAAAATATTCTTTGAAATCTTGCGATTGTATCGCATTTGTTAAACCAAAAATCTCTTTCTGTAAAAGAAATATTCTAGAGAAATCTTTGAATTTTTTTAAAATTTTTGCAGAAATATTCTAGAGAAATCTTATTTCGCCTTCTGTAATCTTTGAAATTTTTTGAAATCATTGAAATTTTTGCGATGATTTCATCTTTTATAATCTTTTGAAATCTTGTGAATGTATCGCTCTTTGTTAATCAAATCAATTTTTTTTTTGAAATGTTTTGAAATTTTAGAATTTTAGAAATCTTCTTTGAAATCTTGCGATTGTATCGCTTTTTGTAAAATAAATCAAAAAATTTCATTTTTTGTAAGTAAAATGTTCAAGGAAGTGGTACTTAGCTTTTGTGTGAGGTCCTGTTGCTGCCGTCTCTCATGAAGTATTTGGTTTGCTTGAAAAATTGGCATCCTTGAAATGTATAAATCTCGCAAATAGAATTGTAATTATCGCAGCAACAAAAAGAAGTATCTGGGAGAAATGATACTTGAACCTTTGATCTGCCCCTTACATATGCTCGCACCATACCAATTGTTCTAACCCTCTCTTGCGAAATTAACTTGCGAAATTCTCGTCAACTTTCTTAATTCTTGGCGAGATAATCATCAACTCTTTTCTTTGCCTTGAAAAAAATTCTTTGCGAGGAGGGAGATTCGAACCCTAGTCTTCTAGTTTGCATACTCCTTCTCTAACCGTTTGGGATACTTGTTGCTTGCGAAAGAAATGCCTAGTTCTGATATATTACTCCATTTCTTCGCTCCTTGAAGTTCAAATGAGTAAAAGAAAAAGGATGCTTGGCGAGGGAGTCGAACTTCTTAACTTCGTTATTGACCATTTGTGCTAGCTTCTGTTTGCGATAGAAAGTTATACTATCGCCATCTTACTATTATTATCCTCTCGCCAGGCAACTTTAGAAAAATCGTGAAAAAATATTGCTGCGGCGAGACTCGATCCCGCGATCTGCTACTTGCATTCAAGCCTCTCAACCAATTATGCTAGTTCTCTTACTTGAGAGATTTATCTGCGAAATAATCAAAGGTTGACTGGCGAGCTTGACATAACAAAAATAAACTTTGCAAGAAGCAAGAATTGATCCCGCGACCATGAACTCATTAACTTCGAAAATCACCAACTGTGCTGCCTCTTGCTTGCGAAATAATGAAACAATGCTGCGATATTATTCATATTCTTACCCTCTGTAAAAAGAAGAAAATTATGCTCGCATGAAAATTCGAACCTGTGACCACAAACTCACATACTGTTCTCTGGACCAACTGTTCAAGAACCTCTCTGCGAAGTTAATCTCAGAACTTTTTTCCTTATGCTTTTATTCGCCAATGAAAATGAAAAATATGTGTCTTTGCGAGATTTGAACCCGTGACCTATTTGTTGCTCTCGCATCCTTGAACCATCTGTTCTAGTATTTCTTTTGCGATATCTTTGCATAAAACTTATTACTTGTTCTTTTATTTGTCCTTGGTATTTCATCAAAAATATGCAAAAATATCGCAGTTAAGAAGAATCGATCCCGCGATCTTAAACTTGTATGCTTCTGGTTTGACCAATTGTACTGTCTTCAACTTGTGAAAGAGTGGCGAGATTCTCATGACTTATTCCTTTTAGTTGTCCTTTGTATAAGATTTCTCTTTGTCCATTTCTATTTTCTTTTCTAGCCATGCAATTTTATCTTTCTTTCTTGCGAGAGTCCATTCCTTGCGAGCAATCACCATGAGTAATGCAAGTTTTATATCAACTTCATAAAATTGAAAACAAGGTTAATCATCAATTTCATTTTATTCTTAAAATCACATAACCTAAAAAGAATGAAATTTTTTGACGATCTGAAATTCGATAAATTCGCACAATCTAAAAAAATTGAAATTCGCATGGCCAAAAAAAAAAATCATACGTTTTTTGTAATTTTTTTTTTTTTTTTTTTAAAACGATCACATAGGTTTGTAAAACTAAATTTGGATGATGCAAATCTTTGAACAAAACTCATTTTGATGTAAGATTACAATTGAGAATCAATTTTCTATGAAAAATAAAGCTTATTTCTGACGATTGTTTCGTGAAGAGCAAAACTTTATAATCAAATTAATTTTTTCCAAAATTCCGGATATAAACAATCAAGCATAAAACAAGATAGAATAGTAAGGGATTTGTCCTTTTTAAACTTATAGTTGATGTAGACTCTGTTGATGTAGAAATTCATCCTTTTGACGTAGCTTTGCATCTTCGTCTTTTTCTTTAACTTTGCATCTTCTCCACTATGTTGTTGGTGTTTTCTTGAAGACACAATTTCTCCATTGAAATTTCCACTTTTCCTCTCAAAACTTTTAGATCCCACGAATTCTAACTCTCCAGGTAACTAATTTCTTTGAATCTTCTTCAATCTATCAAATAGCAGGTCCCTGTTTCTAACGCCAAAATGTAGTTGCAGGTTTTCCCACAACACACCCCTTGTAATATCTTGATAATAATCTCTTGATCTAAACTAATTTGATATTGAAAGTATGATTAAAATTCTAAAAATTCTAAATAGACACACGGGTTTTTACATGGTTCGATCAATTTGATCTACATCCATGATTTTCTACTATGATTGTTAAAATTTACATTTGATAATCTCCATTAATGGAGTTCTAAATCTAGTTTTGGGGAAGAAGATGATAAAGAAAAATACATTTTCTCTCTCTAAAAATCTCTCTGCAAAATATCTCTCTCTCCTAAAATTTTCTCTCTCCTCAAGACTCTCTCAACTCTTAAAAAATACATCATCCCTTCCTGAATCTATTGGATCTCTATTTATAGGAAACTACATAATGGGTGACAACTAAGTTGTCCTCTAATTTCGGATATCATTCGCGATATTATCGCAGTAGCTATAATATTCCTTCTCGAAAACATTGTAACCATCGCCAGTTAATCATGTTCTTTTTGTGTTTCTTCCATCGTCAACTGTTATGTCATTATTTTGTGACACTCACAAAGTGTTGTTGGAGAATTCGCTGTGACGCTCGCAGAAATGTTGTTAATATCGTCAGAATATTGTTGTGGCGATATTCTGGTCCTACATGTGTTACTAGGAAACTTCCTGTGAGAATTTTATTATTGTGTTCAAGAAGTATAACTAGGGTTTGGTTTAGAAAATATTGTGAGTACACAAGCTATTTCCAATAATTTTCATCTTGCATATTTTTAGATTTATTTATTTAAATTCTAGAGTTTTTGGGTGATGAACTTGTAATATTTAATCATTATTGGTTTAATGTATTGCAAAGTCTTATGAGATATATGTATCCTTTACTTTTTGTGAATTGAACTGATATCTCATACATGCTCAAAAGTTAAACCTATTAAGCTTTTTGAACTAAAAATAGAACAAGATTAGTGAGAATTTTTCGCAGTATTGATTTACTTGTGGTCACACTCTTGTGTAATTACTGCATTATCCACTACGTAAGATTTTATTATGTTAAGTCATATCGATTGAATTATCTCCTTGTTCGTAACTCGCGTTGAGAATAATTTATGTCGATGTGTAGGATACAAATCCATGTGATTTGTCAATGTTCGACAAAATCCTTCTTTTTCAATAAAGAAAGGTCACTCATGTTGTTCTCTTGGGAATGATATCAAATGGGGGAGAGTTCTTAATTGAACTTGTGCTTAATTTCTATATCTTTGTGGGGAGAGTGGATGTGGAATTTAAAGGGGATGCTTGTATATTAAATCTCCTAGATGAGACGCTAAGTATTTTATACTTTGTGAGATCATCTAAATTAAAGTTGATATGTATTTATTTTACATCTTGACATATTTTAAATTCATTATGATCCCATTATATGTACATTTGCCAATTTTTATTGATAAAAAGAGGGAGAATTAATTAGAAGTTTCGCACTACATACATATGGTTTATGGATCATTATGTAGGGGGGGGGGGGATCAACATTTATAGGTTTCACCTGTTGTGAAAAAGATGTAAGTATCGACTAAGGGGGAGAAACATATCACTGTAATATTATTTCGAAGTTGTGATACAATTGAACTTTGGAAAACATAATAATAATAATAATAATATGTTTTCAAAGTTGTTATCGCTATGGATCTTCAACAACAACGATGCTGAGTTGAACACTTTCAGAATCATTGAAACTTGAAGTAACGAAGAATTCAAGGAGTTGAAGAACCAAGGAAATCAAGCATGATGGGATTCTGGAAGTTAAAGCTTGATTTTTTAGCACTTCTATCAATACTATATGGGAAATTCCTTCTAACAATGACATAATGCTAATCCACGTTCTCCACGGTGAAGGAAGCATCATTCTTTAATCCATATGTATTGATAGTTTTGTCACTAAAATTGACAAAGGGGGAGATTGTTAGAGCATTGCTCGGTCGAACTCACAAGTGTTGCTATTTCAAGCTTGTTGTCAAATTTAGTTGATCAAAACTATATCTTGATTTATAGTCTAAATTTAGTAAAGTCTCGGATTAGGATAGAAGTATGTAGTTGAGTATCAGATATCACTTCTTTCTACCATTTGAAGGCTAAGATCAACCGAAGTTTTTGGAGAACTTCTTCAACAAAAGGTAAGTGAAGACTGAACCACCTATTACTCAAGTTTTTACCTTTCTATTTATGAGACAATATCACATGACTAAATTAGACATTACATGCATAATAGAAATTTTGAGTCAAGTTTATCTTGAATATCGTTTTCGAAATATGACTGACTAAGCTTAAGAACATTTGTTCATACTTGATGAATTTGGTTAATAAAAATTTATTGTTCATGACCTAAATTATGATTCAAGATTTAATCATTTGAAAATAGCCTAGAACAATGATATATGTCATTGATGTCATTCGAGAATGTTCCAAATTGATTATTAGAGAGATATAGAACTACTGTAAATCTGGATACATGGAAATATGCATACCAGTTCACATACTGAGAGAACTGTTATAAGTCCGGAGCCGCAATACATGTACCTAGTACACATACCGGCGTAACTATAGTTCCGCAATGACTTTTTAGTACGCATACCTGGTATCCATACCATAAAATATATGTTGACTCGTGAAACGTAAAGGTAAACATACCCATTATGCAAACCAAAAAAGATTTATGGATTCCTGAACTTGTTTTTGTCTTACGGGTACACATACCCGGTACACGTACTATGACAAAAATACTCATGAACAGGTATACAATACATGTACTTACCCTGTCGAATATTTTCAGATGCATCCAAATTATTTTTATGAGATAATTGGCATATGAATAACTCTCTAAAAACATTATCTAGACATGTTTGATCATATTTGTTACTCAAAATTAAAGTCTTAAAGTGTTATATGAAAATGGTTAAGCTTATAGTTCGATTGGCTAGTTTCGGCTTACCTTTCATGAATAAGTCATTGTACACGGTTTGGTTATGGTTCATCCTAAATAGAGTGTATATTATGTTATGTTAATCTCAAGTCAAGTTTTTCATCTAACAGTGATTATTGATTGCTTGATTCCAAAGCTACCTTAGCTTAAATCCAAATCAACCTTGATCTTGAAAGTCTATATAAAGATAACCTAAAAAAAACTAGGATATTTGAATCCCCGACACTATTCTTGTGTGTCCTAGTTGTAAACTTGAGTCTTCATCTCCTTCAAACCATTTTAGGATTTAGAAACTAAAAAGACTTCACCTAGGGATTCGTGAAGCCATGTCCAACTATCTTTATCTTGATAGTTCGTGTATCATGATCTTGTTTTGATTGTTGAGCATTTATCTCCAACAAACAAGATAGATAAAAATCACGAAGTTTCTTCATCTCAGATTTTGTGATTCCATAAGTTTATACTTGTGAGGTGAATAATAATCTAGGAAGCTCTTCGAGAATCATAAGACCATATTTTAAGGTTTGCTAGACTCTGTCTACTACAATCAATTTCTTTCTTCACCTTGATCTTTGATCAGAACAGAAATCACATATAGGCTTATCCGTGGGAGGCAAATTGGTTTAAAGTCTTCAATTGAGTTGAAGCAAATCTTAGGCTATAAAGGACGTCACTAAGGGAATTAATTGTGTGGAATCCTGCTGGGATTCAAGAGGCGTAACGAGCGCGACTATAACTGAATTTTTGTGACGATTTAATTGTGTAAGGATTCGAAAGATCGTCAACTTTATTTGACCGGTTAAGAGAATATTTAGTCGTTAATGAGTCGATTAATTGAATATGATGATTAATTAATATGAATTTATCCGACAATAATTCAGTCATGGAACCAGTACCACTGGATATATCTTGGAAAATTGTGCGAAATGGTCCATTTAATCGTGTCCTTCGGACACCGAATGAATAAGAAATCACCAGTATATCTCACAAGGATGTCCCAAGAGTATGTCAAAAGGGCCCAGAGGTAGAATAACCAGTGTATCTCCCAGGGATTTCCTAGGAATTATTCGGAAGCCTTAGTAAGTCAAGTTAGAGCCTAGAGTAGACATGACCAGTGTATCTCGCTTTGATGTACTAGGAATCAGTCCTTGATATCAAATATGATGAGTCGTGCTTACAAGCTGTATGTCTCTGCTCTGGGTCATAAGTCCATCGGGGACGTTTTTACGTATTTACAGAGCCTACATGACCAACAATATCTCGTCGAGGATGTATATTAGGTATCATGGAATCACAACAGCTGCGTCTCGCGAAGACATGCAAAACCAAAACTAATCACTCAAATAATCAGTTCGACCATTGACCATTTCAATCCTTTACTGATAGTGCATCGAAAGATAGGTGATGGGAAGCATATCGGGATATATGATTAATCAGGTTCCATGGAGGATTTTTTACATTTTCCAAAAATTGATCCAGGCATGCATTAGCTCATAATGATTTCAAGATGTCTGGGTACTTCACAATAAGTCTAGATATAGCTTGCGAGTTACAAGAAGGAGTATGTCTAGGTATATCTTGAGAGTTACGAGAGGGAGTATAGTATATATTGTTGTGAATCTATTTACATCGTTATTTGTTGATATATAACTTTTTTTTTCATATATTTAAAATAATGTGTCTTCTCGCCCATCCGGGACCAAAATGATGAAAACAAATTTTATATATCTATCAGACCTTCTTTCAGGGTTTTTGAAACTGCAAACATCCACGTAATGTTAAAGGTATTCAAAGGAGGACGTCAACTCCAACAACTCACATATTTGTTCAATAATGCCTTCCCATATAATAATCCTATTAAGTCCATTTTTATCAAGTAATAAATCAGTCGCTTTGTTAAGTTAGTTTCTGTAGAAATACCCAAAAATTAGTGGTATAACATTTTACCAAAAGTTGCTTCTAGACTAGTAACGCTGAATGCAACTGAATTTTTCTTTAACTCTAGTAGACTAATAATAAAATTGTTGCATAAATTTCATGCTTGATAATTTGGTATTAATAAGAAAACAATTTTATTACACCTTCTTCAAAATGACCTCAAAGACATAGTTTAAAGAAAGAATAACTCATAGTAATAACTATTGTTCATCATGTTACGCAACTATCGTGTGTTATTATTATCCATAATTTGGGTATTGAAACTCACAATAATAATTAACTTGATCAACTGGATAAGCATTTACATTATTTTGGACACCTTTTGTATGTACACACACATATACAAGTGCATTAGAATATTGTGAAGATTGCTAAGACAATTTTTATCATATATATAAAAGTGTCTTAGGTAGAAGTGCCTTAAATATATATATATATATATATATAATACACACACGAAGGACCTCAAACTTAAATACCTTATAGTTGCATCTAAATGATTTTGTGCTAACCTATTTATTTACGGATTGATAAGTGATGAGGTGTTAGTTTTCAACTTTAAAAATAATAGGTTGAAGGATTACTGATAACAAGAGTGAGCAAACGAAAATCTTACATAGGAAATAAAAACAATCAAATCATATTAAAAGACTAAGAACGTGATACGATTTGCTAAAATATTACTTGTTGATTGCAGTACAATTAGGATTTGGTTGATCAAAGAGATATGAAAGCAATCATTTGGGTCTTTTTTCTCACCAATTTCTTTTTTTAGTTGCTCATCTATATTTTGGATACTCTAAAGTGAAAACAAAAGCTGCAACCAACAAATATAAGATATCAAAGTGCATAATTTTGTTAATCTTTTCGTTTCTTTATTATCGAATTCATTCGATTAGTATAAACAATCTTGAATAGTGCAGAGATGGAGAATTTTGTCTGAAAAAATCTCTGAAAGTGCCTAAAAATAACTGTCTAGTCAGAGTCACCCGGGATTAACCGCCCATTTCCAAAAATTGAAAGTTGAAAGTTTCAGTACAAGTCAATAATCCTTCATATATGCATTCTCATGAATTGAAACCATAAGATTCATAATACTAAATTGTAGATGCATCTCTATGTAATGATCTACAAGAATTTCCAATTTTGAATTATTGTTTGCATTTGTTATAAGTATGAGATTCCATCAACAATGTACTTTGGATGTGTTCAATGACGATGGTTATAGAAAATATGTATATGGTTGCACAAAAGCTAAATATGTAACTTATATATCAGTAAGTCACGTCGGCAATGGGTTCAAAGATCTAGAATCATATGAAGAATAGGAACTAGTCCCAACATAAAACTCATCACAAAAATAATACCATTGATCAAGAAAATAGATCAGAGTTTATTATTGTTCTAGTTGAGCAAAATAATAATAGCAAAAAAATTATCGATAAAATGGGGTGTAAGAGCATTGCTCGGTCAAACTCGCAAGCGTTGCTATCTCAAGCTTGTTTGTCAAGTTTAGTGATCAAAACTATAAGTCTTGATTTTTAGTCTACTTATAGCTATGTCTCGGACTTGGATAAAATATGTAGTTGAGCTTTAGAATTCACGGCATTCATAAATTGAAGACGAATAACTACTAAGGAGAGCTTGTGAAACTTCATCAACAAAAGGTATGTGGAGACTGAAATTCATCTATCACTTAGAAGTCTATTTCTACTATATCTCCTATTTGAGACATAAGTCGTATAGTTATATAGACTTCATATTATACATATTTAATATTTCAAGCTAAGTTTAACTCGCTTACATATTTCTCGAAATATATGTTGGTAAGCTTCCGCTTTAACCAAGTTCATCTTAAATACTTGACGAAAGTCAAAATATGATCATGTGAAAATTGCTTGGTAACATCTTATATGACTTGTGTGGAACAATCATTTGGTGTAGACTCGGAATATTTTGTATTGATCATTCGATCACTTGAAAATTGCTTTGAAGCTAATAGTTTGTGTGAGATAGCTATTGTCTTCTAAGATTGTTTCAATGATTGAAATAGGAGTTTAGAACACTTAACCATAATTGGATTATAAGAACAATATGCGTACTTGCATATGTGTTGATCCAAGATCGGAATGTAGTATGCATACTCATATGCCTACTGGCGAGTTCAGTTAAAGTCCGAGAGCTAGAGTATGCGTACTGGCGAAGTCAGTTGAAGTCCGAAAACTATTGTATGCTTACTTGTACGCGTACTGGTTTGAATTGAATTTTGGAAGTGTATGACAGTATGCGTACCCGTTTGTATAATGGCGAACACAGTCAAAGTCCAGCTACTTAGGTATGCGTACCTGTTTGCATACCTGAGTGGGTTATGTTCTAGAATCGGTTGTATCATGAACTAATACATTTATATAATAAGTAATGCAATCTTTTTCAAACCGTGGCTATAATGTTCATGAATTGATTCGAGTGAATCAAACCGATTTTTCTTCAATTGTGTCTTGTATACTTCTATTAGAATATAAATAATTGAAAAAATCTATAACTAGTTTCATTTGAGTCATTTGAACTAGTTATGGTTAAGATGAATAAGGTTGATATGAAAGTGTTTATATGGCTAACTTCGGTTAACTATTGTTGATCCAACTAAGTGTACACGTTTAGGTACGGTTACCCATATCTAAATAAAGGTACATATCATTTGTATGTAACAAGCTAAGTTCGATTTAATGGTTGAAATATATTAGCTTGAGTCTAATCAGGTTTTCATCTAACGGTGAATATTGAATGCTTTGTTACCAAGGTAACATTAATTGTAAACCCTGATTTGAAGACTATACAAAGGAGAACTCTAGCAACTGGGAAACCTAATACCCACACCTCCTGTGTGATACTAGTTGTGACTAGAGTTGATTCTCATTTAACCTTAGGTTTTTTTCCAAAACTCCGTAGGTTAACGACTTGAAGACTTCATTGGGATTGTGAAGCCAGACCTAATTATTTTCTCTGTAGTTTCGTATTCTGATCTTGTTGTTTTCTATCGTATTGAGTATTATCTTCTCTAAGATTTTCTCGAGATTTATTCTCCCATAGGCAATATAAAAAGCATAAACATCTTCATCTCATCATTTGTGATTCTACAATATCTTGTTTTGTGTCCATACGATTAAGATTATTGTGAGGTGATTGATATTACTAGGCTGTTATTCGGGAATATAAGTCCGGTTTATCAATTGGTTCCTGTGTACCTTCATTTATCATAAGACAGAACAAAAATCATAGGTATTTCTGTGGGAGACAGATTTATCTATCTCAATAGACTTTTCTGTGAGACAGATTTTTTTATCAAGTCTCCGACTTTGGGTCGTGGCAACTCTTGGTTGTGGGTGAGATCAGCTAAGTGAATCAAGTGCGTAGAGTCTTGCTAGGATTCAGAGATGTATGGAGCGCAACTGTACCTTCATCAGTGTGAGATTGATTAGGGCTCAACTACATTTCAGTCCGAAGTTAACTTGTAATAGGCTAGTGTCTGTAGCGGGTTAATACAGTATGGTGTTCAAAGTTGGACTAGATCCCGGGGTTTTTTTGCATTTGCGGTTTCCTCGTTAACAAAATTCTAGTGTCTGTGTTATTTCTTTTCCGCATTATATTTTCTATATAATTGAAATATCATAGGTTGTGCGTAAGTTCAATCAATTCTTGAATCCGGCCTTTGGGTTGTTGATTGACGCTTGGATATTAGTTTTTGATACCGTTCAAAGTATTTCTCTTATTCAACCGGGCTCGCAAATTCTTATTTGTTTGATTGCGGATTGAATTGTGAAATAGAGATATGACTCTTTGATATACTTTTCTAAAGATTGAGTCTGATTATCTAGTTGATTCTCTTGAAAGTATATTGAAGTTAGTCCATATAAATTGCTATACGAAATATTGGGTGTGGTTGTTGTACCTCCGCTTTTTCATGGGGAATATATGAAAAAAAGCACAAGTTACAACTTTAACCAAGGGAAACCGCGTCTGTAATGTATTAGCATGTGTTGATATTATTATGATATGAAAAAACTAGTGGGTGTTAATATTGTCAATCGTAACGTGAGTATTACTAATCCACACAAAATTTTGAGATGGGAAACATGGGTTATATTGAGACACTTATGATGTGTGTTGATTGCCTAATGCTCTTATAATAAAGGTAGCAAGAATATAAAATGGACAACAATGAGACGAGATTGGGGTCATAATTAGGTCACGGATGCTATGTTAGTTGGTGAATCTCTTACCTTTGGAGTCATAGCCGGTGACAGATGTAGTTCTACTTCTTGGCACATCACTGATACTTACTGGCAATTTGGTCAGACTTACGGAGGAAAGAACTTAGAGTGATTGTTATCGTCATGAGTATATATATATATATAGAGTTCCAATTCCAAAATGGACCTGTATTTAGTGGTTTCAATTACTGACATATTATATCTTTAATTAAGAATTTACTTATAATATCAAAAGCCTTGCATTGTTTGGATGTGTTTTTGTATGTTTCTTTTGATGTGTTAATTTCACGACTCAACCAGTGTGTAATTGCGCATCTTAAACATGTATATAATGCACAACATCTGTGTGTACCGATATTGTAGTGATCAATATTTTTATTTTTTGCTCGATATATAACTAATTTATTAAAAAGGATCTTGAAACAGCCCCAGCAAGTTCAAAGAGCTAACCCAAAATTCTCCGTAAAACATAAACAAAAACCCATCATAAAGATATATCTTAAGGTGGTCTAGTAAACAACTGATCCACCCAATAATAATAATACGGGAAGCATGAACTCCAGAAACACACGAATGAGTTTTAGCCCAATCCTAGACTTGAACTGTGATGTCTATAATTATATCTAGAACTCTGGAACCTAAATCTCCTTAGCCGCGAAGACCTTAACATTTTTAGACAACTAAACCACCCACACTACAGCAACTGAAGACGTCTTCCAAAGATGCTTCCCTTACTCCAAAAGATTTAGACATTTCCAGCTGACAAGAACATTCATGATAGTACGAGGAATTACATTGCATAATTAAGCTCATTTTGTTTTATTTTTGAATTGAAATACGTTGTTTGATATCTAAATCAATCTCCATGAATATGTGACTCGGAAAATAACCAGATTTGCAACTCATATACAGATTAAAAATCATTAAAATATATGTTGTCTCCACAATACTATTAGATTCTTTGATCGGATTTGACGTGCCATCAAAATGATCATCCTTCTTTGCTAATTTTTTTACTTTGATTGAAAATACAAAATGACCTTTTTAAAGTAAAAACAAATCATCGTGAAGAAAATACAATAATGAAAAGCAGATTAATTGCACCGATGGTAAAAGACTAGAGGGTTTATTGCGTAGCATGAAAATGTCAACTTCTGTAGTCAAATGCTTGAATTTTTCCAAGTGGGATAAGCTTGTTGTATATATCCTCTTCCAAATATCTCTCTTACCCAATCAAAATTCTCTTACTTAGGACCAGTATTTTGAACCTATAAAACTGGTTTTAATTAATCGACCAATAATGTTTGAATAAGCTCTACTAATCGAGTGCAGTCTTTAAATATGGGATTGTAAAACCTATTCTGAGATGTTCGGCTTTGGAATACATCAAAGTCGAACGTATTGGGTGCTAAAGTGGATATATATTCATGAAATTCATCGTTTACATGATTTTAAAATCGTAAGCATGTTCTAAACTTCGGGACGAAGTTTATTTTTAAGGAGGTAAGAATGTAATACCCAATATTTTTTTAGTCTGGATTTTAGGTATCTAAAATACGAAATATTAGAAAAAGAGAGTTTTACAATTTTCTTTGGTGTATATTAAAAAACTGAATGAAACGATAAATGATGTAAACTTAGAAAAAGTAGAAACTTGATATTTTTTCTGACCAATAACTCAGAAAAAAATCCAATATGATCTTCATTGTGTTCAAAATTGCATTAATAAAAATATCAAAGTGCATATTTAGTTTTTTTTTTTTGTTTTTGTTTCTTGATTATCAAATTCATTCGATTAGTATCAACAATTTTGAATAGTGCAGAGATGGAGAATTATGTCTGAAAAAATCTCCCAAATTGCTTAAAATGACTGTCCAGTCAGAGTCAAACCCAAGGATTAACCGCCCATTTCCAAAAGTTAAAAGTTGAAAGTTTCACGGCAAGTTAATAATCCCTCAGATATGCATTCTCATGAATTGAAACCAAAAGATTCATAACATTATATTGTAGATGCATCTCTATAGAATGATCTACAAGAATTTTCTAATTTCAAATTATTTTTGGCATTGGTTATAAGGATGAGATTCCATCAAAAATGTACTTTAGATGTGTTCAATGACGATGGTTGTACAAAATATGTATATGGTTTCACAGAAGCTGATTTTGTAACTTATATAGCAGTAAGTCGTCGGCAATCGGTTGAAAGATCAAGAATTATATGAAGAATAGGAACTGGTCACAACAGTTGACTCATCGCAAAAATAAGACCATTGATCAAGAAAATAGATCATAGTGTATTATTCTTCTAGTTGAGTAAAATAATTACAACCAAAAAATTATCGATAAAATGGGAAATATATGAACAAGAGCATCAGCTAGAACTTTAACCAAGGGAAACCGGGTCCGTATTGTACTAGAATGTGTTAATATTATTATGATATCAAACAACTAGCGTGTATTAATATTATCATTCGTAACGTGGGTACTGTTGATCCACACACAATTTTAAAATGGGAAACATGGGTTATATATGAGACACATATGATGTGTGTTGATTTCCTAATGCTCTTATATTAAGGGTAGCAAGAAGTTAAAATGGAAAACAACGAGACGAGATTGGGGTCAGAATTGGGTCACATATGCTATGTTAGTTGGTGAATCTCTTTCCTTTAGAGTCATAGTTGGTGACGGATGTAGTTCTACTTCTTGGCACATCACTGATACTTACTGGAAATTTGGCCAGACTTACGGAGGAAAGAACTTCGAGTGATTGATATCATCATGAATATATATATATATATATTTAGAGTTCCAATTCTAAAATGGACCTGTATTTAGTAGTTCAAATTACTGACATATTATCTCTTTAATTAAGAATCTTACTTATAATATCAAAAGACTTGCATTGTTTGGTTGTGTTTTTGTATGTTTCTTTTGATGTGTTAATTTCACGACTCAACCAGTGTGTAATTGCGCACCTTAAACATGTATATAATGCACAAAATATGTGTGTACTGATACTGTATTGATCAATACTTATATTTTTTGCTCGATATAAAAATAATTTATTAAAAGGGTGCTTGAAAAATCCCCAGCAAGTTCAAAGAGATAACCCGAAATTCTCCGTAAAACACAAACAAAAACCCATAATAAAGATATAGCTTAAGTTGGTCTAGTAAAGAAATGATCCACCCATCAATAATAATATGGGAAGCATGAACTCCAGAGACACACGAATGAGTTTTAGCCCAATCCTAGACTTGACCCGTGATGTATCTAATTATGCATAGAACTCTGGAACCTTAATCTCCTTAGCCGTGAAGACCTTAACATTTTTAGGCAACTAAACCACCCACATTACAACAGCTGGAGAAGTCTTCCAAAGCTGCTTCCCTTGCTCCAAAATATTTTGACATTTCCAACTGAATAGAACATTCATGATAGTATGAGGAATTACATTGCATAATTAAGCTCATGTTGTTTTATTTTTGAATTGAACTTCGTTGTTTGATATCTAAATCGATCTCCATGAATATGTGACTCGGAAAATAACCATATTTGCAATTCATATTCAGATTAAAAATCATTAAAATAGATGTTATCTCCACAATACTATTAGCTTCTTTGATCGGATTTGACGTGCCATCAGAATGATCATCCTTCTTTACTAATTTTGTACTTTGATTAAAAATACAAAAATGACCATTTAAAAAAAAAAATTGTGAAGAAAATACAATAATGGAAAGCAGATTAATTGCACTGATGGTAGAAGACTAGAGGGTTTCTTGCGTAACATGAAGATGCCAACTTTTGCCGTCAAATGCTTGAATTTTTCCAAGTGGGATAAGCTTGTTGTATATATCCTCTTCCAAGTATCTCTCTTACCCAATCCAAATCTCTTACTTAGGACCAGCATTTTGAGCCTATAAAATTGGGTTTTAATTAATCAACTAGTAATGAATTGAATACAGGATTGCAAATTCTCGTAAGCTCTACTAAAGAAGTGTTGTCTTTGAATAGGGGATTGCAAAACCTCTTTCTGAGATGTTCGGCTTTGCAATACCTCAAAGTCGAACGTATTGGGTGCTAAAGTGGATATTGATTCGTGAAATTCATCGTTTACATTAATTTAATATGGTAAGCGTGTTCTAAACTTTGGGACAAAGTTTTTTTTTAAGGAGGTAAGAATGTAATGCCCAATATTTTTTTAGTCTGGATTTTAAATCTTAAAAAATAAAGATTTTGACATTTTTAAAAAATAAAGAGTTTGACATTTTTCTTTGGTTTATATTAAAAAACCAAATGAAAATGATAAATGATGTAAACTTAGATAAAGTAGAAGCTTGATTTTTTTTTCCTGACCAATTACTCAGATAGAAATCCAATATGATCTTCATCATGTTCAGATTGCATTAACAAAAATATCAAAGTGTGTATTTAGTTACTCTTTTTGTTTCTTGATTATCAAATTCGTTCGATTAGTATCAACAATCTTGAATAGTGCAGATATGGAGAATTTTTTCTGAAAAAATCTCCCAAAGTGCCTGAAAATGACTGTCTTGTCAGAGTCAAACCCCGGGATTGACCGCCCATTTCCAAAAAATTAAAATTTGAAAGTTTCACGGCAAATTAATAATCCCTCAGATATGAATTCTCATGAATTGAAACCAGAAGATTCATAACACTAATTTGTAGATGCATCTCTATGGAATGATCTACAAGAATTTTCCAATTTCAAATTATTGTTTGCATTTGTTATAAGGATGAGATTCCATCAACAATGTACTTTGAATGCGTTCAATGACGATGCATGGTTATACAAAATATGTATATGGTTGCACAAAAGATGATTATGTAACTTATATAGTAGTAAGTCATCGGCAATAGGTTGAAAGATCAAGAATTATATGAAGAATATGAACTAGTCACAACAGAAAACTCATCGCAAAAATAACATCATTGATCAATAAAATAGATCAGAGTATATTATTCTTTTAGTTGAATAAAATACTTACAACAAAAAAAATTATCGATAAAATGGAGAATATATGAACAAAAGCACCAGTTACAACTTTAACCAAGGGAATCCGGGTCCGTATTGTACTAGCATGTTCTAATATTATTATGATATGAAACAACTAGCGTGTGTTAATATTATTTGTAATGTGGGTATTGCTAATTCACACAAATTTTAAAATAAGAAAAATGGGTTATATATGAGACACTTATGATGTATGTTGATTTCCTAATACTTTTGCATGTAGAGGACTTCAAACTCAGATAGCTATCAAATCATGATATTTTTGTTTATTAATTAAAAATGAGACGTTGGAGGAAAGTTGAAAACAAAAAAGAGAAAATAGAAAAACCTCGCAGAGGTATCTTTTTGTTTTGGGTATCACATATTGTTTTTTGAATATTTGTTGGGAAACTAATTTTAAAACATCTGAAAAGGGTTATTTTCAATTTTACCCTTAAATTGTTGAATCTTATTTTGTTTTAAGCAAATATTAAAATTAAAGAATTTATTTTCCTATTAAATTGTATCTAAATAAACATTACTTGGTTATTATTTTTCTTCAAGCTTCCAAATAATTTTTAAGTATTATTAGCCAACAACCCCATATACCTAAGCGAATTATATATATATTTTTTATTATTATAAATTTTTATTTTCAGAATTATCTGTATTTTATTGATGCAACAAATTTATTGTTGTATTTTTCACCAGTAATTTTTTCACAATTGATTAGATATAGTTTAAGGAATAGTTATAATTCATGATGCACCACAGTTACTATGTCGGTATTGATCCGCAAAATAAAAATATTAATAGGGAAACATACATACTATATGAGACACCCATTGTATGAAATGACTGCCTTACTCATATACATATATACACATGCGAGTATTCAAGTTCGTAGCTCCACCTAAACAAGTTATACGTTAACACGTCGAGTTATCGACTAATGCATTATCAAACAGCTCTATCTAAATGAGATGTTGGAGGATAGCTGAAAACAAAAGCGAGAAATTAGGAAAGTAATATAGTCAACAAACACAATCAACTCTTATGGGGAGAACAATAGAAATGAGGTAACTAGTTAAATCATTATATGTTGAATGTAGCAATGCTTGGATCATATCAATCAAAATGAGGTAATTTGTTAAATCATTATATGTAAATCAATGAATCTTAGAATGTAGATTCATGTATTTATCTTTTCTTTGGTTGTATAACAGAAAGGATCTTTGTGATTCTATATGCCTTTCCCTATATAAGGATGGGCCAGTTATGGTCAGAATTAACAATTCATGAATCAGTTCTAAAATCTTTTGAAACTTTAAATATTCATAAGGATATCACTGGGATCATTTATGTTCCACATAGTTCAAAGTTGTGTTGCTACCATGGAGTGAAAACAAAACATATTCACTTTTTGATTGCTCGGTCATGTGATGAGAATTGCGATCCTTGCATGTATTTTTCGGTCACTTTGGCTATTTAGTTCCTTTTGCTTCATTTACAAGACTTTGTCAATGTAATTCACTCATCTAATAGATTCGTTTTTTTTTTTTTTTTTGTTGTTGCGTGATTTCGGAAATTAAAGGCAAGTATTTTTTTTAAGACATTAATAATGAAGCATAAAAGTTTACAAATTGATGTATTTCTCTAATATAACATGGACATGCGAGTCATCCAGAGCCATTTGCATATACATCGTCTAACTAGCTACCAACTCGACTTATATTACTAAAAAATAAAAAAAACAGCACGATTGTTTCAAGTTTGCCAAGAAAAAAATGACCCTACAGTTACAATCCATTACAAGGGTATTTGGATACCAGAAGCAATTTTCCTGAAGTATTCTGAAACATTTTTTTGCAGAACAATAAAAGTGCACATTTTGTCAAAAAAGTTTGAAAAAATTAAAAGTAAATGTTTGGAAGAAGAATACGAAGAGCATAGAAAAAAGAAAAAAAAAGAACAAAATGAATTTTTATTATGAAAAATCATACAAGCTGAACATTAAAAATCCGATAGCTAAAAAACGGAATCCTCACATTAAAAACCCCAGGATAATCCTCAATGTCGTCCGAAATTTTTCTCCTATTTGATTTTCTGTGCGGGGATTTGGCCAACCATCCAAGATAATTTCGATCATAGTGATTATATACCCTAAAGATGATCTATCAAAGTAATGTAAGATCAAATGCTTGTCACAACCAAATACCATGTAAGGGGTCCTTGAAGTAAAAAAATTGGTGGAAGAAACTAAATCCAACATCACAAAATTAATTAACAACATGAAGAAGAAGGTTTCACTAATTTTATTTTTTTTTGCTTAATCACACGAAAGAAGAAGAAGGGTACCCAGGCTATCATAAATCATAAATGTTGTTAACCCTCGACCTCGAACCAAACTCATTTGATAGGCTAGACAAAAGCAGGGGAGAAACTGCCTTGTGACTAGGGCTAGCATAAAGGCTTATTTTTTTTATAATTGGTGTGTGATTTTTCGATAGAAAAGAGGCTTCAAATCACTTCTTTGGGTCCAAAAGACATTAAGTCCAAAGTGAGTGATATAATATTTGATGGTGTTTGGGTTATTCCTCAGAGAACGAGAGATTTGATGATTCGGTGCAATATTGATGTTGAAAATCTACCTCTAATTGCTGGTGGTGAGGGTTATAAAATCTGTGATTTGGATAATAAAGGCGTTTTTTCAGTTAAATCTGCAAAGGATGCTATTAGAACATCTTTTGAGGTTCAACCGAGTGATGCTCTTTTCACTCGTCCGGTTATGCACCCTACTTTGATTGTACAATATTGGAAGATTTGGACAAGGCAATGTTGTGCAAGTGAAGATAAAATTATTAAGAAGACTGGTAGAAGAAGACTATTAGGAGCATGTGTTCTATAGTGAACAAATCGAACAACAATTGAATCGAGAAAGAGTAAATCTGATTTGAAAAATCAGCCTAAGAACCAAGTTCTAATTCAATAATTTTCTTAGTTACACAGACTCCCTTCTAACATCATTAATAGGGCAAACAATAAAGGAAAAGAGTAATCCATACACGACACGTGTAGTAAATCTAGCGGCTAAAGGAATAAATTATAAAGGCACCCGGAGAGTAGATAAATACACCCCAGTTTGATTAGGCCACCACATGACACTACCTACTCCTCCAGCATGACCTTGTCCTCAAGGGAAAAAGTAGGGAAGTGAGATGCAATGGTGGAGATGTCTTCCCATGTGGCTTCTTCTGCTGAGGCATTGGACCAGTGAATCAAGACTTGTGGAAATGTGGTGTCTCCTTTAGTGACTGATCTGTAAGCCAAGGCTGAAATGGGAGTGATAATTATCTGACCTTCATGGTCCACCAATGGCAGAGTTGGGGAGGGTACATGAGAAGACCCAATCCTTAATTTCAGTTGTGATACATGAAAAACAGGATGTACTCTTGCCTCTGGGGGAAGCTGTAGCTTATAGGATAATGGACCTACTTTGGCAATGACAGGTAAAGGGCCATAAAATTTAGCTGAGAGTTTGAAATTTTTTCTGAGAGATATGGAGGCTTGCCTGTAGGGTTGTAACTTTAGGTAGACCAAGTCTCCCACCTGAAAGGATCTCTCTGTCCTCTTTTGGTCAGCAAAAAACTTCATTCTGGCATGGGCAACTGACAAGGAATCTTTGAGAAGGTCCAGCATGGCAGATCTTTGTTGAAGATATTTCTCCACTGCAGCCAAAGAAGTAGTAATGGTGGTTGGGAAATCTAAATGGGGAGCCTCATAACCATAGAGAGATTTGAAAGGGGACATCTTGATACTAGTGTGGTAGATAGTATTGTACCACCACTCTGCAAGTGCCAACCATTGTAGCCATTTCTTGGGTTGAAACCAAGTCATACATCTGAGGTAGTGCTCCACACAGGCATTGACCCTCTCTGTTTGGCCATCTGTTTGTGGGTGATAAGCAGTACTTAACTTGAGAGAAGTGCCCAAGTGATGAAAGAGATCCTGCCAGAAGTTACTAGTGAAGATCTTGTCTCTGTCAGAGATGATGGAAGCAGGTAATCCATGCAGTCTGAAGATGTGATGCAGGAATGCCTTAGCCACTGATATAGCAGTGTAGGGGTGTTTGAGGGAAATAAAATGGATGTATTTAGTAAGCCTATCCACCACCACTAAGATAACATTCTTGTGTTCACTCTGGGGAAGACCTTCAATGAAATCCATGGATATGTGTTTCCAAGCTTGCTCAGGGATTGGCAATGGTTATAGGAGACCAGCAGGGAGAGTGTGTTCATGTTTGTTTCTTTGACACACATCACAAGCTGTAACCATGTATATTATGTCTTGCTGCATTTTGGGCCAAAAAAAATGTAGCTTGACTCTGTTGTAAGTTGCTTGGATGCCAGAGTGGCCCCCAATGGCAGATGAGTGCAAGGATGATAAAATAGAAGTTTTAACATTGCTGCTAGTGCCAATGTATAGTCTTGATTTGTACCTGATGACTTCATCCTTGTATGTGTAGTTGGGCATGGAGGTTGGTGAGAGCAGCAACTGAGAAATCAGTTGTTGTGCCTTGGAGTCATCAACATAGCTACTGATGACCTCTTGCATCTTGATAGGGTGATGGCTTGAATTGAATTCTCTGTAGTGGGTCTCCTTGATAGAGCATCAACTACTTTGTTATCTATCCCCTTTTTGTATTGGATATCATAAGTAAATCCCAATAACTTCGTCAGCCATTTCTGTTGTAGCCCAGTAATGATTCTCTGCTCCAATAGAAATTTTAAGCTCTCATGATCAGTCTTGATAGCAAAATGATGCCCTTGGAGATAGTGTCTCCATTTAGTGACTGCTGATCCCAATGCCATCAGTTCCTTTTCATAAGTTGACAATCCCAGAGCCTTTGGACCCAATGGATTACTATGAAAAGCAATTGGTCTTCCCTCTTGCATCAGCACTGCACCAAGGCCATTGTCAGAAGCATCTGTCTCCAATATGAATTTCTTTGAGAAATCAGGGAGTGCCAGAACAGGAGTAGAAGTCATTGCCACTTTAAGTTTGTTGAAGGCTTCCTCAGCAGCAGTAGACCATTGAAGAGCATTCTTTTTGAGAAGATCAGTTAATGGTTTGCTGATGTTTCCATACCCTTTGACAAATTTTCTGTAGTAGCCAGTTAGACCCAAAACCCCCCTCAGTGCTTTGATGGATGTTGGAGTTGGCCAGGAAGTCATGCAGCTGATTTTTGCAGGGTCAGCTACAACACCTCTAGATGTGATAATGTTCCCCAAGTATTCTAATTCTGTCTATGCAAAACAGCATTTAGACATCTTGGCATGCAGATGATGGTGTCTCAGAACAGAGAGTACTTGTTGGATATGAAGTAAATGAGATTCCATATCAGGGCTATAAACAAGTATATCATCAAAAAATACCAACACAAATTTCCTCAAGAAGGGTTTGAAAATGTCATTCATGAGTGCCTGAAAGGTGGCAGGGGCATTGGTGAGGACAAAAGGCATAACAAGGAACTCATAGTGACCCTGGTGTGATCTGAATGTAGTTTTGTGTATATTAGGTGGAAAAAGTCTGATTTGATGGTACCTTGATCTGAGGTCAATTTTGGTAAAGATTCCTGAGCCATGTAATTCATCCAGCAGCTCATCAATGATAGGGATGGGAAACTTATCCTTGATGGTAATATCATTCAATCTTCTATAATCAACACAAAATCTCCAGATATTGTCCTTCTTTTTGACCAATAAAATTGGAGAGGCAAATGGACTGTGGCTTGGTTGTATGATGCCCTGTTGTAACTTATCTTGAATCAATTCCTCAATAATACTTTTTTGTACATAAGGACATTTATAAGGTATTTGATTGACTGGTATGGAATTTGGTTGCAGGGGAATAGTATGATCAAGGCTTCTGTGAGGTGGTAATGTGGTGGGTGTGGCAAAAACATCATGAAATTCCTACAGTAATGATGTAATTTCAGGGTACTGAGATGCAGGAGTTGTTGGCTCTGAGATAGAGTGGTAGTTTGTAAGAATTTATTGAGACTCTTGTTTGTGATTGGTTTAAGATGGTGGGGTTGTGAAGTACAAATTAATGTAATCTGATCACCTTGATGTATAAAGGAGACAGTCAAGGTAGAGAAGTTAAACATGACATTACCCAATTGTCTAAGCCAGTCAGCACCAAGTACTACATCACAACCACCCAAAGGAAGTATTCACAGATCACCAGAGAAGGTGTGGCCTTGCATTGACCATTGGAGGGACTGGAAAATTCCAGAGCTGAAAGTTTGGTCACCATTTGCTACTGTCACTGTCATCTTTGTAGTAGGAGTAGGTTTGCAGCTGAGCTGGTGAGCCAAGGAGGATTCGATAAAGCTATGAGTACTACCAGTATCAATTAGGATAGAGATATGGTGACTCTGCAGGATACCCGGGACGCGAATAGTATCACCCTTGCTAGTACCAGTAAGAGCATGAAGCGAAATTTCCATATCACTCTCAACTAGTGAGGCAGTTTCGTCTTCATGTAACATGTCATCCTCAGAAGTAGCCTAAGCACTGTCCCCTTCTGCAACTATCCAAAATAGTTGTTGTGTTTTGCACACATGACCCTATTGATACACCTCATCGCAATTGTATCACAACCCTTGGGCCTTCCTGATTTTGAGTTGTTCAGGTGTGAGTCTCTTAATGGGAGGGTGGGTGGGAGTTGGTTTAGGTAGAAATGGTGGTGGTGGTGGTGGTTTTGGAGTAGATGGTGGGAGTGTTGGTGGTTTTGGAGACAAATGAGACTGATAGGATGACTTTCCCAAGGAGAATGAGTTGGAAAAAAATTTTGGGGTGGGTTTTGAAAGTTTTTGTCGAGAAAGTAAGGACTGTTCTTGCAAACTTACTAGAGCAAAGGCTTTCATGAGAGTGGAAGGGTTAAACATCAACACGTTATGTTGGATTTCTTCCTTAAGGGCACCAATAAAACTCATTACATAATAACTCCCAGGGAATTCAGGGTGAATGCTCATCATTAAGGACCTAGCAACCTCAAATTCATCAAAAAATTCTTCTACTGTAGTTGTGTGTACTAACTTATTAAACATACCCACAATATTATCGTTCGATGGGTTCTCGAAACGAAAACAAGCTTGTTCAGCCAATTCAAACCAACATAAAATAGATCGATAAGTTTGTAAGTTAGAGATCCACCTTTCTGCTTTGCCATCCATATGCATAGTTGCCATTTGTACTTTTTGAGACTCCTCGCTGATGTTGTGTAGAATAAAAAATCGCTCACACTTTTGGATCCACCCTTTAGGATTAGTACCATCGAATCTGGGAAAATCAAATTTTGGAAATCGATTGTAGCTGTTGAAGCCCCGGTTCTCAGTGTTTTGATGAGTGATTGGTATAGTGCTTCCCTCTGCTTGTGCACCGATTGAATCTCCCTGATTACTGTCCTTGTTGGTTAAATTCTATAACTGTACAAGAATTAGACTCAATTGATCCTTTATATCCGCTACATCTCCCTTTATTTCAACAACATCCTGATTTGTTTTCTCTATCTGGGTTTGTTGTTTTTTCTGAGTATCCTACAATTCCTTATTAGTTTGAGCTCCATGTCCACCCATGGTGACAGGATCGATCGGCTTTGATGTCAATTGTTCTATAGTGAACAAATCGAACAACAGTTGAATCGAGAAAGAGTAAATCTGATTTGAAAAATCAGCCTAAGAACCAAGTTCTAATTCAATAATTTTCTTAGTTACACAGCCGCCCTTCTAACATCATTAATAGGGAAAACAATAAAGGAAAAGAGTAATCCATACACGACACGTGTAGGAAATCTAGCGGCTAAAGGAATAAATTATAAAGGCACCCGGAGAGTAGATAAATACACCCCAGTTTGATTAGGCTACCACATGACATCATGCATATGATGTGCCGTACATGTAGGAAGAGTTGCAAAACTATTAGCCACATTACTTGGCATTGCAGAGTTGCCAAGAGATTTGGGCATGGGCGGATGGAATTTTAATATGCATCCTAATGAAGATCTGGTGGCCTCTTACAAGGCTTCAAAAGGGCACAACAGGATGATAAAGGATTTGTGGCTAGTTGAGAATCTCGCAATTATCACAGAATTATGGAGGTTGCGCAATAAAGCTTATTTTGAGGATATGAAGGTCAAATGGCTTAGCTTTAAAGGCAAGGTTTATCAGGTAATCCTTGATAATTCTATTAGTTAGAAGGGCCATATGTTTAATAATATGGAAGAATTGCGCATCTTAAATTATTTCAAGGTGCATCATAGATCGTGTAAAATTTCTATACCGATTGAGGTTAGTTGGTCTCTTCTTAACCAAGGTGAAATCATGATTTGATGTGATGGCGCTTCACTGGGAAATCCAGACCAGTCCGGTGCTGGTGTTACTTTTCATGATACCAATGCAGCAGTTCTGGGTGCTCTTTGTGTTTCCCTTGGCTGGCAAACTAATTACTGTGTGGAAATGTGTGATATTATTTACGGTTTGATGCGAGGTGGAGCGTTAGAAATATTTGCGTTCAATCGGATTCGATGAGTGGTATTCAAGATTTTCAAAGTGGTGAGTTTCCTTGGCAGTTAGTTCAGAAGTGGAAGATGGCGAAGAACTTTTACAAAATATACGCTATATTCATAGCTATAGAGAAGCTAATTTTTTAGCAGATGCCTTGTCCAAGCAAGATTATTTGCTGGCCGAGGATATTTATGAATTTTATGAGGGTATGCCAGGTTTTATTCTGTCTGTAGAATGGCATAACGAAGTTTATTATAGCTGCTCTTAGATCACGTGAAGCCCAATTAATTCCAATCTTTACAAGGCGCGAAAGAGCTTGACAAGCGAAATTTCCCTTGGTTAGTCAGGAGCTGGTAATCGTGAGAGGGCTGGTGATAGTATGTCAGAGTAGGCAAAATCTCCAGCATTGTCAAGATATCTAGCGCTTTCTACTCAGATAGGGTAGATTGCTAGATGGCCATTAGGGCAAGTCTTATGGTGGAATCCATCCATCTTCCATCTTCCATGCCACCTCAACATTTGTACCTGTGGATGGAAGCGCAAATCTAATGGTGGAACATAGAAAACACTAATAAGAATAACGCAAAACACTATTGTTAATGGCGCTGAAAAACGCTATTAATAATAGCGCTTAACTCAAGTCAACGGTCAAAATGCTAATGTTAATAGCGTTCCACGCCATTCTTAATAGCACTGAACGCTAATAACAATAGCGTTGAGCGCTAATAAGAACATCGTTTTTTGAGTTATCTATACAGAAGAAACACGGGTTCTATTCATACCCTGTTCTTCTTCTTCACACATTCTCCTCTTCTTCTTCTCACGAAAAAACCCCCAAATCCCACTCCATTTTTTTTTTCTTCCAACAAGAAGGTCATTGAATCAGTGAGAAAGAAAGTTGGATTCAAAGATCCTTATTTGTTTCCTATTTGTAAACAAAGTAAGCATATTTATCTAATTTTAGAATTAGGGGTTTAATTTTGAAACTAGGGTTCATTGAGTTCTACTTTTAATTTGAGAATTAGGGGCTTTTATTGAGTTTTACTGTTAATTTGAGAATAAGTTTCAACTGGGTTCTTCCCCAAATTGAAAATTATGGTTTCAATTCTTGTATTTGGGTTGTTTAGTTGGGTTATGTATTGGATCTAACTCCAACTATGGTTGATTCTTGATGCAGGTACCCTATTTTTATTCAAAATGAATGATCTTATTATTACCAAATCATTCACAAACTAGGGATACTTCAATTTCTCAATTTGATTGAGAATACAAAGAGAGGTTAGTTGATTTGTAAATTCCTTGTAATAATATTGTTTACATAATTTGATATTGTTTACATAATATTGTTTGATGAATGACTAATGACATGAAACTTAGGGTAACATAGACATGAAATTACCATGTTTTAGTTTATGTAAACAATTTAAGGGCATTGTGTGACTATATTGTTTTTATTTGATGATTTTGTATAGATTATGGATGTGTATATGATGTTGAGTTCAAAAGAATCGGATGACAAACATATATCTACAAGTATAGACCCATTTGATACACAACATGATATCACGTTTAGAAGTAATCTAGAAGACCTTGAGGATTTACATAATCGTGTGGTGGTTCATGAAAGTGTTAGTCAAGTTCTTCAAAATTCCGGCCTTGCTAGATTTTTTGAAATTAGAATTAAGAGAGCTGATCAAAAACTAGCTTATGGAATCATAGAGAGGTGGTGGTATATAACCAATTCGTTTCATTTCCCAAACTTCGAAATTGGTTTCACTCCTTTAGACTTTGTTCACTTAACCAGAATTCCTATTGGAAATGGTCGTAGAAGATTGGAACACGCCGCTACAAGTAAATGGAGAAGTAGAGAAAATCAGCAGCTAGAGAATACCTACTTTGGACCTATGCATGGGTTTGGACACTACAACAAGCACTCACCTGATTTTCCTATTAGTTGCCTCGCAACCTATATCAACGACAATCCAATTAATGATGAAAATTAAGAGATTGTGACTCGATACTTCTTATTATGGGTGATTTCAAAAGTTTTATTGGCACGTTCCACTACACGAGCAAGCAAAGGTTGGATCGTTTCCTTGCGTAATTTGAATGAGATTGGTAATTATGATTGGGGTTCAGCTTGTTTTAGTCACTTGTATAGTAGCATGAATCATGTTGTTAGAGGTGGAAAAAACATGTGTGGAATGGCGATGGTTTTAGAATATTGGTTTTACATATATTTTCATACTTTGACGCCTTTTCTCAAAGAAGGTGTAGCGACTGATGTATGGCCTGCAATTATGATATTTAAGAAAGATAGTCTAGTGAAGTTGCAAAGGGGTACTTCCAAACACTCCCTTCATACAACTCTCCAACAAATTGAGTTGAGAATAATTGTTGGAACGCAATGGCAACCATGGTCTACTAGTATGTATAAAGATCATCCTGATATAGTGCATGCTCGTGAAATCTCCAATCAAATAGTGGCTTTATATAATTCGGAAATCGCTACCAGTATCATGTATCTTGGTGAACGGTTTTTAAGGAAAACAAGGGGATTAATAACAATTCCAAGAAGTCCACGTGAACGTTTGGAAGACCTTGCTGCCCCCAGCGATCCTATTGATGTGGTTGAAGGACGAGACTATAAGTATGTTGATGAGATCATGTATGTGCAGTGGTTGAAGTTACAATCTATTGGATTTTTTCTCCCAAAAATATATTGTCAAGAAAACAGAGACGAAGTTGGAGCTCCAAGTACTCAAGATCCGACATTTTTGGTGAATCAGGTCCCCCAAATACATCCATCACGGTATAAGTATGACAACGTCTCACAAGCTTCACCCGAATTTCCAAGAGTTTCTTTCTGTACCGTACGTTCAGACGGTGAAGGCAACCGTGTTGAAGTGCCTTTGCAAGCACCCGATCCTCCTCCATTTACGTATGATGTTAATTGGGGAACAAGGGTTAGTAATTTTTGATTTTGACTCCTTCAATTATTTTGTTTGTCATATTATTATGATTTTATTTACACACTAAAAGTTTTTTAATATGTTTGCTATGTTGGTGTTTCTTTTCAGGAGCAATGGAAAGATTTAGCGCACAAGTTTGCTATGTTAAATTTTGCAAAGGACCTGTATTGGTTTGAAATAGATCGTGCACATGCTCTTGGGCAATCAAACTACGGAGGGGAAGGAATATCAACTCAATCATGTTATGATCTTGGAGAAAACTGGTTCAGCCGTAAAAGACCAGCCACAAGTCATGATGCCGCAATAGATGATACACAAACTGATTATGTTCCACAGACACAACAAGAGGAAGCAGATCCACAGTCACAATTAACCCAATTTGTGAATAGTGGTGGGGATGGTTATAATATAAATGACATGTCTAAGATTTTGGGATTAGAACCAAATGATTCGGGAACATAGAATGTCTTCTCTTTAATGAAATAAATGGTTTTAATGTAGAAAAACTGATAGTATTTTCTTTTTAATGAATTAGAAAAACTTGAATGTGTTTTCTTTAATATTCTCTTGAATGAATGTGTTTTCTAATATGTGAATGAATGTTTTTTCTTTTGAATGAATGTCTTTTCTTTTCTTTTATATGGAATGCTTACAATATTTGAGTTTTGTTTACAGGTGCAATATGGACGATGAAAATCCGCTAAGGAGGTATGTACTAACGACGTATGGTATCGATCTTAGCATTGGTGATGATAGCGAGGAGAGATAAATTGTGGTGTACCAGTATATGACTCAAAAAATGCATAGGCTTTTCCAACCAGTGGCTCAACAAGTATTGACGCGACAAATAGTGGACAGGCAACGAGAGGACGGAGATGCAAGGATGATGCATAACTACTTTGGACCTAATTGTACATGGGGCCCTAAGAAGTTCCACCAACGTTTGGGTATGTATCGACCTCTTTTATTACGTATTCTAAGTGAAATAGTTGTTGCGGATCCTGCTTTTGATTTCCAAGTTGATTGCACCAGAAAACTTGATCACTCTCCCCACATGAAGATGTATGCCGTAATGAAATGTTTATGTAAAGGCATAGCCGCTGATAGCACATATGATTATGTTCGTATTGGAGCGCCGACCGTCTATATGTATGTGAAGAGGTTTACCAGAGGAATTGTTCGCCGCTTTGGTCCAAGGTACATGCGACTTCCTACAAGAGAAGACACGGAAAGATTATTGGCAGAAAATGCGGCTAGAGGGTTTCCTGGGATGCTTGGAAGTGTTTATTGTATACATTTTCGGTGGAAGAATTGTCCAACAGCATGGGCAGGTACATTCCGTGGGAATGAGAAAAAACCTACCATGATCTTAGAATCCGTGGAATCATATGATAAGTGGTTTTGGCATGGTTTCTTTGGAACGCCAGGGTCGAATAACGACTTGAACGTCTTGGCTCAATCTCCACTTTTTGATAAGATGGTTAATGATTTAGCTGCCCCTTGTAATTACCGCATCAATGGCCACAACTACGACAAGGGTTACTACTTGGCGGATAATATATATCTACGATTGTCTTATATTGTGCAGTCATTCAAAGTTCTTCTTCCAAATCTTCCAGCTAATACGTTGTTCAATAGATACCAACAAGCGAAGAGAAAGGATGTTGAAAGGGCTTTTGGAACTCTCCAAAACAAGTTCCAAATAACAAAAAAGCCAGCATTTTACTGGGATAGGGATGATATAAACTTTATTATCAAGGCTTGTTTGATTTTGCATAACATGGTAATTGAGAATGAAAGATGTAACTTAGATTGGGGTCAAGTCGTGAACGAACCAATACGGCAGGTTACTGGAATGCCGAGGTCATACCACGAGTTAAGGAATGATGAAGCATATCTCCAATTATGCAATGATCTTTTTCAACACATTTGGACACGACATGGACTAGGTCTCAGAGATGGTGAAATGCTACCAGAATTTCCCCCTCCGCCACCAGATAATCTTGACGGTTCGGATGGTGAATTCAATCCTACCGATGTTTACCCACCAGAACAGCTTTAGTCTTTTTTTCGTAAGATTTCGAATGAACTTTCAGTATGTAAGCAACTTGGTTGTAATCCTATGATTTCTAGATTTTAAGATTAATAAACATTAAGATTTTCCTTGTATTATTTATGGTTTTCATTGTTTTCAAAAGAAAAGAAAGAAAAACTAAGTATGGATTTTCAAAAGAGAAGAAAAAAAACTAAGTGTGGAACTTGAGGAATTGGCTTGGTTTCTGGATGTTTTTCAAGAAAAGCGCTAATAAGAATAGCGTTGCTTTTCTAACCATTAGATCTTTAACGACTCCTTCTAATCAACGACTCACAAATAAACGCCATTAAGATTTGCGTTTCAACGACTACTTTTTTGAATTCGAAATTTTCCCTATAAATTGATCACTTCTCAGCTAAGACCAAAACCTTTCAATCTCTAGATTTTTTTCCCCATCTTCTTAAAATTCATTACAAAACTTTTCAAACTCTAGACCTTTCTAACCAAAATTCATGGCAAAATATGCTACAACGGAAGATGTTGCAATCACCAAGTCTTGGATAAGCATTACACTTGATGGTGTTGCCGGAGTTGATCAAAGATCAAACCAGTTTTGCGAGCGGGTATTCGAAACCTATGTAAATAGCTTTGGGAATAAGTATGATAGGACTGTTCATAAGTTGCAGAATAGATTTGATACCTTGAAAAAATATGTCAAAAAGTGGGTTGGTATCTTAAGAAATTTGCATAGAAACAATGCAAGCGGAATTGGAATTGATGATCTTGTAAGTTTTATTAAGATTTCTTAATGTATATCATTTTATGTTATTGAAGGATTTCTAACTTGGGTTTTTATTTGTTTTTTGTAGGAGAGTAAAGCTAGATCGGAATATAGTAAGATTAGCAAGGGAAAATCTTATAGAAATGAAGAGGTGTACAAACTTTTCAAAGCCCATGTTCCTGGATTCAATCCCGAAGAAGTTTATCCTACCCAAAATGAGGAAGATGAATCGGAGGCTCCTAGTGTTAATGCTTCAACAAGTAGTGCTCCGGCAAGAAGCGACCCAAGATGGCATGAAGAGGATGGCCCTCGTCGACCAACAGGAAAAAGGGCTCAACAAAGGGAAGCTTCGGAGCTATCGGCCATCAACGACGGAATCGACCTCATTTTGAAACATTTTAGTGAAGAGAATGCAAAGAAGATGGCAAGGTTGGATGGACAAGAAAAATATTTATTAACCGTTGCAGAGACAAAGAAGAAATCCTTGGATTTAGCTTTGGAGAAACATGAACTCGAAGTGTTGGATGTGGTGGTTGAGACCTTGCCGGAATGGAAGCAGCAATTTATATTGGATAAACAAAATAAGATTTTGGAAAAACATGGTTATCCTCCTAGAACACTTGGTTATTATCCTAACACTAGCAATGTTCGTCATTTTAATATATGAAACCATGTAGCTTCATTTTTTTTTTTTTTTTTTCAATTTGGTGTAGTGGAATCAATGTAGTTGAAGTATTTTAGTATCAATCAAGTTTCAATTTCATTCAATTTTATCTTCTTTTTGATTTGATTTAGTTCAATTTTATCTTCTTCAATTTCATTTAATAGGAAAAAAATAGGAGACTAGAAAAAAAACCAAGTATAAGATAGGAGAAGTTGAGTGGGTACTGGATGTTTTTTCTGATTAGCGCAATTAAGATTGGCGTTTTGCGCAAATAAGAATGGCGCTTAACGCTAGTATCAATTGCGTTTTAATTTGTACCATTGGATTCTCAACGGCTCCTTCTAATCAACGGTTCAGAATAAGCGCCATTAAGAACGGCGCTTAATGCTATTCTTAATAGCGTTTCAACGGTCAGGTTTTCAAAATTGAAATTTATTTATAAATTGGCTTCTTCAACACAAATCAAAACCATCCCAAAATCTCAAGATTTTCTTTGCTTCCTATCTCTCCTGATTTTATATTTTTAATTCCAAATCTTCTTTCAATCAAGTGCAAGTATGGAATACACTACAAATGAAGATGTTGCAATCACCAAAGCTTGGATGAGAATTAGTCTCCAACCGATTGTTGAACAAAATCAAGGAGTCCACATTTATTGGGAAAGGGTGCTTCAAGCCTTTGTAGAAGAAGCCGATGGTAATGAAAACGGAAGAACAAGACAAAGTATTCAAAATAGGTGGTCGGTGATGAAAAAGCAAACCAAAGTTTACATGGGTTTCATACAATCAATTTATGCAAATATGCCCGGAGGAGGATGGACGTTAGAAGAAGTTGTAAGTATTATTCAATGGAACCTCTTATTTTCAATTATCTACATATTTTAAGTCATTAATTTTCTAAATGAGAGATTATGTTTATTTATTTTGTAGGAGGCACATGCTAAAACTCTATATACTCAACAAAACAACAAAGATTTTGCATTTGATCATGTGTACCAAATTCTTAAGAGCCATCCCGCTTTCGAAAATTAAACATCTTGATCTTACCGATGATGAAGTGAACTTTGAGAAATGATGAAGCTTAATAATGAAAATAGGATCATGTTAAATTCTAAATATTAGTTATTTCAACCCATATAATGTTGCTTTTAATTTTTTTAATTCATGTAACTTAATCTATGAAATGAAAATTAGCTAATTTAAAATTTTAAATTTTTTGTTTTGTATTTTTAAAGTTTTTATTTTCAATTTAGTAAAGAAACAGGAGTGATGTGAGAAGAGTGTAAGAAAAATAAATAAATATAGACGTAAGTGTTAATAGTGCAGAACGCTAATGTTAACAGCGCGAAACGCTAATGTTAATGGCGCTGAATGCCAATGTTAATAGCGCTTGACTTACGCTATTTTGATTAGGTTCAGCGCCATTCATATTGGTGTTTCTTGTCCTCTACCGTGCCATTCTTATTGGCGTTCATCGCTATTGTTATTGGCGTTTTTGATTGATTCCACGCACCCTTCCACCAAACCGTGGAACCTTGCTTGGATTTTTTGTGGAAAACACCATCTTGGAAACCACTAGACTTGACATTCCATGAATTTTCCACACTTGGAATATGATGGATTCCACCATAAGACTTGCTCTTATGGCTAGCTTTTAGTCTGGCCAACTCACCTGTACAGTTTTCTGCTTTTTTTTCTTAATTTTATTGGCCGAGTAATAAAAAGAATAGGGCTAACATAACCAATCCCAATAACAGAAAAAAACCATTTTTTTTGAGACATGTTTTTGGGCATACCAAAAAATTACCGGGCATACTCAAGGTTCGGCTCACAACTTTTTTTTGCCTAGGTTTGCTAGGTTCGGCTCACAACTTGTGAGCCGAACCTAGACAAAATGTATGCCCGATAATTTTTTGGTATGCCAAAAAACAGCCCTCTTTTTTTTGAACCCTAATTTGGGGCATACATATGGATGACCCTAACTAGTGTGGGGTGATAAGGGGTGTATCATGAGTGGTTAAGTTACTTAAATACCCTTGATTAATTAATTAATTTTTAATATTAACTTTTTAGTTTCTTTTTTTTAAATTTTTTTTCTGATTTTTTTTTTTTTTTGAAAATTTTGATTTTTTCTTTTTGAAAATTTTGATTTTTTTTTTCTTATTGCATAGAAGTTTTTTTTACGACAATAACAGAGCAAAGTTCGGCTAACAATAAAATCAAAATTATCAGCCGAACTTCTATTTTTTTTCACCCTGAAAGTGTCGATGAACAGTTCGGCTGATAATTAAACACGAAGATATATTAAGTCGGATGCTTCACTTTTTTTACGAAGAATAATATTAAGTTCGGATGCCCTATTTTTTTATCGAATCTGCCGAACCTACGTATGTTTAGGTTCATCATATCATTTTTCTGCCGAACTTAGATTCGTAAATAAAAAAAATTAACAAAAAAAACATTTTTTTTAAAAGAAAGTTTTAAAAAAAAATAGTTAAAAAAAATTTAAGAAAAAATTTTTTTTTTTTTTATAATGAAAAAAAAAAAAAATTTAAATATTAAGGGTATTTTTGCCATTATGAAAAATGATAGATAAGGGGTACCCTAGAAATACTATTTCCACTTGTTTTTTTGTCTTATTCAAGAGGTCCCAAATTTTTTGGGTATGCCCCAAATTAGGGTTTTTTTTTTTATAAGCTTTTTTGAGTTGGGCCATAGTAGGTGTGTGAATTTAAGCGAGGCCTAAGAAAAGGCTCAAGCCCACCCTAAAGCCAATGTCAAGCTCCGCCACAAAAGGGAATTTGTGAGACTGTGATTGCAACAGTACGACGATACGGACCGATCCCCTAACAACAAAACCGAGTTACTAGGCAAGCTTATAAAGAAATAGTAAACCGGCTCTAGACGACTAAATCCAAGCCAAACTCTCGTATAAACTCAACGACCCCCATTTTCTGTTCTTCACCATTCATAATTATCTTCCCATTAATTCAGAAAATCTGATTCGAAACGACTAAATCTGATGTTCAGTTTCTTGTTGTAGGGATTTCTGTTGTTGTTCTTGTTGCAGACAGATACAGCAAGAGAGAAAAGGAATTGGAAATCTTTTTTTGGAGTGATGGAAAATCAGAGAACCAGAAAACGTCCACGTCTATCATGGGATGTAGCTCCAACTGAACCAGAGGTCCGTTCGTATGAATATCTCTAATCAAAGGGGTTTATTAGGGTTTCGACATTGGAGTATTGGGGGGATGTAAAAGTTTGGGTCTTTTTCAGAAATTAGGGTTTTGTGTGATTGATGGAATTTGACTTCTTCTTTTTTAAGTATGGATTGCTTGCTGGATGGATCTTTGTAGGCTTTTAGGTTGCCGAGGGTATCTAAAGAGGTTTCGTATCGACATGCATCACCGCCTAGGAGAGATGATGATCGTGAAGGGCATTATGTGTTCAATTATGGCGATAATTTGACTCAAAGATGTAAGCTTTTTCAGATTTATTTATCTAATTTCAATGTTTCTCGTTAATGCCTGTGATGGAAGTTGTGAAAAGTAGTCTAAATTGTTTAACACCATGAAACTGCTTAGGTCGAAAAACATTAGAAACTGAGGCTGTATTTTGTAAAACATGATCATTTAGATGTGAGAATTGGAGGAATCTTTTGCTTGCTAAGCTACAATCTTATTCAGTTTTTTTTTCTCGGCTGGTTTGATATTTTAAATTTCTTATTTAGCTTGATATTTTAAATTTCTTATTTAGCTATGTATACTTTTTTCGGTTGTTCATGTTGACTGCTGAATGAAGGAGGTATTCTCTACTTCTTATTCATGTCAAGGTTGTGTTTCCATTGTTTACTTTTAGTTGTAAGACAGAAAAAATGAACTGTAGATGACAAAAAAGAAAAATGGGGATTAACAGAAGCGATAATAGTTGAAAACATGGTGGTATAGTCCAAGTGGGTTTCATGTAGTTTTTTTTAACTCATTTTAGGTTACTTCCCTGGCCGTCAGAATACTTAATATGAAAATAGAAAATACCCTTAACTCGTTGTTAAGAAACATATTGAGAAATGCTGGATGATCAATCTTGGTCTACTCTACCATTTAGCAATAGCCAAATAATTTTCAGACGAAGCAAAGTTTAAGCTAATGTAATGCTTCTCTTCCTTATTTTAATCTTTATTTCTTCAATATTTGTGCAGATAATATCATCAGCAAAATGGGTGAAGGTTAGCTATCTAGTGTCCAACTATCTCCCAGGTCTTTTATTATTTATGCGTGTGTCCATGTCAGCAAGCTGCTAGTACTGTAGGCACATTCGGCCGTGTTTTGGAATGTTGGGACCGCGAGGAAAAAAGAATGGTGGCCATTAAGGTAGTCCGCAGCATACGCAAATATCGAGATGCAGCAATGATTGAAATCGATGTGCTTCAGCTTCTCGCCAAACATGAACTTGGACGCTCCCGGTAATTCCAGATACATTTTTATCTTATATATATATGTTTGCCAGTTGAAGGAAGTACATTATTTCCTTTGGAAAAAACAACAATATTAGTTCTGGATATATTCTTACCTTGCATATGCCTTTTCCTTTCTGAGTTCTCCAGATGCGTGCAAATCCGTAATTGGTTTGACTACCGGAATCACATTTGCATTGTAAGTTGCCATTTGATCTTGCCCTTGCCTATGCCATTCTTTATTCTATGTATATGACCTACTGGTTACAATCTCTAGATCTTGTTGTCAACAACAAAAGCACTGAATTTTTGGGGAAGGAAATTAATGAGATCCACCGTTATTAGCGTTAGTTCTGACCAATTTTCACAATCTTTCTGGATTTTCATTTGAGGATTGTCCCAGCGTCATATAGAGTTATCTAAAATATTGATATATCCCTGAAATCAGCTTTTCCTTCTATTCATATCTTCATATGTTCACTTGACTGTCCTAGACTCGTTAATCTTTGGGGTGATATTTTAAGCTTACTCCTTGAATTATGTACAAGTTTTAGATTAAGGTTGAACCGAAGCATAAAAATTAGTAAATGTGATGTGCTCTGCCTTATCCGTATGCATCTCTTCATTATGAATTTCTAACATTGTTAACAAAATAAATGTGGTCTTAGTTGGTCTTCTGGTTTGAACTCTCTAAAATTCCTTTAGCCATCTGTCTGCCTATTTGCTGCTTGAAAGGCTGGCAATGTGGGGTTGGTTCATTTACATTTGCTTTTGACGGTTCTGAATATCTGGCCACTACATGTTATCGGAGTATTAGATATTGAAACATTTCTGTAAATGAACTTCCATGGTTTTACCAGGTGTTTGAGAAGCTTGGACCAAGTTTATTTGATTTTCTAAGGAGAAATAAATACTGCTCACTTCCTGTGGATCTTGTCCGAGAGTTCGGGCGTCAGCTTTTGGAATCTGTAGCATGTGTGTAGATTATATTTGTACTTCTCATTGTCTTTTCTGTTCTTTAGAAACTAATAACGTGTTTTTTCTGCATGGTTCATTTTGTGAACAAGAAAGGTGTTGAGTCTCGTGTCATTCTATGTTGTCATTTTTTTGGTGAGTGACAAAATCCACGTATTCTGGCAGATATGCATGATTTGCACATGATCCACACCGACTTGAAGCCAGAAAACATCCTGCTCGTGTCTTCTGAGAGTGTAAAACTCCCAAGCTCCAAGGTACCTTGTTTCTAACAGTAACTTGGAGGATCGCATTTCTGAAGATTTTTGACTTGGTAATAAACTTAAATGGGGTTCATGAAATACTGCAGAGGAATTCTCGTGGAGAGATACAGTTCAGGTGCTTGCCGAAGTCAAGTTCTATAAAGCTGATTGATTTTGGCAGTACTGTCTTTGATAATAAAGAACACACCTCTATTGTCTCAACAAGGCATTATCGAGCACCTGAGGTCATTTTAGGTACGCTAGTTATTTTGAATAAAATTCTCTCCCCCATCTGAGTCAGTGGGTTCTACTTCCCTAAGTCACCTACTACAGCTACATTGGGTGCTTAAATTGTCTTCAAGTGCTTCTCTCAGTCTCTCAGAGTTCTTGGGGGACACACTGCTGTGCTTTTTTGACATTAACTTCAATTAATACATGCAGACATTGGATATATGCATTATTGTATGTTAAATGGAGTATATATATGTTTGATGCAAATGCTTTTCTACTCCTTGAGTCATGAGCCTGGTAAATTATAGTATTTCTAATTCCGTGATATGTACTCTTTTTTCAGGTTTAGGATGGTCTTTTCCTTGTGATCTATGGAGTATTGGTTGCATACTTGTTGAGCTGTGTTCGGTTAGTCCCTTTATTAAACCTTTATTGTCGAACAATTACCTGTTTCTGGGAAATGCTGACCTGCAGGAACTTTTGTTTCAGGGAAATGCATTGTTTCAGACACATGAAAATTTGGAACACTTGGCAATGATGGAGAGGGTATTAGGACCTCTGCCGGAGCATATGACTAGAAAGGCTGAGTAAGTTTTTCCTATTACTTTAGCAGGGGTTAATGTGATGATTTTTATTTCTATATAAAAGTATTTTTATTACAAAAATGTGCAAGGCTAAGGAAGAGGCTAAGGCTGCTTTCCTTGTAGGAATTTGTCTCTACTACGTTGATGTTTGTAAATCCTAATTCATGTATTCTATTAACACCTTCACCTTAGTTTTCTTTTTTAATTTTTTAACCCCCATATCCTTGTTGGAATATTGGCAGTCGTGGTGCGGAAAAATACTTTAGGACTTCCAGGAGAGGAACTCGATTGAACTGGCCCGAAGGAGCGGTTTCAAGAGAAAGTATCAGGGCAGTAAAAAAACTTGACCGGCTGAAGGTCAGTCTCTTCTTTCTTTGGGATTTACTATTTTCATAGCTCTGCTAGAGTGCCTGTCCCGCTGAAGTTAATGTCCCTTGAATTCCACATCCTAACTTGATTTTTTCATTTTATTCATTTGTGTAGGATATAGTTTCTCAGTATGTGGACTCCTCGTGGAAGTCTTTGTTTACAGATTTATTGCACCGTCTGTTGGAGTTCAACCCAGCAGAAAGGCTCACTGCTCGTCAAGCCCTTGACCACCCATTCTTCAAAGATCATATCATAAATAGATGAGCAGAAGTGCCAAAAAAATGTTTACCTTTACGACCATTTCAAAGGGTCTGAACAATGCTATCGAGCTCTTAAAAATAGCATTCCTTCAAATTATACTTGATGCATGATTGAGGCACCTCGTATGAAGTAGATGTTCTTGTCAAACTATTAGTGATAGTTATGTCCGTATCACAATATGGTAGACTTGTCGTTCTGTTGTCCATATCAAGTTTATATTGATATCTGAGGTAGGTATGTCCAACTAGTACTTATTGTAATACCCACAGCTCAGAATGATAATAACATGTCAAAGTTGCAATTTCTTCATCTGCTCTACTATTAGAGGTTGTAAAATTGAATTAGGGGATGAGAATCCTTGTTGAAATCAACCAGCACTGAAAGTATAAACTAAAAAAAGAGAGAAAATTCATCGGTTAAATGTGGAAGATGACTCTGCAGTGACATAACAGAACTAACTCATGTAGAGTGTTCCAAAAAAGTGAAACTTCATTGTTCTCTTTCTTTTAGTGAAGCGAAGCTGTATGGTGCCTTATAATTGGTTGTACTCACTGTTTGCCATAATATATGCATGACTAAAGTTTCTTTTTAAGGTTCATGAATCATTTTGCATTAGTGCTGCTTCCACTGAAATGAAGTGTCCTACTTTGTAACGATATTTTGTTACTTTGTTACTATCCTGAAAGTACTAATATATCTAGTCAAGTATGATGGGAGTAAGGTGAAATATTATCCCCATCCTTACTCTTTTTTTCAAGATGTCAAAATCAAGGCTACAAAATCTATCATCTTGAAGTGATCCGTGTGACATTTTTTTTGTTTGTGATTTTGTACATATTTTTTGAATCTTTTATCTTTTACCTTTTTTCATCTTAGATTAGGATTTCAAAATTTTCAGCATGAGGTAAATTTCAGGCTGATTTGAGTACGATGTTTCTTGCTCCTTATACATATATGAGTCACAGAATCACAACACTGTTACAATAATATGGAGGTACTTATTTTGTGGGTTGCTTAGCTCTTTCGGTTGCTTCATGGGGTTTCCGACTTTGCGTTTTTGAGTTCCTGTAGGAACCATAGAAGTAAGAAGTGAAGCCCCAAAGTGCTAAAGCCAAGGCCATCCCTTTTTCTCCTGTGAAATTTTCGTGGAATGTTATCACAGCTGCAATCTGTGAGATAGGAAGCAAAGTCGCGCTCATGACTCCTGCAGAGAGAGAGAGGACGTGCAAAATATAATCCCAACTCTCCCAATGAACATCAACTGCCAGACTACCATATTTGAAGCTAACACCAGGTAGTACGTTTTCGCTCCCAAGTCAAAATCTCTCGCTTCTCGTTGCATTTCCTATAAGATTAAAACATATCAGTTAAAAATCGTATAACATGTAACAGCAAGTATGGAAAAGGAGCTTCTTACTGAGAAGTCCTTGTTTATGAGGCTCCCAATTGTGCAAATGAGTGTAGCAAAGAAGGCCAAACAAACTTGAAACTGCAACACAATAGTATACGTCATGCCTTGATTGGCCTTGGCATAAGCAACTTGGGTGCTCACTAGAATGAACCCTAAAATTGCAGCAGCAGCTATACTTATAAAGAAACCTAACAAGTACTGCGAATTCGTAACACCAGGAGGACGGTCACCAGCTCTTCTTATACCGAGTAGTATCGAACCCATTAATATTACTACAATCGCGTTTATCGTGTAGGGAGTGAACTTCTGCTTAACCCAAACAAATGAAATAAAGGATGTGGAAGCGAGTTGAGTTGTAACCAGGAGAGACGATGTAGTTACGGGAAGGAAAGATAAACCATAACAATACATAAAATTGTCTATTCCTTGGACTAGACCTATCAGAGAAGCATAGAACAAAAGCTTTCGAGAAGCAAAGAACTCGATATTAGGTAGACTTGGATCGCGTTTAGCGTAAAGGATTGTGAGTGGGATGATTAGTATAGGGAACCCAGCCATTTGTAACCAACTAGATAACCATTTTCTGCTTCCCCCATGTAAGAAGTAGAGTCTAAGTAGTAAAGGTCCTCCTGTGACTCCAATAAAACTACATATGCAGCTTAGTAATAAGAGTAATCCCCATTTCATTGACTTTGGAGAGTTGATCTTTGAAGATTCCTCCTCTGGATTATCATTGTCTTCTTCGGTCAGATCTCCTTCTTCAATTCTATCAATGTTCATAGCCATGTCTGGTGCTGCCAGAATGTATTTTCTTCTCTAGTACTTTCTCCAGATGTATCAGATGATCTCAAGTGCATGTGAGCTGAGGTGAAGCAATAATGTGACTGCTTATAAATGATTAAGTTGATTAGAGAAATACTTAGGAAGACAGTCAGAATGGGACCAGTTCAAGTCATTCAGGTTCGACGTAAAGGAGTAAGGGATTGCACCTAACTATCTACTCCTGAAAATGAGAGGCACACAATTTCATTAATATAGAAAAGAAAAGACAAAATTTGTTGCTTGGCCTCGCTCCAATTTTTTTTATGGAGTGCTTTCTAGTATGGAAAAGGAGTTAATATTTTCAAATTTCTTTCACTTTAATGGTTTGGTACGTAGGTGATGACATATATTGATGTGCAGTATCTCATTTGGGCGCTAATTATAGCATATGTTGATGCATGTCATGTAGGCACTGGGCAGTATCTCATTTGGGCGCTAATAAAGCAATTAAGGGATTTCCTACTGAACATGTTGATACATGAGTATAGTTGTTGATAGTGATACCAACAGGGAATTTCGATACAAAATCATTTCAACATTTGCTCCAAGCAGAAGCTGCAAAATCCTCTACTAGCTCAGTGGAGTTCTTTCCCCGGAAAAGACAATGGCAAGTAAAAGAAAATACTGCTCATAAGTTCCTTGATCAAAAGCATCATTGCTGATTGGTTGATATGAATGACAGTTACAAAACATTTTGCTACGGCCCTGCACTCCTTTGAGAAATCTGGAGAGCAACAAACAAGTGCCGGGCGACCAATCCAATGTCACACGTATCTAACGAGTTTGCCCATCCAGACTTGTCAAAATTGCCCTTTTATAAGAAATCCAGCTCAGTGAAAACACGAAACAGAATTCCCCCTTCGTCCCCAAAATACAAACACAAAATTCAAATCTCAATTTTCTTCGAATTCAGTTTTCATTCTTCTTCACTATCATTAGCGAATTCAGATTTTCGATCTCATCTCAGGTATTATCATTCTTTCTCTCTACTGATATTCTCATCAGCTTGAGATTACTTGTCAGGTATTATCATTTCTAGGTTAAATTTAGAGACCTCTTGTCTATGATTCTTATTAGGTTGATTTTCTCTTGATTTAATCTCCTCGATGAAGGATTATAAGGTTTATATCTTCAGGTTTGAGTGAAATTTGAATCCGATTTGCGTTAGTTCAATAATTCAAAATGAAAAAAGGAAACTCAGGTTTTTCTTCTTCTGAAGAAGATAGGATCAGCAACTTACCTGATTCCATAATTCATCACATCCTATCGTTCATTTATACGAAAGATGCAGCTAAGATTATTGTTTTGTCTAAAAGGTGGCGATCTATTTGGAAATCTCTGCCTGTGCTAAATTTCTGTGAGATATGTCATTGTTCTGATTCAAGTGAGGAGGATAGTCATAATGAAGGACTTACTGATGCATTTATTGATTTTGTCAATAGAGTATTCCGTCTACACGACGACTCTGATATACCGGTGATTCGTTTTGATTGTTTTAGTTTTTATACAACTGTGAGTGTTATATATGGATGGATTGAAATTGCTGTCGAACATAAAGTTCAAGAGCTATATATAAAGGCCAAAGTTGAAGATGGTTTTGAGATTCCTCCTTGTCTATGTACTTGTGAATCGTTGACAAAGATGGAGCTGCAATTGACTGGTTGGGATGAGGATAACTGCCAAAACAGGATTAGTCTACCTCTTGATATGAGTTTTCCTCGACTTGAATTATTGCATCTGAGACTTGAACATATATCGTTTGTTGATGATGAAAACCGAACGAATGGGTTCTTTTCAAGTCTTCCTTCTCTAGAATCGTTGATCTTGGAAATGGGATATCATGGATTTCATAACACGAAGCTCAACATTTCTCTGCCTAAACTCAAGTACTTTGTATTTGATTGTCAGAATGATGAAAGCAATAGTGGGGTCAAGCTGCATGCTCCAAATCTTGCATCCTTCATTTTCGGTAGTTACTTGTCAACAGAGTTCAGTCCACAATGTCTTTCATCTCTAGTCACTGCTGATATTGAGATATGGGTTAGACGAGAAGATAAAGTGGTAGGAAGTTATGACATTTGTCCAGAGAAGAAAGAAATTTATGCCCAACATGCAATGGGATTTTTGAGAGGGATTCATAGTGTAAATGTCTTAAAGTTAAGGCATTCTTTCCTAAAGGTATGGCAAAAAAAAAAAATTTCTAGCAAAAAAAAGTGAATCATTATTTAAGGGGTCAGCAGCTGCTGTGTTTACTAGATTAATCTTCATTTTACTATTTTAGACTCATTTTGGTTATATTCCTGCTCCATGATGTCTGAGCACATTATGCACGCCTAGGACAGACTTCGTAGAGATTTTTTTGCATATGTGAAATATGGCGAAGTTATATCATAAGTTCATATTGTAGAATTTAATCAAGCTAAATAGATCATTTGATATTCCTCGGTTCAATCAATGTAAGAACCAGGAAAACAAATCACTTTCTACATCGCATTAGAGGTGCCAATGGGCGAGCGTCTAACCACACCTTCCATTAACCTGAGAAAGTTGGGAGCTCCAGTGTGCCCTCCCTCTGAAAAACTGATGCCTTTGGAAAACATCACCAGCTCTTTAGAACCCCTATCCTATGTGGTTGCTAGTGCTGGTAGCTTGCTAGTTGAACCCCCTTCAGTGCCGTGTAATTTGAATCAAATTCATACAGTAGACATCCAATTTGGCAAGAAATGAGCCAATATCTTGCTTTTATCCGATAGTGATAGGCCTTTGCTATGTTTATTTGTGATTGGTGGGTAAGGATGCTTGTTATGTAACTTAATGAGGCATTGGTGATTATATTACAAATTAATATATATAAAAAATAATGTCTATTTATTTGCTTGTATGCGCTCCAAGACGTTAGGTGGAGCACATGATATATTAGACGTTCAACCGCTTGAGTGTTATAATCTACAACACTTGGAGCTCCATACATACCTCTCAAGGGACTGCCTGCATTCAGTATTATACGTACTAAAGATCTCCCCCAATTTGGAATCTCTTTCCCTGAAGATACCAGAGGTTTTAACCTAACTCACTGTCATTAGTTTCATTCTGTCATGTTATTCGAATAATTTATTTTTCATCTTCTATTGAAGATTAGTGCCTTTTTCTTAATTTTGAATATTGTTCAATGTCCAGCAAAATTATGACAAGCCTCCAGTGTATCCATTCTGTGACGAGGTATTCACCAACCACTTTAAATGTATAATTCGTCATCTATTGTGTCTTTCTTCTTTTCAGATATCAAGTTGGTTTGTTCTTCTAATATAAAATCTGGTTACTGTCTAGGTAAATATTAATCCAGAAAATATGGGAGATTACTTGGATGCAGGGTTGTCTTTGCCATGCATGATATCTCAGCTGAAGTTTGTCGAGATTAAAGGTCTTCGTGGATGTGTTAATGAATTGAAGTTTTTAGAGTTTCTGTTAAAACATGCGACGGTATTGGAGAAACTGGTACTTGCCTGTTATTCAGCTGAACAAGACTCACTAAGTGAGAAAAGGATGAGGTATCGAATGAAGAAATTTAGGGAGAAGCTGCTAAAGTTTCCAAATGCATCTAAAAATATCAGTATCTCGTGGAAATTTTGAGTCAGGTGAGTTTGAGTAAATTTTGTTGCAAGTTACTAGATGATGAATAATGAAAATGGAAATCAACCTTCCGTCTTATGCTTGTTTTTGTTCTATGTTTTTGCCCTGTGAAAGTTCATTGATGATTACATATTTACATGTATCTCAGATGTTCTAATTTCGGGTCACTTTTCGCAGGTGCTTCTTGATGGATCTGGGGGTTGGAAATTGCACAGTTGTAGGGTAAATACTTTCCAAAAGCTGGTAGTTCAGTGCCAAAGAGAATTCATTGGATTAAGAAGGCATCTAGTATCACTGTTCTAATGAGCTTCTTGATGGATCTAGGATGGGACTTCTCAAAGTTGTGGACTTAAACGAAGTGTATTGTTGGGGGCCAAAGAGTTGCTTATCAAATTCATTAAATGGGACAACATCTAATATGACTTGAGATTTTTCTGTATAAATGATACAAGCCCCTTATCGTCTCCCATTCTTTTAAGTTTGCTGTACTTTTCTTTTGCTGATTCTGTCTGCAAAGGAATTATGTGAGGATGTGGTTCGCCAAATCCTCAAAAATTTAGTGTGCAAACTGAAAGCGAAAAAAAGTGGTCGTCATTTTGTCTAATTGTCTTAACTGTGCAATTTGATAATTCCAACTGTTTATCTGAAAGTTTAACAGAGATATCATCCCCTATTCCACCTATCAGCAGATTTCTTTGCCTAAACTTATTTTATTTTAAAATTTGAGTGCTGGAATTATGAAAGCAACAGTGAAGTTAAACTGCATGCTCCAAGTCTTGCATCTTCATCTTCGGCAGTTACTTATCAACAAGTCTCACTCTAGAGAGTTTATCCTTTTTATCAATGCTGATGTTGAAGAAAGAATTTTACGCCCAGCATTGTATGAGATTTTTGAGAGATCTTCATATAGCGGTAGTGTTTAACACTAAGAAATTCATTCATCAATGTATGACATGATGAGTATCACTATGCTCAGGTAAAGCCAGAAGGCGAAACTCAGTGAGATGCTGCTGAATTTCCCAACCGCCTCTAAGAAAATCCTTACCAGTTGAAATCCGGAGTTTGTCTACTTTGTGATGTCAATTTCGTTTTTATTTCTGGTTAAAATTTTTGATGTCGAGGAAAGATTGCCTCATGTTTTTCATAATGGATAACTATTACGGTACTGCAAGTGACGTATAATGATGATGCGTTACAGAGTTGCAAGCCAAGTCAGAGTTCCGGCGTAATGGTGCAATGCGAAGTCATAATAGCGGTATTACTGTATAGATTGTTAAGTGCTAAGAATAGCACAAACCCACAGGGCCAATGTAGTGCAAGTGCAGCACTACATTGTAAAGACATTTGGCCAAGGAATGAAGCTTATTGGCCGACACAATGGAGCTTCATTAAGGGAGAGGCAAGACAAGGCCAAAGTGACAGATGCAACATGCGATGTTGGCATTGATGCATATCCATGGAATTGAGTTGGCCCAAACTCAAGGATGATGCAAGAAGAGTGAAATAGACTAAGAGTTAGTCTATGCATTAGTTCAAGGCAGGGCCAAAGCCTGAGCAGTGCAAACAAGTTGGTAATGCAAGAGTTGCATTGATGTTGTCAAGCTAATGGGTGTAGTGAAGCATATATGACGCATGAGTAACTAGAGTGAGCTTAAAGAGCTGGCCTCGATGTTTGATGCTTGAGAATTGTCCGTGCATGAGTTTGGAATGATAAGCATGCATGGCCAAGAGCGCTGAACGTTGGCGCAAGGCAGAATCCAGTATGCCAAAACAAGTGGCGCAATACGGCTCAAGTTGGTTACGAGCTTCACAAGCATGCCATTGACGCGTGATGAAGTAGAACGATTATAAAGGAGTTTATAATCATGGGAGAAGAGTTCTAACTGCTAGAGAACAGGTGTTGGACGATTGGCGCAAGTTAGAGGAGAACTGGCCAGTTAGCATAGTTGTTGGCGGTTATGGAACTGCTCCCTGGGACAGATGGATGTCTCCAGCGTGTTCAACGGTTGGGCACGGTTTGGCCAAGTAAAGCTGTTGTATAAATAGTCCTAATGAGGGGAAAATTCGGCAGGCTTGCATAGAGAACATATGTGAGAGTGAGGTTTGCATATGTGAGTGAATAAGAGAGTTTTCGTAAGACTAAGACTTGGTTCAAGGGTGAACAAGTCGGTGTAAGTCTCCAAGTGGACAAGTTTTGTATTTCTTCCCTTTGATGCAATAAAAAGAGTTGATTGTTTCATGTTTTAAGTGTTCTTGGTTGGCTGATTGTTGTTAGCTACGTATGGCAAAGATTGAATGCATTATGGGGTGCATTTGATGAGTTTAAGTGAAGAGAAAGAAGGCTAAAGACTTCCGCTGAAGAATTGTTGAGTTGGCTGTTTGCATGAGTGCAAACTTATAAGGCTGAAGCACAGGTGGGTGAAGCTTAATTCACAGAACCACTGTGTTGCCGGGTTAAAATTTCGCAGAAAAATATATGGGGTGTTTGAAGGTGTGACAATAACCATTGTTTGCCCAAAGAAATTTAATTGTTGAATTCATATATTTCTAATTTTTTAATCAACTCTTTGAGGTACTCTCTGATGGCCTATGAATTTGTGTAAATGTATAATGGAATCTCTTACTGGGTGCACTTTTTTTGGCGCCGCGTCATTTTTCGCTCATTTTTCTTACATTGCTAGTTCGAGGCTTATCAATATCTTCCCAACCGAAGGGGATATGGGTTGTCTAAATTATGCTAAAATATTAAATTATCATCTACACTAAACTTAATAATTTTAATTATATAAAAACCTAAATCATTTTGATTAACAATCTTCAACTAAAAGATGCAACCAACCCATGATAATCAAAAAATAAAACCTAATCCTAAATAAACAATTCAAATTTTATTTTTTATTTTGTTATTCAAAGAATATTTTCGGCAACAAACAGTTCAAGTGATTGAGTTAAATCCCTTTAATTCATTCATTTGAAGAGAAATTCGTCAATGATTTAAGTAAGAAACACTGAAATTTCTTCATCGTTCTTTTTTCGAAAATTAACCGCAATGGGTTGATATATGCACTAATGTATACCGATTGTTGTTGATATTCATCAAACACAAATAATATCATCTGAAATCGGTGGATATGGCGCACATGTATAAATCGATTCTGGATTTGATGTTTTTCGTGTTTGATGAACATCAACAACAATCGGTATACGTTAATGCCTATATTAACTGATTCATTAACCATATTTGAACTTTTGCACAAACCCATAAATTTTTATATCTATACTATAGACCATGAAAATACGAGTTGAACACAAAAAGAATGAGGTAATTCCGACATCAGATGAAGAAGTTATGAGCAAAACAGTTGAAGAACTGTCCAGATTTACAGTCGATGGATAGGGGCATTTATGTAAGCCGATTGTGCAAAAAAAAAAAAAAGAGTTACAAAAAAACTCTTGAATTTTAGTTTTTTTAAAACCTGTATACGAGGGGAATTATATCCACCGATTGTGGACATATTTTCAGGTAGAAGATCAACATTTTTGAGTTTTTTTTTTTTACAATCGGCTCTTGTGGTGGATTTTATTAACCGATTGTGATCCATCGGTCTATGAGTGCATAAACATCCACCGGTTCTCGATTGATATTTTTTCAAAAAAGTATAATAAGATTCATGTTTTGACGAATTCTTTTGGGCAGGCACTTTCTCATAAAGAATTCAATTCAATCGTCGAGAAACAATTGAAGATAAAAAAGTTGCTCGAATGAGTGCTTCTCGACGGTCAATTTTCACCTATCTCCTTATATGAAAGAAGAATGCAATTCATTGTCTTATATCCGAGTGGAGTGGCTCTTTCGGAAACAACATATAGTTTATACTAGGATAGTATGACTACTGGTGATGTCCATCAAAGTCTACATTATCAATACCTAATCTTTGTTCTATATTGGATTATGTTGTCCTATATACTGAAGGGCGCAGATAAATTAACATTAGTTGATTTCTAGGTTATAACAAGGTTAAATATTAATTAATCACCGAACTAACACTAATTAATCATAGACATACTTCATTAAGGAAATAGTCGGATAAGGGGTTTTGATTTTACATCCCGATGACGCCTTTTTGACTTTCAATGATAGACCTCAAATAAAACCTATAGACCCCAAACTAGCCATGATTTCTTAGTACGGTATTCATTCTATTTTTTTCATGCTTTTTTTATCTTTACTTATTCGATTTTGAAATCTGATGCAACGGGGAATAACTTATAAACCTTTATTGTGTATTAAATTTATGAAATCTGAGGCAAGCTCCTCATCATCTTTTATTACTTGATGTTTATTGCGATTTAGATTATTGTTCTTTTTTACCAACAAATTATATTATTTTGTAGTTGTTGGTATTTATTGTGTTTGATATCAACCTTTCATCTTTAATTTCGATTTTATGCAAAAATTAAATAAAAGGTTATTGGCAGGGTTGTCATTTTCATCGTGTGCAACCTTAACTCTTGTTAAGGAAAGTCCTACGGAGTTGAAAATTTTGCCAATTTCACTCCACTATATATATGGAGTTGCCAAACAACTAAAATCACTTGGAAAATTAGTAAGTTTGTTGGTTTGCAAAGTGCATCAAAGATTCTATCGCGCAGTAGAATTATGTCGTTAGCGATCCAATTTTTTACGACAACCCAATTTTATCGGCCAAAAATAATTAAGCTACCAACAACTTGTATTTTAACTCCTGTATAAATTACCTCAATTTTATTTACACCTTTTCTACACCAATAAATCCATTAAAATCCCTTTTAATCTCAGTTTTTTTTTTCTTTTGTAACCTTACACTAATTTCTTAAAAGGTGGCTCAACCCAGAATTCATGATCCTAAGCATACTCTATAAGAAAATTTATCTATTTGTAGAGCTTATGTATTATAATCTGAAACACTATCTCCATGGTGCAATTCAACCGCAACCTCATAGGAAGGTCATTACAACATCCTTAAGGCCAATGGAATAAATGAATTCAACCCTTTTTTGTTCGAAGTTGGTCCATCACCAGCATCTCAACGAAGGTGTAGATTGCACAATTTTAATAGTTTTAATTAGTTCTAATTATACATGTTTCACTTTCAATTAAAAGTATCTATTAAAATTAAATAAAATGTAGATTTTATTTTATTTTATTCATTTTAAATAGTTTTCATTAATTGGAAATAAATTACATGCAAGGAAATCATATTTGGAAAAATTCTGAAAAATTCCACTAGCTAATAAGTACGTGTGACCTTATTGAGATGAAGCATCAGGTTCATCTTCCTAACCTTGATAAGTATGTATTTAGGTTGTTGTGGTGGTTGCACACGATAAACTCCTTAAGGTGGTGGCGTAATCCATGATCGAAATCCTTATTGTGGTGCTTGAGGGATAATTGGTTGGTGTTGTGGTACTTGAGTTTCTTGTACAATTTATGGGGTAGAATGGTTCTGACTTGCACTTGCATAATTTAGCGGTTTGATTTATTTGGAAGAACTTGGTACCAGTCCTTCATTGATTTGTGACGTCTAAGTAAGTACATTGAATCGATGCGTTAGATACCACAAATCGGTACAACGAGTCTAACATTGCTCTTCAGTAGCATGCATACCTATATATGGTTTTATACGATTGAGATCCTGAGAAACAATTAAGAACTGAAGTATTCACCCTAATATAGTACTAAGTACACCATAAAAATCTTTTTATGGTTAGAAAATTAAAGAGTTGGCGGGCTAGCCGTAAATCATATCTGAAAAGGAAAGGGTACCAAGTACACCACCAAATTTTTAGTTCGGCAGCCTGTATGGACAAAACCTAATACATTGCAAGTTGATCTAATTAAAAATTCTTGAACAATTATGTATATAGATTTTTCTCTTATCTCTTCCACAATCAATATGTCTTGACAACAAAGTCGGTGAACTTGATTGTGTAGAAGAGTTATTGGACAATATCACAAATCAATATCCAAGATAAATCTAGCCGTATCCAGATCAACAGGATCCCGAATTTTCCCATGTATGAAACTTGTTATCTATCTTTAAAGATATAAATTCTATGATCACAATGAATAAGTACTTAAACTACCTAGATTGAATACATATTACTTGTGTTATTCATATTATAAAGATAGAATAATATAATATGGAAAAGGAAAAACATAAGGCACAAGAAGTTTTGTTAAAGAGGAAAGCTGAACGTTTAGAAAAACCCTGGGACCTCGTCCAAATTTGAATACAAAACCTTTTTAATCCGCTACAGACACTAGCCTACTATCAGACTTCATGATGGAATGTAACTGAGACTAGATCGACTGTACGAGTAAATTCATCTTGAATGATGCTCTTTTTTGTCTCTTGGATCTCACGAGACCATATGTACAACACGATTCTCATAGATGACAAGACCTTTACAGGACTAAGAGTTGTTTTAACTAATTGAAGATTTTTGGACTTTTATGCCTTTAACAGAAATCTTATTTGATTTCCTTCAGAAACATATTCAATCAATATATGGAAATCTATATGTTTATGAGGGGTCTTCAGAGAAACAAGATATCAAGAATACTCAAGATTATGATAAACTTATATTCTCTTCAAAAAATATAGATATTCCTATCTCACAAGAACAATCTAAACGAATAAACCAGAAGTGATTTAGATGTCTATCTTATGAAATCACAAAGTATGAGACAAAGATTATTTTGTGATTTTTATCTATCTTGTTCTTGATATAGTTTAGAAACTATAACAATCAATCTGTACAAGACCTGGATAACAAGAACTAGCAGGTAAAAGATAGTCGGATTGGGCTTCAAGAATACGTTAGTAAAGTTTTTCAAAGTTGTAACCTAATACAGTTTCACCAGAGGAAACCTAAGTTTTAGAGGATGAATCTTGCCACAACTATCACATAGAATTCCTAGGATTAAGATTCTAGTGTGCAGAGAGTCCTCTATTTATATTGATGAACAAGGCTTGGTAACTTACAAACAAAGTTAGGTTCGTGAACTAGCTCCAAGTTTAGGAATTTCTTTGTAAAAAAGTAAGATAAACTTCTGCATGTAGATTGTTTATATAAGCATATGAGAAGTTTGCCTTCAATCTAAAAGAAGATGTGTGCAAGCATAGGCATACATAATGCACCAAGCGGTTTGTTAGAGAGCCACATACAAGTAGTTCTGGAACCAAAAATATTAAGTTATCACAAGACCAAATCAGTTCGTCAATTGTCATAACAATTTGTGAACTCAAAGTTGTCTCGTAACTCAAGAGCCTTTTAAATTTGGCAAGTTTGCAAACTGTCAAAACAATTTGTGTACTTGAAAACAAAAAGGTGCACATGAAATACTCAAAATCAACCAGTTTATAAATTGTATGAATCAGTTCGTGTACCATTGAATTAAAATAGTACCAATACTATCACAAAATCGACTAGTTCGCAAACTGATGAGCAAATCAGTTTTTATATGCTAGTTAATTAAAATTATTTAAGCAAGTCTTTGTATTTATAAGTTCAAGTTCGTGAACTAGTAAGACAGTTTGTGAACTTTAAGAACTAACATGACTCTCCTTATAGCTTGCATTCTTGTTGCAATGTCCATCATTATACAAAAGTCATATTGAATAGGAAAGCGTACCAAGTACATCACCAACCTTTTTTTTTATGGGAGTATGAAACTGTGTAGTACTTTTAACAATCAAAATATGTGGAAAGGTAAAAAATACACACATACAAGAATGTTTTTAACGAGGAAAACTGCAACTGGATAAAAACCTCGGGACCTCGCCTATATTTGAACACTGAACTATATTAAGTCGCTTCATACACTAGCCTACTATCAGACTTCGGACTGAAATGTAGTTGAGATCGAATTCACCCTCCGAGAAAGTTGGATGCAGTCATGTTCCTTACGTCTCTTGAACCTCGCAAGGTTCCACGCGACTGATTCCCTTAGATGACGTCATTTACAACCTAAGAGTTGTGTTAGGATAATTAAATAAAGGCTTTTCATACCAATCTGCCTCTAACAGATAAGCCTATTTGATTTTTCTTTAAATTAAATAGATCAAGGCTTGGAAATATTTTTGCTATAAACAAACCTCACAAATCCGGAACACTTTCACTCACTTAGATCAGAGGCCTGGATTATTAACCACCTCTCAAGAAAAACTAACTGATCAATTTAGATGAGTTTTAAGATATCTATCTCGAGGAATCACAAAGTCTGAGACGATTTTTTTTTTTTTTTTTTTTTTGTGACTTATATCTATTCCTGAAAGATATTACTAAATTCCCAATAAAAAAATGAACAAGATTAGGATACACGCACTATCAAGATAAATATAGTTGGACCTAGCTTCACGAATCCCTAAGTGAAGATAAGTTGTATACCTAATTATATTTCTCAGAGGAAACCTAGGTCAATAAAGGACAACTCTGGCAAACAACTAGGACATAAAAGTGTCACGGATTGAATTCTCCAGTTGTTTGAGTCTCTCTACTTAAAAACTCTCAAGACTGAGGGTTGATTAGAATTCAAGCTAAGATAACTTGAGATTCAAGTAAATACTTTCTCTATTTAGATGAAACTCTTGTTAAGAGTTCATGTAAGTATGTTAGAAGTTTGTATTGAAATCACATTGAAAAATATACACTATGGTACGGGTACCAAAACCATGTTTTATGACAGTTTTTGGCAAATATGCCTTTTGAAATTACAAGCAATATTGTGTTCATATAAAAAAAAAACTAAGAGTTGAATCATGATGCACAACACAAAGTGTTTTGGTGATCAATGATGTCTTAGAGTGTTTACGGTAGTCATAGCAATGCTAAACATATTTGGAAAATTAGTATGTAAGCATATGCATTGTTTGTATTGGGTTGGTATGCAAAACGGTATGTGTATCGATGACCAGTTCATGATTTCAGGACGACAAAACGGGTACTGGGTATGCATATCGTTTGGAAAATCATGAACTCAGACCATTTACACTATGCGTAATGGGTATGCACCCATTCACTATTCAAGAACCTAGTATGCGTACTAGGTATTCACAAACTCATACCTAGTTATATTCCATAACCTCATATATACATGGTATGCGTACTAGGTACGTGTACCTACCCTGAGTCCAGATTTCACTAAGTTCTTGAAGCTATATTTTGATGTGTTGAAACAATTCCCGAATTGCATAGATATAAAATATCAATGCTTGGGTAATTTTCAATTGATCAATGTGACACAAAAAATAGTTCTTGAATAATAAATTGCTTCGAACTAAGATTGTTAAGGACCTATGAACATTCATTGCTTGAATCATATTTCGAGATGTTTAACAAGACAAGCTTGACTCGAAATTTCTTCTTCACAATATTAAATCTGCTAGAAGTCATACGCCATAGTCTCATATAGATAGAATGGTAATTAATGTGAGTAAATATAATAGTACAGTCTTCACATACCTCTTGTTGACGAAGTTCTCCAAATATCTTCGTTTGATCTTCAATCTTCGAGGGTTATTCAGTGATGTATGATACTCAACTACAAACCTCTAAATCTAGTACGAGACTTGGCTTTAGTAGACTAGAAATCGAGATATATAGTTTTATGCATCTAACATTGACAACAAGATTAAGATAGTATAAGTTGCGAGTTTGAAAGAGTAGTGCTCTAACATATACGACATGTCTCAGTAGATATAATGGTAGATAATATCATAAGATAGTCAATCTTCACATACCTTTTTTGGTGAAGTTTACGTTGATTGTAGGAAACTGACTTTTATAGACTATAAATCAAGACGTTGTGTTGATAAACTAAAATTGATAACAAGCTTGACACATCAAAACTTGTGAAGTTCACCGAGCTATACTCTAACAGATGTTATCATCGAAATAAAATTATTACAAACTATTTAACAACATCAATATTTTTTATATTAAATATGATATCACATAAATCACATTTATCATAATTATATTTAAATTGGAGTTTGTTTATCATAACTAGGGATAGTAATATCATTACCTATAAACTCTAAAAACTCGTTTGCACTATCTTGATTTTCTTTACAAATTTTATGCAAAATACAACATGCACACACGATTTCTGATATATGTTGGTGGTATATTTTCTTGAACAAAGAAGACCATTCCTTGTGAGTCGTCTAAAACTATCCTGACAACATTGTCCTAAACCTTATAAAATTTTCTCATTAAGAAAAAACCCATCTCCGGGAGTCCTATGTCGGTATTAAATAAGGCACTAAAAGTCAATCGTTTAGTGGAAGCGAATGTCCGCCAACTATTTTTTCTCCTTGGAGAAATTTGGAAGTATCCTTGTGTAAATCAAACTTCTTAAGTACTTCATGATCAGTCATTCTTCTGGCATCTCTATCTTTAATAACAAATTAATAAAGATGTCTTTGGAATCGACAACTCCTTGAACCGGCAAGGAATATAATTCTTTTCCAAACCATTCTCTACATCGGCCAATGGGAACTCTTCCATCCTCTCAATTTTTCTTAATTTAGAGGTGTGTGGTATAGATAGCTCCAACGATATTAGGTACTTGTGAGATATTTTCAAATACCTTCTTGATTGCATATATATATAACCTCGATTTCTTTACTAGGAAATGTAGTGTAGACAATTTAGCCTTAATAATTTACAAAAACCCAATTTCAAAATTTAACTGTGAATTCATTTAGAGGACTTAGGGAATCCAAAATCACTTACCCCATTCAAGAAGAAGATAACCCATCGAATATTTCATTACCATAATCAACTCTAAACCCTTATCTTCATAATAAAAATCAAACCGAATTTAACTAAACTAAAAGCAACAAATATAAACTTAGGTGAACTTGTTCGAATTTAAATCATTATCATCAACCCAGAACAAATGATCCTTATCTTCTTGATAAATTTCATGCCAAGCTGGAATATCCATTTTTACTCAAGTTTGTATGATGGTGAAGGAATGAGATAAATAGTCACGGATAGTAACGAAAAGTTATTCTTCTATAGTTTTTTATTTATTTTTTGAAGAATGTTTTTGTTGGTTGTCTCAGTATTCAGTTAGTATTTTAAAAACAATAAACGAAGTGTTTTATTAATTTTTAGACAAAATAAATGATTTTCATTCTTTAAAAAATAATATTAAATGTAATTTGTCAAATTGTCAGCTTATATAATGACTAAGAAAAAACTTAGATAAGAGATATTTAAAGAGAGAATACCAGAAAATTGAAAGAAAATCCATAAACTTGAAAATGATAAGAAGGAAAATGAATTAAAGGATATTTTAATGGCATGTCGGAAATTACGTTTGAAAAAATGCAACATGATTAAAATGCTCGACATAAATCATAAAAAGAATAATTTAATCATCAAAGGCTGAAGTTATGGATTGCTTTAAAGTTAAGCGCATGAATTTGTTGTATCTTTGGAATATACTCTTTTGTGCCAGCAAGATTTTGGATTTGGAAATTGGGTCATACTAGTCGTTGATTTTCATTTTATATTTGTTTTCAAACTATTACCACTTGGCTGTGTAGTCTTCTGATAGTTTTTTTTTTATTGGTAAAGAATGTTATGTTAATGTTAGTTTGTTAATGTTTGAGCGGAGACTCGAACCGCTGACCTCTTACTTGAGAGTCAGGATCCTAGCCAACTGGGCTAACACCAGATGGTTGTAGTCTTCTGATAGTTGCGACTTTATCATCTAACTTTAGTTAATAATTGTTTTTGAGTAATTTATTTGGTTAAGATTTTGTGAAATGACATCTTTATTATTATATATGGTGATGATTGAATCTATGAATCAAAAGTCATATATGCTTACCTTTTTCTACACTTATGCATGTACTTTCATGCTTTTAAGACAATGATAATTTTAAATAAATATACTCTTACTAATGTTCCTTTTATGAGAACATGTTGGACTCAAACTTATAGATCAAGCATTTGATAACAAAAAAAAAGTGATGAATAATAAGTAAGTATCGATGAAGAAGTTGAATTATCCATATTTTTAAATATACTTTCAGCAATGCGTTCATGGTTAATGGATATAATTATGCAACTGCATTATGTACAAAGTCATCTTATTGAACGATAAATAAGATGATCAAATATTGCTTTTATATATAATGATATAATGAGAATTTTGAACGAATACCCAGAAGTGAAAAGAAGAGGTATCAAGTACACCACCAATTTTATCGTTCGACAACCTGTATGGACAAAATATAATATAAATGCAAGTACACCACCAATTTTATCGTTCGACAATCTGTATGGACAAAATCTAATACACAACCTCTTGCTTAGATGCCTCCAGATGAACTAGTATATCCTTATTAAAGATCCTTGAACAATTATGATATAGAGTTTTATTTTATCTCTTCCACAATCAATATGTCTAGACTACAAAGTCCCTGAACCTGATCGTGTAGAAGAGTTCTTGGAATATCTCACAAATAAATATCCAAGATCAATCTAGTCATATCCAAATCAAGAGGATCCGAATTTTGCCAAGTATGAAACTTGTTATCTGTCTTTAAAATATGAATTATACAAGAACAAGTCTCTTAATCGATCGCAATTAATAAGGACTTAAACTACCTATATTGAATACGTACTACTATGTTATTCCTATTATAAATATAAAACAATAAAATGTGGAAAACAAAAAACACAAAACACTAGAAGTTTTGTTAACGAGAAAAACTGCACCCGCATAAAAACCCTGGGACCTCGTCCAACTTTGAAAACCAAACTATATTAATCCACTACAAACACTAGCATACTATCATATTTCAGTCTGGAATGTAGTTGAGATAGAAATAACCCTCTAAGAAATTCAATTGCAGTCTTGCTCCTTACGTCTCTTAACACTAGCTTACTATCAGTCTTCGGACTAGAATGTAGTTCAGATCGAATTAACCCTATAAGAAATTCAGTTGCAGTCATTCTCATTAGATTAGAGCAGTTCCTATGGACTCAACAAACTTGTAGTTTTTTCATTTTTCTCATACTATGGACTCAACAAACATGAAAAACGGATGGGCGAACCAACAAAATTGTTGGTTTGTTGAGTGAGACAGAAAAACAGACGCGCGCTTGATGGAAAAATATGAGGTTAAACCAAACACGCTGGTGTGTGATCTAAAACCGATAATTTTTACTTCAGACGCTAGCGTCTCTGGTGAATCCTCCAACATGTAATCCAAAACCTCCAACGGCTGAAAAATCTTATGATCTCACGGCTATAATTTTGAGTTCTATAAATACTCATCATTTCAACTCCAAATTCACACATTCTACAAATTCTAAATCTCTTCACTATCAAATCATCTACAAAAATGCCTCCCAGAGTTCATGGTGTTAGATTCACTCAATAAGAGGATTTAGCTATTTGTAGAGCCTTTGTTTTTCACACACAAAATGACGTCGATAGGAATGTATCATAATCAACATTGTATTTCTGGGAGAAAGTTTATAAAATATTCGTCGCTGAAACGGGGAACATTTATGGGCGTGATTCTCACGGATTGTCGTATCGTTTTAGTTTAATTAGTCTTCATGTATCGGAATTCGTAGTTATACTAGTGTACAATCACAAAAATAAACTCGACGGTGAAGTTGTACATAAAGTGGAACCATGTACACTAGCGATGTGGGCAGTATCTAACGACGGGCGTGCTTTCGACTTCCAAGCTTGTTTCAACATTCTTAGGGTGCTCAACAAATACGATCCATACATCGTCCTAAGAACTCCACCACCCAACGAGAATTGACACCTATGTGGTAGTTGTTAAAATCTAATGTATTTCTTTTATTCTCATGTATGATGTGGTTGTTTAATCCAATGCAGTATGTTTTTATTTGATATTGATGGTGCGGTGTTTAATCCAAGAAAAATTTAAATTAGTTATGATATTAATGGTGCAAATGTGAATACATCCACATGTTTGGTTTAGATAATCATAATAACACAAAATAAACAACAAACTAAATAACATAATACCATAGTGAGTCGATTTTCCCTTTAACTTAATCAGCCCACTCCGGCAAAAAATACCTAGGACATTTCCAAAAAATCCTTCTATAAGTGTCTTCTTCAGTAGAAGTTCACAAATGCATAAAAGTCCTACAACCGAGATTTGAGCATCCACTATTCTCAATGGTCAATGTTTGTGTTCGTGATCTCCATCTCCATAATTCTTTTAGTGTAATAACTTCTTCTTCGATTTGGGTTTAAGTTTGAAGTTTTTGTAGAATGTTGCAAACTTTTATTATTCTTCTTCTTTAATCTTCATAGCATCATCTAGCATATGTGGTTCCTCTGGACAGTTGGGATCTTGACATTGAAAATACCTGAGCTTTTACGGTTGTGATTCAATCACCATTATGATGCATGAACAACCTTCTCGCTCACACTTTGAGTACATCCAAGGGCATTGCATAAAGTTGCGGTTGTGATTCAATCACCATTATGATGCATGAACAACCTTCTCACGCACACTTTGAGTACATCCAAGGGCATTGCATAAAGCTGCGGTTATCCATGAAACATAATGGAAAAACCTCTCTTCATAGCATCATCTAGCATATGTGGTTTCTCTGGACAGTTGGGATCTTGACATTGAAAATACCTGAGCTTTTCCGGTTGTGATTCAATCACCATTCTAATGCATAAACAACCTTCTCGCGCACACTTTGAGTATATCCAATGGCATTGCATAAAGATGCGGTTGTGATTCAATCACCATTTTGATGCATGAACAACCTTCTCGCGCACACTTTGAGTACATCCAAGGGCATTGCATAAAGCTGTGGTTATCCATGAAACCTAATGGACAAACCTCTTTTGTTTCGACACATAATATTTGCTTCGCTTTGCCTTTAGAAAACATGGTGGATGTTGTTAGTTTAAGAAAGAAATCTATTGGTTTGGTTGAGAATCAAACCTATGGTTGTATTTATAACAAAACAAAAAAAGACGTTGGTAATTCAATCGGGCGGTTGTAGTAAAGCCACACGGTTTTGCTACAAATGCCAACGTCTCGATTTTCTTTCTCGCCCTATAAATTTCATTCTTCCCATCTCCAAACTCACATCATCTTCTACTTCTTTTTTCTTTCTAAAACTCTTAATCTCTCTCATTTTGCAGAAATTTCTGCTAGAATTATTGGTCCCAAGTTTACTGAAGAAAAGGATATAACTATATGCAAAAAATAAATAAATTCATAGGGTAATCGTTGGTATGGGTTATCAAGATGGTTCTTTTTGGGAGAATGTTTTTACAATGCTCGTCTCACTGACGGGGAACCCATGAAACTGAACTTCTCGTCGATTGTATGCTCGTTTTCAATCTATTAGGCTTGCAGTCCAGCCATTTCTTGCTATGATAAGGGAAATTATTCGAGAAAAATTCATCGCTGCAACTGAAGATGAAGTGATCCAAACAACTCTTGATAATTGGGAGGAAGCTCACGGTAAACCTTTTCTTTACGAAGCTTGTTTCAAAATTCTTAAAGATGGTCCATCTCAAGCACATTTGTACTGCACTTGAATGCCTCTCCCGGTTTTTATAATGGAAGAAGGTGTTACTCTTGTTCAAAGTTGGTTACTTCGTATGATGAGACCAATGAACAGTGACTATGTCCGGGAAATATTATTGGACCATTTTGTAGCATCGCGGAACGAAACCACAAGAAAAAGTAAGAGCCTAGAACTAAGAATTCCATTCATCACTAATGATGTCAAACTTTAAACAAAAGTTTTGTGGATGGTTCATCGTAACAATTCTGGATTATCCAACGAAAACCTAGTGAGTATCTTACCTTTATCCTCAATTATTAATTACATCATAATATCTTAACTTGTTGTTTGTCTGTTTTATAGAAAACTATCGCTCAGGCCAAGTTTACTGAAGAAACCGGAAGAGAGTTTAAGAATTTTGAATGATATGAACTCTATAGAGAGAATATCGCTGGATTTGATGTAGTTTGATATTATTGTTGTGGTTTATTAAAATATAGTCTGATATTATATGCAAGTTCAAAATGTAATAAATATCGCTTAATCTGAGGTGGAAATCTATTTTAAAATCTAAATATTTTCATTCATTTATATTACTGCCAATTTTTTAAAAGATATAAACTTAGAGAATAATAAAAAGTACGAAACAACTTCAATAAAAATCAAGTACAAGTTTTGGCCTCCTGTTTATCTTCATGACGTATCTTCCATTTAACGCGCTCTTTGACAGTGCACTTTTGTTTTTGAATTTTTTGTTGTCAACTTTCAAAACCGGAGCTCTTCTCTACCTTTTAGCGGAACATTTTCTTAGAGAAACTTCAAAAACTTGCACTTCCCTCTTACAATTTTCAATATTTTTAAAACTTCCACATATCTTAGAAACAACATCTTCAAGTTTTGCATCACAAAAAAGTGTGATCGCCTTTTCATCCATTTCACCAACAATAAAACTAAAAATTGAAATATATTAAGAAGAGAAAATTCTAGAGAAGTGAATTTTAGTGTGAGTGAATTGTTTGAAGATGATGGTAATTTATAGAGGTAAAAAAATGAACGTTTTTAAATTTAGAAAAACTATCCATTGGCGTTTTTGCTTCACACGCCAGCGTGTGTGCCCAGCACGCCGCATTTAACCTTCAAATGATCGCGTTTGTGGTTCCCACGCCGACTAGCCATAGGAATTTCCCTTAGTAGCCATCTACACCGACTCTAGCACCCGCGTAAAGATGTGGATCAACACCACTAAGGGGTGCTTTTCTTTCATTGATGCTCTACGCAATTGATTACTTTAGCTAAAGTTCTTTACAACCTAAAAGTTTCTTCAATTCAAGTAAAGACTTTTGATATCAATCCGCTTCTAACAAATAAGCATGTTTGATTTTCCTTTAGATCGTTTAGATCAAGGCTTGGAAATCCGTTTGCAATAAATAAATCTGGCAAACTATACGAATCCGGAACACTTACACTCAGTTAGTTGAGAATCCTAGATTACTACACACCTCTCAAGAAAAACCTTAAACCGATCAACAACAACAAATATTTATATATCTATCTCGAGGAATCATAAATTCTGAGAGGAAGAGAACTTTGTGGATTCTATCTATCTTGTTGTTGATTGGAGATTGAAGAAAACCTCGACAATCAATAAGAACAAGATCAGGATACACGAACTATCAAGGTAAATATAATTGGACCAGGCTTAAAGAATCCCTAAATGAAGTCTTTTAAGTCGTAAACCTAATTATATTTCTCATAGGAAACCTAGGTGAAATGACTATGGTACCAAGTATGAGACTGTAACACCCCGTGTTTTTATCATAGCGCATGCTCAAATACGCACCATGTCTTGAGTGAAGCTTCATCCAAAGCTTTCGCTGCATGGTAAGAGGTACATTGGCCTAAGGCCAATATCACGCAAAAGTGGCGCATTATGTTTGGCATATTGGCTAATATCATATTGTTAGTTATATTGGAAAAGGCCAATCTCACATAAAATAATGCATCAGGCCAGTTGGGTAGATGGCCTTGAGCGTTGTAGCGCAACCTTAGCGCATTATGTAGGTTATTGTCCTAAAGCCAATTTTCATAGGTAAAGATGAGATAGGTCCTGCACGTCCTAGTCGCAAAAATGACCACACCTTTTCCTAGAATAGTATGAAAGAGAGCTTGATTTCCATTGCACTATGTCCTTCCTTATATATGCTTTTCCCAAAATCCCTCTTCTCATGACATTGTACCACATGTCATTGAAACCATCTTATTTACCATTGTTTTCATTCCTCCTAATGTGACCTTCCACTTCTTAGTTATTTCTTCTTTATCCTCCCTACCATGTGGATATACTTTATTAGGCTTGGGCCCCAATCCCCAAGTCCCATATTATTTAACGGGTTTATCCTTTCTCTAGGGCCTCCATGGCCCTAATAAAGGGTAAATATTTTCATGTTTAAACATCCAATATCACACAACAATTGTGCGATATGCTAGAGTGAGCTGGCCGAGTTAATATTGCTCACTATTTGCGCAATGTTGAATTTGGCCTGTGGCACATAACATAAACACAACAATCATTTCCGGTTTTTCGGAAGTATTTGATAACGTCCATGAATAGTGAGGCTAGCACCTCAAAAAATGTGACTTGGTGAATGTAAAAGTCCTCCACTGGTTTAAGTTGTAAAAATGTCTTCAAGACATATATAGGAAAGGCTATTTGGTTGAAGGTGCATATGCGGACTATGCACCAAGTAAGCTTCATAGCTTAGACGGAAGAGCATGAATGATGCTTAGGCCTCATTTATAGATGTGAAACCTTGTCAATGGGGCATACGATGCGAATGTATCATATTGCTTCTCCAAAGTTGAGACTACAAAATGAAGTGCCTACCTCAGGATGAGTTTGTAAGAAGAACAAACTTTACTATTTATAGACCAAGGTAATTTGGACATCAAGGAATTTCCATAATCGAAAAAATTCTCAAAATATGCAATAAAGCACCTACATTCGGTTTTGTCAAATTCTAACCAATATCCAATTGTATAATCGAAGTCCTTCTTGGAAAACTCGGTATTAGATAACAATGAACTATTATATCTTTCCAGAGATATATTTTGTTTGCTGGTAAAACAAAAATATATACATTTGAAAATCTCAAAAGTTTCTCAAACATTTCGGTTTGGGATCTCACTAGGAGTATATAATATCTTTGAATATTTAATAAATAAGATTTCAACACATGTTCAAATTACTCATTATCTTTGAACTTTCCTATTTTACAAACCTAATTTCAAAATCACACAAGCCCTAAAGTGTGCGTGACTCAGGAAATCTGTTTTCCTTATTGGGACCGGTTCTACCTTGACTCCCAACATAGGTTAGGATCAGTTCTACCTTGACTCCCAATAAATGTAGGGATAAGTTCTACCTTGAGTCCCAACATAAGTTAGGATCAAATCTACCTTGATTCCCTATATAGGTTAGGATCATTCCTTCCTTAATTAGATCTTCAATGAAAACCGAACCTTCAATACTATTGATTTCTTTCAACTACGAAATAAGTTCGTAACTCTACTTCCGTAAATTCAAAATATAAGCATTATACTTCGTAATATAATATACCAATATAAAATATTCGCAACTATTCATATATTCTTCCTTGACACTTTGCTTATCAAGTCTCTAATACTAGAGTTTTATGTATATAACTTCGCATGAAAGGTTACAATATATAAATGGAAACAAGTCAAGTCATGTATTACTAACCTCAAGTGGAAGGATGATATCTTCGTTTAGATGAAACTTTTGTTAGGAGTTCATGTAAACATATGAGAATTTTGTACTAGAACTGTGTGGAATGATAGTTCATGGAAAATATGACATATGAACGTACAAGCATAATCTTGTATATTTACAATTAAGACTTAAATCATGATTCACAAACACAAAGTGATTTAGTGATCAAAGAAGTCTTAGAAATTTTTATGCGGTTACAAAGTTTAAATATTGCTTCTAACGCAAATGAAACTACTTTACACATTTACATTAACCTTCTATCAAACGCACATGGCTTTATTTAGTGAATCCTGAAACGAAACAACTATACATGATAATATACCAAAAAATAGAGCCGATAGTCCCTTTTATGTTTTCTTCTACAAACAACATATGATTCCCTTTTGTATAAAAATAAACTACTTAGTCTTTGTCTCAAACTCTCAACCATTATCATCTATCTCTATAGAATAACTTCATTAGCAATATGATTTTCAATTTTTTTTTTCAAATGTCAGCAACAATAACTTCTTATTCTTCTCAAAAACACTTGAAGATATAATAGTCTTTCCTATGTTATGATGGATCCAAGCCTGTTTGTGAGAATCTTTGTGGGAAATTAGCTTAGATTCATAACTATCAGTTGCATCAAAACCAGTATTCTCAAGTGTACATCCATCGAATTCACCATGTTTTTGCAAGATTAAACTCAAGTCTTTGGATCTTACCGGCTCTGAAATTCGACCATCCCCTATTTATCAGAACGGTTGGGTAAGAGTTGGTAATAAAGGAGGAAGTAGTACCAATTCTACAGGAATAATTACATCTTTTGAAAAACATTACCAACCGTAAATAAATATGGTATATAACTTAGTTTTGAACTCACCATAAAAGATCTTCAACCAATTTATGTCTAGGAGTTATTCATTTCCTAGACGTAAATTGAAAGAAATATGTTTTACGGTTGACAACGTTGTTTAATTCCTAACTGTAATTATCTCGCAACCCATTTTTGCAACCTAATTTTAGTAAATCTAACTTACTTCAAACGTATAAGAAATCCAAAAAGAATAAGGTTTGTCGAATCTTACTTAATTAACATAACATTAACCGTGAGAGGTTTAAAATTCTACGATTCCTTGTCCCTTTTAGATGTTTTCTTCGTTGAGTTATTTTTAAGAATCGATTTTTTGGTTACTATTAATCAATGATGAAATAATTTGGTTAAAAGAGAGAAAAGAAGGAGAATAAATTTGGTTAAAACAGAAATGATCTGCGATTGCATCAGATTTTGGTTTTTGATGTATAGGTTTGATTGATAGAGGAGTAATTTAAACGTTTTTTTTTAATGCAAAGAAACTTCTTCATAGAAACTTATAATTACATAATTACTGAATGATAGTCCTTTCATCCCATATAATTTTTGCATATTTATCTGGGATGTTACACCAAAATTCAAAAGAGGACATATCAGTTCTAGCGTCATTAGCTATAAAACGAGCAACATTATTTTTCATTCTTCTAGCATATCTTACATCATATGGGTTCAAAGTGAAAGCTAAATGCCTTATTTCCTTTACAATCCCATGATTCATCAAGTGAACAAATGAGTTTCCATTTCGAAGAAAGTTAACTACATTCTGACAATCTGTTTCCAAAATAACCTTGTCAAGCTTCTTTTCTTTGGCCCACAATATAGGTTCTTTCATGGACAAACATTCATCTTGTTATGGATCTATTCCTCCATGGAAGTACTTAGCCCTGATTCCCCAGCATGTTCCTGCAGAATCTCTAATGATTAGACCAATTCCTATCTTTCCCGATATAGAATCAAATGAAGCATCAATATTTATTTTAAGATAATTATTTTTCGGAGGATGCCAATCTATCTGCTGCTTAAAACCAGTATCAACATTCTGAGATTTACCATAAGAAGAGCAATGAGAAATCATGTAATGAATACTAGCAGTTGTCTGTGACTTATTCATATTTTTGTTTTGAAAGATTTTTAAGCATCTGTTTTTCCAAATCTGCCAAGTTGTACACATTAATGTTAGTATCCAATAAGATCTTTGATCTGAATCAGAATGTTTTGGATAATGAAACCAACTAGTAATCCATGTTACCAAATTCAGATTCTGATGTTGAATGTTTGACACATTAACGTTCATAGCAAGCCACACTAATTTAGCATAATCACAGTCGAGAAGAAGATGTTGCAATGACTCCTCTATGGGAAGACAGTGTGGACAATTAACTTCTATTTCTGCTTTGTAATAACTCAATTTTTTCCTTGTGGTCACAATTCCTTTAAGGCATTTCCAGATGCAAAGCTTCACTTTATGTGGAGCATTTGACTTCTAGAGATGTTTCCGTATGATTGGGGAGATTTGTTGGTTATGATGATTCATGTGATGAGTACTAGAAGTGAGTGCGTTGTCACCCGTGCCATTACGACACGCCCTTCATAGTAAGTAAAAAACAAAATGTCAATTTAAACCCTTGTCATTATTTTGTTGGCTCTATATAAAGTGACAATTTTCCCCCATGTTTTTTAATTGTTATGTTTTTTTTTTCTTCAGAGAATTGCTAGGTTGACCGAAATATTTGTCTCAAAAAAATCACCAGGTGAAACATGTAGTGGGATCAACTGAAAACCTTTATTATCCCTATCATCACTGGGTTTCACTACACCATTTTTAGGGATTAGCAATGGACCCTGGTCGTTGCTTACTGGGGTCGCAACGGCAGATCGCCGTTGAAAACACGGTGTTGCATTTTTTTCGCAACGGCACAAGATCCGTTGCGAATCTTGGTCAGCAACGGAGATTCGCAACGTACCGTGTCGTTGCGACTTTATTTATTCGCAACCAAGGTCTGCCGTTGATAAGCTGTTTCTAATTATAGGAATACCCCTACCCAAAACTAAATGTTATTGGTTCTGGTTCTAATTTAGCAACAGATAAGCGACGTTGCTAGTATTTCGCAACAGGGGAAAAAAAAGGCCAAGTCTTCATTGGCCTGGTCAAAATCCATTTCCCCAAAATTTACCCCCTACAATTACCCAGTTCCCAATATTCATCATCTGTACAGATATACAAACTACAATGTCATTCATTCAGTGGACATACAAAACTGTATTTTATATGATGAAGAAAGGATTCTTAATTCAATTGAAGTTAACAAAAAGTATGAGTATTTGATACAAATATATACTAAGTATCACAACAAACTAGTGTACACGTTGAAACTTAGTTGTTATGTTTAGTTCATAGAAAGTTAAAACATTCCCAAGTTGGGTTGAATCTAATTCTAATGAGAAATTAGATTCATTCCTTTCAAGTCCACTGACCTTAGCATCTCCGATAAGAAAAGTTTCATAGATCCATTTGTGATTTCTGTTTTCTCACCAAAGGCAGCTTGTTGTCTCCAAACCTGAGATGAGCAAACAAAATTTAAATGAGCAAACACTGAAACCAACAACTATTCTATAAAAATTAAGAGACTGTAACAGTTGAAGGGGTCTATAAATCAAAATAAACGACATAATGCAGATGCACTAATATAAAACATGTAAAGTAAAATATACTGATGATATTGAAAATCGTCGATGCAGTGATAATGAACTAGCACACAAAATTTGATTTAATAAGAAATATTACAGAAACTAAAAAAATATGGATACACAAACTTTAATTGATTAAAGATAGGGGCAAGAAATGGTTCTCACCATAGATGGATTCTTTCCACCTTTTAGCGCCGCAGGTGTCTCAAACTCACCATCGAATCCTTTCCCCTTTGAAATGGTTTGTATCTGCTCATCATCGGAACTAAACTCAGAGATCGTCTTTTTCTGGGCTGCAGAAGCTCCTTTGGGTACCGCTTTCTTCTTTGCTTGTGTTGTTGCATCCTTCTTAGTTTCTGCATAAATGGGAACGAAGCAGATGAAATTAAGGATGGATCAAAATAAATATAGGAATCAAATTATGGTGAGATACGCTAAAAGGTTGTGACAAGATTATCTTTATCTGGATAAGAATCAAGGTTAGATACATCAAGACGGTCTGTAAGTGAGGGTACTTCATCCTCCTCATCGGTGTACGTATAGAAAAAACAAAAACAAATGTTAGTTTACAAATTAATAGTAAACTGAATGATATGGAGCATTCTGACAAAAACATACCTCCGCATGAGCTTTTTTGGGACCTACTCTACCGTTGGTCACCTCTAGTACCTTCTTCTAGCGTAAACACAATGCTTGTCTGGAAAGAAAACAGTATTTCTTAATTTGATTCATCCAGATAAATTATTAGCTAAATTGGAAAAGAAATACTAACTTTACCTCTATCAGTTTTTGGTAAAATTGGCTCTCTCACAAGTATTAAAAAGCGAGAAATATTGTCACAGTCATCCTGCGAAACAAATTATGAGTTTAGACAAATCATGTAGCAGTTCTTGTGAACCAAATAGGACTAAATAAGATCTGCAATACTCAAATATGTACAAGGTAACTACCTTCCCAAATAGAAAATTGACATATAACAGTTAATAACACAATGGTCTACAATTAATACACTTAATATCTCTTCATCTTGTCACCAGTTACGTACTAATCACAATTAGACGACGTATAAAGATGGGTTGTTTATTGAATAATACTCGTAATGCATCTTCCATAATATATGGATAAAGATGGAAGTTTGATGGGTGAGAGAAAGATTGGAAATTGTGGAGGTTAGAGAAAAAGTTGGGAAAAATCTTACGTGGATACGTTATGCAAGTATGTTGAGCCCATATATTTATGCAGCTCGAGCACTTGCAACTGCGCCAGTATCTCTTAGTTGGTGTGAGGCTACATGTTGGTCCAACATTTATAGAATTTAAATTACTTTACTATGGTAGATATGCACTAGAGGTTCAAATTTTTTTAAATGTGTTAATAGATCACCTAAGCAGCACCAGTGGTATCATCTACACTTTCCCTGACAACACCTGACTTGCTAAGTGTAATTTCACATTGTGAAAATGCCTACAAGCAATCAAAGAAGATAAGTTTTTAAGACCCAGAAGCCTCAACTCTTAAGAAACATATGAAATAGGCACAAATATGGTGATATTTGGATTTCCAACTGGGGCTAAACAAACCCATGTTTGGGTAAGGAGAAATGAGAATAGATCGAGCAACAAAGAAAACAATCAAAGTTGAACTTTATAAAACCTAATTTTACGACTGTGTATTTTGGTGACAAAATCCACTAACCACTAAGCTCTCGCCCGAAGATTAAAAAGAGGGTCACTTAGTTTGATCTCTTCTCATAGCATACTCATAACACCCCAACATAAAATGCGTGAAAGAGCAGAGAAGGAAATGAGACTAACCTGTGGATGACTTATGACGCTTTTCAGGTCTTCCTTTCTTATGCCAAGCAGTCTAGAAGGAAATAATTAACATCCAACTTTATTTCACCAACAATATGAAGTCTATGTCGAAGGAGTAAATCATAAATACGATATATGCTTCCACCTAAGGAATTCTCAATGGGAAGGATTGCTTTATCAACCATCCACAATTCAACTTCCTAAGGAACATAAACCAATTGTAAATATAGATGAATTCAGTTAATTACATTATCTAAAACCTAACAAATGAAGAATCCTTGAACCTTGAACGCCTCTTCAAAATGATCACAAAGGACAACCTCATATCGAATTTTGAACAAACAAAATTATAAAATTCAGGCAAACCCAGCAGCAAGTTGAGGAAATTTCAACTTGAATGAGCATTTACTGTTTCCTTAACTGTATGTGAAATTGATCAATCATTTTAGTATGTGGTTGTACTAGGAACAAGTCATTGGGTTGTATAATTGTAGGTCATCAATCAATCAATTCATCATATAGGTAGATATAAATTAATGAAAAGGTTCTATGGCATATAAAAGATTACATTTCACAATAATGAATGAAGAAAACCCAATAATAAATTGAAGGAAAGAAATTTGTTTGGTGGGACAAAGTAATAGACATACCCTGAATTTTTGTTCATTGGGATTCTTGATTAACCCCTTCCTCCATTTGATCTTAACTTCCTCTTGGCTACAATTACAAACACGGCTACAGTTTAGGTTCACTTATATCCATTCACTAGATACTTGAGGGAAAATATTTCAAATCCGCACTAATCCCTGCAGCCAACATGAAACACATGAGACATACTGATCCCCAAAGTGTTCATACACAGCCAATAGAAACTGTGAGTTTGAATGATGAACCCTCTGTAACTTCCGCCCTACTATCCACTTCACTATCGGTAACTATGAATGATGATAGGCAGTCTTCATCATTTGCACATCCCTGGGAAGACAATATGAATAATGTAAGTCTTTTGATTCATGCTTATTAGATATAGAAATTGTTCATATGGTTCGAAAGGAAGATTAAATTATCTTTGAGAAAATCATTTGGGGTAATGGGGACTATGGCAGCAAGTATTACCTTAATATTGGTGAGATCCACATGATGTTCCTCAAGGAAGCTGATGAATTATTTGAAATTTTCTTCTATGGGGAGGTAGTGGCCGCTGTATGGCCAAATTGCCTACATAAAGTCAAGAATGAAGCAAATTGTAAATCACTTGGCACAAAGACATTATGAAAATTTCTGGAAATGAAAAGATGCAACAACTGTGCATACCTCAAGAACTCCATCATGATACATTAATCTTCCAGCCGTTGTTGTAGCACCACCGGATAGAAAACTCGGGCGCGGAAACTGTCCCTTTTCTTCTTCCCAACATACAATGATCTCGATGTGCTTAGGAAAAAAATCAATTTGAAACCTTCAACAGTGTCCACACATTCTCCACCTTGTTTGTAGATGAGATTTTTATCTTCCACGATTACTTCATAGACTTCCCTCTCTTTCTGAAATACCAGAACAAATGAACTATGAGTTAAGTAATTAAAACCCTTAACTGTGAGTTTATCAATTTATTGAGCCTATTGATTAAGACTTACATGCCCAATATATTCGAAGAACTTTCGTTGAATTGTGCTCATTGAGCAACTCATTAATTTTATCAATACATCAACAGATTCTTATAATAACTTCATCTCCTACAAACCCTTAAATCCATCTGCAGTAACAACCTTCAAATCACTTGCCATAACTCTTGGATCAACAGAATAACCACTTCTCATTGCACGCAGCCTCAAGAACTCCACCAAAATCAAGCCATATAGGAACTGAACTTGTAATATTGACACCAACGGATTCCGGTAACACCATCTCTAACCAACTGCAGTGTAACACTACCATCGTTCCAAATCTCTTCCAGCAAACCCATTCTCAGTATCACCATTTTCAAATCCTCGTTCGAATTAACAGTAACATCTTAGTTCTTCTCTGCATCATAACACATACATTCCCTGTATATCACATAGCATCTCTTATACCACTAGGTCCATTTCAGTTCTCCCTGACTATCTCTATCAGTCACAGCAGATTCAATTCCATTTCCCAAACCTTCGTTGTACATCTCAGTGCCTGAATCTGATCAAAACCTAAACAATGGCAAATTAGATCGAGCCCAACTTGTAATTCTCTTCATAACTTCAAATTGAACAAACAACAACAACTAATCCTTTAATTCCACTAGCAGAACAACCAAAAACCCTAATTGAAAAGATTAACATAATTAATCAAGAGATCAAAGATAAGATTTATACCCTTTTCTCTACACCTTCTACAACCACACCATCAGAAGCATCATCTTCATTGTTATTTTCAACATCCACTGCACCACATTCCTACAAATATCACAAATCTAATTGCAATCACAATTAATAAAATCAAAAAAATTATACCAAAACCAGAACCAAAAACTGATCGATCTACTTACCGTAACGTCCTCAACTGGTTCATCCTTGTATTTATGAGTTCAAAAAATAATTCAAAAATCTCAAAATTACAGAAAATTGGAAACCCTAATTGAAAACTTTGGAGAAAATTAATCGATAAAAAAAGAATAAAAAATAGAGATTTACCAAATATCACCCTAATCATCTTGATCATCGTCATCCATTGATGATGATGTTTGAAGAGGATACCGTGTTCTGGTTTTAGGTTTTCTTTGTCACTTCAAACAAACAAGATGAATCAGAAAAATAAATAAAAACCTAACAATAGTAAGAACACGGTATTGTTAGTAGGAACACGGTACTGATGATAGAGTTCTACTAATGATAGAGACTGAGAAGAGAATAAAGAGCTCAGCTGAGCAGATGGAGATGGAGATGAAGATGGAGAGGAGAGGAGAGGAGAGGATAAAGTGAGTCTGTTCTTGTGGTGGAGAAAGAATGAAGACCGAAATCGATTAAGGGAAGGATATAACTATATTGGGATTAAGGGTGGAAAAAAAAGAAAAAAGGCTTGACCAAAGTTTAACTGGAGCTTGTTTATCAGTCCTAGTGTTCCCGAACACATACGTGCTTCACACACTTGAACACAGCGCAGTTGCAATTCGCAACCTTACGTGTGATGTTGCAAAATTCGCAACTGACTCTAGACGTTGCGAAATATTAGCAACGGGGATTAGCAATAGAAATTTCGCAACGGCACTAGTGCCATTACAAATCCCTTAAAATGGTGTAGTGTTTTTCTCGGGTTATTTTTCGGAAAAAAATTATGGTCACCCTGTACAATTGTTTCTTTTGTATTAATAACCATCTTATTTTCAAATTAAAAAAATCAACCACAACTTCCATAATAATGTTACATGTGTCCTAACGACATAGACCGACACATTGAGCACATGCACTACCATCACCAGAACCACCCATCACCACTACCTTTTCCACCACCAGCATTATCGTCACGGGCTCCATGCACCACCACTCACAAAGACCACTCCAATCATCTGTAATGATTAATTTATTTAACGAAAATATATTATTAAGACATTTATAATGAGAGATTAGTAAAATATTTATTATTTGAAGTTAATGATACAATAATGATGTAAACAACCACAACCATTGATTTATCTTTTTCCTAAATAAATCTCAGTCGTTCTTTATCTTTCCTAACTTGTCACAAATGCAAAATTTAGATTAACACGTTAAAAAAATAATTTTACAGTTTTTTATGGTATGGTAATTTTTTCAATTATAACGGCTATTTATCTTGGTTTGGTATCTAACTTTCAGAATGAGCTTTGTTACTTTATAGTCCTCAATTGTTCATCTTCTTTCCTGTCCCGACCTGACAAAAATCTGGCCTATAATATTTATTATAAATTTTAAAAAATAAAAGAAATAAAAAAAAAAACAAATTTAAAAACTAATATCAAATAAAAAAAAATAAACCAAGGGAAATTATGTAATTTATCTACCTTATGATACATTTCTCATCCCACTACCACTACTTCTGCCACCACCACCACCACCATTAACGTCATCACTATACCATTCTCACCAACACCCACCACCATTATCCCCACCGCCATTACACCATATTAAGGGATTAGCAACTCAAATTAGCAACAGGTCTAAAACAGTTGCGAATTAGCAACAAAAACTCGTTGTTGCTAAAATTTCGCAATAGCTTATTTCTGTTGCTAATTCCGCAACTGCTCAGGCCCTGTTGTGATTCGCAACTGCTTTCATATCGAGCATGCCACTCGTGTTTGTGCCAAGTAACACAAATGGTTCTTTTTTTCGCCTAGTCAAGTCAAGCCTTTTTGAATCAGATAGATTATTCCACCCTAACTCCCACATTTCTATAACCCTAGACTTTGACGACTTATCCAAGACTCCCTTATCTTTTCATCGGTTCACTCGCTTCTCTCCTTTCGGCCGTAAGACATGAGAAGAATAATAATAAGAAGAAGAACAGATAAGACTCAGGAGCAGTAGATGGTGGTGAAGAAAAAGATACTAGTACACATATCACACCTATCTTAGTGATTAGGTTTTTTAATTCGATTTGATTTTATTTTGTTGCTTATTGATTTGATTTTTCGTTGTTGATTATGTGTAGAAAAGAGAAAGTGTACCGATTTAATAAAGATGGAACGACGAAACTTCTTATGCATAAACAGACTGATAAACTAGGTTTGTTTGTTTTTTAAATGATTTTTGTTTTATATGAGGTGCTGATTTGGTCTGTGAAATTTGATTTAGGATTTTCATTTTGTGATTTTGATTTGTAGTGTTACCAAAATTTTTGATTCTAGAACAGAATGAGAAATCATGTGTACATAGCGCTACTAATTTCTCTAATGGTGTATTGAAAGAAGAGTTGTTCTGTATTTGATTGAAGTCTTCAGATTCGTATTCAGAACATCTTAATCTTAGTTCTGAAATTGGTCTACTTTTGATTTCGACTTAATCTTATCTTAAAATTGTTCTTGATTGGTTATAGTAGCTTCAATCGAAAGTTTGCTGTAAGTTATTTCTACAATGGCAACGTAGATGTAACATTCATTTTTAATGTGATATGTAGGAAACATGTAATAAAGAGGATGGGAGTTCGTGCAAAAGCAGCAGAAGATGCTTGGGTAGTTTGGTTGATGAATTTTGTTGTAGGCACGAACCAACTGATGTTTGGAGGCTCAACGCTTGAACTGCCACTGTAAGTTCATTGGTTTCTCACTTATTTGTTGGTTTGTAAGTGGAGTTTGTTGGATGGTGGAGCTTATGTAGATATGAATTCTAAGGAGATCAATCATTGTTTGGTGAAGACGATTTCAGATATGATCATGTTGGATCATGGATCAGATCAAATACTGTCTCGAGTTCGGGTTGGGAGCATGAGCAGCTGGTTTTGTTCCTCAAGAGGAACGTCGGGAATGCAGATCTTGTAAGTTTTCTTTCGTGTACTCTAGTTATGCTGTTGCTGATAACAGAAGTATCTATAGAGAATATAAAGTTGGCACTATTTCTCTATCCATGTAATTTCAGCTGGTATCACATGCCATTTAGTAGGATTCTCATACCTTCTTGATAACTAATCCAAATATTTACTTGGTTATTTCAGAATAAGTTCTTGAGCTATCGAACTTCAGTTAGTTACATCAGGTGGAATTTATGGATGAGAACTGCACATTAACTTATTGATGTTGTTGATATAACTGAACCCTTTGTTGTGGTTTTTATGCACCCAAACTGTCCCATGAGTTGGTATTGGCGGGTTTGTTTAAGTATGCAACATCCCAATTGGTAATATAACTCACACATCCGACAAGAGAGAGTTTAAAATTAACACTTAACAACATTACATTCTTAATTTCCACTTGTTTTAAGGTTAAATTCACATTAGTAAGTTAATGTGCAGTTCTCATCCATGTAGTATAGAGGTTAAACCACAAAATTCTATCCATAAATTCAAATTGTATCTGGAATTTATGGATAGAATTTATCTTTTCTACAAGGAGTTTATCAAGAGTTGGATGTTGTGGAGAAGGAAAATATGAGATATGGGTTACAACAAGTACTAGTGCTCTAGATGATTCAGATTGAGGGGGATTCAAAGGGTTGATGTAGAGATGATTTGGTAGTGTTGTTACTGTATAATTCAAGGCTGCAGAGTGGTTGACTTGCAGTTACAATTGGGGTTTGAACTGAAACCAGAGAGAATGATGAACTCAGATGAAGAATTTGATATACATGGCAGAGTGAAGGCTGGCAGCTTGGTTGTGTTGCAGTCTAGAGCTGACTAAGAAAATGGTTGCAGCTGCGATTTAAGTGTTGGTGATAATTAGCTCAGGTGGTGATTTTGTGAGAAATGAGAGATTGAGGTATTGCTAGTACCGTTGAACTGATTACAGTAGACGCAAGAGATTGGATATGATTCTGTGATTAAGAAGGGTGCTAAGATGGTGTTGCTAGATTTTCTGAGACGTAGCCTTGTTAATTTCTTATGCTTAGTTATTTATGTTTTTCTACCCATGAAATACATAAGTGAATTCGTATTTCCATGTTGGACCGACAAAATTTCTTTTTCTTAACTTTAGAAATTTGCATTTTATGGACGCAGTAGGACGCAACAAGACACGAACGTTTTAGGAAAATCACTGGCAGTTACTGCCTTGCTGCACATAGCATTATAGTAATTTTTTCACATATCAAGTTTTTAGATGCTTAAATAAGACAACCAAGTTACTTAATTTTTCCAGGTAGTGTATGATGTACTGACCAGTGGAGCTTCAACAATGTCAAGCAATGCCTAAATGAAATCGATCGATATACTGGTGGAAGTATCGATAAACTTACTTTTTGTTGGTAACTAATGTGATATCACAACGAACAGGGTCGTGTCTTATGAGACTGGCAAGGTAATTTAAATCCAACCTACAATTGTTGAGTCGGTCTTCATTATATGTGTGTTTGAATTAATGTTATGCAAGTTTCCTTTAGTCAATCCTAGTAGATCGGCGTACTAGATTTGAGAAGGTTATCAATATAACAAACTAGACATGATGTTTCAAATTTGACTAAAGTTCTAGTGAGTCTTCAAGTCAGTCCTGTCAATAGTAGTATATCGAATCGAGTCTCGACTAAAGTGCAAAGGACAAGAACAAAAAGATCAAGGATACCATGTCCATAGTGGAGCAGCACAAACAAAAGGTAAAACAATGCCAAGATGTTGGACTAATGGACTGAGAAATAACTCATGCATGATTGACAAACATTTGTTAACTTGGTCTTGCTTGTGTTGATGTTACTTAAGGTACTTTCTGATGATGTTGGGATTTTACCCGGAAACATGTGCAAAAAATGCTATTAACGTCGAACAAACTTTCATGGCCATGGCTTCTGAAATTAAATAATGTTGATGTTATTGTAGGTTGTTAACTTCTGGTGGTGATCTAGTACGCTTTCTAATTTTCTTATCGCCAATACTTGATTCTAACCAGTTTATCAATGTATTTGCAGGCGGATTTTGTACCTGTAGGTGCAGATCAGAAATGAGACATGGATTTGCAGGAGAATACTTCATAAATACACTCAAATGGATATCCTCTGGTGCTTGGGTTACTTGGTATGAATGAAAATCTTGATTTTACCTTCAATTATAAATAAATTCTACTCTTTTTTGTTATAATTTAACTTACTTGTTCAATGATCAATGAATTATTGAATTTAATAAAGATTTTGCCTTTTGTATTCATTAAACCTTGCAATTGTAATGGTTTTTCTTGCAATGGTACTGCCAGTTTGTATTTATTAAACCTTTCATAGCACCTTGTGTTAACATCCCAGAGGATGATGTGAAGTTACAAATGAGGAACAGTTTACCTAGAATAAAGATATCACTTGTATAGGATGTCAAGAAGCGAGTTTATCATTTCACGGGAACAATTTTTCCTTGTTTTGTCTTCTGAAACCTCGTAAACTGAAACTTTGAACTGCTGCTTATGCAGGTAGAATAATATCAGTTGAATTTCCTTGTTTTGTCTTTTGAAACCTTGTAAACCGAAGCTTTGAACTGCTGCTTATACAGGTAGAATAATATCAGTTGGAGCAGGAAATTTGTTTTCTTCAGCAAATGAAGGTGCTAATGATGCCAAAGAACTTGACGAAGTTGGTGAAGGTATGAAGTTTATTCATAGAGCTCAGGTCAAATTGTGTATCCCTTACATGATGAGAAACTTAGCAACTAGTAAAATATTAGGTTGAACTACAAAATATTTTATATGAATGTATAAGTTTAACAGATCACGATTGTAAGTTTGGAACCATTCACTTAAACATTCATCAATGAAATATTTGTATGTTGTTTAGATGTGAATTATGAAACATGTTGTTTGGATGTGAATTATGAAACATTGAAGTTGAATATATGTATGTGGGCATGTTGAAATGGATGAATCAGGATTATAGCAGGGAAATATTTGGGGGAAATCAATTTTGACTTGGTCAACGAAGACCTAACCCTTTTTTTTTTTCTGTTGCTAAAAAATTAGCAACATCTTACCCGTGTTGCTAAATTTTGGTAAAAATCAAGTCAATGAAGACTTGACCTGAAATTAGAAACTGAATAAAAAAAATCGCAACAACTGAGTTCTGTTGCTAAATTTCTATTTTTGCAACTGCTCGTGCAGTTGCTGACTGGATTTCGCAACAGGGCTAAAGCTGTTGCGAAAAACTGCAACAGGGTGTTTCGCAACAGATAGCTGCTGTTGCAACCCCGTTCAGCAACAGAAATAGACTGTTGCTAATCCCTTAATTTGGTGTAGTGCGCTGATCTCCCACCCCCTCATACCACCACAACCACCATTAATGTCAATTGATTTAATATAAAATAAGTTTATTATGTACTGTATTAATGAAATAAGTATATTTATTTGATTAGTTAAAAAAAATTATTATGAAATATCAATAAAACATTTTTTATTGAAAGTTAAGTAAACTAATCATTTTTCGGCCGTAGATTTAGCTTTCCCAAGAATGAATCAAGAGCATCCAGGTTTGGTATCTGGCATTCAGAGCATGGTTTCTTTATAGTCCTCAACCGCTCATCGTTTTTCCTGTCCCGAACAGATAAAAATCTGGCATATAATATTTATTTTAGTTTAAAAAAATAAAAACAATTTTAAAAACTAATACTGTATCAACTAAAAAGAATAAACCAAGGGTAACTAATTAATTTATCTATCTTAGGACACCTTTCTCATCCCACTACCACTACTTCTTCCGCCACCACCAACATTAACGTCATCACTCCACCATTCTCACCAACACCCACCGTTGATCCACCACCCCCGCCCACCATCACATTAGTGTCAACTGATTTAGTATAAAATAAATTTATTATATATTGTATTAATGAAAGTGTATTTATTTGATTAATTAAACAAATATTTATTATGAAATATTAATAGAAAATTTATTATTGAAAGTTAATTAAACTGATCATCTTACAGTCGTAGATTTAGCTTTTCCAAGAATGAATTTTTGTCGTTCTTTAACTTGCCTAAGTTGTCCAAACTATGCTTTATATATAACTAGCCCTTAACCCGTGCCATAACGGCACGGGCCAAGATATTTGTTCATTTTTAATATATCGTATAATTTGTGTCTCGAATACTTATCAACTCCTTATGATTTAATATGTGTTTGTCATAAAAATAGTTGGGATTTTCCTCTCATTTTTTCTTTGTTTTTTCCTTTAATATTTTACTGCCAGAGATTTGCTCAGACGAAAGAAATATAATCTTAACTTCCAGACACTTTTTTTATTTAGGTTCATTTCTTATAATGAGATAATGCTCTACATGAACATGGAAGTTTAAATATTTTTTGGAAATATGTCGTCAGCAGCGCTCATCTTAGTGAAATCAAGTAATCATTATCGTCCATAAAAGTTTCCACGTGCTCCTATTTCGTTCCAGCTGACTCATCTATCATGGTTATGTTGTCGATCCTCCAAATAGGAAGAGAATAGTATTTTTTTGCATCGAACGATTGATACAAACTATCCAATGTGACATGATTTTCCTGTAATTTTCCAACACCCATTAGATAACAATGTTTAAAATGTGTACCAATTATCTTTTCGAAGGGATTGTATATATGCGAACCTCTTCCATTAAATCTTTAACAAAGTATTGTGCCCAGCAATTCGTCTTAACGAAATCTTTGGTAACTTCAAAAGTCTTGGACATTTTGTCACTTTCGTATGTTCCTATCTTCACTTGAAATACAATCTGGCGACACATTACCTCATAAAGAACCTTGAACACATATTGTACTCCCTGATCCTATTTCAAATTAATAGGTTGTCAATAGATCCTTTACCAAAAGTTGACATATTCTACGTTGAATATTTATAAAAGAAAAATTATGGTTTTATGGATCGTTGATTTCTAAGGTTTTAGTTTTCAAAATTGGCCTCTTCAAGTCCCACGACTTTTTAAGTTTATATATCTTGTTTGTTTTTAACATTTTAGTCAACCATATTATGTTGTTACTAACTTTAAACTTGATGTCATCTTCTACTGTGAACTTTATGTGATTTCAGAATCGAAATAGTTACACCTCTTTCATTCGTATAAAGTAATTCATTGTATATCCCAACAATACTTCTACAACAATTCCTTTCTTTTGCCGTTTCCGGACCATCAGTTGCCATTATTGTCAAACGCAGTCTGTTACTCAAATTACTATATCAAATTATGTATTTGCAATGTTCATTTTTCTTAAATAAATAGATTGTGGAAAAACTAAAAAAAAAAAAAAACATAAATATTACACCGGGTCTAAGTTACTATATCCAAAATACTCCGAACACTGCTTCTAGTGCCTTGTTTCCTCAAATTCCTCGTTGCATTATAGACAGTACATGCAACACCAATCATTTGGGAAGTGAGTTATTTGCGCAAGTGCGGTCAATGTATCCCTTCCCTGTAATAATAATAACCACACATCGATTTTTTTTTCAAGGCATCCAGTTGTAATGGTATGAATCTAATAGATTTGAATTATACCTTAATCTTAGATATCACCTTCTTCTCACATAACATAGCAATTGAGGAAGGACAAATCTTGACCCCTCTTTACAAAGGCAGAGTTAGCCAAACTATGTTTTGCAATTGTCTTACATGAAAATTATTATTAATTCATATTTTATTCATCTCCTATCGAAGCCGATCTAATTAGTCCTATGAAAGTTAATCTTAAATTTTTGACCTTATCTCTTGACCAAATTATTGAAGTATTCTCAGTCATGTTCTGCTTTGTGTGATCTACCCATCTGTGTCTACTCTACCTTCTAACCCAGTGAATGAAACCTATACATATTGATCCGTAATTTGATATTGTTGATTTGTCATCAAGAGGTCGCATGATTTGAGAATGTAAAATATAAAAAATATTCTATAAAAATCGGATGAGAGATTTAGATTTATGATTTAGAGTATTTTATGATGATTTTGATGAACAAACATAATTTTCAAACAAATATTTTAGAATGCAAATTCATTTTCCCGGTCAATAAGGTTTTATATCGGGAATTGAGTGAAGGTTGTTGTCTTTGTAGGTAGTTGTCGCGAAACAACTCGACATTGATGGTCTTTCAGGAAAAAGAATGTAATAGTACTTGAGAGAGCGATAATGTTCTCTTACGTGGGTACACCAATTTCCCTTATATAATATATACGGGTGATCGAACAGTCATGATCATATTATCTTATACATTCCGGTATCATCCTCGAAATATTTTGTTTTTGTCCTTATCAATCGTGCTAAAAAAAACCAATTACATCGTTCACAATACAATGTCGCATGTTTTGTGACGATTATTTGTTTACTTGGTCAATAAAACTCACTAAAAAGCAAAAACTATTATTATACACTCCTATTACCAACACCCACCACCATAAAAACCATCCACCACCACTATTTCTTCCACCAATAGTAATGTTACCGCCTCCACCATTCACAAACACTACTTCCGCTTATACTAACCCTACTTCCACTACCACCATTAGAATTAATATAGTTTTTAGTAAAATTATTTATTAATAAAATTATGTATTTATGTTAGATTATTAAAGGGACATTAATAATAGAAATTTAATTAATCATTATGAACAATAAATGAGACACTAATGAATAAAACATTTAAAAATTGTTAAGTTGAACAAACCCCAGCGGTAAATTTATCTTTTCCAAGGACAAATCCTGACCACTCCTTACATAAACAAATCAATAATAAATAATTTCATATGTTCTGATCTTGATTTGTGTCGTTCGTTTAGTTATTACATAACATGGCAATTGATTGCACCAATTTTTTAAAATGAACATGTGTTTTATCGAGTTTATTTTAACGTTAGAATGATCAACCACGTTTTATACTTTATAATATAACGTTACACATTTTGTGGCATTACGAAATTAGCATAATATGTTTTTTTTCACCAATACCCGCCACCATCATAAAACCATATGAATCCACTTTTTTTATCCTCCACCACCTAGTGGCGGAGCCAAGGGTTGACTAACCTGGCTCTAACCCCTTAAATTTTTAATAACTACATAATTTTTTTAGTTTATTTTATAAATAGTACTTTGTCCATATATATTTATGGTTTAGTCCACCAAAGTTTACATGTTTCTTTAAAAAAAAAATAGGCCTCCTCAATGTCAATTGTTGACTCCATCATTGCCGCCCATCCCATATAGGTTGTTGGACGCAATTCTAATTTTCAATCACAAATGCCATGTATGAGGTTTAGATTGAACAAAATGTCATCAATTGATTAGTTTCATTATTTATTTTTTCTGTGTATATATTCTTTTTTGTATTGCAATCAATTTTATTTTAACATTAAAAAATCATGATTTATACGATATAGTACCAAAGATAACAGGGGTACCATTTGGGTGATCCAACTACGATCATGAAAATATTGTCTTGTATGATATTATCCCTGAAATATATGGTACCTTCCTTTATCAAAAGTGTTAAAACAACCAACCACATCTTCCATTCAACGATGTTATCGATGTTGCAATGACAACATAAAATTAATATTGTCCATCACTACTCACCAGCATTCACCGTCACTACTTCTTCCACCACAAACCAGGGGCGGAGCAAGGATTTTGAGGAGAGAGGGAGAAACAAATTCTTGGCAAGTTGGATACATGTGAAAAATGGATTTTGTATCTCATTTTACGATAAAAGAACAAAAATAAATATAATTGTGCTTGGCTCCGCCCTTAACCACCACTAATCTTTCGGCCTCCACCTCTTCTACTACTTATTGTCGCAGAAAATGGCTATTGATATTATTTATCAAAATTACTTATTAATAGAAATAAATATTATAATTAATTAAGAAAACATTTATAATTAAAAAATGATTAGTCATTTATTATGAGCAATTAGTGAAACACTAATTAATAAAACACTTTATAATGAATAGATTATTTATTATGTGCAATTAGTGAAACACTAATTTATAAAGCAATTATGGTATTTAAGTTGAACAAACCACCACTGTTGATTTATCTTTTCTATCAATTCAAACCAATGTGGAACACTGGTTAGAGGCCACTCTTATGACACAATAGGTCATGAGTTCGAACCTCCCCGTTATAATTTTTGAAATTTCATATCTTGACTTGAGTATTCATTTTTCATTCACAATATTGGAATTAATGCCACGCGTGCGAGTTGTAGGGGTGGTCAGGAGAACCACATCCCTTGATTTATCTTCTCTCTAGACAAATCCTGACCACCACTTACATAGGCAAACTTAGCCAAGATTTGTTTTGTATCTTAGACTAGAACTTCACCCGTGCCGTAACGGCACGGCCTCCGTAGTAAGTAAAAAAAATTATGTTAATTTTAATCTTTGACATTTTTTTTGTTGGCTCTATATAGAATGACAATTATTCTCCATATTTTTTAATTGTTATGTTTTCTTTCTGAAAATTGCTAGGTTGACCTAACTATTTTTCTCGAAAAAATCACCGGGCGAAACATGTAGTGAGACCAACTGAAAACTTTTACTATCACTATCATCGCTTGTTTTTCAGGGTTTGTTTTTCAGAAAAAAATTGATTAGCATGTACAATTGCTTCTTTTGTATTAATAACCATCTTATTTTAACATTAAGAAAATCAACCAAAACTTCCATAATAAATGTTACTTATGTCTTACGACATAGAATAAATATTATTTCCATTAACACACTGATCACCTGCACTACCATAACCAGAACCACTCATCACCACTACCTTTTCCACCATCAACAATATCATCACCGGCTCCATGCACCACCACTCACAAAGACCACCCCGATCATCCGTAATGATTATTAACAAATTTATTATTTATTTAATGAAAATATATTTCATTTATAATGAGAGATTAGTAAAATATCTATCTATTATGTGAAATTAATGATACAATAGTGATGTAAACAACCACAACCATAACCATTGATATATATCTTTTCCCTAAACAAATCTCAGCCGCTCTTTATCTTGCCTAACTTGTATAGATGCAAAATTTAGATTAATACGCAAAAACATTTTTTTTTGTATGGATGCAGAATAAAACATTATTTAGGGTTTACATGTAAATAATTTTTTAGATGTCAAAAAGGGTCGGGGCCCAGCTTGTTGCTCGACTACCAATCAACTTAGCGGAAACGTTTGTTCTTTTGTTTTCTAATAAAGCCTTCTGAGGCATCTTTTTATGCATGATAATTTTTTCAATTATAACCGCGCTTTATATTTGTTTGGTATCTAACTTTCAGAATGAGATTGGTTTCCTTATACGTAGTCCTCAACCGTTCATTTTCTTTCCTGACCCGGCCCAACAAATATCTAGCCCATAATATTTATTTTAACTTAAAAAATAAAAGAAAATAAATTTAAGAAGTAATATCAAACAAAAAAATAACCAAGGGTAACTAAGTAATTTATATACCTTAGGATACCATTTCTCATCCCACCACCATTAACGTCATCACTCCACCATTCTCACATCCAACACCCACAACCATTGTTTCCACCGCTGATCCACCACCCCCGCCCTCCATCACAACCAATATTAATGTCCACTGATTCAATATAATATAAATTTATCATGTATTATATTAATAAAAGTATTATTTTAAAAAAAAAATTAAAAAAAAAAGATTTAAAAAAAAAACTAATACCAAATAAAAAAATAAACCAAGGTAACTTGGTAATTTATCTACCTTAGGACACATTTCTCATCCCACTACCACTACTTCTTCCAGCACCACCAACATTAACGTCATCACTTCACCATTCTCACATCCAACACCCACCGCCATTATCCCCACCGCTGATCCACCAGCCCCGCCCACCAATATAATATAAAATTATTATATATACTGTATTAACGAAAGTATTATTTTAATTTTATTTTTTTAAAAATAAGTAATATCAAATAAAATAAAAACAACCAAGAATAACTAAGTAATTTATCTATCTTAGGACACCTTTCTCATCCCACTACCCCTACTTCTTCCACCACCACCACCATTAACGTCATCACTCCACCATTCTCACCAACATCCACCACCATTGATCCACCACCCCTACCCACCATCACAACCACCATTAATGTCTACTGATTTAATATAACATAAATTTATTATGTACTGTATTAATGAAATCATATTTATTTGATTAATTAAACAAATATTTATTGTGAAATACTAATAGAATATTTATTATTGAAATATAATTAAACTGATCATTTCACATCCGTAGATTTAGCTTTTCCTACCACTACTTCTTCCAGCACCACCACCATTAAAGTCATCACTCTACCATCCTCACATCCGACACCCACCGCCATTATCCCCACCGCCGATCCACCACCCCCGCCTACCATCACAACCAATATTAATGTCCACTGATTCAATATAAAATAAATTTATTATGTACTGTATTTACGAAAGTATTATTTTAAATTTAAAAATAAAAGTAATATCAAATAAAAAAATAAACCAAGGGTAACTGAGTAATTTATCTTCCTCGGGACATCTTTCTCATCTCACTACCACTACTTCTTCCACCACCACCATTAACGTCATCACTCCACCATTCTCACCAACACCCACCACCATTGATCCACCAGCCTCACCCACCATCACAACCACCATTAATGTCTATTGATTTAATATAAAATAAATCTATTATGTACTGTATTAATGAAAGTGTATTTATTTGGTTAATTAAACAAACGTTTATTATGAAATACTAATAGAACATTTATTATTGATATTTAATTAAACTCATCATCTTACAGCCGTAGATTTAGCTTTCCCAAGAATGAATCTTGGCCGCTCTTTAACTTGTCTAAGTTGTCCAAACTATGCTTTATAAGGGAGACTAGCCCTTAACCCGTGTCGTAACGGCACGGTCCATGATGTTGGTTCATCTATGCTTATATAACAGAAGGGTCCGGTGTGTCACCCAGCGGCCAGGATACATAGGGAATTCTAACTACTGGCTGAGATCTTCCCTCCCTTCCTAGAATAACGTATTGCATTTGTTGATCCAATGGCTGCTATATGCCTCAAAGACATTTTTATTTCGTTAATAAAAATCGGGTCATAAAAGACAGGTTTCATTGTTAGTAACGCTAGAATTTTAGTCTGGGTTAGAATTTCTTCCGTTCCGAATCACCTCTATTCCTGTTGATTCGATCTTTTCTCTTTAGATACCTGATTCAGTAACGTATCATGAACCCTAGACTTGGTTCTCGGATCGTCGGAATTCCCAATCAAGGTTTTCTCCTTATTAATTTGGCATGCATCTCAGAATTAAAGATTGAAAACGCTCATCTCAGAATTAATTTGGGTAACAAGCCTATAAAATGCCTAATCCGGATCGAGATCAACATCAGTCCCAACAGAAAGTGTGAGTATTCTTTCCCCATATTCAGTTTTCGAGTTACATATTTTTTTCTTCTTCTTTTTATGGGGTTTCGTTCATGCTAAATAACTTGAATTTTCGATATCCAGATCTTTGAGGTGTTGTGGTTATTGGGTTCCAATTCCTGAGTTTAGTTTTCCAATTTCTTTTTAAAAAATAGTTCATTGGGTCTGGGATGTGAAAATCCCTAATTTTTATAATTGTCTGGGAACGATCTCCATATTGATTGGGTGGTAACATGCATTGCAGGTTTCCAATCAAGGTAATCCAAACTAGACTTCCAAGCATTTTAACATGTCGTAGTTAACTGTTTGTAATTTCACTATTAAACTCACCTATCTTCTTAATATGCAGCTGTAAGGAGAAGATGGAAAACCACAGAAGTATACCTTCGTTCATCTGAACAAGAGAAGATCCGCAACCCACTTACCATCAAAAGGTATATTGATTCGTATTCCAATAACATATTTATACACAATGCGAACATACTAACAGATTATAAGCCTTATACATGTCAAGGAACCGAGGCAACTATATCTGATAAGAATGTTTCGATAACCCCTCCGATAGTCGTCGCACCTACTATCGTTCCTTTGAACAGAGAGCACCAACTTACCATTGCTGAAATTAACTCCGCAACAAGGGCGAGCACGAGTGGGGTATAATCACATGAAAACTTAAGATGCATGGTAAGTACAAATAAAAATATCATAAATTACTTTGGTGTTAATACTTCAAAATTGCAGGAAAGTACATCTTTCACGGTGTTGGCACCATTAGTGACAAAGTCATATATATATCGAGCAATTACTCTACAATGAAGCCTTTATAGGCATGAGCTATAATAGGACTAATCTGAGAAAAACCAAAAAAATAAGAAAAAATCCTACTAATGGATGTTTTATTTCATCATTTCATAGGAAAAAAATGGAGTTGCAGCAGTCCACATGGAATCCAACGGTGAATGTAAGCAATCAGCGCTTCCTATGGTCTAACTACTAGACATGAAAAAACAGAATGTGCAGATCATTTTGATCATGGAAAGTATACATCCACAAGTCCAAATAGGCAAATACTTATTCATGTCTTATTGGATTTTTTATTGGTTCTTTAGTTTATTTTGATCTCCAGGTGCCCAGACTACCCCAACTGTTCTCTCCCGAAATTAATTATATCTGATGCAGTTAGTGGACGACATTTTTATTTTTTTATTTCTGTTGGCAAAAATTTGTGCAAGTTTAGATAAAAATGATACATGCCTGATTTAACTCTTTGTTTGATGTTGTATCTTCCAAAGGTGTTCCACAAACCATTTGTCAGGATGGCGATTGCTGCCAACGACTTCCCTGCTACCTGTATTGATTTTGTTTGGCCGTATCTGGCATAGTGCATCATATCCCACATGTAAAAATTTTGGGGTTTACTCTCCAAGGATGGATGGATACAATGGCATAATATCAGACGTCACTAGCTGTAATGTGAGTATTTAAACCCAATATACACGTGGGATTGGTGAATTTTTTTAAGAACCGTGGGTTTCACACAAAAACAATGTATCACCGATGGTTGCGTCTCATTTATTGGACATGACTGTAAAGTTGGCATAGCTGATGTATTGGGCTGGATTATAGATTTGATTCGCAAAAAGTGTTTCGTCCTGCATTGATGCCTTCCGGATATATTTCAAGAAGTCGAGAAAAAATGCTTTGTCATAGATTTTGAATATTCGGGCATTTTAATTTATCAACTCAATATGTTGGTTAAATGTTACGCCTGATCTCAACAGTTACTCTTAGCAACTATCGGAATGTGGGACGCTTCAATATAAGATTCATCCATGTCCACCAAATACCGTATGTTATCATTTTCGTCATGGGCTTTATTGTGTAATATAATGTGGTAAGGGCAAATCCTATGGAGACAAAAATCATCCACATCTTTGTGATGATCCGTATTTTGTGGACTAAAAAGTGCTACTATGGATGATTTTAACATCCATGTCTCTGAAGTCCAGAGGGGACTCCTCAAATGTGTGGAGGTACATATGGAGAGTCCATCCAGTCATTTTATGACCGGATAACCCCATCCGGACACTTAGTGTTCGGATTTATTTTTTTATTTTTTTTCTCATCCGGTCACTAAGTGACCGGATACATAATTTTTTTTTTGTTTTTTTCTCATCCGATCACTAAGTGATCGGATACATATTTATTTTTTTTCCTTTTTTTTTTATTAGCAATTTTTTTTAGTATTTTAATGTAATAAAAACAAGAGAAAAAAAATGTAGGTCCCAATTAATGGATATTTATCTAGATCTCCATAGTTTAAAAAATCTCTATAAAATCCTGATTATCCATATTTATATGGATTCTCCATGAGATGTGGATGATTTAACATCCATACCATAGGACTTGCCCTAATTTATTGACATCCTCGGCAAACTTCAAGTATACTTAACTATTCGAAGAAAATGTATGTGAAATGAAGTTGCACCACCGACAATAATAATATGATATGATACAAACTTCGGTTAACCAATATTGATCCACAGTTAACTAAACATTAATCTCATCTTTACATATAAACTTATTAGGTGTTGATGTCGGGCATTCATTTTACGGAAACGCAAAGAACCTTTATAATTTCATCTAATTTTCCTGTGAAATAGCCCGCGCCGTTAAAGCATGGACATCTAGATATATTTGGTTATGTTGGTTTTAAAGTTAATTTGATTTTTTTTGTTTTTTGTTTTTATGGAGAGTTTCATGTGATACTAATTATATCTGCAATTCTAGATGGACTTGGATCTTGGAGCAACTGAACAGTTTTAACATGAATCGCTATAACTACTAATCAATGTCTATCTGCAAAGTGAATTGTGTTCATATAATTAACTGAAACTATTCAACAATAAAATATTAATAATCGATGTAAAATAAAACAGTGTGAATGGACCGCCAATACCAACAAAACAACGTAGCTACACAGATGAGATTCTCAATATTAAACCATGAAATTAGCATTAAAAACGACACTCAATTAGACAAAATTTTAATTCTCAGATCTAATTGAACAACTGAACATAGAATGGTAAACAAATCGGACAGGGAACAAAAGAAATTCATGAAAAAATATTGAAAAGGAAGCAAAACGAATATGTTAGAACTAAGAAAATGAGACTGGAGAGGGGCACAACTGTGTCAAATGGGGAAATTGACAAGAGTTTCGCTCTTTACCATTCCTAGATCTTTCTCGATTAGTATCGGGCGGGCTTTCTACCATCCCAGAATACAACTTTGTGAAATAGCCCGTGCCGTTACGGCACGGGTCATTCCCTAGTTTATAATATATCGTATAATTTGTGTCCCGAATACTTATCAACTCCTTATGATTTATTATGTGTTTGTCATAAAAATAGTTGGGATTTTCCTCTCTTTTTTTCTTTGTTTTTTCCTTTAATATTTTACCGACGGAGATTTGCTCAAACGAAAGAAATATAATATTAACTTCCAGACACTTTTTCATTTAGGTTCATTTATTATAATGAGATAATGCTCTACATGAATATGGAAGTTTAAATATTTTTTGGAAATATGTCGTCAGCATCGCTCATCTCAGTGAAATCAACTAATCAATATCGTTTATAAAAGTCTCCACATGCTCCTATTTCGCTCCAGCTGACTCATCTATCATGGTCATGTTGTCGATCCTCTAAATAGGCAGAGAATAATTTTTTTTTTTTTTGCATCGAACGAATAATACAAACTATCCAATGTAACATGATTTTCCTGTAATTTTTCAACACCCATTATATGACAATGTTTAAAATGTGTACCCATTACCTTTTCGAAGGGAATGTATATATGCAAACCTCTGCCATTAAATCTTCAACAAAGTATTGTTCCCAGCAATTCTTCTTAACGAAGGCTTTGGTAACTTCAAAAGTCTTGGACATTTTGTCACTTCCGTATGTTCCTACCTTCACTTGGAATAAAATCTGGCGACACATTACCTCATACAGAACCTTGAACACATATTGTACTCCCTGATCCTATTTCAAATTAATAGGTTGTCAATAGATCCTTTACCAAAAGTTGACATATTCTGCGTTGAATATTTTAAAAAAAAATTATGGTATTGTGGATCGTTGATTTCTAAGATTGTAGTTTTCAAAATTGGCCTCTTCAAGTCCCACGGCTTTCTAAGTTTATATATCTTGTTTTTTTTAACATTTTAGTTAGCCATATTATGTTTGTTACTAACTTTAAACTTGATGTCATCTTCTACTGTGAACTTTATGTGATTTCAGAATCGAAATAGTTATACCTATTTCATTCTTATCAAGTAATTCGTTTTATATCCCAACAATTCTTCTACAACAATTCCTTTATTTTGCCGTTTCCGGACCATCAGTATCCATTATTGTCAAACGCAATCTGTCTAATATTTGTTGATGTTATGTATTTGCAATGTTCATTTTTCTTAAATAAATAGATTGTGGAAAAACTAAAAACAAAAAAAGAACATAAGTATTACATTGGGTCTAAGTTATTATATCCAAAATACTCCGGACACTGCTTCTGGTGCCTTGTTTCCTCAAATTCCTCGTTCCATTCTAGACAATACATGCTACACCAATCATTTGCGAAGTGAGCTATTTGCGCAAGTGTGGTCAATGTATCTCTTGCCTGTAATAATAATAACAACACGTCAATTTTTTTCAAGGCATCCAGTTGTAAATGGTATGAATCTAATAGATTTGAATTATACCTCAATCTTAGATATCACCTTCATCTCACATAACATAACAATTGAGGAAGGACAAATCTTGACCACTCTTTACATAGGAAGAGTTAGCCAAACTATGTTTTGCAATTGTCTTACGTGAAAATTATTATTAATCCATATTTTAGTTAGCTCCTATCGAAGCCGATCTAATTAGTCCTATAGAAAGTTAATCTTAAATTTTGACCTTATCTCTCGACCAAATTATTGAAGTATTCTCCGTCATGTTCTGCTTTGTGTGATCTACCCATCTGTGTCTACTCTACCTTTTAATCCAGTGAATGAAACCTATATTTATTGATCCGTAATTTGATTTTGTTGATTTATCATCAAGAGGTCACATGATTTGAGAGTGTAAAATATAAAAAATATTCTATAAACATCGGAGGCGAAATTTAGATTTATGATTTAGAGTTTTTTATGATGATTTTGATGAACAAACATAATTTTCAAACAAATATTTTAGAATGCAAATACATTTTCCCGGTCAATAAGGTTTTTTATCGGGAATTGAGTGAAAGTTGTTTTCTTTGTAGGTAGTTGTCGCGAAACAACTCGACATTGATGGTCTTTCAGGAAAAAGAATGTAATAGTACTTGAGAGAGCGATAATGTTCTCTTACGCGGGTACACCAATTGCATTTATATAATACGGGTGATCAAACAGTCATGATCATATTGTCTTATACGTTCCTGTATCATCCTCGAAATATTTGGTTTTTGTCCTTGTCAATCGTGCTAAAAACAACCAATTACATCTTTCACAATACAATGTTGCATGTTTTGTGAAGATTATTTTTTTACTTGCTCAATAAAACTCACTAAAAAGCAAAAACTATTATTATACACTCCTATTACCAACACCCACCACCATAAAAACCATCCATCGCCACTATTTATTCCACCAATAGTAATGCTACCGCCTCCACCATTTACAAACACCCACCACCGCTTATACTAACCCTACTTCCACTACCACCATTAGAATTAATATTATTTTTAGTAAAATTATTTATTAATAAAATTATGTATTTATGTTAGATTATTAAAGGGACATTTATAATAGAAATTTAATTATCATTATGAACAATCAATGAGACATTAATTAAGAAAACGTTTAAAAATGGTTAAGTTGAACAAACCCCAGCAGTAAATTTATCTTTGCCAAGGACAAATCATGACCACTCTTTACATATAAAAATCGATAATAAATAATTTCATATGTTCTGATCTTGATTCGTGTCGTTCATTTATTTATTACATAACATGGCAATTGATTGCACCATTTTTTTTTTAAATGGACATGTATTGTATCGAGTTTATTTTAACATTAGAATGATCAACCACGTTTTATACTTTATAATATAACGTTACACATTTTGTGGCGTTACAAAATTAGCATAATATGTTTTTGTTCACCAATACCCGCCACCACCATAAAACCATATGAATCCACTTTTTTTATCCACCACCACCTAGTGGCGGAGCCAAGGGTTGACTAACCTGGATCTAACCCCTTAAATGTTTAGTAACTACATAAAGTTTTTAGTTTATTTGATAAATAGTACTTTGTCCATATATATTTATGGTTTAGTCCACCAAAGTTTACATGTTTTTTTTTAAATAGACCTCCTCAATGTCAATTTTTGATTCCACCACTACCGCCCATCCCATGTAGGTTGTTAGACGCAATTCTAATTTTCAATCACAAATGCCATGTATGAGGTTTAGATTGAACAAAATTTCGCCAATTGATTAGTTTCTTTATTTTTTTTCCGTGTATATATTCTTTTTTGTATTGCAATCAATTTATGTTAACATTAAAAAATCATGATTTATACGATATAGTACCAAAGATAACATGGGTACCATTTGGGTGATCCAACTATGATCATGCAAATATTGTCTTGTATGATATCATCCCTGAAATATATGGTACCTTCCTTTATCAAAAGTGTTAAAAATAACCAACCACATCTTCCACACTACGATGTTTTAACGACAACATAAAATTAATATTGTCCATCACTACTCACCAACATTCACTGTCACTACTTCTTCCACCACAAACCAGGAGCAGAGCCAGGATTTTGAGGAGAGAGGGAGAAAAAATTCTTGGCAAATTGGATAATGTGAAAAATGGACTTTGTATCCCATTTTACGATAAAAGAACAAAAATAAATATAATTGTGCTTGGCTCTGCCCTTAACCACCACTAATATTTCTCTCCACCTCTTCTACTACTCATTGTCCCAGAAAATGTCTATTGATATTATTTATCAAAATTACTTATTAATAGAAATAAATATTATAATTAATTAAGAAAACATTTATAATTAAAAAATGATTAGTCATTTATTATGAGTAATTAGTGAAATACTAATTAATAAAACACTTTATAATGAATAGATTAATTATTATGTGCAATTAGTGAAACACTAATTAATAAAGCAATTATGGTATTTAAGTTGAAAAAACCACCATTGTTGATTTATCTTTTCTATCAATTCCAACCAAGGTGGAACACTGGTTAGAGGCCACTCTTATGACACAATAGGTCATGAGTTCGAACCTCCTTGTTATAATTTTTGAAATTCCATATCTTGACTTGAGTATTCATTTTTCATTCATAATATTGGAATTAACGCCACACGTGCGACATGTAGGGTATGGAAGGGAGAACCACAGCCTTTGATTTATCTTTCCCACGGAAAAATCCTGACCACCTCTAACATAGGCAAACTTAGCCTAGCTTTGTTTTGTATTCTTGACTAGCCCTTAACCCGTGTCGTAACGGCATGGGCCATGATGTTGGTTCATTTTTAATATATCGTATAATTTGTGTCCCGGATACTTATCAACTCCTTATGATTTAATATGGTTTTGTCATAAAAATAGTCGGGATTTTCCTCTCTTTTTTTTTTCCTTTAATGTTTTACCGCCAGAGGTTTTCTCAAACGAAAGAAATATAATCTTAACTTCCAAACAATTTTTTATTTAGGTTCATTACTTATAATAAGATAATGCTCTACATGAACATGGAAGTTTAAATATTTTTTGGAAATATGTCGTCAGCAGCGCTCATCTCAGTGAAATCAACTAATCAATATCATCCATAAAAGTCTCCATATGCTCCTATTTCGCTCCAGCTGACTCATTTATCATGGTCATGTTGTCGATCCTCCAAATAAGCAGAGAATAAATATTTTTTTGCATCGAACGGATGATACAAACTCTCCAATGTTACATGATTTTCCCGTAATTTTTCAACACCCATCAGATGACAATGTTTAAAATGTGTACCAATTACCTTTTCGAAGGGATTGTATATATGCAAACCTCTGCTATTAAATTTTCAACAAAGTATATTGCCCAACAGTTCATCTTAACGAAGGCTTTGGTAACTTCAAAAGTCTTGAACATTTTGTCACTTCCATATGTTCCTACCTTCACTTGGAATACAATCTGGCGACACATTACCTCATAAAGAACCTTGAACACATATTGTACTCCTTGATCCTATTTCAAATTTATAGGTTGTCAATAGATCCTTTACCAAAAGTTGACATCTTCTACATTGAATATTTATAAAAATAAATTTATGGTATTGTGGATCGTTGCTTTCTAAGATTGTAGTTTTCCAAATTGTCCTATTCATGTCCCACGACTTTCTAAGTTTATATATCATGTTTGTTTTTAACATTTTAGTTAGACATATTATGTTTGTTACTAACTTTAAACTTGATGTCATCTTCTACTGTGAACTTTATGTGATTTCAGAATCGAAATAGTTATACCTATTTCATTCGTATCAAGTAATCCATCGTATATCCCAACAATTCCTTTCTTTTACCGTTTCTGGACCATCGGTAGCCATTATTATTAAACGCAATCTGTCTAATTTTTGTTGATGTTATGTATTTGCAATGTTCATTTTTCTTAAATAAATAGATTGTGGAAAAACTAAAAAAAAAAAAGAACATAAGTATTTCATCGGGTCTAAGTTACTATATCCAAAATACTCCGGACACTGCTTCTGGTTCCTTGTTTCCTCAAATTCATCGTTGCATTCTAGACAGTACATGCAACACCAATCATTTGTGAAGTGAGCTATTTGTGCAAGTGTGGTCAACGTATCCCTTACCTGTAATGATAATAACAACACGTCAATTTTTTTCAAGGCGTCTAGTTGTAAATGGTATGAATATAATGGGTTTTAATTGTACCTCAATCTTAGATATCATATTCTTCTCACATAACATAGCAATTGAGGAAGCACAAATCTTGACCACTCTTTACATAGGTAGAGTTAGCAAAACTATGTTTTGAAATTGTCTTACGTGGAAATTATTATTAATCCATATTTTAGTCGGCTCCTATCGAAGCCGTAATTTGATATTTTTGATTTGTAATCAAGATGCCGCATGATTTGAGAATGTAAAATATAAAAAATATTCTATAAACATTGGAGGCGAAATTTAGATTTATGATTTAGAGTTTTTTTATGATGATTTTGATGAACAAACAAATATTTTCAAACTGTTGTTGTCTTTGTAGGTAGCGCGAAACAACTCGACATTGATGATCTTTCAAGAAAAAAAATGTAATAGAGAGCGATAATGTTCTCTTACGCGGGCACACCAATTGCCTTTATATAATATGGATACTATTTCGGTGATCCAACAATCATGATCATATTGTCTTATACGTTCCGGTATCATCCTCGAAATATTTGATTTTTGTCCTTATCAATATATGGTGCTAAAAACAACCAATTACATCTTTCACAATACAATGTTGCATGTTTTGTGAAGATTTTTTTTTTTTACTCGGTCAATAAAACTCACTAAAAAGCAAAAACTATTATTATCCACTACTATTACCAACACCCACCACCATAAAAACCATCCACTGCCACTATTTCTTCCACCAATAGTAATGTTACCACCTCCACCATTCACAAACACCCGCCACCGTTTATACTAACCCTACTTCCACTACCACCATTAGAATTAATATAGCTTTTAGCACAATTATTTATTAATAAAATTATGTATTTATGTTAGATTATTAAAGGGACATTTATAATAGAAATTTTATTAATCATTATAAACAATCAATGAGACATTAATTAATAAAATATTTAGAAATGGTTAAGTTAAACAAACCCCGACGATAAATTTATCTTTGTCAAGGACAAATCCTGACCACTCTTTACATAGACAAATCGATAATAAATAATTTCATATGTTCTGATCTTGATTCATGTCGTTCGTTTAGTTATTACATAGCATGGCAATTGATTGCACCAATTTTTTTAAATGGACATGTGTTTTATCGAGTTTATTTTAGCATTAGAATGATCAACCACGTTTTATACTTTATAATATAACGTTACATATTTTGTGGCATTACAAAATTAGCATAATATGTTTTTGTTCACCAATACCCGCCACCACCATAAAACCATATGAATCCATTAATATTTATCCACCACCACCTAGTGGCAGAGCCAAGGGTTGACAAACCTGGCTCTAACCCCTTATATTTTTAATAACTACATGATTTTTTTAGTTTATTTTATAAATAGTACTTTGTCCATATGTATTTATGGTTTAGTCCACCAAAGTTTACATTTTTTTTTTTTTTTAAATTAGGCCTCCTCAATGTCAATTTTTGACTCCACCACTGCCACCATCACTACCGCCCACCCCATGTAGGTTGTTAGACGCAATTCTAATTTTCAATCACAAATGCCATGTATGAAGTTTAGATTGAACAAAATGTCGTCAATTGATTGGTTTCATTATTTTTTTCCCATGTATATATTCTTTTTGTATTGCAGTCAATTTTATTTTAACATTAAAAAATCATGGTTTATACGATATAATACCAAAGATAACAGGGGTACCATTTGGGTGATCCAACTACGATCATGAAAATATTATCTTGTATGATATCATCCCGGAAATATATGGTACCTTCCTTTATCAAAAGTGTTAAAAACAACCAACCACATCTTTCACACTACGATGTAATCGATTTTGTAACGAAAACATAAAATTAATATTGTCCATCACTACTCACCATCACTCACCACCACTACTTCTTCCACCACAAACCAGGGGAGAAGCCAGGATTTTGAGGAAAGAGGGAGAAAAAACTCTTGGCAAATTGGATACATGTGAAAAATGGACTTCGTATCCCATTTTATGATAAAAGAACAAAATAAATATAATTGTGCTTGGCGCCGCCCTTAACCACCACTAATCTTTCGGCCTCCACCACTTCTACTACTCATTGTCCAAAAATGTCTATTATATTATTTATCAAAATTACTTATTAATAGAAATAAATATTATAATTAATTAAGAAAACATTTATAATTAAAAAATGATTAGTCATTTATTATGAGCAATTAGTGAAACACTAATTAATAAAACACTTTATAATGAATAGATTGTTTATTATGTGCAATTAGTGAAACACTAATTAATAAAGCAATTATGGTATTTGAGTTGAACAAACCACCACTGTTGATTTATATTTTCTATCAATTCCAACCAAGGTGGAACACTGGTTAGAGGCACTCTTATGATACAATAGGTCATGAGTTCGAACCTCCCTGTTATAATTTTTGAATTTCCTTATCCAGACTTGAGTATTCATTTTTCATTCATAATATTGGAATTAACACCACACGTGCGAGATGTAGGGGGTGGTCAGGAGAACCACAACCCTTGATTTATTTTGTACAGACAAATCCTGACCACCACTAACAAAGTCTAACTTATCTAAACCCTTTTTTATACTAATGATAATAAAATAAAGGGAGAGATGAGTAATTTAAAGGGATATTTTGACTTTGGGTCACAACTTTGTGACCAGAGTTGCGTTTGGGTCACGCCAAAATTTTAATTAGAGTTTGGGTCACGACACTGTCGTTGACCGTTAGGAAATCTGTTAAATGTGTAAATGACTAACAAAAATTTGGATTTGAGATTATTTACTAACTTTGTCCTTCAAACTCTGAATTCAATTTTCTCTGAAAAGAAGAAATTTTTTCTTCTAGTTTCTTCACCCGAAGCTACTGATGAACCAAGTACAGCAGAACGAAGAAGACAAGAACATATATATAAATCAAGGTGAATTTAACAGGGAATGAGTTAAATTTTTACCATCAACTGAGGGATGAAATCGAGAAATTATAGATAAAGATATGGGATATATTTCTGCTAAGAACAACTAGATGTGATGTTGCTAAATCGATAAGAAGCAAACGAGATTGAAGGGTTTTGAATTGAGAAACGGAAAAGGAACTTGTTGCTTAGTTCGAGTTTGGTAAGTTCTGATGCCAAAAAGATTAGCCAAGGAAGTGTGCTGTACTGTTGATTGTGACTGATGAATGGAGAACATTCATGAGTGCTTTCTAGTCCTGAATTGATCAAGAAGAATGGGTTGGTTGCGAATTTGTGTTTCGTTTGGATTTGAATTTGAAAACAACCACCAAAGTGATACGCATGTGGTATTTGTCAATGGCTAGTTGTTGTTCTTGATACTAAGTGAGTGTACAGGTTGGATGCTTGTGAATAAATCGGTTAGATTGAATGTGTATGCCTGTTTTAGAAACTAAATTTTCAATCTTTCTGAGAAGGAAAAACGGTGGCTTGAATCTGACTCATATTTGCATCACCGATGGAACACTCTCAAAGTGTTTGCTGAAATGCATGAATGAACGGCAACTAACTAAATTCGGTAAATTAAAATTAATTTAAAATAAATAAATAATTATCTAACGGTCAAGACGGTCAACGACAATCTCGTGACCCAAACTCTAATTAAAATTTTGGCATGACCCAAACGCAACTTTGGTCACAAAGTTATGATCCAAAGTCAAAATATCCTTAAACATTTAGTTATGCCTTATGACACCCATAACCATCACCTAGTCATTTAGCATCCGGTAAGATCTCCTCTATACTCTATTGGATTGAGACGCCCCGTCTCTTTTTTATAATAAGCTTCAAGGGCCCAAGGCCCAGGCTGAAATGCACAAAAGGTCGCCATTACCTGGAGCGAGAGAATAAACAAGAACCATATTTTGGGTCAGCCTCAAAAATTTTGGGGCATTCATATAGGACAAAAAATGGGTGCCAGTAGTAATTCAATGGTTGCCCTTATCCAGAATTTTTCAAAAATCCTAAAATACCCCTCATTAGATTAGTGGTTAATTAGTGATAATAAAACTTTATTAATAGTTAATGACTAAAATTAGTTTAGTGTGAATTAATGATAATAATTTTTTGTTTAAATTAGTGAGTGAGTTTAGAAAAAGAAGGAGGAAAGAAGAAGGAGAGGAGGGAAAAAAAGAGGGAAATTTATTATTTTTCTTTGTTTGAGAGATGTGTGATACAAATTCGAGTGAGGAAGGTGAATCTTCATCATGTAAAGCTAAGAAAATACATATCAATTATGATGGAGATCCTGAAATGGCTGATTTGTTGGATTATGAAAATGATTTTACACAAACTCAAGTTTTTTCTCAAGCTCAAGATGATTCATTTATGGAGCCAAATCCAGGAGATGAGTACATATATGAGGAACCCAATGCTAATAATACACAGGTATGGTTGTATAAGTTGTTTAATGTCCGATTTGTAGCTTGATTTCACCAAAAGTTATGATTTTTGCAACTGGTTTAGGCGACCGAGAACAATGTTAAATGAGATAACATCTGTCTTGAACCATGGAAAATAAGAACAGTTCGGCGAATTCGATTGAGAAAACAATGCGCCGATCTGTCCTTCAATTGTTTTAGCGCCAAAACACAGTTAATGGTTCGGCTCAAATTTGAGGTAACATTTATAGCCGAACCATATCTTTGAAAACATACGAGTTACAGTGTAATGTTCGGCTTACGTGTTCTCTAGCCGAACATAAATTTTTGTTTTCGGAATATTTATGAAACTCAAGTGTTATGGTTCGGCTTATCAGATTAGTCCGAAATCGGCCGAATTCATGTTACAAACGTAGTTCGTCTTTATATGTCAAACACGAATTATCCGAACATTGGATTCGGCTTTCTTATTGTTGTCCGTGTGAGCCGAACCTTACCCAAAACCTATGCGATATTGTTGTAGATTGTTGCTGAAATGGAAACTATGGAGGATCAACCACCGCCTGTTGATGTAATTCATGAAGGTACTAGAGATCACTTCCAAACTGACTTGGTAGGTAAAAAACCGTAGTTAATTTTTTTTATAAATTTTCCACTATGTTGTGTGCAAAATCATTAATAAAAGTAAAGTTTTGTACTTGTGGATATGTAGACGTGGTAAACCAAAGAAGAAGCTGTTAAATGGGTTGAGGAACGTGCTTGGAAAATCAATTGCGTCCTAGTTAAAGGTAGACAAAGCCGAAAGAAGCGGGTTGAGATGGTTTGTGAGAGGGGCGGGAAGAAAGTAAGCAAGAATAAAAAAGATAAGCCATATGTTGGGAAGACCGGGAAAAAATATAAGACTAAAACAAGGAAGATAAATTGTCCTTTCAAGATCATCTTAAATTGGAATAAATATGAAGACATTTTCACAATGAATAAAGATATGGATTGCCGTCATAACCACCCACGTCCAAAGGATCTTCATGGACATTATAGAGCCGGAAGACTCAAAGCTCATGAATATGCGGAGGTAGATAAAATGACACGAGCACGTATGGCACCCTCTAAAATTCTTAGCAAGTTGAAGGCGGATGATAAGAATAACAAGACTACGTTGCAACAAATCTACAACGCGAGAAGTACTTTGAGAAGAAAGGATTTGCAAGGTAGGTTGGTGATGCAACAATTATTGTGGTTGGCGCAAAATAAGAACTATGCTTTCCAAAAGAAATTGGATGAATTCGGCCATGTGACGCACCTTTTTATTGCGCATCCAGAATGCGTAAAGTTGGCGTTATGCTTCCCACAAGTTCTTATATTGGATTGCACTTACAAGACCAATAAGTATGAGATGCCCTTGATGAACGTTGTTGGTCATACGTCAACCAAGTCACCTTTCACCGTTGCTTTTTGTTTTTTGCATGATGAGTTGAAAGAAAGCAATGTGTGGGCATTGGAACAAGTGAAGTTAATCTTCCGGGAGGATGCTCTTCCAAAGGTCATGGTAACCGACCAAGAGGCGTCATTGATGTTTGCTATAAGGAAGGTTTTTCCGAACGCGCAAAACTTTCTCTGTACCTTTCATGTATGGAATAATGTTAAGAAGAAATGCCAAGGGATAATCCAACCGCTGAAGTTGAAAGAGCTAGAGAAGATTGCTAAATTACCGGATGGAGAACGAGAAGTGAAGAAGAAAGAATTCAAGGAGGCATATGAGTCTAATGAACGGATGTGGGCATGTTTTCACAATGATTGGGAAGCTTTGACTTGGTCCATCACCGAAGAAGTGTTTGAAGAAAATGTTGCAAAGCTCATTGCGAATTGGGGCGTCAAATACCCGGAAGTCATTATATATTTACGGAAGCAATTCTTGGATACGAACGCACATAGATTTGTTAGTGCATTTAAAAACAAGCACAAGCACTTCGACAACCAATCTACAAGTATGGTAGAGTCGGCTCACTATCGTTTGAAGAAGAATCTATTTGGGTGCGTGGACACGTTCGTCACGTTTTTTGACGCAATGGAAGACTATTTCATGAGTGATGTTATAAGAATTACATATATAGTAAATGCCACAACGGATCTATTTTTTTGAGAAGACAGTTTAATGTTCGGCGCATGTGAACGATATCTTTATTAGCCGAACCTGTTGATTTTAGGGTTCGGCTTATTCGAATCTGGTCGAGTTTGCCGAACCAAGACATTATCAAAATTAGGTTGAAACTCCTAGGTTCGGAAAATACGCAAAATGTAATTGAAGCCGAACCATTCCCTTTCGTGTTGTTTGAAACACCACCTAACATTCGAACAAATAAGGTACCTAACAAGTTTACTTCACAAATCGTAACAAACAAAGTGTGTTTAACAACTCCTAACGAAATATAACAAACTAAGTGTACTTCAGGACACATCCATCCAAACTTATAGTTCACTCACCACGACCTCTTTTCCCTTTATGACGTACATTCTCGTCCTCTTCAGCATTTTGCCTTCCCCTACCAGGTTGACTTGAGCCTTCACCTTCTTGCCGTGGCCTCTTGGTCGTCGGCCTTTTTTCTGGTTTATTGGGTCCTTTCCCTTTGTTTATGACTGCATCCCACTGGTTGTACCCCTTATGCCTGCATGTAAGTTCTTTATGCCACCACCTCGAGGTTTGGGAGTTTTTGAGTTAGAAGGAGTCACTTCCATTGTTCTCCTTTTAAGCTTGTCCTTGAATTTTCCGGGATGGGTTCTAAAACAAATGACAAACCTTAATTAGTTTTTCAAATTAAATAAATATCATTATACCACACATTTTCATAACTCACCTATAACTGGATAACTTTAGAGGAATCTATTGGCCATAAACAGATTAAAGTTCGGCACATACGAGTTTTATCAATATGAGCCGAATAAAATGTACTACAGTTATATCCTTTGTCGAGAAGAAAGGTTCGGCACATTAGAACTTTATCGCAATAAGTGTAAATAATGTAATGCAGCAGTAAGTCTAGAATGGTTCGGCTAATAATATTTCAATAATTAGAGCCGAACTGTTCTTCATCTGGTAAAAAAACAAATTCGCGGGACTGTCTTTAAGAACATGAACCTGATACTAAAAAAAACGAGGCCGAATCATCGATTTCAGGTCATAAATCAACGAAATACGCAAAAATAAACAATGGGTTTGTGGGAAATACCTTTCTATGTGCACTTTTAAAGAATCGGCCTCTATCTCTCCCTCTCCAACACCAATCGATCCGGTATCCACTTCATCTCCATCTTTCTCAAAAGCCCTAGATTGAGATGCTACGGAAGATAAACCAGGATTCGGCACCGTATTTCTAGGGCATCGCTTAACACGAGGTGCCATTTACAACTGCAATCAACAACGAAATCAAAGAAATTTTGGAGAAGAAGATGAGAAGAAAAGGGAAAGAGAGGGGTTTTTGTTTTTAAAACTTAAATTTTTTTTTTTTTTATAAGTAACGGATTAGTGTGTTAATTAGTGGGAGGTTAATTAGTGGGTGATTAATTAGTGGGATGGGTTAATTAGTGGGATTGTTTTAGGATTAGAATTTAATTAAGTGGAAGGGTAGTAATGTAATTTAAATTGGGAAGGGGTATTATATTAACTTAACAACCATTAGGATAAGGGCCACCATTGAATTACTACTGGCACCCACATTTTTGTCCTATATGAATGCCCCAAAAATTTTGAGGCTGCCCCAAAATAGGGTTCATAAACAACGTCAAAAAATCAAAACAAGTGCAGTGGTATGCAAAACAATAGAGTAGTTTGAGGTTTTCCCTTCCCAGCAACACACTAGTAAAGCATACTCCGCCTCGCCATTAACGATTTCATTTCGGATTGTTATCCCAGGTATCATTCTCTATCTTTACAAGTAGTAGCTCTTCGGATTTTTTAATGGCTTTCTTGCGAATCTTGCCCTTTCACATGAAAATGTTTGCTAAAACCCTAACTCGGGGGTTTATCATCACCCATTATGCTTGAGATTACAGATTTAGTCATTAGGATTTTTGAAGGAATCTATTATTTTTAGATAATTGCATCATTTTAGGTTAATGTTTACCTGAATTTCAATTCTCCTGGAGATTTAGCTTATTAATCGTCCATTCCTCTTATTAGGTTGACTCTTATATCCCGTCCGGGAAGGATTATAAGGTTTATATCTTCAGCAATTGTTGAATGGCTAGCTCACTAATTAAGAAATGGAAAGGGGAAACTCAGGTTCTTCTTCTTCTAAAGAAGACAGAATCAGCAACTTACCAGATTCCCTAGTTCACCACATTCTATCTTTCATTGACACAAAATTTGCGTTTCAGACTTGTGTTCTGTCTAAAAGGTGGCAATATGTTTGGACTTCTATGCCCATGCTAAACTTCAGTAATGCTTGTCACCGTCGTGAATCGGATGATGATGAGGACTGTGGTGATGAAGGAGTTAATTTGATCAACCGGTTTCAAAAATTTGTCGACAAGGTACTCAGTCTTCGTGACTCTGATATACAAAGGTTTCATCTAGAATGCTCTCTGTATTATATGAATTGTGATGACTTATATGGATGCATAAATAGATGGGTTGCCGCTGCTGTCAGCCATAATGTTCAGGAACTTCATATTGAGGCTAAACCTGATGATGATTTTGAGATTCCTCTTTGTCTCTATACATGTAAATCGTTGACAAAGCTGGATCTGGATTTGTTTGGTTTTCAAGAGGGTGATATGGATGTCTGTATCTCCAAGATTATTCTACCCCATACTATGAGTTTGCCTCGGCTCAAATCACTTCATCTAAGACTTTCATACATATTATTTACTGATGAAAAATTAACGAGCAAGTTCTTTTCAAGTTTTCCTAATCTAGAGTCGTTGGTAATAGCTTATTGGGGACCAGATGAAGGTGGCTTTCTTGATATGAATCTTAAAATTTCTTTGCCTCAACTCAAGCATTTTGAATTCAATAGTCCGGAGGAAGAATGCAATTGTGAGGTTACACTGCATGCTCCAAGTCTGTCATCCTTCATTTTCAACAGTCACTTGTCAACAAGTTTCACTCTAGAGAATCTTTCATCTCTAGTCACTGCTGATGTTGAGATTAATGTTTATTGGAAAGATCAAATGCCAAATAGTTGTGCCCAACGTCTTATGAGATTTTTCAGAGGGCTTCATAAAGTGAAAATCTTAACATTAAGGCATTCTTTCATCAAGGTATGACTTCTAAACCTTGTTTTGGCTTTTGGTAAACAGTAACCCTCATTATAAAACCATTTTTTTCACTCCTCTATGTTGTAAGGTGATGCATTAACATTGTAATTAAGTTTTATAATAAAATAGGAGTTAATCAAGCTTACTAGATTGCAATAGCATACAAACAGACAATCCACAGTAACAGTAAGAAAAGAGAAAGCAAGACATCAAGCAATATGGAACAACAAAACTTTTTAAAAACAACATTTTACCTCTTATGTGGCAAATTTTGTACCACAATTTCCTCGGGATGCCCCTAGGTAAGCACCTAAGTGCACCCACCTTGCGTCAATGCAAGGAAGTTGGGCTACTGCAATGCAACCACCCTCTGAAATTTAAACGTGCATAGTCATCGTGTTGGAGATTCTTAGACAAGGGTTTTTTAATATGAATTCCTACCCTTGTCGTTGCTACTTCTGCTAGCCATAGTGATGCATATCAAGCATGCTTACCTGCCAATTACATAGTTGGTAAATTGTTGCTTTTGTGTTTTGGCAGTGTAAGTACAATTAGAACGACGTCTCTTTCATTTTGGACTAAGCTCTGATATTTATAATAATTTGTTGTTAATGGGTTTCTGTCGGTGTAAATATAATCTGAACAATGTCTCTCTCGTTTTCTTTTTAATGTACCCAGGCTTTAGGTGGAGCTCTTGTTATATTAGACACTCAGCTGCTCGAATTTTATAATTTACAATGTTTGGAGCTGCGGACCTACCTCTCGAAGGACTGCCTGCGTTCTATCTTCTATGTACTAAAGATTTCTCCTAATTTAGAATCTGTTTCCCTGCAGATACCACAGGTTCTGACTAAATTCATCGTCATTTCTTTTATTTTTTTCAAGTCACTCAAGTATCTCATTTTTGAGTCAAAATAAGTGCCTTCAGTTGACGTTTGGTAATGCTTAATTTGCAGGAATGTTACTACGACCCTCGAGAGTATCCACATTTTGATGAGGTATTCATCAAGCACTTTAAGTGTATAATTGGTCCTGTATTGTGTGCTTTTCCTTCTTTACACTTTTGAGTTGGTTAGGTCTAATTCAAAATATGGTTATTGAGTTGGTCAGGTCTAATTCAAAATATGGTTACTGTCTAGGTAAAGATTAATCATGAAAATGTTGAAGACTACTGGTACGCAGGGTTGTCTTCGCAATGCATGATATGTCACCTGAAGTTTGTTGAGATTGATGGTCTTCGTGGATGTATTTATGAACTGAAGTTTCTGGAGATTCTGTTGAAACATGCGACGGTTTTGGAGAAAGTGGCACTTGCCTATCATTCTACTACTAAGCAAGACTGGTTGAGGGAGAAACGGATGAAGAAATTCAATGAGATGCTGCTAACGTTTCCAAGGGCCTCTAAAAATATCAATTTCTTGTTTAAATTCAGCAAGGTGACTTTGCCTAGTAGTTTTTGGTAGCTAGTTTATAGATAATGAATAAAGAAACTGGAGATGGACCTCCAATCTTACACTTGTTAGTTGTTACGGTTCAATGTTTTGCCCTGTGAAAGTTTATTGATGATTACATGTATCTCAGATGTTCTGATTATGAGTCACTCTCCTCGGGTGCTTCTCAAACAGTCTTAGAAAACTTTTGAAAAGCGGGTTGTTTGGACCAGAAAGTCACTTGTAGAATTCATTGAATTCAGAAAGCATCTATTATTACTGAGAAGGAAGATTGTCTTATTAACACTTTTGAAACTTCGCATGTTTGAGATACTGTATCATGCATCCAATACCAGTTCCGTCTGACAGAAAGTTCAAATCAAAGAAGCAAACTATTTGATGCATTTTAGTTGCAGAATTTTGTCATAGACCTCCAAGCTGTCTTGTAAGAGCAAGTCTTATGGTGGAATCCAACTTATTCCAAGTGTGGAAAATTCATGGAATGTCAAGTCTAGTTAGGGCTGCCCATGGTTCGGTTTGGCTTGGTTTTCAGCCAAACCCAAGGACCAAACCAATATCTCTTTTAAGAAACCAAAAACCAAACCAGACCATGCTCGGTTTAGAATATTAGAAACCAGAATCGTCCCACCGGTTTTTTGGTTTTTCTGGGTTTTTTTGGTTTTTTTTAATAGACTTTCATTTGTAACTCATAAATCAAAATTGTAAATCAAATCATCAAAATAATTTCTTTATTTATGGGTATACTCATTAAAATCATATATATTATACATATATAATTCAACATTAGATACATTTTCATTTATATTTACTTTATTTATAGATATACTCATTGAAGTGAATATTGATGGAAAGTTCGCTACATATTATTATGGCTTTTGTCGGTTTTTTTGGTTCTTACTCTCGGTTTCTTTTTCGGTTTGTTTTTTTTGGATTTTTGGTTCTTTTGTGACATCAATCCAAAACCAACCACCTAGAATCGGTTTTCTCGGTTTTTGGGTTTATTGGTTTTTGGATTTTTGGGTCTCTGGTTTTCTCGGGTTTTTTTGTCGGTTTGGACCAGTTTGGTTCGGGCAGATAACCGAACCATGGGCAGCCCTAAGTATAGTGTCAAGGTTCCATGGTTTGGTGGAAGGGTCCGTGGAATCCATCTAAAACGCCAATAAGAATAGAGTAAAATGTCATTAAAAATAGCGCTAAAAGACAAAAAACGTTATTAAGAATAGCATTTTTTTTATCCGTAGATTTAAACTGAGTTGTTGAGAATCTAACGGCTGAGAAAAAAGCTCCATTAAGAATGTCGTTTTTACTGTAGATTTAGCTCCATTAAGAATGACGCTTTATGCCATTTTTAATAGCGTTTCTACTATTCCACCATTACACTTGTGCTTCCATCCACAGTTCCAAGTGCTGAGGTGGCGTGGAAGATGGAAGATGAATGGATTCCACCATATTCCAAGTGTGGAAAATCCATGGAATGTCAAGTCTAATGGCTTCCAAGTTGGGGTCTTCCACAGAAAATCCAAGCAGGGTTCCATGATTTGGTGGAATGGTCCGTGGAATCCATGGAAACGCTAATAAGAATAACGTGCTAAAAGACAAAAAATGCTAATAAGAATAGAGCTTAGCTCTATTAAGAATGGAGTTTAGCTCCATTAAGAATAACGTTTTTTTTTATCCGTAAATTTAAACTGAGTTGTTGAGAATCTAACGGCTGAGAAAAAAGCTCTATAGCTCCATTAAGAATAGCGTTTCTACTATTCCATCATTACACTTGCGCTTTCATCCACAGTTCCAAGTACTGAGGTGGCGTGGAAGATGGATGAATTCCACCATAAGACTTGCTCTTAGACCATACTCAGGTCTAAAGGACTCATTGGCGTGTCCCTTCTTTTTATCTACTATCGCCAAGGCTACACAGTACAGCTATACTCCATTTGTACTGAATTTTAGACGTACCGTAGCTTGACCTGGCCCTGACAGTTGTAAAGCCACGACCGTGCCCCCGACCAAGAAAAGAAGGATATGGGTCGAGGGTATACTTTAGTTTCCATAGGTTTTATGGGATACAGTAGTTCGTCATTCTGGAGAGTAGAGTCCTTTAGGTTTTCAGAAGGAAGAGGAGAAATCTTTTGATATTTCAATGGCGACTGAAGTAATCATAATAGATAGAGATCGTATACAAAAAGCATTCGACGAATTCGAAACTCAGAAATCCCTCTTAACAAATTGTACACAACAATGGGAAAACCTATCATCTCATTTCACATCATTAGAACAAGCCCTCTTACAGAAAACCCAAACCCTAGACACAAAACTAGAAACCCTAGATTTAGAAACCAAAAAAGCATTAGCAAAATTATCAGAAAGGGAGAATTCAATCTCAGAGCGTGAATCCATTGCCATTACACTTATCGAAGAACAAAAACAAAATGCATTCAAAGAGATATATGAAGGGATTATTGATTCTAGTAGTAATGGGAGTGAAATAGAAGAAGCATTGAAATCTTATTGTAGAAAGATGGATAGTAAGGGTTTGATGAAGTATATGATGAGTAAGAGAAATGACTCACTGACAATGAGGGTTAAAATTGGTGTTGCGATTCGTGAATGTGTTGATCCTTTTCGGTTTGTATTGGATGGTATCGAGGATTATTTGGATGCCAAAGGGAAAGCCGGGGCTTCTGATAAGAGATGGCCTTGTGGAAGTTTGATTCATGGGTTGTTTCCTGATTTGGATGGTAACAGTAGTCTGAGTGTTATTGCAACTAGTGTGAAGGAAAGAGCGGGTGTTATGGCGCAAGTTTGGAAGGGGAAAATGGATAATCTGGAAGGAGGACGAGGGGATGATATGGGACCAGCTGAAGCTGCAATGTTTTTGCAAATGGTGATTGGGTTTGGATTGAAAGACAAGTTTGAGGAGGAGTTTTTGAAAAAATTGATTTTGGCGTATCCTTCGAGAAAAGAAATGCCTAAGCTTGCTGCAGCATTAAGGTTCGGCGAGAAAATGGGAGGTATGAGTTCCTGCTTATTTTTGCTTTATTGTCAATTTCTTCGAGAGTATCTGTTGATATCTTCTTGTTTAAGTTCAGTTGGTAAGTTCGGTGGAAATATATTTTGTATGTTTCGTAGATAGGCGTGGTTTTGCAAATGTGCATACTTACAAATGTTAGACTCATTGATAAAAACATTCTAAGAGAGTTTAATGAGGAAATAAGGAAATCCCGTGTGAAATGACTGAATTATAGGCAATTGTTATGAAACTTATTTGCAAGACTATGTTCTGATCAGAGAGTTGTGAAATGGTAGAGACATTACAATAGGACAACGGCCAATTCACATACTAGTGTTTTTTGTATTTCCTATTAATCCCAAGCTTGGGGAATGTCTCACTTTGCTGTAGCAGCTGTTGCCATGGTATTGTTGGGGGATAGTTCGTTTGTGTGTTATCTTTGCGGCTTGTTCAGTTGGAACCAGCCTCTAGAAAAACTGTTATTTGTACCATGACTTTGATGGTAAAGCTCATCCTATTTCACTGTCGGAATTGAGCTTGCAATTTCACAGTTAGTTATCCAATTTGATTTTAGCTCAAACCCCATTTTTCCTCCCTTTTACAAGATTTTCAACAGTGTAACTCAGTGTTGGTCTTTTGACTCTGAAATCTGAGCTGGCTTTAGATATTATGTCAATTTAGCTTACTGCTTTACAAGAAAGCTCTGCATAGTGCAAAGTCTGTGTTTTCTTAACCTCTTCTCTAAAGGTTTGTCCAAGTATATGGAGGCACTTGTTCTTCCTCTATCTGTCTGTCATGTGAGCTTTCTGCTATCAAGTGGAATTGTTTGCTGTTGATGTACTTACAAAATGGTCTGTGTGTCTGATGATCTGCTTTATTACTAATATTAACTCGCGAATCTAAAGAACCGGTTGATCAGATTTTTGGTGATACTCTGTCCACAGAAAAGAGTTATACACACATACCAGCCAAATCTCAAAACGTTGAAAACAAATTTTTATACAATTGTGTATCTGTGATGCGTAGGAAAATCTCCATTCTCTGCTCTTTTCCATTCCTTGGTTATTATTGGGATGTTCTTTTGCTTTGCTACAAATAGTCAGAAGGGGTTGTTGCAATGATTGTTTTGTGGGGATTATTTGTTTGATACCTGGCCATTGCTTAGAAATGAGATAAACAACAAATAAACGATTTGTCTTTGTTCAATGCAACAAAATCGCATTTCTTTTACACATGGCTTAAAAAGGCGTTTGTAGGGCGTGCTTTTGGGCGCTTTTTTGCGCTTCAGGTCTTAGGCGCTTCTAGAGCGCTGCTTTACGAATTGGTTTATATTACAAAATAAAAAGCTGGCCTTTGAATCCCAGTAGGGCCTGTTTCACGTTTTCTAACTAAATACTAATAAACCTAATTTAAGCGGGGCATGATAATCATGATGACGATGACCATCTACATGATGTTATGAATGATGCAGACATTCATGGCTAGTATATTTAAATAGCTCTTTGGTAGAATAGGCAGTATCAGTATGCCATGTGTCTGAATTTCATAGTTTTCTTTTATTAGGTTGACAAATATATTATTATTTATTTTAAAAAGCTCGCTTTCGCTCTACGCTTCTGCAGCGCTTTACGCTTTAGTGTGAGAGCTCTTCGCCCCACGCTTTCGCTTTTTAAAACCTTGCTTTTACAAAATCAGTTCAGTTAAGAACCTTACCTCTAACCAATATTTTGTTGCAGATGTAATCGATGGACTGGTAAAGAATGGCAAGGAGATCGAGGCTGTAAACTTTGCATGCGAATGTGGTCTGACTGAACGATTTCCTCCAGTTCCTTCTCTCAGAGCTTGTCTCAGGAACTCAAGGAAAAATGCAAATACAATGTTGAAGAATGGTAACTATAGTGCAGCTCAATCGGTATGTTAATATTATTTTTTAAGGAAAGTATGTGGCTTGATGTCTCCGTGTTAGATGAGTGCCTAGGGATTCACAAATAAATGTTGTAATATTTCCCAGCATGGTTTAGTGATCCTAAATTCCTAATGCACTACCCTTTCAGGAAGCTGCTAATGCATTAGAGTTGAGTTCCCTCAAAGCCATCATCAGATGCGTGGAGGAGAACAAACTTGGAGCTGAATTTACTCTTGACGGCCTAAGAAAGCGAGTTTCTCAGTTGGAGAAAGCCAGGGTTGACAGGAAAAAAAGCATCCCTGTGGGAAACAAACCCCAAGTCAAGCGATCTCGAGGAGGTCCCGGGGGTAGCGGTGGAGGTGGCAGCGGTCCACCGCACTTCAGACCCGCCAAAGCAGGAAGAGGTTCAAATAGCTATCCCTCCTACAACCGCAGGAATCAAGTACCACCTGTTCCACATCCTGCTGCTGGTTTTTACAGTTACCCTAATCAGCCTATTTATGACCCTTCACCATCTTACGGAGGATCATATGGTGGAGGACATTCAAGAAGCCCTGCTGCCGTACCTCAAACTTATGCATACCAACCAGAAGATTTGGCTGGTGTCGGCGTAGCGCGATCCAGTATAGCGCCATATACACCCCAGCCTCCTGTGTATGGTGGATATGATTACAACGGGGCAGCAGGAGCTACTTATCAACCTTCATATCCTCAGTAGAGCCGTGTATTGGTAAGAGTATAGTTCTGGTGTTCAGATACAAAACACCCCTTTTGTATCAGAAAAAGTTGTAAGAAGACTGTATTAAGAGTCTTTACTCTACTTGAGCTCCTTTTACGATCAAGTATGTCAAAAGAATTTCTTGTTCCCGTCTTGTTTGATATGCTTTTTGTTATTCTTTAGATTGTTCTTTCTTGTTGGGTTCAGGGTTGGGTGAAAAATGAAGAGGATATTCTGAACTCTCAGAGGTCCCTGTGGACTTTCTGCAGATATGTTTAGTCTATCTGTGACTTTGCCACCTCAATTCTATGAAATGCCTCCTTAAACTGTGGTTCAACCCAATTATTTAACTTTATTATTTGCTGGACACTGGAGATATTTTCCAAGGAATGATTGGGGGCCAGACTTATTAATTGGGGGCATGACCAGTTGGTCTCCCAATAGCACTTTGGTGCTACCTCCTATCAATTTTTTTCAAAATGCCTAAACTACCCCTAAAATAATTAATGTTAATTTATTAGATTAAGTTAGATTAGTTGTTAATCTTTTAAGCTAGATTAAATCAGTTTTTGGGTAAAAATTGATTTTATAGAAGAAAAAAAAAATGGTTGGATAGAGAGGAAGAAAGTGAGTTTTGGGGGGAAATTTAGGTTAAAATGGTTGCAAATGAAGATCCTTTTGCTCAAAATGATGGAACCAATACTCAAAATGAAGAACCCGGAGCTCTAAACAATCAGGTAAACTTCCTATACTCTTCAAATCGCATGAATGGTGCTCCAAGTTGTCAATTCATGGTCACTATGCAACATCTCAGTGTGAGAGTCGTTAGGTCGGGAGTATACTAATAGGACGACCCTTAAGAGTCGTTATCTATTAGTCAAGTAGAGAAACGACTCTAATCTGCAGTTATGAAAAATCGTCATTCAAGTTTGAACAAATTGACGACCCCAATCTACAGTTATGAAAAATCGTCAAACACTTTTGAAAATATTGACGACTCCATTTGTAGGTCGTTTAGAGTCGTTCACAAAATATATTTATAACCCAACGACTCAAAAAACTTTTACTCACTGTCACTAATACTCTAAGGGTCGTTAGGGTCATTTAAAATTTAAACAAGAGTCGTCAATTTGAAGCTTAGGGTCGTTATTCAAATGAAGCTTAGGGTCGTCAAAGATTAGGGTCGTTATTCACAAAAGCTTAGGGTCGTTCACAAAAGCTTAGGGTCGTTAGGGTCGTTATTCAAATGAAGCTTAGGGTCGTCAAAGCTTAGGGTCGTTATCCTAACGACTCTTGTTTAAATTTTAGTGACCACAAACAATGATTTTAACGACCCTAAGTTCAAATGAAGAAATGTTAACGACCCTAATAAAACATTAACGACCCTAGTTTTAACAACTCCACTAATGGTTGACGATTTCTCCAAAGTCCAACATGCAGTTCAAATATCGTTAACCAAAGATGAAAAATCGTTAAACAAAAATAAAAAATCGTTAGACATTCAAACGGAATGATTAACGACTCCCATTCTGAGAAATCAATTTCTACGATTCAAATCCTTTTTTTTTTTTTTTAATAAATGGTCGTTAACGGAGGAACTGATAGAGGGAGGAGAGCGAAGAAGAAGAAGAAGGGTCGGTTGGGATAAATGAAATGGGAAGGTGGGTTTAAGGTTAATAGGATTTTAGGATTAATTTTAGGGGAAGGGCAAAATAGTACTTTCAACTACATTTTGGAAGCCCCCTAAAAATCTGGGTGTGGGTATAAAAAAATCATGGCCCCCAATTAGTTCTTCCGGCCCCAATCATTCCTTGATATTTTCCCATATCTAAACTAGTTGGAGACGTTGTAATAAACAGAGCAGAAGTGACAGTGATACATACAAAGAAAGGTAAATCCCAACAAATCTTGTCGGTTACTTGCGAGTCGTGACCCAAAAATACGCATTTATAATTCAAAGTTTTTTTTTTTTTTGATAATTGGTCTTTGGTACTCAGGTTTAGACCAACATTAGTCTTTGGTCTAACATTTATCCAATGTTAGGCCTTGGTACCTGGACTGGACGTTGACTACCTTTGACTAGGGTGAGTGTTTAAAAATTATTAAATAAATAAAAACAAAAATTAAAATTAAATTAAAATGCAATTAAAAGACGAGTTTACTATTACAACCTTGTGCCTAACATTTTTACTTAATAATTTCGTCTTCTCTTCCTTCATCACATCACGACCACCAATATCATTTCTTGTCTCTATTTTTTCCGCACCGCTTCAACACTTCAACCTCTGTAATACCAATACCACTCCTCCACTGAAATCACCACCACTAGTTTCGAACAAAATAACAATTGGTGTTTTGATTCAGTGAGATTTGGGTTTCGATTTGGTGGTGTTGGTCGACATCCAATATAGTTCAGAGAAATAAGCTCATTCTTTCCCTTTCTTCTTCTTTCCTCTTTTCGTTCTTCTTCTCTTGTTCATCATCTGTTGATGAAATTTAAGAATCAAATCATAGTTTCAAGATTGTTAGTAAGATGGTAAAGACTCACGAAGGGTTATTGGTGGTCAAGAATATGGTTTGGTCGATTAAGACTCAACAGAAAAGAGAAAATTAGAGAGAAAGCTTAATTAGGGTTTGATATGAAATTGAGAGGTGAACTGAGTCATTGATGGATGAAAAATTGAGGGGTTATTACCGAATTGATGAAGTGGAGCTGCTATGAAGTTGAATCGAAAGGAAAAGGTAATTTAGGGTTTCTTGATTTGAATCTGTGTTATGTGAATTTGGATAATGGTTAATAAATCCTAGATGGGTTTGTTTAGATTGAAGAATCAAGTATGAGAAGGTGAGGTTTGATTTTATTCGGAAAATAAGGTTTTATTTGATCTAGAAATTGGGGTTCGTTTGATTCAAATTTGGGCTTCCATTTAGTAACATTAGGGGTTTGATTTAATCGGTAAATTGGGGTTTTGTTTGATTCAACAATTTGGGTTTGTTTGATTAAGAAAATTAGGGTTTTGTTGTTGAGAATTAGAGTTTCGCAGGGAAGAGTGATGAGTTACACTAATTCGCGGGTTTGGATTCGAAGAATAATAGAGAAACTCCATGAATTATGGTGGTGGTTGATGCTGAGAAATATATATGGAGAAAGAGATGATGACGGGTCTTAAAGGAGAAGCTAAGAACAACACATAATTGAGTTTACAGCTAGATATGGTGAATCTCTTGGAATTTCAAGAAGAGAGAGTACAAGGGTTAGGATGAATCAAATGGGTGAAGTTCTGAGAAAACAAGAAGAGATGGTGGCCATGGATATGTATCAAGAACAAGTTGAGAATTTTGTAAATATTAAGAAAACTGAAGGGTACGATAGTAAACTCGTATAATTACAAATTATACATATTTTTATAATAATTACTAAACAGAAGTTAAGACTTAACCTAGTCAAAATAGGTCAACGTCCAGTCCAGGTACCAAGGCCTAACGTTGGACAAATGTTAGACCAAAGCCTAATGTTGGTCTAAACCTGAGTACCAAAGGCCAATTATCCCTTTTTTTTTTAATGAAATAATTCAAAATTCATTTGGTCGTCTAAAATGCAACTGGTCTAAAATTTGCCTCATGAGTCATAACCCCATAACCTTTGAGCTACAGCTTGACCCAAAAAGGGTCCAAGGTATTAATTAAATGTCCACAATGGCCAAAGTTGGTCGCCGGTATGAGGGGGGGCTGAGTGAAAGTGTCAAACTCACATTAGGACTCGGACTCTATTTTTCATTGTACTTGTTTCCGCTGTCCTTGGTTTTTTCGTGTTTCAGAAGTAATGTCCATAGGACTCCATACTTCGTAGAAATGTCTTTGAGTAATTATAATCAATTTTGATTAACAAAATAAACCAACATTCAATATACTTACATATTTTCTTTTACCCTCCTAATCAATCAAATACAATTCTATTAGTTTCTTCAATTACAGAAAGGTATTCAGTTCAGTCACATACCAGTTCCAAAATATTGTTCGATTATTATCAAAATGGCAATAATTCCATGAAATTGTCTAGCTTAAAAGGGGATATAACGGTGCATTCCTTGCATTTTCACAATCCACTCAAGTGTCCATATTCTCGTTTATCTACAATAATTTCCTCCAACAATTTCTTTTTTTGATCGTTGGAAGAGAATAAATTAAATAGCACATAAGCCGTGTGCTGGTAGATACGACTAACAAAGAGCGAAAAGCTCAAAGAAACAAAAAAGATGAAATCAAAAAAAAATTTAAGAATACAAAGATAATCAACAAAAGAAGACACAACTTGTAAAACCTAACAACCCAAGAACAATTTGCAGACCGGAGCGAGTGACCATTACCTATTGTCAATTAGCATGCTCGTCAACATCTTCTATAATTAAATTATTATGGTCTTTTGCGAGATCGATAAATATTTTTACACTTAGTCTTTTGAGGTGGAAGTTCCAAAGCCTCATGAAGAACCAAACTCCAAGAGCTTATCGCCAAGACTTTGCTATGAGTTTTAGATTATTTTAGATTTAGGAATATTTTTTCTTCTTTAAACTTGAAAGGGTACCATTTCATACCAATTCCTATAATTAGCTTGAACATACTTTTTTCCTCCAACAACTCAATCCCAAAATTTGTTAGCAAAGGCCTGTGCATTTCATACAAATGAACAATTCCTATAATTAGCTTGAAACGAGACCATGAATGAGAAACAATAACAAGAATCATGGCTTTGGACGCTTCACGCTTACCTTTCAATTTCCTCCAACAACTCAATCCCAAAATTTGTTAGCAAAGGCTAAATGTGTGAAATGGATACTTCTCTATTGGTTAATTGAAGATATACTGCTAAGCCATATAATCAATCAAATGAACGATTTAGATGCATATATAAAACATGCAATGCCTATTAGCTTCGTAAATCTCACACGTTATTCATTCTAGGCATCCAATTATGTCGCTTGCAAACAGAGACCATGAATGAGAAACAATAACAAGAATCATGTAAACATTGCTTAGATGGACGCTTCAGTTTGTGTGTTTTTTGCCTTTTCGTACATGCGCATAAAGATGATGTGGACTTGTAGGTCCGATGCGAGATCAGGATTTTTACCGGATTTGTAATGTTTAAAAATCGTCGGTAACGAACGAGTTTACGGTTAAGGTTTGCACGGTGAAGGGATATAACTCAATGCATTACATCATTGGCGTGGCCAAATCAAGAAGTCGTGTTTTAGACGCATAACTACCTGCTATAACGGGCTATCACCTACAAAGGAGGGAAATGTTTTTGCGAGTGGGGGTTGCGAACCTCTAAACTTAATTATGAGAATCAGTTATAGCTATAATCTCTTCTTTATTCGGATTTTTTAATAAATTGTTCAGAAGAAAAAAAAATCCGGTATATGCATTCAACTAGGTTCGCTAATTTGCGCGTCTTTTTTTTCCCAACATGTCAATATTTTTAGCGCAAAAAAAAACACCAAAAACTTTGTTTGTTGAAAAAGATCTTTCAATTAATAATTCTTAATTATTATGTATAATATAATGCTTCCCAAAAAATAATTAAGAAATTTACCATGATATTTTCCAAGAGAAAGTAAAAAATATTACCATGAAATCTTCCAAGTACATTCCATATTTTTCTTGTTAAACTTCTCAATTATTTTTCAGTCGTACTTAACTGCTTGTAACTTGGCGTATTTTCAATCTCCTCTTGCATCTCATTCTTTAAAATGTTGATATTAAATTGATGCCCTGGATTTTTTGAACATATCATCCCTGATTTATTGACAGGAGATTATTATTACCTCTGGCAGAGCTAAGCTATGCAAAACATTCAGATAAAGCAATTTATAGGAGAACAACATTGAAAAGCACTACATGCTACAACAATTTACCATTTTAAACACATGACTTATTCCGTGATAAATAAAAAGAACATAGAAAAAAAATAACATCACCTAATTCGAAAATGATATATATTTACCGAGAAAAAATCTCGAAACATATCCAATGATAAAGTCGTTGTACAACTTTCCATGATTTCATTTCCAGATATTTTACGGGATTAAACACGGTATAAGTAAGATTATCGTTCTTAATTAATGAAATTTCTTTTACATCAAAATGATAAATAAGGAGTTCTACTAATATAATGTTTATCATTTTATTTTATTTTTGTTAATTTGGTACATGCATTAAGTAGCTAGGTGGGGTCTCTTACCTGAATATTGGCATTGGATTTGTACATATGCACCATGATATTACAGAAACGACCTCGAACATCATTAATACGACTATATTTACTCGAGGATAAAATTGTAAGTATCATTTTTTTTAAATAAATCAAAAAAACTTCAAAATTTTATAACTTTTAAAATATGAATTAGGTTTTATACAATTTATATATTTGGTAAGCGCTTTGAATTATCTAGGCAATGAGTACATACAAGAATATTATATTTTATATTTTAAATCAAAAGATTTCATTATTTTTAAATTTTGCGTTGTTAAAGGAGTTCGATACAAATTAATCCATTGCATGTCGATGAAATTAAAAATCTACAAAATCAACTTGAAAGTTGGTATGATAAGGAAAAAATGATGACTGTCATAACCAACTTGCGAAAGATAAATTTTTAAATGATATTCATACTCTTAGAGGTCATACTGGATTGTGGATTGAAGAGCCTGGGCTTTAAAGATATAGGTTGCTCTAAAGGAAATATGCATAAAATTATTATTAATAATCTAGTTCTCCATGTCATTTCTGAGGAAGATAATGTAATTCTTACTAGAATCCCTGATCAAGATGAGATAAGGGATACGCTTTTCTGTATGAATCAATGGGGTGCCTCAGGGACAGATGGTTCCCCACCTGTTTTTTTTAAAGCCCACTGGGACTTTTTGCTAATATTGTGCAACTTAAGTTTACTTATATAAGCATTCCGGCAAAAGTAAGTGATAGGTCGTGACCGTAATTTAAACATAAACTATTAGAACAGATCAGCCGAAAAAGAAAACGATAAGTTGTCATGCACCTTCTCACGTCATTAGAACACCTGTTCATTTGGCTAATTTTCAATTTCCTCCATCATCCCAATATGCAAATTTGTATTTAAGATGATTACACGACTCATTTATTTATTAACACATCACTGTAGTTTTATATGCGGATCAACTCCATCTTTTACACTATTAAGCATGATCCATATAAACTGTTAAATGAATTCATTTATAAACTAATAAACATGCAACTTCTCATATGCTTTCCAAACAGCCTATAAGTGCATTGAATTTATATCCAACGTGGTTACGCATTTTCTAGGAGAGGGTCTTAAAGGCTGGAAAAATATGTTAAATTTGGTAGGTTTTTACACTTTTATGTTGCACACACGAAATTGCAATGGTGACTAGTATAAACTATCAACATGTTGTCGTTCATGCTACTAAATCTCTCCAAAAAAGATGAAGTAAATTCTCAGATGGAGAATTTAAATTTTCCAAAAGTAAAAGAGGAGGACAAGTACTGGCTTGAGAGGGAATTTACAGAGGAAGAAGTCTGGGGGGTTATCAAGAAGATGGGAAGTAATAAGGACCCTGGCCCGGATGGATTCACGACTGAATTTTACAGAAGTTGTTGGAGCATTGTCAAAGTGGATCTCATGAATCTTATCAAGGATTTTCCCAGGTATGGATCTATTGATTGGAGATTCAATTGTTCATTTTTAACTCTCATCTCTAAAAAGGAAGACTCTTGCATTCCCAAGGATTTTAGACCCCTAAGTCTTATTGGGAGTGTCTACAAGATTCTTTCTAAAATTCTGGCTGAGAGATTGAAGAAAGTGTTGCCTGAACTCATATCTGACTTCCAAGGTGCCTTTATTCATGATAAACAAATTTTAGACGGGGTTCCCATTGCCAATGAATGTGTGGATAGTAGACTGAAGTCTAATAAGCCAGGAATTCTCTGCAAGATTGACATGGAGAAGGCCTTCGATAATGTAAATTGGCAATCTTTGTTTACAATTTTACAGCTACATAATTTTGGTTCCAAATGGATATCTTGGATCAGTTGGTGCGTCTCTTCTTCTTACATTTCTATTTTGGTGAATGAGAGTTCTTCTGAGAAATTCAAGCCTAGTAAAGGCTTAAGACAGGGCAATTCTTTGTCACCATATTTGTTATTGTTGGTGGTTGAAGTTCTTTCAAAATTAATTAATGATGCTGTGGAGAGAGGTCAACTTCATGGCTATCAGGTGGTCGATGATGGGACAATGATTTCTCACTTACAGTTTGCGGATGATACCCTTATTTTCATTGATGCAAATGTGGATGAAGTTAGAAGATTGTTTATCATCTTAACAGTTTTTGAGACACTTACTGGGCTGAAGTTAAACATGGAGAAGAGCACCTTGATTAGTGTGGGGGCTGAGGAAGTGGATAATGATTTAGCTAAGGAACTTGGTTGCAAATCTGAAAAGTTACCTTTCACTTATCTTGGTATGCCGGTTGGCGCTCACTGGAGAAGTACAACAATTTGGGAGCATGTCATTATTAAAATGCAACAAAAACTGGCATCTTGGAAGAAGAGAAAGTTGAACAAAGCTGGGAGATTGGTTCTTATCAAGAGTTGTTTAGCAAACCTTCCCATCTACTTCCTTTCTCTATTTCATCTGCATGTAAGCATTGAGAAAAAAATGATAAGGATTATACGGAACTTCTTGTGGGGACAGAAGATGGAAAGAAGAAGTTGGTTTGGGTTGGATGGCCTAGGATTTGTAATCCAAAGCCAAATGGTGGCTTGGGGGTGAGAAATTTTAGAAAAAAAAATCATGCTTTGCTGGTTAAATGGATATGGAGATACACAAAGAATAAGAATAGTTTATGGAGGAAGATAGTGTATCAGAAATTCAAGAAAAATGGTGAAGTTCTAATGCCAGATGTGGATAACCTTCCTCAATGCAGAAGTTTGTGGAAAAATATAGCTAATATGGTTCCACTTATTCAACAATATACTCATTTTACGGTGAGGAATGGAAGGGGGATTAGTTTTTGGAAGGACAAGTGGTTGGATAGGGGAACTCTGAATGAACTATTTCATGTGACTTTTAAGGCTGTCAAAAACAAAGACGCAACGATAGCGGAGGTGTTGGGACAAAATGGTTGGTGCTGTCATTTTAGGAAGCAGTTGAATGCTAATGAGCAGCTCGAATGGGACTTACTCAGAAGGTACTTGGCAGTGGTGCCGAATCTGGTTCAAAAGGACGATGAGGTGCAGATAACGGATAACTTTAGTGCTCAACGGTGTTACGATTTACTGGCAGGTGAGTTTCAGGTCTGCAGCTTTGAGAATCATTTATGGAAGAACTGTGTTCCACACAAGGTTAGTTTCATGCTTTGGGCGTGCTTTCATCACTCTTTGCCAACTAGGGATATGTTGAGACATAGAGGGGGGTGGATATTGAGACTGATGATTGCGTTCTCTGCACTACCGAGAGATAATCTGCAGACCACATGTTATTGCACTGCACTTTCTCTTTCGCAGTCTGGGATTATTTCATAAAAGATTTCAAGATTTCTTGGCCGGTTCCTGGAACTTTGCTGCAACTTTTCGATGCTTGGGAGACCAATGTATTGAAAGGAAGAGGAGGAGACGTTTGGAAGATAATTCAGTATGCGATTTGTTCGACGCTTTGGGATGAAAGAAATGATCGTGTTTTTGGCGCAAGGAAGAAAACTGTGGAGGAGGTGATTCATCTCGTTAAACACACGGTGGTGCTTTGGTCTTGCGATACTGACACCTTTAAGTTCACTAATCTAAGCCACGTTTGGAGTGACTGGGAACTACTAATGTCTACGTAATGTCGTTGGGCTCTGTTTAGTTTTTGTATTGGCTTATGCCGTGTTATGACCTTTACTCTCTGTAATGGTCCTCTTGTTTTAATATAATCTTTCTCTTCGAAAAAAATATTAGTGATGGACACATTATTAGGGACCAATGTCTGCCAATCTAGAGACTAGATTCTTCAATTTCATTGACCAAAGCCAAAGTAGATATTATTATAACATGTTTGGATACCAGAAGTAGAAGTCATAAGAAAAATGTTTTTGTTTCACAAAAAGTCAATTTTTTGCTTTTAAAATTTATATTGAAATTATGTATTCAAATAACTTTTGATTTTTCTGTTTTTAGATGTCAAAAAACGACTTATGAAATGGTATCAAAAGTCCAAACATTCTACTAGTGAATTTGTTTTTTATTTCTTTTTGAAGCATATATATTTGTAGTGATAATATTGATATATTTGAATTAACGATTAAATCCATATTGATAACATAAAATGGGTCATAGAAGCATATATCAGAAGTTATAGACTATTTAGATACTGTAAAATGATTTTGTTTCACAAAAAGTCAATTTTTTTGCTTTTAAAATTTATATTGATATTATGTATTCAAATAACTTTTGATTTTTCTGTTTTTAGATGTCAAAAAATGACTTATGAAATGGTATCAAAAGTCCAAACATGCTACCAGTGATTTTTTTTTTAATTTCTTTTTGAAGCATATATATTTGTAGTGATAATATTGATATATTTGAATTAACGATTAAATCCATATTGATACCATAAAATTGGTCATAGAAGCATATATCAGAAGTTATAGACTATTTACATACTGTAAAATGTTTTTGTTTCACAAAAAGTCAATTTTTTTGCTTTTAAAATTTAATTTGAATTATGTATTCAAATAACTTTTGATTTTTCTGCTTTTATATGTCAAAAAACGACTTATGAAATGGTATCAAAAGTCCAAACATGCTACTAATGATTTTTTTTTCTTAATTTCTTTTCGAAGCATATATATTTGTAGTGATAATATTAATATATTTGAATTAACGATTAAATCCATATTGATACCATAAAATGGGTCATAGAAGCATATATCAGAAGTTATAGACTATTTAGATACCGTAAAATGGCTTATGCGCGAGTAAATGAATGTTTTCCACCTAAACCCATATAACAATTTTTTATATTTCCTCCCTATGACTCTATAAGTGATGACAACTTAAGCCTGCTTATATGCATTCTCGCAAAAGAAAGTGAAAGTTCACAGTTGAAACTTAAACATAGACAATTAGAACAGATCAGCAAATATAAACTGTCCTGCACGGGGGCGGAGCCACATGGAGAGGTAGGTGTGCACTTTCCCCCCCTCAAATGTGAGCTCCCAAGCCTAATTTTAGCTAGTTTATCCAATTTTTTGTCATTTTAACCCTTTTGCACCCCCTCAAACATGCATTAATTGATAAGGTGCCCACCCATTTCTTGATTTCTGGCTCCGCCCCTGGTCCTGCACCTTCTCCTACCATCTGAATCCCTGTTCATTTGGCTAATTTTTCAATCTCCTCCTAGTGATTCTACACTCACAACGTTTTGCACCGCGATCTATACAACGAAGGGATCGAACGGCTGCTAGGGGCGCCATGTGGGGGAACTAACAGGGGGTGGGCCATTATGTGGGGTCCACCAAAAAAATTGTGTCACTCTCTCTCCGCGGGACACTGTTCGGTGCACCAGCTCGGTGCGTTTAGCATTTTTGATCTCCTCCATCATCCCAATCCTAGTTAGTAAGTTCGCGAATCATTCGCGAATTTTTCGTATCACGAATTTTACCGTTTTATTCGCATACGTTTGCAACTCCGAACCCAAGTCGCGTACTATGTGACATTCCCGGATTATTCGCGAATCGTTCACGAATTTTACGTATCCCGAATCCCAAATGATACGCCCGCTTAATTCGCCATAAATTCTTTAGCTTTTACGTTTTTAAAATCCCCATTTTTTGGGGTTTACTGCCTCCCGGTCATACACAACCCAATATTAGACGTTGTTGTAATTTTTATGAAATAAAAATGACTGAAAAAATTTGAAGGTGAAGGTGAGAGAGATCTCAAACTCACAAACCAAGCATCTAAACCACTATACCACGTCCTCTTGGATGACTAATGTTGTATATATTATTAATATCATCATATTAATTTTATTTTTTCTTTAAATAACTCACACATATGCATAAAAATTGGTCTATGACCTAATAAATATAAATTATTTAGTATATATAGATACCGAATTTTCAGAGCCGAACTCACATTTATAAATTGAATTATACACGTACGAATGCCGTTCCGAATTACTGACGAATCACGTTCCGTTGACCGAATCTTGGACCGAATCTGAATTTTACAAAATCGTATAATACTCGTACGTTTGCCGTTCCATACGTTTTCCGAATTCCGAATTGCTAACTAGGATCCCAATATGCAAATTTGTATTTAAGATGATGATTACACGACTCATTGACTTATCAACACTTCACTGTTGTTTTATATGCGGATTAGCTCCATCCTGTACATAACTAAGCATGATCCATACAAAACGGCCAAATGTACTCACTTTTTAACACAGATAAACATGTAAAACTTGCCGGTTTTATTTTTGTTCACACAATTGTAATTTTAGGCACAACATGTATTTGTAACAAATGAAAAATATAAATGAGATATGATATAAAAGGATTAAGTCCATCATGTTTATAAATTTGATATTTGAACCGAAAATTTTATAAGTACATTGCATTAAAACGAAAAAAATCAATTATGGTAGACACAACAAAATGGACAAATGTATGAATGTGGAGACGTATGAGCCAAATGTCTATATGAGAATTTCTCTAGGTACAATTGTGTGGGTTTCTAATATAATAACACTGAAGAAATAAATGTATTCGAAAGAGAGGTTCAAGCATCAGAGGGAGCTATCCAGTGCCTTCCATTGACGAAGCTCTTGGCAATGAAGGGATGGGCCGTTTCATAGTCCAGTTCTCTTGCCCAGGATACTCCTCTCACTGCATCAGCTCCTGGTCCCCAGCTCTTGTACACCCCGAAAAACGCTGTCCTGCAGGACGTAGTTCCACCAGTTAAGAAAACACACAACTCAAGTAGAATCATCTATGACATATTGAGCAGATATAGTATCTCATAGCGTCCTCCTGAAATCTCACAGCAGTTGGCAATTCTTATTTATACGTACTTGTTTTTGTTGCTCGAATGGTCCCAATCATCCCAACCACCTCGTGCCACGATATCGTCAAAGTATGTGAAGGAGTAAACAATCCTCGAGTATTGACCCATGGCACGACCCACATAGAGCGGACCTGTTCCGGTTATACGGCAATTCACAAACGCGAAACCTGTTTTTTCGTCCGGGGAAGTTCTCGCATGTGCAGCTATTGAACCAAACCTCTTTGCTATTGAGTGCAGTTCACAACCCTATACCAGACCATCAATGCAACAACAACAAAAACACTCGTCAATCAGAAATTCTCCAAAAGGGTACATGGCAAGTGTATATGGATTTACGTACTTTGTACATGGAGCGTCCATTTCCAAAAATGAAGTCAATTGAACCCTCGATGAAACACTCTTTGAAATAATGTCGACCTGCGTCATCACATAGGGTGTCTTGTGCACCATAAAATCCACAACCGAAGAAGTAAGCCTTGTCCCCTGATATCCTAAATGCTGCTGCTTGCCATCCTTGCATTCCTGGCATAGGTGCCGGTGATGTATTCTTCAAATACAGGTGACCACATGTCATTAAATTATCACAAGTTGAAACAGTTTGGTCATAATAAAAGCTAAATTTCAACAATATTTTCTTCGGTAGGTGATCACGACATTACAATGAGCTAATTGTCCGCGACGTGATTTCCATTGATCATATTGACCTACTCGTTCATCTCCTTGTGGATCTCTCCAGTGCTACTAAAGCATAAAGGCAAGTTCTATATGCTAAACATTACGGGATTAATAAATGAGAAAGTACGTAGTAATACATTGGGAAAATGTACTTAGCTAAGTAGAGTAAATCCGGCCCCTTTCTTGGAGTAGCTTGAACTGGTTCTCAATCGTACTTCTTGAGCAGAAGAAATGAAAGAAGTATATACACAGGTATACCTTGAAACTAATGTTTCTAGCAGAGAAAAAATTAGCAAGAACGGTAACAGAAGCTGTTCTGTATGTTCTTAGTTGTTGGCCATTGGGACCACGATCACTCGCTCGATCATGCCACTGTATGATAGTTTTTTCCTTTCCTTCCCCTTGGAAAGTTATGTAAGGCTTCGTCGCCTCTATTACAACCTTTTCACTGCAAGAGAGATTACATGACGAATTAAAAACACTTCGCGTATTAATTCAAAGAATTTATGTAAGAACAATAATGTGCAAATACATATATAAATAACATACATGTAAACTCCGGCATTAATCTTTATAAGAACATTTTTTGTATTGTTGTTCGGAACAGATTCAACAGCAGCTTGGACAGACAGGAAATCACCCAGACCACTAGCGTCAACCGTCATAAACAGGTGACCGGACGGTCCAACCCAGTGGTGCCCATGATTATGATATTGTTGAGGCTTCTGGTTACCATTCGTAGTATTTGGTATTGATGACGATGTAAGCTGTTGCGTTGAAGATGATGAGTATTTATCATTATAGTTCGTAGGTGTGCCTAATATTGTTGTTGTTGAGAAGCAAAACAAGAATAAGTACAAAATGAAATAAGAGAAGGAGACTGCAGCTGCCTTGTTAGTAAGGGACACCATTAAATTGATTAATGCACAACAGAAAACTATGTGAAGAAGATAATATAATTGAAGAAGAAGAAGAAGAAGAAGAAGACGGAGAATTAGTTGCTGTTTGAACTATGACACCTTAATTCTCTCTGTCTGTTTTTTCTGATGAACAGCACAATGGGTTTATATACACTGTACTACAGTACTACTAGTCTCTTCCAACGGTCTGTTTTTCTGTCACAATGCTCGTGGCTCAGCACTCTAGCTAGGTTCAATTATCTGTTTTTGTTATCTTCTTTAAAAGATGCTGCTTGAATTTTGTTGGCTTATTATGGTCACAGCAAACTGAATGGGACAGTTTGATAACCGTTGATGTATTATGTGGCTTATGAATTAAATTGTTCTTGACAACAATTATTATGAACATTTTATAATGAGACAAATAATAAGTTTTAGAAATGATTAAATCATTAAGAGTTTTGTCACAATTTACATCGAGACAGTGTCGCAGTAAAAGAGAATGTGGTTCACCGGAAAAGTTACCATGGCTCTCTACTCAACCCACTTGAGTTGGAAATCTACTAGGTGACAGATACTACTTCATCATTGCGTTGCCACTGAGATATATTATTGAAGAAATATCAGTTGCATTCTTACCTTATAGATTCTAACGGTCACCTAGGATCACTATCCATGTTCCAAACTCTATAAGAAACAGGAGGAGGATAACATAAATAAGAGGTGGTCATGGCCAAATAGAGTTTTGTATTGATCCTATCAGCAAGGGTTAGTCAGAGTTATGAGTGAAAGAGAGATATTGGAGGAAGTCAGAAACCCTGCTCAATCACGGGTATGGGAATCATACAGGATTAATGGCCCACAATCCACTTACAAGAAAAATCGCTTTTTGAACGTTGGAATCTCAACCATACATGGACCACACCCATTGACAAGACAAAACCACGACTAATCTAGAGTCTAGACTCTAGAGTAAAAAAAAAATCGGTGAAAGTGTGAAGCATTCCATAGTAAATTTACCTAGCTAAATTGGGATCTATCCAAGTTAATTTGGGCCTATATTAGGGGACAAAAAAAAATCACTAAAAAGTAAAAAAGATGACCCTTATCCAATTATTTTTTTAAATGTTACTCCTTGATTAATTAGCATTAATCGGGTGATTAATTGATATTTAGTCAAATTAAATTAGAAATCAACTAATTTTGATTCATCGTCAAAACATGAAAAAAATAAAAAAAATAAAAATTAAAAAAAATCAAACCAGGATCGGTATATGTTCATGCTCTCATAAACCGATTTTGGGTTGATTTTTTCAATTCACAAAGAAAAAAAACCAGAACCATTTTGTACACATGTACACAAAAAACCGATTATTGGAAGAAAAAAAATCAAACATAATTTAAATCATACTCGATTTCAGTTCGCATATAAATTTCATACTCATTTTGAGATCGCGTATGAAATCATACTCGTTTTGAAATGGTATAAAATCATACTAACACTCATTTTTAATTCAGGTATCACCGGAATCTGTTTACACGATGCACACATAAAAAACGAATATTTACATTGCATAATAGGAGTCGGTTTATAAAAGTGCTCATGTAATCCGATTCTAACCAAAAAAAGATACAGAAAATTTGGGAATTTTTTCTTACAACAATCGGTTTACTCGACACACATATAAAATCAGATTCTAGCATTATACATCAACAATCGGTTTTTATAAGTGCTAATGTGATCTGATTATGGGCTAAGTAGTTGTGAATTCAAATGGTACACAATCGGTTTTTGTGTACACGTATATAATCCGATTCCAACAAAAAATAGTTACAGAAAAATGGTTATCCCTACCGTACCTGAATCGGGCTATGTGGACATTAACATTGACTGATTCTGGTTCAAATTTCTCGAACCAGAAAACATATCCAGGACAATCGGTCTTTGTGGGCATGAACATAAACCGTTTCGATATGCAATCGGTTCACAAGTACACTAACGTAAACCGATTCTGGTAAATCCAGAAAAATTTTGATTTAAAAAAAAAACGAATTTTGAGTGATTGCATGTTGCTATAGCCTAATTCAGGGGATCGGGTTTGCTAGAAAAATACTTGATTCGTGCCATTTTAGGGGAGAAGAAGAGAAGAAGAATCGGTTAGAAATGGAGATGGAGATGGAAATGAATTTGAATTTAGTTATATGATTTTGATTTTAGTTTTTAGTTTTGTTATTAGGATTTAATGAGGATAAATTTGTAGTATTTGATAAATGGTAAGTTGGTAGTTTCATCTCTTAATAATCTTTTTTTATCCTGTAGCATAAGGCCAAATTAATTGAGATAGGCCCAATTTAGCCAAATAAATTTATAGAGTGCTTAAAAAGAAATATATATATATATATATATTTTGGGAAGACTGCTTTGAAAAATGAATGCAGGTAGGTCTGCTAGTAGAGTGAAATTGGTCATCAAAGCCAAGCAAATGCTGTCAAAATTAAACTCCTGCAGTTTAAGCCTTTAAGTTCTCTTTGCATGCTTAACTATTATGTTGCGGCTGGTACAATACAACTACAATCACAACTACCTGTCAGACCAACTCAACTGTCGGACACAAGTGCCAGCTCGCAATCCTGATCACTCTCTGGTCTTGCCACCAATTAGGAACATTCATACATTTATGTTTTCCAAGCCCAGCAAGTCAAAGCTTTCCATAAGAGTAGAAGAAGCATAAAAGAATTTGGTCAGGCTTCCTAGATGTTTTCCATTAAGATCTCTAGAAATTACAGCAGCAGACTCATCTGTGTTTGTGAGGGCAGCATCCACATTAATCTTTTATGTGTGAAGTAGGAGGAGTCCATTGTCTTTGATTTGTAGAAGATTCAGATGCTGAAGACTTGAAGTGCTCAAACGAGAAAGTGGCCAAGCATAGTGCATTGACTCTTCGGTGTGCAGTTTGAAATCAAGACCAATCTTCATAAGCTTGTGACGGAATTGCAGTACCAGGGAATTCTTGTTGCTCAAATAACAACATTATATTCCTCAGTTCCCAAATGTTCCACGGAATACAAGCATCAATTTGTAAGTATCGAAATTATCATCATGATGTAACCAATTATGAATAAATAGTCTCTTGCACATTGCTTTGTGGAATAACCAGATTACGGGTGGAGTCTTCAAACACTTTTCTAAAGTAAGCAGATTCAAAGAATAAATGACCCACTGAATCATTCTAGAGCTGACTTACGGAGAACACATTCAGGCTTACATTTATTTATGAAACGATGTATGTTATACCTCACACCAATGCCGTTATGTAAATTGTCACACAAAGGTCTGACTTCTAGGAGACATTTGCTTATTTCTCCAAAATAATTTCTAGGCAAACCAGAGCATGAAGGTATATTACCAGCCAATAACTTAAAACAAGAATTTGCTGTAAAGTTACCTGTGGGTGTTTTTAATCAAGCCGATCTTTCAGTTCATTGTCTCCCATAATGTGGATGGAACTGGTAGCAGTAACCTCAGTTGGAGAGAATAGTGAGTGAAGAACATTCCAAACATGTGTTAGTTGTTGCAGAGACAACAATTCAGAAACATACTATGGAAGGTTTGAAACCTGGAATCCATGGGTCTTCCCATATTCTGATAGAAGAGACATTTCCAACTAGCCAGCAGCAGTTATCTGCTAGTATTGGTCTAACTGAAATTATGCCACTCCCTGTTGATGAACAACCAGTAGTAGTCCAGAAATCTGAATTTGTCAGATATCTAGCCTTTGGAATTTCAACCCACATTGCATTTGGCTTTGTAAGGAATCTCCAGGCTTGTAAACTAGTTTAACACTAGAGGTTTATTTATAAACTCCGTGTCTCTAATGCCCAATGCCACCATCCATCTTTGACTTGCAAATCTTCCTCCGTGATACGAAGTAAAGCTTTCTGTGCGATGTGTCATATCCGCACCAGAATGACCTTTGTATCTTCATTATATGTTGAAAACACCTTTTAGAAGAATACATGCAACCATTGAGAGCGTTGCAATAGAAGATAAAACTGACTTTGACAGCACAATTCTACCAGCAGATGATAGAATATGTTGCCTCCAACCAGAAAGTTTTGAACTGAAATTTGAAGTTAAGAAATCAAAGGATTCCATGCATCAGATTTGTCTTTCTTTATACTTGAATTTCTTGGGATGACTTACAAGTTATAACACAGCGTGCAATCCACTCTTCTTGTGCCTTCATCAACAGTTTTTGGGCAGACTTACCCCTTAGAAAAAAGGTGCTGGCTGCTAAATTCTACTTTCTGCTCAGCAAAATACAGCAAAAAAAAAAAATGTTGATTATAATCTATATACCAGAACCACTTAACCTGAAGCTAATAGAAAAATGAATGAATCATCAAGACAGACTAAATGAGATAAGTAATGAAAACTTAAAAGATGTTAACAATAGAAAAGAAACAGAGAAAAACTTTCAAAATTTCAGTCAGAAAAAAGATTTTCTTGCTTGAGGTAACGAAATTCATTCTAAGACAGCAACACTTGTTGCTGTAAGAAAATATGTCATTCACCTACAAACTTAAAAACATAAAATCACGCACAACCTCCGCGATCTACATATAAAATGAAACCATGAAACAGAAACTTGCTTCAATGACCTCGACCAGAGCGTCCATAATATAGATCTTTTCATACAAAAATTCCCAATTAATTAGCTCCACTTGATAATGCAAATTAAACCGTGAACAGTAATAGCACCTTGCACCATTCATATAAAGTTATTCTAACAAGACACTGAATCACAGACACTGTGTTAGCTATATGGGACGGTTTCACATGAAAGATGCAAATGTAATAAGTATGTTGAAAGATGCAAATGTAATAAGTATGTTTGAAGATAACAGAATTCTTCTCCCTTCACTATATTGTTTATGTCAGGATTTACAATAAAAATAGATGTCCTACTTGGCTGCAATTTCGGTTACTAGCTAGACCCATAAGCTTTTTTAAACTTCTTTTGTTAATTTACAGCAGGGATTGTAGCTCAATACTTGTCTTGCTGCTTGTAGGGTTGGATTTAGGTCTTGTAGCTTATGTGAACTGCTTTGCATTGCTCGAAACAGATGAACAAATTGGTTCTCAAACTTGGTTGTGTTTGGTGCTGCTTTTCTCATAGGCCATAGCTAAACATGCAAGAAAGTTCCCTAGGCCTCAAGGTTTTCATTACATTGCTCTAATACTTTTTTACAGAGATAATTGCGTAGCTCAACAAGGTTTTCATTAGAATGCTCTTTCTTCTGGAACAATTGGAATAAGATCCCGAAGCGGCTAAGCCTATTTTTACTGTATGAACGAACAAACCAAAAAACATTTCATTCTACAAGCCTACAACTATCTATTATTGGAGCTTAAAGAATACGATTTTCAACTAGGTCTCACACTCAAGTCCTATTGGTGTCCGGAAATCATATACAGACTCTTGACTACTTTCCTTTACGACATCCGAAACCCAATTCATAAATGGTAGTCTAGTGAACATGCAAAGCAACAATTACCCAACTAGTTGACATGTGATTGCTAAGCTTTGCTAGCGCAAGAGGAATCAGAGAATGCAAGACTGTGCCGTGCAACTTCTTCGATCCACAGCAATCGAAATGTTTGCCCGAGTTAACTGATTTTGACTACAGCCTCTCAACAACTGTAACTAACCTATAAGTAAAAGGCAAAAATGCATAAGAATAACAATTTACTATTAACAGTGATGGGAGTCAATGGACAAAGCTACTCAAGCAGCCGAAACCCCTGGATTTAGCAAATTAACAAGTCAATGAATATCAAAAAATACCCTACCTTGCATGGTCCTCAGCAAGTCTTGAAGTTTCTTTTATCAAAATGCTAGCAAGCCAGTCAGCAAAAAGAATAGCATGCTCCCACACCACTTACAGAGGCTTTAATATTTTTCCCATCCAGGTAGCAATTACAGCTTCCATATGAATGGTTCCCAATCATTTCTTCAAAGAAAACAATGAACCTTTACACCTTCAAATAGATATTTGCGCCTTTCGACCTTCAATTGCAGCGGGATCCTCATCCATATCAAATCCTCAATCATGTAGAACCCACCTGACAGCATCCTGAAGAGACAAAGGCCAAGGGATAGGACTGGGTTTGACTAGCAGCCTTTAAGAAGAAGTTGCAAAAGAAACGACCTACAAAACCTCTAGAAGTCTTATGATTGTGTTCCCATTTCTGATACTAATAGCTGAACCTCAATGCTGCAGATTATCTAAAGTTTGAAGGTGGCATAAGAATAAGCTAAGGCCAAATAAGCTCAAAGCATAAGAATAAGCTAAGGCTAATTGACATCTTCCAATCTACGTTTAGAATACCAAATAAGCTCAAAGCTACTAGCAATTCACTAATCCTTTGCAGAAAATCAAATCAATCAAGCCTATAATTCACTTGGTTTTTCTTCAATTCTGTCTATTTAACTGAATAAAATAAGGAAAATATTACAAAAATCAAAATCAATTCCAAAATGTAATTCAGTTAAATCATCACATTTCATAGATTTTCCTACTCCATAGCCAACTCAACCACCTTCCCTAGGTTTAGTGGAGACTACTGATGTAATGATGACAAGGAATCATTTTATGACAAGTAAAAGCATAATCTGAGATTGATCCATCCAAGCGGAAAATAATACCCTCCATTGCTGAAACCAAACAATTCACTTGCCCGCCGGAGGATCTGTGTAATGTGACATCTATCAGAAAGCGTCAAAATTTTGGAGAAGCAAAAATCTACTACGTAACTAGAAGGACATGTCATTGAACACAACCGCAATGGAAATGGAAAAAGAGAACTCATTTGAAAAAATAACTACAGGCATCAAGCGAGAGACTTAAAGTGGATCTTCTAAAACTTCCTCTTTTAAACTGAAGTCGAAGACTAGATACCTGATTTTGGAAATAAGCCAAAAAGGCTCTGATGGTTTCTCTGTGGGGTTTTGATACACCATTCCATAAAGAGTGCACTCCTTCAACAATATCATACCTGTCAAATTCTGAACTCAGCACACTAATTCAACAGTCCCACCACCACGGAATCTAGCAAAACAAGAACAGAAATCTGAAATTAAGAATCTAAAGACAATTTAACTTGATAACACCACTACATAAAATCGACCGAAGAAGATAAACAATGCTAGGAAAACCACAAGAAATTCTCAGAGTGTAAGTAATTTTGAGTAAAGAAAAGATTTATCACATGTTTTAAAATGCTAACCAAGAAGCAAATCGTGATTTTGACATTCTTTGATCAGTCAAGCAAGAGGTATTTCTAATTGGTAACTCCTCCCAATAGTGGTAACAGTAAGGAGTACAGCATGAAACCTGGTTCAAAATGATTTGCTTCAAGTCATCCACATTAAAGTGGAAAAGGTGAAAGCGGCATAGGCAGGCTCTCCAAAACTACGTGCACCGTTAATCATCAAATTGAGTAGACATCAAGTGGTGGATAAAGTCTTTAGTGAATTGAAATGAACGAAACTCATGATACCTAATTCAAGTTTCCAAAACAAACAAATACAGACTAGTTTTGAATAGGAAAAGGCAGATTTAGTTTGTAAGTACCATACTGATCTATATAGTGTGTGTTCCTTTCCTACAAAAAAAAATAATATATATATATATATAGTGTGTGTGTGTGCTCCATCAAGAGGTAAAAACGGTGTCCAAGCAATCTTCATATGTCAAGAGCTTCAGAAGTGCTTTCATCTGACAATCTCAAACATCCCGATCCAAATTCATCTAATGTCTCCAACATCAGATTCAGCTCAATTTCTATCATATCGCTGGACTGCCTATATAAAATCACTTTCTATCATTTTAAACAAACTGTCGATTCAACTGAATATTAATCTAACTTGTTAATTGAAATTACCAAGTACACGCAACAATTTGTGCAGTCTGTACTTCCTCCGTCATGAGAAACCACCGGAACGACACCATTAAATGCAGTTCCACCTGACACAATTTCATCAAATTCTCACCAGAAATTGACACAAAAAAAAAAAAAAAAAAAATTAAGAGAGTCAAAAAATTATCATGTGTAAGAGAGATTTGAGACCTGATTCTTCAAAAGAGATTTTCGAGGGATAGTCATGGACCTGGAGAGAAAGAAGAATCTAGAAATTTGAGCAGAAGAAGAATTAGAAGGAAAGAGAATTTGAAGAGGAGAGAAGAAAGGGAAGCGGGAAGGGCCTACAAATCAATGTGAGCCCCAGGTTTACCCCGATTTGACCGATAGTGCTCCGATTTAATCCTAACTCGAACCGCGTGAGTTCACACGGTTATATCATGTGACTGAAGTCACTGAACCTCTGGCTGGTGTACCGGTGTCAAACTCGGGTGTTATTTAGCACTTGCCATCAAGTTCAGCATCTTATATTAGGAAACTAGACCATATGCTCGCAGGCTAAGATTTAGAAGCCTTTCTAAATATCGTCCTCAGTGACACTACAAATACTATTGCAAGGTCTCAACTAGAAACATAACAAAAAATATTTTCAGAGTACTGAAAACCTGGTAGCAAAAGATTTCAGGAATTCTCTCTATTCTTTTTGCTTCTTTATTCTTCTTTAGTAAAATCATGGCAGAGAGTGGTGAGTTACTTGATCTAAAACGTTACTTGTATGATCGTTTATTTGGTAGTAGTGACTTTGAAGATGAACAACCACCAAGTCCTCTGGTTGAAGTTGTTGAACCGGCTGTTGTTGATCTGAAACAACAAACTGAACCGAGACAAAGATGCATTCTCAGGCTTAGGGTGAGAAAGATACCAGGGACCAATATGTATAAGAACCTTTCTTATCAAGATCGGGAAAAACAAGATGATGTAGTTCAGGAGCCCAAAGTTGAAGCTGCTAAAAGGAAATTACATTGCGATGAAAGACAAGAAAAGGCAGCAGGGAACAAGAGTGCTGCTAAACCGAAGCAGGTGAGCAAGTATGCTAAAAAGAACCATGGAGACAGCGTCAGGGCGCGAATAGAGTGGAAAAGTAAACATCTAGGGGTCCGGAAAAGTAAATATCTACAGGTCCACAAGCCCAATCTCCTGATTGGATTCTGATTTTCTTTTCTTCCTTCCATGTAATGTAATGTAATTGAAACTTTTGGATTTTGTAAAGGGTTTTAAGGCTTTAAGAAACTAAACCTTTATTCATAATGCAAGTTTATTGATTGTCTGTTGGATTATATAGTTGACCTCGGTAATGATTTTTCAATTTCCAATTAAATAGCTCTAAAATGCACACTTGGTCCAACAAATTGATCCCTATTTGGATTTTTAGTAAAGGGTTTTTAAGGCTTTTCTTAGAAGGAAAATTGATTGATCTTTATTCAAATTGAATGAATGAATTGTTGATCAAGTTTATTGATATCCAAGTGCTATTGTTGTTGTTATCCCCAAATTTGGGAGAATTGTGTTTGCCTGTGGTTTTTTATGATTTTTCCAAATTATTGCTTCTATATCGAAACTTGCTTGCAATGACCTCCCCATCAAGGCCAGGGCATCAGTAAAATAGGATTTTTATTGTAAAGATCATGGTCCAATAGAGAAAGCGAAATTTCCAATTAAATAGCTCTACTTGATAATGCATATTAAACCATGTGCAGTAATAGCACCCTCCACCATTCAAATAAAGTTATTCTAACAAGACACTGAATCACAAACACAGCAAGTCAAGGGTAAATCAAAGTCAGACATTATTCAAATGAATGTTGAACTGGTGTTGTATACAAATGATGATATCATTGACAATGATTTTGTGTTAGTTTTGCAGGTCAAATGGATAGTTGATTCGGGTGCATCTTATCATGAATGATGCTTTGGGTCGGTCAGAAATGTAATAAATGGGTGATGTATGTTTTGGCTTGAATCTAATGTCAAGATAACAGATACAAGGTAGTATGATTCTTCTTTCTTCACTTTGTTGTTTATTGGGTAAGTCAGGAAACAAACTTTAGAATAACAATTGATCTTGTTCATTCTCGATGTATGTGGACCTTTAAGGGTCAAAACACTTGGTGGTCTTGTTTATTTTGTTACTTTCATAGATGATGCTTGAAATGGTGGAAAAGAGAAACGGGTGAGAACCTTGAAGTGCCTTCTTCGACAATCCGGGAGAATTGTTGGGCTGTGTATTGCAAGAGCATGGGTATACGTCAAACAATCATCATCAAGACTCCACAACATAATGGTGTTGCAGAGGATGAACCGTACTTTCTTGAGAATAAGGTGCTGTTATCTCATTCCAAGTTGCATATTTAAGATTGGAAGCAATGAATACTGTTGTGTATTTGATCAATCGATCTCCTTCAAGACCGCTAGATGGAGAAGTAGCATAAAAGGTATGGAGAGACAAAGAGCCTACTTATGATCACTTGAAAGTGTTTGGTTGCTCATTTGTTCATATCCCAAAAGATCGAGATCAAAGCTTGACGACAAAAGCAAAAGCGAGTGTGTTCCTAGGCTATGGAACAGAGAAGTTTGGTTCTGATTTTGGACCAGATTGAAGACTTTGAGAAGATTGAGATGCCAAAGCAAAGATGATATGACCTTGGATCCAAATCCAGTTGTTCTACTCTTGAACAACATGATGATGATGTTGATGGTAATGGCAATGAAGATGAAGCTCATGAAGATGTTCCGAATGTTGAGCAAGAAGTGCAGCAACAACAACAACAAAGAAGCTGAGTTGAGAAGATCCAGCACCAGATTACCTTCAACAAAGTATCCACCACATGAGTATGTGATGCTCACTGAGATTCTTATGAAGAAGCTCTTAGTGTTCCTGAAAGTCGAAGTGGTTGAAATCCATGAAAGAAGAGGTTGGCTCTTTAGATGAGAATGACACTTTTGATTTGGTTGACAAGCTTTGAGAACCCAGAAAATTACGAAGAACAAGTGGGTGTACAATCAAGACTGAAGATGGTAAGGATTTTCTTATTCGGGTTGTCTTGGCAATTTTGGATCTTGAGATAGAACAACTAGATGTCAAGACAAAGATTTCTTCACGGTGAGTTGGAGGAAGATGTGTATATGGCACAACCCTGAGGGGTTTTGAAGTCAAAGTCAAAGAGCACATGGTGTGCAAGCTAAAGAAGAGTCTTTATGGTTTGAAGCAAGCTAAAAGTTTGAATCGTTCATGAAGGAACATGGGTACAAGAGGACAGCTTCAGATCATTGTGTATTCATTCAAAAATTTGTTGATGGTGATTTTTCTTACTCTTTTGCTATATGTTGATGACATGCTTATTGTTGGCAAAGATAAGAAAAAGATTGACGAGGTTGAAGTCGGATTCGCTATGAAAGACTTGAGTGCGTAAAGCGTATTCTTGGCATGGAGATCACTTGATAGGAAAGCGAGGAAGCTGTGGTTATCACAAGAAAGCTACATTGAGAAGGTGTTGCAAAGATTCAACATGGACAAGGTTTGGTAGGTAAGTTGTCCACTTGCATTTTAAGTTATCTCGTGATCAATGTCTGTGAATGATGTTGAAAACGAAAGATCCTCTATTTGGTTGCAATTGTGGTTACCCGTTAGCTACCTTAAACTTCTTTTGTTAATTTACAGCAGGGATTGTAGCTCAATACTTGTCTTGATGCTTGTAGCGTAGGAGTTAGGTCTTGTAGCTTATGTGAACTGCTGTGCATTGCTAGAAACAGATGAACAAATTGGTTCTCAAACTTGGATGTGTTGCTTTTCTCATAGGCCATAGCTAAACATGCAAGAAAGATCCCTAGGCCTCAAGGTTTTCATTACGTTGCTCAAGTACTTCCTTACAGAAATAATTGCATAGCTCAACAAGGTTTTCATTACAATGCTCTTTCTTCTGGAGCAATTGGAATAAGATCCTGAAGCGGCTATGCCTATTTAACTGTATGAAGGAACCCAAAGAACATTTCATTCTACAACTATCTATTTTTGGAGCTTAAAGGATACAATTTTCAACTAGACAGACTCTTGACTACTTTCCTTTACGACACCCAAAACCCAATTCATAGATGGTTGTCTAGTGAACCTGCAAAGCAACAATTACTAAACTAGTTGGCATGTGATTGCTAAGCATTGCTAGCGCAAGAGACACCATGAGAATGCAAGACTGTGCCGTGCAACCTCTTCGATCCACAGCAATCAAAAGGTTTGACCGGGTTAACTGATTTTGACTAAAGCACGCTCAACAATTGTAACTAACCTATAAGTAAAAGGCAAAAATGCATAAGACCAACTATTTACTGTGATGGGAGTCAATGGAAAGCTACTCAAGCAGACGAAACCCCTGAGTTTTAGCAAATTAACAAGTCAATGAATATCAGAAAATACCTTACCTTGCATGGTCCTCAGCAAGTCTCGAAGTTTCTTTTATCAAATGCTAGCAAGCCAGTCAGCCAGAAGAATAGCATGCCCCCCACACTAGCAACAGAAAACTGACCACTTACAGAGGCTTTAGTATTTTTTCCGTCCAGTATTACAGCTACAGCTACAGCTTCCATATGAATGGTTTCCAATCATTTCTGAAAAGAAAACACTGAACCTTGCACCTTAGATTAGATTTTTACACCTTTTGACCTTCAATTGCAGCGGGATTCCCATCCATAAAAAATCCTCAATCTTACAGAAACCACCTGACAGCATCCTGAAGAGACAAAAGCCAAGGAATAGGACTGGGTTTGACTAGCAGCCTTTAAAAAGAAGTTGCAAAAGAAACGACCTACAAAACCTCTCAATGGCTTATGATTGTGTTCTTATTTCTGATATTCTGATACTAATTGCTGAACCTCAATGCTGCAGATCATCTAAAGTTGGAAGGTGGCATAAGAATAAGCTAATTGATACCTTCAATTTACGTTAAAAATGCCAAATAAGCTCAATACTACTAGCAATTCACTAGTCCTTTGCAGAAAATCAAATCAATCAAGCCTATATAATTCACTTTGTTTTTCGTTAATTGTGTCTATTTAAATGAATAAAGAAAATTTACAAAAACAAAATCATTTCCAAAATGTAATTCAGTTAAATCATCACATCTCATAAACGGTTTTCATTTGATTCATTTCCAGAAATTAGACAATTGATTTCAGTGACAAAATATTTGGATTAGAAATTAAAATGGAACACATTTCATAACATTTGAGTTACTACTTACATTATATTAAACCCTAACTCAACCCCCAGCTTGAAACCATCGAAACTAAACAAACCCCCAATTTCTAAAACCAAAAAACACCGAAAAATCGATTAAGAACTAGTAAATTTGGTAACAGCTTTGGTACCCTCAGAAACAGCATGCTTGGCTAATTCACCAGGAAGAACAAGACGAACAGCAGTCTGAATCTCTCGAGAAGTGATAGTGGGTTTCTTGTTGTACCTTGCTAATCTGGACGATTCAGCGGCAAGTTTCTCAAAGATATCATTAATGAAACTGTTCATGATACCCATTGCTTTGCTTGAAATACCAATATCAGGATGAACTTGTTTCAGAACTTTGAAGATGTAGATCTTGTAAGTCTCAACTGATTTCTTGGATTTCTTCTTCTTCTTATCTGCTGTTGAAGCATCTTTGCTTGGTAACTTCTTCTCAGCTCTGGGTTTCTTCTCTGCTGGTGCTTTCTCTGCTTTCTTTTCTTCAGCGGGCTTCTTCTCTGCTGGTTTTTTCTCTGCTTTGGGTGCCATTACAGAAATTGCTTGAAGGAAAACTGAAAATTTCCAGTGGGTGAGAGAGAGAATTTTCTAGGGAGGTAAATGATGTTGTGATTTGATTCAGAGAGAGAGCCCGAGTTTATATAGAGATGCTGCTGGAACTTGATTGGTTTGTTATGTTTCATACGGATCGATATTTAAACCGTTGATTAAAGTTAGAACTAATGGACAGATCATAAGAGAGGAGCGGGGTTATTTGCATCCCGGTGTTGGTGGGGTATGATTGGCTCGTTTTGTTTCATACGGATCGATGATGTGGACAGTCGATTACGTGGAGATATCGTATTAAGTTATCAGAACTAGTCATCAAAACTAATCGATTGTGTAAGTCAGTGACTAAATACAACCCATGGTTAGACTAAAGGGAAAATGGGGAATATACCCCAAAATCGACTGTCATTTTGGGAATATGCCCCAGGATTTCAGTTTTTGGGAATATGTTCCAAAATGACGGTTTAAATTTAGGAACAGATTTAAGTTAAATAGACTATTTATCGTAAATGTGTTTGAACTTTCTCTCTAATTTTTTCGAGATTTTTTCGTCTGAATATGTTCCTGAACCTTGTCAAGGTGTTAATATATCGTATATTTGTCTTTAATTCGCATATGTGATCCCAAGTGTGTGCGAATATTGACTACTTAAACAACAACAACAACCTCTTTTTAGATGGAATTTTGAATGTTCCCATAGGTTTAGCATATTCCCAAAAATTGGAATCCTGGGGCATATCCCCAAGATGACAGTCGATTTTGGGGCATATCCCCAATATTCCCTAGACTAAATGCAACCCACAATTAATTTGGTATCTTCTTTATTGTTTTCTGACTTATGATTTGGTATCTTCTTTATTGTTTGGTACCAATTGTTTTGGCTTAACAAAATCCGGTGCAATTGTGGTGCTTACATTGGTTTTATTTGTTTCAATTGCTTCAGGTTAAGAAAAACTATGACAAGTCAATTATTTGGTTTGTATCTATTGTTTTGGCTTAACAAAATTGCAGGGTCATTTGTTTAGTCCATTTAATTTCGGATAAGAGAAATTAAGTTAATTTTGATCTTAGTTAGACTTATCAAATATAGGATTCGGTTATTCAATTCTAATCGAATTCCTTGACAAGAAAAACTATTTAACTAACCTAGTGTTTGTCTTGTCTAAAGGGAAAGGTCTAAGTTATTTTATGGGAAAATTAGAGCCTAATAAGAGAAATAGAGTTCATTATGATCTCTATTTGTGCCTTTTAGAAACAACCGATTGTGTTTCCGAATCGTAAATCAAATTTTTTGGTCAATCGGTTCGGTTAATAACTAATTTATCTTAGCTGATTTTTCGAACGAAAGGGAAAACTGCTTCGGGCAATTGTTTCTTTAATAACATACTAAAGCCAGATTACTTTTGTAGTTTCGGTTTTAGTGTTGGTTATCTAAAATGGTATGTGAAACCTTCGTGCTTAACTCTTATATGTTGTACAAGTTTTATGGATTTGTAAGATCCTTTCGGTTTGTTCTTTTGTTTCCTCGTACCTTTCTCATTTTTGTGACAAAAAGGGGGAGAAATATATGGAGTAAACAAGTGAATATTTATAGTCACTAGGAAAGGATATATGTGCTTAAACATTATATCTAACGAAAGAGTAAAGCATAGACTAAGGGGGAGAAACATATCATCATGTTGTGTGGTATTTCATACTACAAAAGGGGAATAACAAAGATGTTCGGATTGAATATTTACCTAGATTGTCTTTAGGGGGAGTAAAGCTTTTGTTATTCAAATGTTAACAACGTCATTTATTTTTTTTGAATATATGCAGGTTATTGTGATGTTGAAACTTGGAATCAAGCTCATGAAGAATAAGTTATTTTGTAATTCGTTTATCTCCCATCTCTATATGTAATAAAGTTTTGTCACTAAAATTGTCAAAAAGGGAGATTGTTAGAGCATAACTCGGTTGAACTCACCAAGCGTTGGTATGTCAAGTTTGGTTGTCATATTTTAGTATCAAAACTCATCTAGAGTCGCTTGATTAAATACTAGAGTCAATTTCATTTAGGTTAGACTGGAAAGTCTGGGAATTGAGACGTGCAAGTATTACTATGAAAACATGAAGAATGTGACGAAGTAACGACTACAACGAAGTCATCATCCTTTCACTTGAGGTTAGTAATATTGACTTGATCTTATTTCCATTCATAACGTATCTTTCAAGTCGGATTATATTGAAAATATAACACTCGAAGATGTATATATATAATACTTTAGTGGTAAGACTTGGTTATATCACTATGTGAAAAAGTGGGGGTCTAACAACCTCACCTAATATTTCGCTTAGCAATATGTATGGACTAACTCTAGTATACATACAAGAGAATCAACTAGACAGTTACACTCAATCTTATAAAAAAATGTATCAAAGAGTTATATCTCAATATCTCAATTCAATCCGCAATCAAATAAATAAAATTTTGCGAGCCTGATTGAATATAAGAGAGATAACTTGAACGGTACCAAATACCAATGTTCAAAGATCAATCAATTTCAATCAACAACCAAAGGTTGGATTTACCAATTGATCGATTCAACGCACAACCTGTGATATTTCAATTATATAACAAAATATAATACGGAAAGGAAATAACACAGACACCAGAAGTTTTGTTAACGAGGAAACCGCAAATGTAGAAAACCCCCAAGACCTAGTCCAGATTGAACACCACACTGTAATAACCCGCTAAAGACCCTAGCCTACTACAAACTAACTTCGGTCTGGACTGTAGTTGAACCCCAATCAATCTCACACTGATCCAAGGTACAGTTGTGCTCCTTACGTCTCTGATCCCAGCAGGATACTATGCACTTGATTCACTTAGCTGATCTCACCCACAACTAAGAGTTGCTACGACCCAAAGTCGAAGACTTGATAAACAAATTTGTATCACACATAAAAGTCTATAAGAATAGATAAATATGTCTCCCACATAAATACCTACGAGTTTTGTTCCGTCTTTTGATAAATCAAGGTGAACAAGAACCAATTGATATACCAGACTTATATTCCCGAAGAACAACCTAGAAATATCAATCACCTCACAATAATCTTAATCGACTAGCGAAACAAGATATTGTGGAATCACAAACTATGATACGAAGATATTTGTGACTACTTTTCTATCTTGCCTATCGGAGATATAAATCTCAAGTCAATCTTACGATTATACTAAAACACGATAGAAACAACAAGATAAGATCATGCAACTACAAAGAAAATAGTTGGGTATGGCTTCACAATCCCAATGAAGTCTTTAAGTCGTTAACCTATAGGGTTTCGTGAAAAACCTAAGGCTAAAGTAGAATCGACTCTAGCTTATACAACTAGTATCATACAGGAGGTGTGGGGATTAGGTTTCCCAATTACTAGAGTTCTTCTTTATATAGTTTCCAAATCAGGGTTTGCAATCTAAGTTACCTTGGTAACAAAGCATTCAATATTCACCGTTAGATGAAAACCTGATTAGATTCAAGCTAATATCTTTCAACCGTTAGATCGAACTTAGCTTGTCATACACAAATGAAATGTAACTTCATTTAGGTTTGATTAACCGTACCTAAACATGTACACTTAGTTGGTTCAATAATATTTAATTAATGGTTAGCCATATGAGCACTTCCATATCAACCTTATTCATCTTCACCATAACTAGTACAAATGACTCGAATGAATAAGTTAGAGAGTTGTTAAATTGCTTAGATCTTATAGAAGTAAACAAGACACAATTGAAGCAAAATCGATTTTGATTCACTCGAATCGATTCATGAACATTATAGCCACGCTTTGCAAAGATTGCATTCTTTATTATATAAATGTTTTAGTTCATGAACAATCATATTTGAAAAAGTAACCTACTTAAGTATGCATACGGGTACGCGTACTTGAGTAACCGGATTGAGTTTATTTTTTACTTTCAAACTCCATCAAAAATTCACGGAGGTGAACTTTTCGCCAGTATGCGTACGGGTACACATACTTGCCCGGAGTTCCAACAACCGCCAGTACGCGTACGTGTACGCATACTTTGGGTTTCCAGTTTTGGACTTTTACACAAATGTGAAAACACACCATGTTTATATCCAAAGATGGTGAAATGTTCTAAACTCTCATTTCAATCATTGAAACATTCTTAGAGGATGTTATATAGTTGTTTTTCACAAACTATTTTTCGTCAAAGCGATTTTCAAGTTATTGAAATAATCAACATGACTTTCGTCACGAGTAAAGATGAACTTGGCCAAAGCGAAAGCTTACCAACACATATTTTGAGAAATAGATAAGCAATATAAACTCGGCTCGAAATAGAAAATGTGTATAATTAACGTCTATATAGCAATACGACTTTTATCTCAAGATAGGAGATAAAATAGATAAACTTTTGAGTGATAGATAAGTTCAAGTCTCCACATACCTTTTTGTCGATGAAGTTCCACAAGTTCTTTGAGTAGTTCTTCGTCTTTGCATGATGAATGTCGTGGAGTCTAGATCTCAACCAAACTTACTATCCTAGTCCGAGACTTATCTATAAGTAGACTAGAAATCAAGACTTATAGTTTTGGCAACTAAACTTGACAAACAAGCTTGAGATAGTAACGCTTGCGAGTTCGACCGAGCAGTGCTCTAACAATCTCCCCCTTTGTCAATTTTAGTGACAAAACTATCAATACATATGGAATACAAAATAAATAAACTTTGTAGCTTCTCATCTAAATGCTTGATCTCCTTGGATCTTCAACATTACTCGAAATCTTCGTCACTTCCAAGTATTCCAATGATTCTAAAGATGTTCAGTTCAACATCATTGTTGTTGAAGATCCGTAGCCATAAAATTGAGAAAAAAATATCTCCCAATCATTGTTATATAGTGTCATAGTATTATTATACAACATCAAAGTTCAATTATATCACAACTTTGACAATAATACTATGGTGATATGTATCACTCCTCCTTAGTCAATACTTCATCTCACATGAAACCCCCCCCCCCTACATAATGATCCGAAAACCATATGTATTTGTATTGTGAGCTACACATTAATTCTCCCCCTTTTTTGTCAATAAAATTGGCAAATGTAGGAAAATTAGTGGGATCCTAATGAAATTTCCATAGAGATACTTCATGTCCAAAAGAAAAGCACATATCAACTTTTTAGATGCAATCATATAGCCGAAAATAAATGCATTCATAAAGGAGTTTGTAAAGATACAAGATAACCCCTATAATATTCCACAACTGCACTCCCCACAAAGATTTTACAATTAAGCACAAGTTCAAAAAGAACTCTCCCCATAAAATGTCATTCCCGAAAGAACAAGGGCAATTTACAAATCTAGGCCTGTTTTTTTCATGGTTTACAAAACTAAGCCTGTTTTTTTATTTCTTACAAAACTAAGCCTTATTTGACCAAAAATGGGTGGATGGAAAGTTAGCACCATTAAGTGGAAGTAAAATGACAAAATAATCCCTTGTGTAGTTGCATGAAATCCCACACTACACCCCTCACAAGAATTCATACAATCAAGTCATTTTTAGATAAACAATCACAATATTTATTGATTAATCTCATAAATTTTACAAGAATGGAAAGGAATGAAACTAAGAAATTAACAACTGCTCTGGACTATCTCTCTCTAATGACTTACTCAACACTCGAAAAATATCTCCCTTTTCTTACGCCTTTTCAATTATTTATATAGGGAATTACATAATGGATGACATCTAATATGTCCTTTAACTTCGGATCTAACCTGCGATGTTCTCGCAAGCTTTTGATGTTAGTCTTTGCAAACTCTTTAAACTTCGCAAGTTCATCACACTTTTCCCATGTTTCTGCCATCGTCATCTATTACGTCATTCTTCAAATCATCCTGCGACATTCGCAATGTGTTGTTGATCAAAATTCGCAAATATGTCCTTCTTGCGATATTCTGATCCTACATCTTGCCTCTTCTCATGTCTTCTCTGCGAGGGAAAGAATGTCATGAGAATCTACTCTTCAAAATGCCGCAACTGTTCATCTTTTCAGATATTTCTATATTGTCTTAATTCCGTACTTTGCGCAAACTTTATTACACGTATCCCCTTTTATTTTCATTTCTTGACACATCTTTTTTTAACCACTGCTTCTTAACCGCTCACGTATACTCTTCGCATTGAATGCACTTATCTTCTCGAGAATTTCTACTCTTCTATATATACTCTTCTTATTCTTTTCTTCTCTTCTTTTTTACCTTCTCCCTTATTTTCTCTGCAATTTCACTTTTCCTCCGCAAGTTTCGCTTCTGCTACTGTAAATTTTCATTCTTTATCTTTCGTTCTTCGTTCCTTCATTCCCATATTGAAGATGCCTCCAGCTGGTCATAAAAATGAGATTGCCTTTGAAGAATCTCAAAAAAAAATTCAAACCAAAGGTTTCACTTTATCCCTCATTCCTGGTCAAAACCCTAAATCTGAGCTTTCTATTAATTTATTTTCTGATAATCCTTGTAATCATGAGAAGATCATAGTCTCGCTGGCCTTCACATTCCTCTTTATGATCCTGAACTTCCCTTATTTTATGAAATACTTTCCCATGCGAATTTTTCGCGAGCAATATATCAATTGAGCGGAGATTGCATTTGTCTAATGCTTGAGTTCGCCAATCGTGGTGATGGTAAGGGATCTCTTTATCCCTCAAAAGTTAAAAACCCTAAATTCGCTGGAGTTAAAATTGTTCCTGCGAAGTATATTGTAGAAAATTTCTTTGCGAATTATGAGATAATTCCCATGAAGAGAGATAATACTTGCTGGGGCGTTCGTTTAAAGAAAAAGGATGATGTTGCTGATGACAAGATACTGATGCAAGACATTGATTGGCATCCTGGCAATAATACAACCCCACGTCATTCCAACTATGATAAGTGGTGTATCTTCCCATTAATCTTAGAGGGTCCATACATCTCCGGGTCTCATGTTTTACCTGCAAATCTCGAAGAATATCATCCCTGGATATTCAACTGGCCGAAAAGGGAAGCAGAGGTATATTTCCAAACTTTATTTGTGTAATACCCTGTATTTTTAGTTATGGTTTCGGGTCGGGTTATACCCAGATTAGTTAACCTTGTGTCTTAGTTTGTTGTCCCTTAACCATAGCCTAGGTGGGTGGATTGAACTAGAAAGACTACAAGTTAGGGTGGAAATAAAATAATAAAGAATAAAGAAAATTAAAGGAAAATGAAAAGATACCTAAATAAAATAGTTTAGAAAAGAAAAGAAATTTTATAAGTTAGAAAACATAAGGGCTAAGGAGAAGAAGAAAAAGGTGAAGCTAGGTCTTTAGAGAATAATTCTTTGGAGAACTTAGAGGAGATTATAGCTAATAAAAGGTAGAATGTTTAATCCCTTTCTCTTTGTGTTTTTCATTGTTATACTTTGATTTCAATTTTATTTATTCTTATATCATTAGGGTTCTGAAATTTGTCTATTTAATTTGATGCATATTATTGATGGTCAGACTTCTACTATAGGTTTATAACATGATTGGGTATCACTAGTTAAAATTTGAGAGTATTCCACCATATATTCACCGTTGAAAGTTTGTTTGGATTTGGGTGATATTTTCTGAATTTCTGGACAGTTTCGACTTGATGTGATTTTGATGTTCTTAGGAAGTCTTAATAATCTTAAAATGATTTGTGGTCTTAATAAAAGTTGTAGATAAACATCTTATCTTTCAGTGTGCTTTGGATTTGTTTAATTTTAGACTAATATGAATTTATAGTGAATTGTTTGGTAATAACATGTAATCTGCCCAGTTTTTAGGATTCCATTGTAAATTCAATATATTTTGTTTTAGCCACTGGTTTGGTGTGAAATTTGGATATGTTATGTGTGAATATGGTAATATTGTTCATGTAAATTTTGAGGATGATCAGATAAAGTTATCACCATGAAATATACAATATAATATGGCGGCAGTTGACTTGTTTGCATAAATGCTTGAAAGAAATTCATGTTCTTAAGCCATGGATGCTTGAGTTGTGTATACAAGATATTTTGAAAATTAAATGAGTTCATGTTTTACCGTTAGATGAAATATGATTTCATGCTAACGGCGGGTAATGATCCCCGAGGGTTAAATGGGTAATGATCCCCATGGGAACTTGTGTTTCTCGACCATTGATGGCGGTTGTCCGTGCCGGTAAATGATAGGTGGTGCACGAACCAAGGTTTTTGTACTGTGAATGAAACGGGTAATGATCCCTGAGAGCAAATGGGTATGATCCCCATAGGAACTTTTGTTCCTGACCATCGATGGAGGCTGTCCGTGCTGATAAACGATAGGTGGGTGTACGAACCAAGGACATTCGTACCGTGAAATCAAATGATAGAACCTAAATTGGTAACTTTTTCGAAATTATTATTGGTTTTATGAACTCAATTGTGAAATCTAATTGGATGAATTATTGAAAGTATTATTGGTATTATGAACTTATGATTGAAGGATGATTTGTTGAAATAATATAAATATTGTGAAGTCTTTTTTTGAAATCTTAAGATGATTTGTTAGAAACAATATTTGTATTGTGAATTAATGATTAAACAAATGTACTTGTGTGGTGATCATGTTGGGTGAGTATCTATATTAGTGATTTTCTCGAAATTATGTCGTATGCTCATGTTGTATGTTATTTGACTCATTGGCATTGTTATGCATGTTTTGAGATTGGGAGTACATTCTATTGAGCTATCATCTCACCCCAATTGAAATCCTTGCAGATTTATCAGAGTGGCGCAGCGAAAGCTAGGATGAGTAGCTTAGTGATTGAATTGCTTAATTGTATTCCTTGAAATGTAAATTGAAATAATATGTTTGGTTGAATTTGTTGTTAAGATAATAAGCGGATTTATATGCTTCAGTTTATGTTATATAAAGTTTAAACTATGTTTTGTGCAAAAGTAAATTAGCAAAAATATGTATGCATAAGTCTCTTTCCGACCCGTAACGCTTCGAGTTCGGACCTCCATATGGGTTTGTGTCAGATACTGCTCTCAAAGGAGACAAGGAACGTCTCCATTATACCGAGGCCTGATGGGTTCACTTGACTGAGTTGTGGGAAAAAACTTCGTAGTTAAGCGTGCTCGGCCGGGAGTAGTCACAAGATGGGTGACCTCTCGGGAAGCTGCTGCTGGATATCCACAGTAGTGTCATTTAAAATCCCACACTGCTGGATAACCGCAGTGGGTAAGTGGGAACAATATCGGTGTTAGTTGGGATACAACTAGGGATGGTTCGCTTGTGCTCGGATGAGAGAGTATGCTAGTCCGTTGAGCTAGATACTAGTCTCGCAAGAGGCAAGGAACCTCTACATTATACCGAGGCCTTTTCAGCACAATTGGCTCCGGAGTTGGCATAAAACTCATATAATCAACTAGCCCACTAGCTAAACGTTAGTTAAGCGTGCTCGGGTTGCTGGGAGTAATCCAGGGATGGGTGACCATCCGGAAAGTTTCTGCTGGATTACCGCAGCGATGCCCATTGAAAACCCCACACTGCCGGATATCCGTAGTGGATAAGTGGGGACAGTATCGGTGGAGGAACGGGTCATTACAATTTGAGTTGTTATTCTTTTCACTCTCATATATAATTTTGCTGACCATTCCAATGTTTTCGTGAACGGGTTGATTAACAATTTGAGTTGTTATTCTTTTCACTCTATTCTTTTATGACTCTTCATAATTATTGTTTCCTCTATTTCTTATCTTTATCTCTGTGTGTGTTATTCTCTTTAAAGGGAAGAACTGTGAAAGTTTCCAGCGAAGACTAAGTAATAAATTATCAAATTGAAAGGTTGAAAGCAAGCTATAACAAGATTATTTTCTGGGAAAATCGTGACTTTATCAAGCTCTTCAATCATTCACAGATGAAGTAAGAAATATTATTTTATGACTCTTCACAATATATTGTTGCCTCTATTTCTTATCTTTATCTGTGTGTGTAGGTTATTGCTGAAAGGGAAGAACCTGTGAAAGTTGCGAAGACTAAGGGTAAAGGTAAAAGTGTTGTTCGCAAGGAGAAATCTGCCGCCCCTCCTTTAAAGAAACGTAAAATTCAATCTCCCTCTTCTGCAAGCTCTCAATCTGGCAAAAATTCCGATAATGATAATGCTAACAATTCTGTCGCAAAAGGAAATTCTCCACTTGAATCTTCTATGGCACAATTATCTAGCATCTTCTCCAACACTATGCAGGGAATTGGTGATACTCTTCTTACCAATGACATTAACTCCATATATACTATTTGTGATGCCCCCCTCTTAGAGAATAATGAATCTCTTCGCGGGGTTTCAAGATCTATATCTCAAAGTTTCTTACATTCTCTTAATAGCCTGGTAAATTTTCATACTTATATTTTTCTTCTTTTTTATTTTTGCCTTGAATTCATAGTTTATTCTGAAAATTTGCTGCATTATTTCGCAGGTTGGGAAAGCTTCCTTTGTTGTTGTCTCAGATTTGGAAAAGAGAAGTGCGGCTTTTGGAAAAAAGAATCTTGAACTTTGCAAGAAAAATGAAGAATTGGAGATTGAAGTTGTTGGTCTTCGCGAAAAGAGTAAGCAAAATGAAGGATTGGAGATTGAAGCTACTGATCTTCGCGAAAAGATCAAACAATTGGAATCAGACAATTCCCTTCAGAAGAACAAAATATCTAATCTTCAAGACGCCAATAAGCAACTCTATGGTATGGGATTCTTCTTCTTTCCCTTTATTTTATTTTCCCATAATTTTTTCTCATACGGTTTACCGTTTCACAGACGTTTATGCTCTTTCTGATGAAGCTATTCTTCTTCATACATTTCCCAATCTTATGAATGATGATACCCTTCTTGAACACCTAAATACTTCTCTAAATAGTTTTTCAAATGATATGATTGAATCTCTTCCCATAAATGAACTTAGATCCAAACTTCGCCTCTTAGAAATTGAACATAGATTTGTCTTGAGTATGGCTAATAAATTTAAACATTTCTTTCATAATTCCAAAGAAGAAATCAATAATTTAAAAGCCAAGTATAGTCATTTTATAGATGAAAAAGATCGTATTTCTCTCCAAGGTGCTCAAACTTTAGCGAAATTCCAAGAAACTCTTCTTGAAGTCCAAATTGAAAGAGATGATCTCAAACGTAGAAATGTTGTACTCTGCGAAAGAGAGAACCAAATTCGCTCCGTCTTCTCATAAATGATGATGATGAATTTTCTTGGGCTGCGAGAGTTCTAGATAACGCTTGGAATAATTTAGGTGTAGATATCAGTCTCCAAGTTGAGCATATGGCCTTGATTAGAGATATGATCTCTAACAGAGAAGGTTATTAACTGTTCTTCTTCATTTAATTGTTTGTTTATAATCTACCATCAAGTTGTTGATTTATTGTTATATTTTCGCAGAAGCTGAAGATAGATATCGCAAGAGAATTGAAGAACTTGGGAATGAGAAAGCGAAACTTGCAAAGGATCTTTCTTCTCGTAATGAAAAATGTACTAGGCTGAAGAATCAACTAAAAATCAATGTTCCAAACTTCAAGAATGATGCCGTTCTTTTCCGCAACAACACTATTAGAACAATTTGTGATGAAAATGGCATTCCTCATTCTTCGTATCCTTATCTCTCAGATGAAGTTCCGGAAAACGCTCCTAACTTGGTCATCTCTGATAGTGATGCTGATGAAGAAACATAATCTGAAGAAGATGAAGAAGAAAAGTCTGATAAAGAATCTGATGGAGAAGAAAATTCTGGCGAAGAATTTGATGATGATAATGAAGAATCAAGCAAGAAGTAGCTTTTGCTTCCTTGTGTTTCCTTATTCAAATTTTTGCAAAACTTGTATATTTGCTCTTGATCTTCTATTTTCATACACTTGTAATCTATCATTGCGAATTTCTCCAGTCTTCAATACAAGTTCTATTTCTTTTGTTTCTTCCTGCATGTGTTAGAAAAATAATCTTTTCTCGCAATATGATTAATCAATATATAATTTATTTTTCATTTTGTGCGTAAATCTATCATATGGAGACAAATAAAATATTCTCATTTTATGCATTACCATACTTGCCTCTGTTATTTGTGTTCAAATGAGAGATTAAGCCAATTGCTTTTGTTGAGTAAGATTATTGCGAAAATCTTGCAATTATTTCTGCGTAATTTCGCAGTCACATATTTTAAGATTACATTCTTCCTTGTATTCTGATGTGGTCTTATTTTGCCTTCCTAAGTAAAGGTCTTATTTTGCCACCTTTTGTCATTGCGACAAAATCGCAGGACGTCTATGCACTTTCATGCAGAAACCCATTGATCTTGTCTTATATTTTTGTTCTTTTGTCATTTTTGCTGCGACAATATGACAGGCCTAAATTTTCTTGCGAAATTAAAGCCCCATAACATTGTCGTCTTGCGACGAAATCGTAGGACGTCTCTGCACTTTCATGCAGAAACCCATTGATCTCGTCTTATCTTCTCTTTTGTATTATTGCCTCTTCAGGATTCTTGCACAAATATGACAAGCCTTGATACTCCCGTGAGTAAAAATCCTCATGATATTTGCGTCTTAAGACACTTATCAGCTCCCTAATGGAAGGTGCCACCCTTATCTTCCCCCTGGTTTCCCCTTCAAGGAGACGTACTTCTGCCATATAAGACTATCTCCTCCCATCCAGTCTTGACAAAAACCAGTTGTTTTCGCAGCCTCTTATCCCTTTTGCCTATATGGATTATGGTTACGAGACTACACCCTAAGTGGGGTTTTCTTCAGGACGAGTGCATCATAGTCAAGACTTGCCAAGAATGGCAAGGGTAGTTTCATACGCCCCGGGCACTCTTGGCTCAACCGTGTACCTCGGTGCCTTGATCATACTCTGCACTCCTTAGGAGAGTCCTTATTACCTTAGTCGCCCAACTTAAGTCATATGCTCAAGTTGAGAATCCAAGGTGCCTCTCCTGGATGGGCTTTCATTGACCCCAAATCTCCATGACTCAGGTTCCAGAAGCGGTATGACCTTATCCCTGATCCATGCAACATATACCCCCTTCTATGACGTACTTTAGGTCTTACATTTGCCTCTTGCAAAATTTTATTCGCGAACTAAGGTGTAATCCATAAAGGTTCATCCCATTCTAATAATTATTCTTTTTTTTTCTTTTGCATTTCATCTCTCCTGTAATTTCTTGATCTCATTTTTGTCATTAAGTAATATATATATATATATATATATTGAAATTTTTGCGACAACTCATACATCTTTCCTTTTCTTCATAGTTATACTTTTGTAGTCATAACATCAACGAATACATTCATATTTTAAGCTTCTTACCTTTGTTAGTCTCTACCTCTGTATCTTTGACAATTTTTGTTATTTTCTTACCTTTTGCGATAGCTTTGCTGCTTCTTCTTTTCAACAACACTTCTTCTTCTCTCTTCTCTATTGCATCCACCATGAGTCTTTCACTTCTTTGTTGCTCTTTGATGTTACCTTTCCAATTCCACTTATTCGCAACCCATTCCTCGCAGGATTCTACATAAATTTCATAACATTTCTTACCTTCAGCCCAATCTCCCTTTATAACTCCAACTCCACTAGGATGTGGGAATTTGATGAATTGATGAAATGTCGAGGCTACACCTAGAATCCCATGTAACAAAGGTCTCCCAATCAAAGCATTGTAAGGTGACTCCACATCAACAACGCATAATAGAATCTCAGAAGATAACCCTTTCAATGGAATTCGCATAGTAATCTCTCATTTAGGCTTATTGGCAGTACCATTAAAACCATAGATTTTGTAGGTTGAAGGTATTAGATATTCATCTTTCCCTCCCATAGTTTTATAAGCATGATAGAATAAAATATCCACAGAACTTCCAGTATCAATTAAAACTCGGTTGAGTGCCCATGAATCTTCTGCCTCATCATTTTCATCATCTCTAGGGTTTGGGTTAATTTTTAATCTCACCACTAATGGATTATCGTGCATTTCTCCTCCCTCAGGTACTTCTTCTGCAGTGAAAGAAATAATTTGCTTTTGCCATTCTTTTAGTGGCAAAATTTTCACAATTTTCATAACGTCTCTTCCATCATTATCTCTTGCAAAGACTCTGCTTAGAACATTGTTGTGAAAGTCTTCAATTGTTTTGTATGAATGTATAATAGAATTACAAAACAAATTCTTCGCCTTAGCTCCAACTTCTATGACAAATGTTTCTCCTCCTTTGGTTTTATTTACTCTGCGAATTTCTGGTGGTGGTGGTAAGAGTTGAGACTGAGGATGCCCTATTAAAAAGTGATTTAATTTTCCCTGATCTATCATCTTGAGAATGATACTTTTTATATTCCTACAATCATTTGTTGAATGTCCATGAAAATGATGGTAAGAGCAAAATTCTTGACTTCGGTGGTTTGGAGGTGGTTCTTTTCCCATATTCCATGGTGTTGGAATGTTCTCCATTAAGATTATAGCTTCCCAAATTTTTTCCACACTAGCATTCAAAGGTGGCATCTTGATCTCTTCTCATACTATCTTTTGACTTCCTGATCCTCCATGATAATTTTTTCTTTGTCCTCCACAGGTTTCTTGTGGCTGATCAAGTCTTTGAATTTTGTTATTTCCACCTCGGTTATAGAAATTTATTTCTCTCTCTAATTCTTCTTAGTCAGGACTTCCCATAGCTACCATTTTCTGCTGACTATTCTCCATTATCTTCTCTTGGTGTGTCTGCGAAGTGCTCTCCACTGTGTTCATCAATTTGGGTAGTAAGCTTGCATTCGCTGCTGCTAAATTTGTATTTGCAATTGGGTATGACTCAATCTCATTTTGTTTTTCTTCAAGAGAAATATACTCCTCTTGTAATTCTCGCAGCTCAGTCATTGTGATTGTATTCTTAATTTTGAAGAGTTGAATGTACAGTAGATTGGTTGCGAACATTGCATTGATGAATGATAAAATTAGATATCTCTCATCCACACGCCCAACCATTTCACTACACATTTTCTTCCATCTTATGGTTAGATACTTCAAACTCTCACCAATTCTCTGCTTTAACCCAAACACATCTTCAATGCCAGGTCGCGAAGAGTTGTTACTTATATATGCTCCTAAGAATGTAGTTTGCAAATGGTTAAAAGATGTTATTGTATTCTTGGGAATAACTTCAAACCATTTCAGAGCTTCCCCTGTTAAACTTGACGCAAAATATTTGCACAATATGGCATCATGATTTTCCCACTGTAGCATACACCTCACATACGCCTTGATGTGTTGAATTGCACAAGTTGTTCCGTCAAAAATGCTAGTTAATGTAGGCAAACTTCATTTTGGAGGTATCCCTCCTAATTTTACTTCTTGTGTGAATGGAGTTTTTGTAGCTTCTTCTATGGCCTCATCTAGCTGCCTTCTGCCTCATTCTCTTCTGTTATTTAGCTTTCCTCTCATTTCTGCCAATTCTCTTAAGATTTGTTCATTTACCCCAGGTGATGATCCCATTGGTCTTTTTAATTATGCTTCTCTTCTCATGCGTTCTTGCCTATTTTGTGTTACAAAATTTTGATTTTCCTTTTCATCATTTTATTCTTGTCTCTCTCTGCGATCTTCTCTTTCATTTCTTTCATGAATTCGCACACCATTATATCTCTCATTTTCTCTTCTGCGATTTTGTTCATTCCGTATCCATTCTATTTGTTGTCTTTCAGTTCTTCTTTGTACTCTATCATATTCTTCATTGATATTACCGTTATTGCGGTTTTGTTCTCGTCTTCTTTCTCGATTGTCATGATTGTTCTGGCGAATGGCCTCTTGGAACTCTTGTTCTTCCACCGCTGCTCTCAATCTTTCCCTTTTGCAAGCTAAATGTGCTTGTTCAGCATAATGTCTCTCGATTTCTCCTTCAATTATCTGCTGATTTCTTTGAATCTCTCTTCCGCGTAATATTTTCCTCCCTTCTTCCTGATTTTCTTCGCCATATTGGTTATTTCGTTCCTGACGCTGCTCATTCTCCTGGCCCCTGTTGTTTTGTTCATTTTGGTGAATTTCGCCTTGTGGGATGTAACGATCTTCAATTACTTCTCTCCTTTCGCGACGTTCTTCATTTGGATCTTGATTTTCTTCTCCAATATTTGTCATAGGTGAATTTCTTCTTGCTTCACTTCTAATTGATCTTGAACTTGATCTTGTTGTACTTCTTGACCTCCTATTTTGTAACCTCGTGTTTTCCATTCTCAACTCATGGTTTTGCGTTGTCAAATTTGCGCGTTCTTCCGCCTCTAACCTCCTCTCTTCGTGTATTCTTTGTCTCAATGCCTCTAACGCTTCAATTCTTTCATCCCCATAAATTATTCCTCCAATTGCTTCTTGAGCTCTCTCTTCCTGTCTTCCATTTCTTAATTGTTTCTCCTCTTCTATTTCTTTCGCTGAATCTAATCACCAAGTATGTACACTCACTCTATCATAATCCAAAGTTCTATTTTGCGCTGGTGTATGCTGAATTGGTTGTTGAATTTATATTTCTCCATCATTTCTTGTATTCATTCTTGATGATTCTCCGGTTTCGTTTCTTCTTTCTCCAACAAGTCTCTTACTCCTTCTAACAGTAGTTGGTTGTCTTGAAGCATTTCTTCTTCTAGCCATCTCTTCAATCTCAATGAATTGTTGAAAATTGTCTGAAACTTCTCACCAACTATTTCAAATTCTCTCAAATCACAATACTAATTTTCACACTAAAATCAAGGAAAATTCCATGTTTCTAGCGCCATTATGTAGTTGTAGGAAATCCCACACTACACCCCTCACAAGAATTCATACAATCAAGTCATTTTTAGATAAACAATCACAATCTTTATTGATTAATCTCACAAATTTTACAAGAATGGAAAGGAATGAAACTAAGAAATTAACAACTGCTCTGGACTTTCTCTCTCCTAATGACTTACTCAACACTCGAAAAAGATCTCCCTTTTCTTACGCATGTTCAACTCTTTATATAGGGAATTACATAATGGACGACAACTAATTTGTCCTTTAACTTCGGATCTGACCTTCGATGTTCTCGCAAGCTTTTGATGTTAGTCTTCACAAACTTTTTAAACTTCGCAAGTTCATCACACTTTTCCCATGTTTCTGCCATCGTCATCTATTACGTCATTCTTCAAATCATCCCGTGACATTCACAATGTGTTGTTGATCAAACTTCGCAAATATGTCCTTCTTACGATATTCTGATCCTACACCTTGAATCTCTAATTTAAGTCTGTGTCATCGTTTTTTTTCTTTCAAATCAGACCGAGACAGCTAGTCTGGCTTAGCTGATTGGTGTAAGTTGCAAAGGCTTGTGCAAAAGTGTAGCTCCATGATGGCCTGTAATTCATCAAACCCTTAACTAGCGGCAACACACAGCTCTTTGACCTAGCCATTATTTATCAAGCACAACACACTCTTAACCATATCTCACTACAGCAGAATACATCCCATCTTCTACTCTTTTAGCCTCTCAACCACACTGTCACAGCCATGTGCTTGCATGTTCCCCATTTCTAGCCAATATCAACTACCAGTTCCTCCAGTACAATCCATATATCCCTACAGCATCTTGTAGCAATACTGAATCATTACAACTAGTACCAATGTTATTCTTTGTTCCCTGTGGCAGCAACAACAACACATCTGTAACTACACCCATAGCAGCAAATGAATTATCTTGCCTGAACCCATTACTCCATTGTTGTATCTTTTGCAGACTACCACCAGTTCCCACCATCATATCCATGTCCAAACAGCCGACTAAAACTTCATTTATCTTCCATAATGCTACTCACAATCTCCACCGCATATCAATGAACATCCACCAACACTAACACTAGTAACTTTCAATTAGCTATCATTAAATATCGAACCAACAACAGACAACAACTTTAAAACATGGTTAACAACAATAACAACAATAACACAAACCCAAGCTTCACAACAATGACAGCTTCAGCTAGCACTCAAGCATTTCCTCAAACATGGTTCACGGCCATTGAGCCCATGGCGATAACAACAACCACCATCTTCTTATCTGATTTCTTGGCATAGCTCAGCTCAAAACCATACAAATCCGAGTGTAGGTGAAATTCAGACCAACTTCTTCCAAATCCTAACTTGTAAACATCCACCAGACCCATGGATTTTGATTCATTCATCACTCTAACAATGCACATTAATCTCATCATTTACTTCTCAATATCAATGGTTGCAACCACAATTTCTTCACCCAATTCTCGTTTCAAAACCATGTCCAAAATATCCTAAAATACTTTCAACAGTAGCACCACCATCTACTTTCTTCTTGTGGCATCTTTCTTCTTCCATTCCTGGCAAATCAATGTCATCGTTTCCTTCTTGACTTCTAATTCCACCAGACAACCACCAACTCTCCCTGTAATAATACCATCTCCTTCAACCGATTTCTCTTCTCATCTCAAATTCATAATTCATCATAACAACCACCATCGATCGCTGTATAACAATAACTATACTTATCATTTGAAGAATTTTATTTACAGATTAAACCCTAGATTCACAGGAAAAACATAAAGAAATTTATTTACAGATTAAACCCTAAAAACACGAAAAACCATGGCCAAAAATAAAACCACAACTAAATCTTCAATCTCTGGTAAAGAATCACGATTAATCTTGATTGTTGCGAAACCCATAAGTTATCTCTCGATTTTTGAAGAAGAATTCTTTAGAAGAATCAGAGAGAGAGAGTATAAGAAGAAACAGTGACCTCCTTATGAATTCTTCACTACGACTAAAAATTCAATCAGATACCTTCAAATCTCTGGTAAACAATCAATCAAAACTACGATTCACCTTAAACCCCTCTTGATTTTTGAAGAAGGAAACTTTAATTTAGAAGAACTAGAGAGAAGAGAAGGAGGATTAGGTTTCTGATTTAGACTAAGTCTTATGGGGTGCTAGTCTAGCACCTAGATTAGCAGCAAGTAAAATCACCTAAGTTTTATGGGAGTGCTAGTCTAGATGCTAGTCATTAAAACAAAAAACAGTCGAGAGTTGAACCATTCCGCAACTTCCTTTCGTGGAACAGTCCGCTGACTGATGAAGAACACTGATCAATCATAACAGTATCATTCGCGTAACAATCAAGGGGTGAAGAAAGTAAATGATGATTGATATTACAACCATTCTTTTCAGTAATCTATTAAGGTAGGCCATATCTAAGCTAATTTTCAATTAGTCTTTTTGGTTATCCTTACATATGTCGTTTAAATAATAACAAAAAGAAAAACTTTAGTCCCACGAGCATCATGCAGTGACTGACAACTAAACCATACAACGCGTTTCCATTACGCGTTTAATTCCATTCCGCGCAGATGCTTGGAATATTCTTCTCCTGCCATTGCTTGCTTCGCGAAAGTTACTTTTTCCAATAATCGTTTCACGTATCAATCTAGCATACTAGTTCACATGCGAGCAACTGGTAGGAAAGAGAACTAGTGTTAACTTTTTTGTCACACTTTTTTTTTGAATTGTAACACTTATGTGCTAATCTAGCACCTCCAATCTAGCCCATAAGACTTAGTCTTAAGAGGGGTTTCCCTACAATCTAGGTCGTAAAATGTCACCGAGATACTGTGATATCAGATTATTGACTGTCCTACGAAAATCATAGCCGTTAGAAATCATTGAGATTTTCAGATCTTAGATTAACGGACCAAAATACTGCACGTGGGGCGGTATTTCCATTGTATCCATCACACGCACAAGAAGGGAATAATAATAATGTCTGCCAGTCCATGAGATCTCTCTATACGAGATTTTGGCGAGATATTAACCAGTCAACACGAGATATTGACTAAGATAACGGATTTGGATGGAATCCGTTCGATTGGCCTAGATTTGTAAGAAATAAAAAAAAAAAGCTTAGATTTGAAAACGGGGTACCAGAACAGACATATTTATGTATATATTCCAAAGAACAACAAGAGCGATCTTACTTTCACAAGAAAAAAAGGATTTCTTTGGACATAAACAAATCACATAAGAATATGAATTTGTATCCAAAAATCTCAATTATATTAACCACAAGAGAACCCATGGTTAATTTAATCGGAATGCTCACATAAGAAAACTTACGGAGTCGTACAGTATTTTACATAAAATATGGATCAGGGAAGACCAATACTGCGAATAAACAAGGATTCATTATATTCTTTATCTCTATTAGCACAATAACGTATAATAGACATAATATTTGTACACAAAAGTTCATCCTATCTTCCATCAATATTTGCATAATGACATAATAGGCTTAACTTTTGTTTGTAAAAAGTTCATTTAATCTTTTACCAATACTTTCATACCGACATATGAAAGACTTAACTTTTGACCATGTATGGTACAATTATAGTTCACGGACGCAAACACACATATCCCATAACAAGTTGCAATATATGAAACCATAAAGATTAATACTACAAAAGCATCTTCCAAATAAACTTTAGAATTTAAATAAATAAATCTAAAAACATTGCAAGATGAAAATCGTTGGAAATAGCTATGTGTACTCACAACAATGGCTATTCCAAACCCTAGTTATCCTTCTTAAAACATAATAATAAATTCTCATAAGAATTTTCCTAGACAAAATACGACAACTCTTAGAGAAAATAATTCGAAAAACATCAGACATGGCTAGCAACCAAAGAGCGAACATGGAAGAGTTCATCAATTGCTTTCTTCAGTTCATTTTTCAGAAATTCAAGATTCTTTGTTGCAATTCCAAGTTGTTCAAGTACGACCTCAAAATCTCGAAGAAGATTTCCTACCAGTTGTGATGACATCTGAATTGGTAGTTTGTTTTCATGATCAACAACATGATAGCAGGTTATTAAAACAGGGTTCTCGTGAAACTCGATAGCCTTGACCTTCTCAACTTTGTCTTCCTTGTTGCATCCATCCATTGTGCACACACAATTTTTTTTTCCAGGAGAACCCCCCCCCCTTTTTTTTTTTGACGTTACGAAATGTGTATGTATAAAAAAAAATCTTGATACATATATATATATATATGAGTGTTTCAAGGAAAACCCTAGGGTTACTCGTATATGTTATGTACGTGTTATGTGTACGTTCACAACTGGTTACAAAATTTCTACAATACCAAGAGAGTAATGGAGCCAAATTTAGAAGTATTCTTGAAAAACTCAAAGACACACTCTAAACAAGTGACGAAGCCTTAGTTCAAAAGACCATAAAATAATTGTTGATGAAAAATAACTAATTGGTCAATGGGAAGAGGACAAAAATCCTTCAAGGCAATCAACAAAGAAATATTCTCAAGAGTGAGCGATCAAAAATATTACACCATGTAATGTACTAGAGCAAGGCTCAACAGTTTTATGATCATCATTATGTAAAGGGAAAAGATAATGAAAAGAATAAAATAACAATGACTACTTTCTCATGACAAAAGATTTTCTTGAGAATTATGAGCATCCTCCCACAGTTACAAGGAGGATGCTACATTGAGCAGTCAAGTTGTATTTTGATGAGAATTTTGATCATCTAGAATATTGACTTCTTATCTCTTTCCTTCATGAAGATTTCAGAAAAATCAGTAGGGTTAGTCGAAAGAGATTTAAATAGAGGAGAACAAGGGATACCTGAAATTGCTGCTTTCCTTGCCTTCTTAATGCTCCTTTTGAGTCTGTTTATACTTGTCTTCAACTCCGAGACTCGATTATTGATATGAATTAAGTCTGAAGCAGACACCTTGGATTCAAGGCTTTTTTCAGAGAGAGAAAAGGCGTTTGAACCTTTTTCTTCCTCCTATGACTTTTTCTCTTCTTAGATTAATTTAAAGAGTCAGTTGTCCACCTGACGTTTTTTCTTCTACAATTGTAGGCATTTTTTTTTGTCTCAAAATCATAATCAAGAATTGGCTCATCACAACATTTTTCTTGATTGCAGACAAATCCTTTTACTCCAGCTAGATGAGAAACAAGTTTAACTACTTCTTTAGACATCCATACAAGAATGTTATGAAGTTTTTCATTTCTCAGTCGGAAATGACATCTCCTTTAAAGGTGTCCTTTGTTTCCGCAATAATAGCAGTTAAAGGAATTGTTCTTGACTGTTCTCATGTGAGTTGATTTTGAAGGAGGACAATGCTTGTTCCTAGGAATAACATATCCTGAAAAAGGTTTTTCACATGGATACTTGTCATTAGCACGAACAAAATTGATCTTACTAGTACTTGGAGCGTCTATTCCTTTATTTCCCATACCACATGTATCACGATGTTCTTTACATGCTCCCAGCATAGAATATAATTTTGTAGAGATAGAATTGAATCTTTTTAGATTATCTTCCAGTGAATTTACCTTATCAAGAGCAGCATCTAGATCAGCCTCCAAAAGTTTTTCTGTGGCGAAAAGACTGATTTCTCTGTCATTAAAACATTTTTGTTGAGAGTCCTATCTTTCTTCAGATTCTGTAAGTCTTTCTTTCAACACAAAGAGATTTCGAAGAATATTATCACATTCATACCTTTCTGAGCGTACATCTTCTTCTCGATATTTAACGGTAGATTATAAGAGTTTGTACCCACAATCATAACCTTTAAAGAGTTTTCTCAGTTTTCAGTTTTCTTGACAGAGAGGTGCCAGATATTTAATCAAGCAAGATGTTGACTTTTTTCCTTTTAAGGCATGGTCAAAGATCTTGATATATTGAGAGACTTCCTCATCAATACTTTGTCCTTATTCTGAATCACTCTCATCTGAAAGATCATCCCACTGTTCATCAAGACATTTTTCCCAGTTGAATACAAATTAAGTCAAAGGAGAGGACAAGGGATATTTCTCAGAAATCTCAAGATTTTGAACCAAATCAGAGTGACTCTGAATTGGTGTTGCGTTATCAGAGATAGAACTACCTTCCATAGAGTCAGATCGCTACAAACACAGACTTATGAGGTCTTAAGCGTATTTGCCTGCTCTGATTCCAATTGAAAAAGCGGGGGTCTAACAATCTCACCCAATATTTCGCTTAGAAATCTGTATGGACTAACTCCAATATACTTACAAGGGAATCAACTAGACAGTTAGACTCAATCTTATAAAAAGTATATCAAAGATTTATATCTCAATCTTTCAATTCAATCTGAAATCAAACAAATAATAATTTGCGACCCCGATTGAATATAAGAGAGATAACTTTAACGGTACCAAAGACCAATGTTCAAGGACCAATCAATTTCAATCAAAAACCAAAGGTTGGAATCTTTTGTCTCAAGATAGGAGATAAAATAGATAAATTTTTGAATGATAGTGAAAAAGTGGGGGTCTAACAACCACACCCAATATTTCGATTAGAAATCTGTATGGACTTACTCCGAGCTTCTTTTTAGAGAATCAACTAGACAGTCAGACTCAATCTAGATAGAAATATCTCAAGGAGTTAGTATCTCTCTCTTGTTTTGATTTACTCAAGCTAATATAAATCAGCGAGTCTTTAATCAAATACAAGGAATAACTTGGATGGTACCAAAGACCAATATCCAAGTGTCAATCAATGTAAATCAACAACCAAAGGTTGGATATTCTAATTAATTGATCTTCAACGCACAACCTGTATTATTTCAATTATAAAGATAAATAATATAATGCGGAAAATGAAACAACACAGACACCAGAATTTTGCTAACGAGAAAACCGCAAATGCAGAAAAACCCCGGGACCTAGTCCAGATTAAACATACATTGTATTAAGCCGCTACAGACACTAGCCTACTCCAAGATAACTTCGCTCTGGACAAGTTCAACCCCAATCGATCTCACACTGATCCAAGGTATATTTATGCTCCTACGCCTCTGATCCAAACAGGATACTACGTACTTGATTCCCTTAGCTGATCTCACCTACAACTAAGAGTTGCTACGACCCAAAGTCGAAGACTTTAATAAACAAATCTGTATCACACAGAAAAGTCTATGATAATAGATAAATCCATCTCCCACGAATATACCTACGAGTTTTGTTCCATCTTTTGATAAATCAAGGTGAACAAGAACCAATTGATAAACCAGACTTATATTCCCTAAGAACAACTTAGTATTATCAATCACCTCACAATAGTTTTAATCGACGCATCGAAAAATATATTGTGGAATCACAAACGATGAGACGAAGATGTTTGTGATTACTTTTTATCTTGCCTATCAGAGATAGAAATCTCAAGCCAATTATTACAATTGTACTCGTACGATAAAAGATGCTAGATCAGATCACACAACTACAATAAAAGTAGTATCGGTCTGGATTCACAATCCCAATGAAGTCTTTAAGTCGTTAACATGGTTTAGAAGAAGAAACCAAAGGTTAAAGGAGAATCGACTCTAGCTATGCAACTAGTATCACACGTAAGGTGTGGGGATTAGGTTTCCTAGTTGCTTGAGTTCTCCCTTTTATAGTTTTTCAAATCATGGTTTGCAATCAATGTTAGCTTAGTCACAAAACATTCATTATTCACCATTAGATGAAAAGCTGATTAGATTCAAGTTAATATTTATCAACCGTTAGATCGAAAATATAGCTTGTTATACACACATGAAATGCACGTATTTAGGCTTGTGAAAACCGTACCCAAACTTGTACATTAGTTGGTTCAACAATAGTTAACCAAATCGTTAGCAATATGATAACTTTCATATCAACCATATTATTATTCACCATAACTAGTTCAAATGACTCAAATGAACTAGTTAGAGAGTTTTTCAATTCCTTAGATCTTATGTAACTACACAAGAGACAATCGAAGCAAAAACGATTTGATTCACTCAAATCGGTTCATGAACTATATAGCCACGGTTTGCAATAACATTCCTTAGTTTATAAAGATAAGTTCACAAACATCGTTTTTAGACATAACCTACTCAAGTTCGCGAACTGGGTTCGCGGACTTAAGTTTCCAGATGGAGTTCACAAACTCCAACATAAATTCTCGAGTCAAGAACTTCCTCCAGTTCGCGGACTGGGTTAGCGAACTGAAGCTCACGCACCTCTCTGGTTCTCTTGATCAACAAAGTTCGCAAACTTTGGTTCAAGGAATAAGGACTTATACATATATGTGTTTCCACAACAATGCTTATATCCTCTATTGGTTATATTGTCTAAACTCTCATTTCAATCATTGAAACATTCTCAGAGGACGTTATATAGTTGTTATTCACAAACCATTTTTCGTCAGAGTAATTTTCAAAGTGATTGAAACTTGACATGACTTTCTTCACTAGGTAAAGATGAACTTGGCTAAAGCGAAAGATTTACCAACATATATTTCAAGAAATAGATAGGCGAGGTAAACTCGGCTTGAAATACCAAATATGTATAATCTTAGTATATACAGCAAAATGACTTTTGTCTCAAGATAGGAGATAAATATACTTTTGAGTGATAGATAAGTTCAAGTCTCCACATACATTTTAGTCGATGAAGATCCATCAGTTCCTTGAGTAGTCCTTCGTATTGTATAATGATTTCCATGGAGTTCTTGAGCTCAACTACACTTTTTATCCTAGTCTGTGACCTTAGCTATAGTAGACTAGAAATCAAGACTTATAGTTTTGATCACTATCATTGAAAAACATGCTTGAGATAGCAACGCATGCGAGTTCGACCGATAAATGCTCTAATAGATGGATAAGTTCAAGTATCCACATACCTTTTTGTCGATGAAGTTTCACAAGTTCCTTGAGTAGTTCTTCGTCTTTGCATGATAAACGACGTGGAGTCTAGAGCTCAATTACACTTACTATCCTAGTCCGAGACTTATCTATAAGTAGATTATAAATCAAGACTTATAGTTTTGGCAACTAAACTTGACAAACAAACTTGATATAGCAACGCTTGCGAGTTCGACCGAGCAGTGCTATAACATTATGATCAAAGTTTCAAGAAATTTATTGAATTACGAAGTATAAACGCTTATCTTTTGGAACTTTGTAAATCAACATAATCTTTGTATTTAGTTACTTGACTATGTGTAAGATACACGTGTGATCATTTTATCATTTAAAACTATGTATTATTATATTAGTTTTGTAGTTGCAGGATTCCCTACAACACACCCCTTATCAAATTTTGATAACAATTTCTAGATCTAAATATAAAAATGGTGATAAAAATACTAAAATTATAAATGGACACCAAGATTTTTTACATGGTTCGATCAATGTGATCTACATCCACGGTTCTTCACTATGATAATTTGTAATTACATTAATTTAAACTCAAAATCTCCATTAATGGAGTTCTAGATCTAGTTTTGGGGAAGAAGATGATAAAAAAAATACATTTTCTCTCTCTAAAAATCTCTCTGCCAAATATCTTTCTCTCTCCTCCTCTTCTTTATATAGGTAATTACATAGTGGATGACAGCTCATTTACAGCTAAGCTTTCCCTTAATTTCGGATCTGAGTTCTGCGGTAATATCTTTCGCAAGCTTTCTTCATTTCTCTCGAGCTCCACTTCATTTCCCTCAAGTTTCTCCATGTCTCGCAGGATTTTTCCCTCTTGCTATATTTCTTGCGAACTATCACCTTATTCTTGCGAGTAATGATAAAATCTTCACATATTTCGTCATTTCTTGTAATTATTTGCGACACTTGCCATGTGTGGCAGAAATCTTTGCAAGAGCGTTGTTGTTGTGAGATTCTGCTCCTACATTTTGCCTCTTTTTTCTTGAATATTGCTTAAAGAGCAATTTTTAAGAAAAAATCCGTTGTTGTAGCAGTCTTTGATCTTGGTTCATGAAGGAACAAGCGAAAGAATACCAAACTTAAAAAGTATATACTTGCCTCTATTCTTTTGCGACGTTCTGAAGCTTTGAGAAGTAATTAGAAGTCTCATCTTTTTGAAGTATGAGAAGTATGAAGTATCCTTGAAGAAGTAAAAGAAGTACTCAATCCTCGAAATATAAGAAGTATCTTTCCTTTAATAAGAAATATTTCCTCTATTCATGCGAAATTATTTCTTCATTTTTGGTGAGAATTCTTGCCCATTTTGGAAATGATTCTTGCCGAGAAGATAAAGAACATAAAATATTTTCTTGGTAATCCCTAGCTACCTCTGTGATTTATCTATGAAGAAGAATCCTTGAGAAAATGTTGAATGAGTAAATTGCTTCTTTATTCTTATGCTGCCTCTACCTCAAGTGGTAATCACTTTAAGAAAACAATCACATTCTGTGAAAAAATCACAATTCCTGCGAAATTCTGGATGAATCTGCTAGTTTATGAATGAATCTGCGTGATTATGAATAACCCTGCTAATTTCTGAATATTTCTGCGAATTATGAATAGTGTTCAAATAGTACTGCGAATTATGAATAGTTCATGCGAATAGTGTCGCAAATAGTGCCGCGAATTATGAATAATTCCTGCGAAATTTCATGGTATTACTCTGTAAAATTTTGTAAAATTCTTATGCGAATATGATGATTATGTTATGAAATGTTTATGCGATGCTTATGTCATGAAATGCTTATGCGATGCTTTTATGATGCGAATATGATGCTTGTATGATGAAAATGCTTATCTATTGCAATGTATAGCTAATGTTTGTGTTACTTAGCTCATTTTGCTGCGGTAAAATTTATGTAGCTTTAAATTGCCTCCATTCTCCATTTCTTTGTATTTTTTCTCTAATGTGAGCATTCTCTTTGTTCTCGCAAGTTCATTCTCTTGTGCTTCATTTTTCTGGCTCATTGTATCTCATTGTTATTTTCTCCACTATTTATTCCTGCAATATAATCATCTTCGCAAGTTTACTTGCGTTCTCTCTAGTGGTCTTATTTTCTCTTTTGGATCTTCTTTTTTGTAAAACTTGTGTATTTCTCTCTTTCTTTCTTGCGACTATTTTCTGCGAAAAATTGTAATTTCCATTCTATGCATTCCCATACTTGCCTCTTGTTATTGATCTGCAATATGATAAATGAAATAAGACTAATATAAAGTTGTTAGCAATCTGTTATACGCTTGTAGGTATAACCTCTCTTGTGGTCTTATTTTTCCTTCCTAGTTCAAGGTCTTATTATGCCACTTGTCTGCGACAATATCGCAGGACATTCTTACTTTTATATGTAATAATCCATTGATCTTGTCTTATCATTTATTTTGATCTCTGTGACAATATGATAAGTCTAATCCATCTTGTGAGATTAATCTCTCTTTGCTTTTTAAGACTTATGACATTGTCGTATTTTCGATGAAATCGCAGGACGTCTTTGCGATTTATATCCTCTTATCATGGATTTCATTTATCTAATCCTTTGATCTTATCGCAAAAACCCATTGATCTCATCTTAACATTTCTCTTGAGGCTTTTTGGCCTGTTACGCGACAATATGACCGGCCTAAATATTCTTGCGAATATAAAGTCCCATGACATTTCCGTCTGTGTCACGCGACAATATGACAGGCCTAAATATTCTTGCGATTATAAAGTCCCATGACATTTCCGACTTTTTTGATACACATCTCCCTAATGGAGGGTATCGCCCTTATCTCTCCCCCTGGTTTGCCCCTTCAAGGAGACGTACTTCTGCCATACAAGACTAGCTCCTCTCATCCGGTTCTAGAAACAACCAGTTGTTTTCGTAGCCTCTTATCCTTTATGCCTATATGGCTTATAGTTACGAGACTACACCCTAGAGGGGTTTTCTTCGGGCCGAACACATCGTAAGCCAAGAATTGCCATGGATGGCCAGGGTAGGTTCATCCATCTCGGGCATCCACAGCTCAACCGTGTACCTCGGCGCCTTGATCATACTTTGCATTCCTTAGGAGAAACTCTCGGGCGCCCAACCAGGGTATAACCTTATAAAGTTGGGAATCCAAGTTATCTCTCCTGGATGGACTTTCTATAATCCCAAATCTCCATGACTAGGTTCCAGTAGCAGTATAGCCTTTCCCATAGTCATGCAAAGAGATACCCCCCTTATGACGCACTTTAAGGACATTGCCTCTTACGGAATAGAATCCGCGAACTAAGGTGTACGCCATAAAGGTTTGTCCCATTCTTATGTGTTTTTAGGCGATTTACGCCCGTCTTATGCATTTTCATTTCTCTCTTGCGAAATTTTATTCGCGTCTTTTGCGATAATTTCGCATTTCTTTATTCTTTCATTCTTCTTTCATTCTCATAATATCATTCCTGAAGTAAATTTTCTGTAAAATCTTTGAAAATCTTAGAAATCTTCTTTGAAATCTTGTGATTATATCGCGTATTTAAATTAGAAATGTTCTATAGAAATATATAAATTTAATTTTCTCTGTTTTTTGTAATTTAGAAATCTTTGAAAAAATTTGAGATCTTTAAATTTTTGCGATGAATTCATTTTTGAATCTTGCGATTGTATCGCTTTTCGCCAATCTAAAAAATCTTTGAAATTTTTTGAAATCTTAGAAATTTTAGAAATCTTGCGAGTATATCGCTTTTGGTAAATAAAATCAAAAATCTTTTGTCTTCTGTAAATAAAATATTCAAAGAAATGGTACTTATCTTTTTCGGCTTGTTGTTGTCTCTTGTGAAGTAATCGATTTGCTTGCTAAATGAGAAGGAATGAGAAATGAAGTCTTGTGAAATTAACTCTTGATCTACCTCTTATATAATGTTGCGCCATACCAACTGTTCTAACCATTTTTTGCGAAATATGGCTGCGAAATAATCTCCCATTTTCTTCTTGCGAAATAACCAAAGATCTTGCGAAGTAATGAAATACCAAATTTCTGCCTCTAACCATTCTTGATGAATTCTCTTATGTGAAATAAATGCATCTTGCGAAAATTTGACTTCAGTTGCTCGCTACTCGATTGCCTGCGTGAAATAGCTTGGCTTGCTTTTAGTGGGCTTAAGCGAATTGGGCTTGGATGTTAATAGAGAGAAAAGGGAACATTTGCGAAGTAAACATTAATTGTTCTTCATTTTTACTGCAAATATTCGCAATAGAACCATCTGTGACCTATTAATTGTTCTCTTCATTTTGAAAATATCTCTTAAAGTGTATAATGCCACGCAGCACATCAAAAGTCCGCGAAAAAATAAATGAGAGGGTGGTAAAGACTTGAACCCGCGACTTATACTTTCATTTTTCGCCAGTGACCAATTGTGCTAGCTTTGGTTTTGCGAGATAAACACACAACGTTGAAGTATAATGTTATCTTCTCCCTAGAGGCCCATATACTTTCCATCTCTTGGGCTCCTCTTCACATGATCCATTAACGTTGAATGCAAACTGAATATTGAGTCAAACTGACTCAAGATCATTGTTCCCTTCGCTAAACCTATTTGTTGAAAATTTTTAGTAGAATTTGTTGCGAACTTCTCACTATTTCTCTTTTGTTCGTAGAATTTCATTGCATGAGATTGCTATCTCCTTCATTTGCAATATTTGGTTCCTGCGGTTCTTCATTAGTTGTTTACTTCGTTGAAATATTACTTCTCTTTGCAATTGATGGTTTTGCCTTGTGAAACCCTGGAAAATTTCTTCACGTTATATCTACTATGTCTTCTTCTTTTTATGACTGATATCCCTCTAGCTTCAGCTGAAATATTCATCTTTTCATGAGTTATCCTTCTTTACGAATAATAAAGAAACCAAAGAAACAGAATCACGTCCTTTGCTTTGTTTCATTGAATAAATACTGAATGAAATCCTTGTTACTACTCATAATCCTTTTTGTTTCTTTGTGCTTTATTACTCGCAGCTTCTGAATCTTCATATGTCGTCTGTGCGGCTTTGAATCTTCATTACGTGTTGGTCTGTTAGTAATTTCTTTTCCCTATCGTATATTAGTTTAACGTCGCAGGAGATATTAACTTCACAATTTATGATTCTGCAACCACATTTTAGAATTTCCTTTTCTGTGTAGTTGGAATATCTTCGTTTTTGGACTTTACTTTGTCAAGGATAAGTGGTTCTCTTTCTTTGTGAATCACCGGGATGTATTCTCAAGATACAGGTTCATAATATTTTGCTTTAACTGCTGATAAGAAGGGTTGTTTCTAATAGATTTGTAATCTTTTGCTGAAGTTAACTGGGTTTGTTAGGTTCATGAAATAAGTGGATGACAAGGTATATCTTTCTTTCTTTTGCTCGCTGTTAATTGACAATTGAGGTGATCCCATTATTTTTGCTAGTTGTATTCTCCATGAGTGATAACCTCCTGCGAATTTGATTGTCTTCCATCTTCATCGTACATCTCCTTCTAGATTTGGTTGTTAATGAAGCTTTGCTTGAACTTTAAATCCTCTTTTGTTGAGAAGATAAACTTCGCAGAATTTTTGTTCTTCCATAATTCCCTATTTTATCTTGAACTGTACCATTGTTCTCACGCCGGGATCTCTACATATTTTTCTTTCACGTTTAGTATGAAGGTTTGTCCTATTCGTCTATGAATCTTGCCAGATTAAGGAAATTGACCAAGTTAACAGAACTCATGGAACTCCTCTCAAGATGTGTTGTGTTCGCTGGTGCTAATTCTCGCAGCTTTTTTGGTTGCTTTGCTGGAGTTGATATATTAAGCTTCGCAGAGATTATTTTCATGTGATCGCTCTTTCTAATTTTCTTATTTGTCCATTCTATTTCTTCGCAAAATGCATTGGCTAAAGTTGCTGACAAGGTGATCTATTGTGTATATTTGCTTCTCCTGATGCTTTAATTGATTTGTTATAGTCCATAATAATTAATTTAATTCAACCATCTCTTCGCGGAAATGGTATGCGGGTTGATTTCTCTAATCTATTTGAAGTTGCTGACTTCAGTTGATGTCTTACCTTGCGTTACTTCGCAAGTTGCTTTATTTTGCTGGATTAAATTCTTTGTTATGAATTGGATATACCTCCTCGTCATAGGTTGGTTTGCTGGACTACTGCATTTCCTGAACTACTCTTAGTACTTTCTTTTCTTTCATCATTCTTCGCTGATATTTGATTCTCCGCAACTTCTTCCTTCATTCTAACTTTTAATTTCGCAGGTTCTAATTTCGTTGGTAATGCAACTGCTATTGTAATCAATCTATACTTCTCTTTCTCTTCTTGTTTACACAGGCACTTGGGTAAAAGACTTCTCGTGAAGAACCTCTGTGTGAAGCAAACAACTTTTTCATCCACAAGTTTCCCAGATTTTTCATCTTGTAACCAAATGACACATCAGCCCTTTCTCTTCAGATCTCTCAACCTTCGCAGTTTTTTTTTTTGAGAGAGATCTAATCATTCTCCACATTCCTCATCGACTCAGACTTGGTAATGCTTTCGTCGCTGTAAACAACAGATCAAAGTGGTGATAATAAGTATAAACTATCAGAGGAGAAGAAGGTTCATCAATTTTAATTCGTACTCACGGCAAAAAACATCATATTAATTGTAGAGAAAAACGTAAATCAGATGGTTTTACTATGAGAATCTAATTTTATTAATTATAAATCAGATGCATAGAGTTTTCAAAACCAATTAGATGGGTTTGTAGAGAAAATTTTATTAATTGTGAATCTGAAATCAAAACTACTTTTGGATAAGATTTTGTTTGAAGACTATATTTTTGTAAAATTTATGTTTTAAATTCTGCAGATCTGGGAAATAGGACATAAAATTATAAATATGAGGAAGAAATTTGTCCTTCGAAACGAGTTATTGATGAAGATTCGTCTGATTTTACTCCCATATTAGCTTTCTTCACTTCTTTTCTTCATCACTTATTTTCTCTGTTCCAATTTCACGGAACTTTCTAAACGAGTTATTGATGAAGTAAACCTCACAAACTCTTTTGTTGTTGATGGAATCATTCGCAAAATTTTCTTAGACTCATAAAAGCCTATGCCTATTAAATTCTTTTTATCCGTACAATAACTGATTATTCCTTCGCGCTGGATAAGTATTGATTCGTTGGTGTTGTAATGATATTTTCCTCCTTATATGTTAATTTCTTCCATGAAATTTCCGTTTTTACTCCTGAAAATTTAAGATCTCCAAATATACATGATCATGAACTAATCTTTCTTGAATCAACAAATTCATCCTTTTGACGCAACCTTGCATCCTCATCTTTAGCTTTTTCTTTTACTTTCTTTTACTGTGTTGTCGGTGTGTGCTTGAAGACACAATTTCTTCATTATCTAATTTCCTCTCAAAATTTTCAGATCCGGGAATTCTAACTCTCTCAGTAGATAATTTCTTTAAATCTTCTTCAACCAACAGGATTAGGTAGTGTTTCTAGCGCCAAAATGTAGTAGCAGGATTCCCTACAACACACCCCTTATCAAATTTTGATAACAATTTCTAGATCTAAATATAAAAATGGTGATAAAAATACTAAAATTATAAATGGACACCAAGATTTTTTACGTGGTTCGATCAATGTGATCTACATCCACGGTTCTTCACTATGATAATTTGTAATTACATTAATTTACACTCAAAATATCCATTAATGGAGTTCTAGATCTAGTTTTGGGGAAGAAGATGATAAAGAAAAATACATTTTCTCTCTCTAAAAATCTCTCTGCCAAATATCTTTCTCTCTCCTCCTCTTCTTTATATAGGTAATTACATAGTGGATGACAGCTCATTTACAACTAAGCTTTCCCTTAATTTCGGATCTGAGTTCTGCGGTAATATCTTTCGCAAGCTTTCTTCATTTCTCTCGAGCTCCGCTTCATTTCCCTCAAGTTTCTCCATGTCTCGCAGGATTTTTCCCTCTTGCTATATTTCTTGCGAACTATCACCTTATTCTTGCGAGTAATGATAAAATCTTCACATATTTCGTCATTTCTTGTAATTATTTGCGACACTTGCCATGTGTGGCAGAAATCTTTGCAAGAGCATTGTTGTTGTGAGACTCTGCTCCTACAAGTTTAAGACGGTAGATGTATGAACTTGTTTCATAATCGAAAGGGAAATCATGATTGATCCAATTCTTATTGAATATATTTTGGATGACCGATGCAAGATGACAAGGTTGAACCTATCTTAACTTATGTTGAGAATTGAGGTATAAACTGTCATAGCCTATATTGTATAGCAAGTTGTAATCGGTCACAAACTATATTATGAAGCACGGTGTAACCGTCACAAGCTACATTGGGAAGTTAGTTGTAATCGGTCAAATGCTACCTTTTGGAAGCAAGGTGTAACCGATCACAAGCTAATTTGGGAAGTTAGTTGTAATCCTTCATAAGATATTTTTGGAACCAAGGTGTAACCGCTCACAAGATAACTCGGGAAATAAGGTGTAACTGATCACAGGCTACCTCTGAGAAGCATGGTGTAACCGGTCCCAACCTAGTTTGGGAATGCATGGTATAACCGATCAGAAATTACATTGTGAGCCCTGGTAGAACCGACCCCAAGGAGCAAAATCGAGTTTCCCATATTCACATATCCCTTTATGTTTTGTGTGAAGGTTGAAATTAGGGTTTGCTGAGAAACTTCTAGATGTCGACATTGTTTGAACATGTACATAACTCTTATCATTAATTGTTCAAATATATTGCTTGATACTCAAGGTGATCCCAAATCGAAATATTGAAAAACATTTAATTATGATTTTTATAATGTATATTTTAATTACCAGCAATTAAAGCATATCCTCTGGAAAATATTATTAATTAATGTTCTACACTAATAATAGAAGTTTATAAGGGAGTTTTCAGAAATATGGTTTGGTAATTAATTGGAAATAGGAAGATCGAAATTAGGTGCTTTAGTGAATATCTTGAGAATATTTTCGGTTTTGGAATTTCCTTGTTGTCCAAACAACCTTGGTCTATGAATACTTGAGTTTGAATTTCTTGCAAACTATCCTAAGAGCCAGGTAAACTTCATTACAGTTGTTTCTGGTGGAGGTATCTATCTGGAGAGGAAAGTACCCTAATTAGGCGAAATATCTTACGACCGCTCATTTAAATATTTCTATGGGATCAAGAAGCTCTACGAGCACCATTGGTTGGAAACTAGATAATTTCACTGTTACTTTAGTTTTCGATTATTGATTTGATTGACTAACGGTTTTTCAAACTTTAGTTTTCGATTATTGATTTTACTTTAGGCTCACCCAAACTAGATCAAAGTACCGGCTGGATCTTTAGAACCATTTTCGGATCTAAAAACATCTTGTGATAATCCATTGTTAATAGACTTCGTTCTATGTGTGATTGATCGCAAGAGGATTCGAGTTGTGTTGAACATGTTATTAAGAAGACAATCGAAGATTTGAAGACAAAGAATATTTTCTTATTAGTTTTTGTATCTTGTAAATTATGTGCACAAACCTTGATCATATGGGATCCAACTAAAATCGTGTTTATCTTTGATAGATTGCTTAAATAGTTGCGTGATATCTGCATCACTTTATAGTTGCTCTTTGAGTTTTGTATTGATTTATTGCAAATCTAAAAATTGGTTATTTCAGTAATCAAAGTTTAGATTAATCTAACCAGACAAAAGAGTTTATTAGATTAAACGTAAGAGCCTTTGTCAATGACTCATAAATATCTTATTATTAAAGATTGAATAGAGTGGTTACCAAACAACTTTATCCTTTATTGTTTAGAATACGATCAAAAGGATTGGTGATTCACGTGCATGATTCTAGAAGTCGAAGGCGCAGGGATACTGAGGATACTAAGTAGCTAGGGGTAGTCTACTTGGTCTCAACTATACGAAGTTGGTATTAAATTTTGTATAACGACTTATTCTGAGAGTATTCAAAACTGGACTAGGTCCCGGGGTTTTTCTGCATTTGCGGTTTCCTCGTTAACAAAATATTGTTGTGTCATTTAATTTATTAGAGCATAGGTCGGTTGAACCCACCAAGCGTTGGTATGTCAAGTTTGGTTGTCATATTTTAGTAAATCAAAACTCATTTAAAGAGTCGCTTGGTTATTTACTAGAGTCAACTTCGTATAGGTTAGCTAGAAAGTTATTAGGATATGAGACTTACAAGTCTTACGTGAAGACTTGAAGAATGTGAAGAAGTAAATATCTACAACGACGACATCATCTTTCCACTTGAGGTTAGTAATATTTGACTTGAATTGTTACATTCCTACCGTATCTTTCAAGTCATGAATATTAAAAACATAACAACGAGGCTGTAAATGATTATTATCTAGTTAGACATAATATTAAGGAATTACAATACGAAGTATAACGTCTATATTTTGAACTTCGTATATAATACATCGACATAAACGTATGAATGCTATTGTGATTATGTATGGGTATGGGTGAAGATTTCGTCCTAGGAAACAATGTTTTACATTCGTTTAAAGGAAGTACATTCATAAACTTATTTTGTGAATCGAATGGGAAATCGCTAGGCTTATTGGTATTGTTATTCATTGCAAATCTTTGGATTACCAATATGTATGTTTAGTATAACCGCTCATAACTTGTTTATGTATCTTGCTAAAACTATCCACAATGCCTAACTTTTGTATTGGTATGACTTTTATTAGTGAAACCGATCCTAAGTAATCACCTGAGATGGTATGATCGATTTATTATAATTGGTATGACCAACTCTACACATTGGGGAACCGATCCTAGTAAGAGGTGCAACCGATCACAAGATGGAATTGATCCTTGTAAGAGGTACAACAAGTTTTTAGTAATTGGGGAACCGATCCTATAACTTGTGCAACCGAATACAAGTTTATACCATAAATATGTGGTAACCGATCCTAGTACCTAGTCAACCAATTTTTGGTAACTAGCGTGACTAATCTTAGTACCCACATGGAGGTAGAACCGAAACTTGCTTGGTAGAACCGTTAAACCCATGATTGGTGATTTGATAGGATAATCAATCGCATAGTTCTTGGAAGTCAGATGAACCAATTCTAAACTTGTTTGGAAGTGTGGCAAATCGGTTGCAAGATTGTAAATATTAAAAAGGATTTACAAAGTAAAGATGTCGACATACTTTGAACATATGCAGTAACTCTTATCTTTTATTGTTCAAAGATATTCCTTAATAGCTAAAGGAGAATCCCGGATCGAAATAAATTGAGAATGTTTTAATTAAGGTTTTTAGTTTTTATATGCTTTTAATTTCCAGCAATTAAATGCATATCTTTAGAAAATAAAAATCAGTAATGTGCATTTACTAATTGGAGATTTTCTACTAAGATTTCGGTCAATATTTGGACAGTGCATTTCCAGGAATTATGAAAACCGATTTGGACTTTATTGCATATCTTTGAGAATATTCGGTTTTGGAAATTCCTTGGTGTCCAAACTTCTTTGGTCTATAAATATTGAAGTTTGTGATAAGTGCCTTAAATACATCTTTTGAATACCAATTTCTCAAGCTTTTCTTAGTTATTTCTCTTGTATTTTTGTATATTACGATTTGTTTGCGTTTTATAGGTATTTTGGAGTCATTGGATCAAAATAAGAAGAAATAGGTGTAAAATGGGTGAATTCGTCATTTCATAGACAAATGCTATTGGGAGCCCAGACGAGGATAAGGGGCACCCATCTGACAGGTTCTCTAAAGATAGACTAAAGCTTGTTAAGGGGGCATCTCCTCCTTCGTAACAAAAACTGAGTCAAAGTGCAGTATTATTACAAATTCAATTTTCTCCTCACTCAGCCGAGAAGATTCAGTTGCACTAAGCTCTGCCTCTGGTTTCCACATGATGGATGAGTACTAAGGGTTCAGAGAGGTTCGAATTCAAGACAAGAGATAGGGAGGTCTTATGAGTTTGGTGATCTTGTTTTAGGACCTGACCTGCCGAGAACTTAGCAGCTCAATACGAGTTCTGCTATTGATTCACGGTGATGAATGGAAGGAGATTAACAAGCTTTTACGAATCTGTGACAGATTAGAAATACTGGGTTTGATTCGAATTTGATTTTGGCAGGAGGGTAGATGAGTTTTATAAGGGCATTGAATGAAGTTTGCTGTCGTGATAACAACATAAACACTCAAGCTGCTGCCATTGATATTTAGTGATGAACGAAGAGGAATTAAGGCTATTGAGAGTCTGTGAATGATTGTAATACATGGGTTTGTCTTATTTGTAGGGAAGGAGATGATTTGTGATCTTCAAAATACAGCCAGAGCTTTGTCCATCATTAGTCTGCTAGATGCACACCAACTGTTCGGGAAAATGCCTGATTAAATGGCCAGTTATGCAGCAATTCTTATTGTTCCCAGAACCACGCCTTTGCCTATGGTTAGTCATGTCTGTGAGGAGGATTAAAGAGAGAATTTCGAAGGCAAAAAGGTTGTAAAACAGGAGTTCAGGTTCATCAGTTTTGGGTAAGTTATTTGAGCTAAGATTTAGTTGAAGTATTGAGTTTCCGCCATGGTTCAAAGCTTATCTGCAAGGGTTCTGTGGGAATTGAATGGGACGCATTTGGAATGGCTGAGATACTGATTTGTGCCGTGACTTTTATGGCCTGTAACAAGGGTTAGAAGGAGTTCAGTATTGACCGAGAAGTCAGGTTGTAGGAGATAGTTATGAGCCAGAAAAATAGGGAAGAGCCCAAGCTTTCTGCCGTTGAAAATCAATGATGAATGGATGAGATTCAGTTAGGCTAGTTCTTGGTTTTATTAGGAAACTTGGGTTGTAGTCCGATTCGAATTTAGAGGAAAGAAAAGGACTTGGAGAACTATAAAAGAAGAGCTAGGGCTACACAGAATTATGATCTCACATCTCATACCCCCTCATTCACGCCTGTTTTGCATCTTCAACAGAGAGGAGCTCTCTGCTCCTCTCCAATCCATTAACACCTGCATCTCCATCTGCATATCATATACCACCAGTGCATATATCCACCAGCATCTCATCTGCACCTGCATATCCATCACAACCAGTCCGTACCACCTCATCTTCATCCACCAGCATACATCATACCACCAGTTCCATATTAAGCTACAACAGCACCTTGAGGAGCCTGTACATCCACAACAAAGCAGCAAACTACATGAAACTACAGAGCCACAACAGTTCCAAATCGCCAGTACCATTCCGTCTACCATCCTGCTGGCGAGATCCCGCTACTGCCAGTTCTTCTAGATCCACGGCAGTCCACCTTCACATCATTCACTTCACCTGTTGTTTGGTTTGCTTGTTTTGTTTTGTTTCTTGTTATTCATTATGAACTCCAGTAGCTAAGCATCTTGATTAGGGACGATTTCGACGTCCGGGCATGAACTCATATTGATATTTAAAAATCCTTTTTCTTGCAATTATATTGTTATTGTTCATTCTCTACGGTGCTAATATTGGTTTTGAATTATTATTAAATCGTTTAAGTTGCAAATTAAATTGGTTTATGGATGATTCTAATGCTAGTTGAGACCTCTTCGACCCATAATTGTCTAGAGAGTCTTAATACAAGTAGTAATATGTGGTTATTGACGATGGGATTTTGTTAAGTAATCATATGTATTGAATGACACTAGTAGATGAGTCGAGCTTATGTATTTGTCGCTAGGAAGAACCTATCTCATGGAATTTAATGCATTTGTTTAAGTCACACCTAGAGAGCGTACTTATAGGAAACTTGGCAAGTAGAATCCGGTAGTCGAGCGCTTCCATGTACGATGAATTAAGAGATTGCGGAGTATTTCAGCGTACTAAATATTCCAGGGTTATTAGTAATAGGTACTTTGCGGAAACATAGCTATATTGATAAGATTCATGTGTTTGTGACTGAGAAAGAGTCCTTGATCATTCTCATCATCATTGTTTTCATTCGTTTGCTTTGCATTATTCATAAATTGAATTAACAACTTTAGCTCAACTCTCCCTTAGGAACAAACATGCTTGTCATTGTACTAATCGTTAGTGTAAGAGAAGTAAGGAATTTATTTTTGTGAGTTCGACACCTCGTCAATTTGCATTTCAAGCAAACTAATCCTCAGAGCCAGCAAAACTACCTAGTTGTGTTGTTACTGGTGGAGCCGTCTATTCGGAGAGGAAAATACCCAAGTTAAGCGAAATATCTTACGACCATTCGTTTTAAAGACTTCTTTGGGATTGGGAAGCTCTACGAGTACCGTTGGTGGGAAGCTAGATAATTGTAGTTTATTATTAGTTTTTGATTGATTTGATTGGCTAACGGTTGTTGAAATTTGATTGCACCTAGTTTGTTTATGCTTGAGAATCTTCTCTTCTGATATAACACTCACTCAAACTTGATCGAAGTGTCGACGGGGATCTTTAGAACTGTTTGTAGATCTAAATATGTCTTGTGATAATCCATTGTTAACAGACTCCATTCTGTGTGTGATTGTTCACAAGAGATTCAAGTTGTTTTTGTGCAGGTGTTTATTGAAGATCTAAGAAGATTTGAAGACAAAGAAATATTCTTATTTGAGTTCATAATCTTTGGTGTGCACAAAACTTGATCGGCTGGGAATCCAACTATAATCGGTTTATCTTTGTGATAACCTTGATTGATTAATTGAGTAAATCGGCATCAATACAATTCTTTGTGATTCAAAATATTGATTGCATAGTCTAAAACAATTACTTTGGTAGTTGTTGAATATATAGATCTAAGAACCTGACAAAGGAGTTTATTGGGATAAACGGAAGAGCCTTTTGTCAAAATCATATCACTTTGTTTGAAAAGAGTTGTTACTGAACAAATTTTTTGTTCTTTTACTGTTTGGAATACGAACCAAATGAATTGTTCCAAGTGCGTGACTTATTAAAAGTTGGAGGCGCAGGGATACTGAGGGAATTAGGTGAACTATAGGTTTAGTTGCTTGGTCTCAACTATATGAAGTTGGTTTAGATTTTGTATATCGGCTTAATTCTGAGAGTATTCAATTCTGGACTAGGTCCCGGGGTTTTTCTGCATTTGCGGTTTCCTCGTTAACAAAATCTTGCTATGTCTTTTACTTTTCTATTTTCTATTTTCGTAATTATAATTGTTTTATTATAATTAGAAGTAAAATACACAAACGTTAATTTCTATTTACTTGATAGCAATCCTATTATGTTTGGTTAAGTCCGAACTTTTTATCAAGTAATCATACTTCATTGTTGTATTGTCTCGATCCTGTATCCATAGTCAATCACACAAGTTATCTTGTTGTCATATTGTCTCGATCTTGTATCCATAGGCGATCACACGAAGTGTGAATCGATTAGTTGTATTGTCTCGACTCAGTCCATAGACAATCACTTTCGGAGAAAGGACTTATAGGTGGATTTTTTTTTAGATTGAGGTATATTTAGGTACCCTTGTCTTTTCAATTGGTATTAGAGCAGGCAAACACGAAAAGATATAACAATCTGTGTTTGGTGCGATCCAACCGATAAGGTATGAGTCAAAATAAGAAAGGCAAAGCTAAACTTATAAAGGACTCAGTTAACGTATTTCAAGGTAATGAGAATAAGGTAACATAAAAGGTCAATGGAAATTGGTCTCGTAGGTCTTTTCGAAAATCAAGGAAAAAGCCTATTGTAGGACCATAATATCGCTACAACGATATTCATGCGATATTAACAACATTTTTGCGAGCGTCACTGCCAATTCTTTAACAACGTTTCATGAGCGTCACAGAATATCCAAAAGAAACTGACGATGGAAGAAATAAAAGAAGAATATGTTGATCCTGCGATGATCATCATTCTTGCGATAGAGAATATTGTAGCGATTACGATGAGATCGCAGAATAGATCCGAAATAGGAGGAAAACTTAGCTGTCATCCATTATGTAAATCCCTATATAAAGGGCTCGATAGACCCAGAAAAGGATGATGTATTTTTGAGAGTTGAAAGAGTCTTGAGGAGAGAGAAACTTCAAGAGAATATTTGTAATCTTGATTTCTTCCTCGTTACGTAAAACATTTCGAGATTTGAATAGTAAAGTGTCGTTTAAATCTTTGAAGTTTAATTGATTTCCAATAGATTTCTATAGAATCTTAACAAGGGTGTAGTGTGGAATTCCTGCAACTACATTTTGGCGCCCAAAATAGGGAGAATCAAGCTAAGAAATCTCTAATTACAACTTGAAAATTTGAAGAAATTGTTAGGGTTGAAGAAATGGCTAGAAGAAGAAGAAATACATCAGAACCACCGACAACTGTGAGGAGAAGTAAAAGACTTGCAGGTGAGGGAACATGTGAATTGGAAGAATCTTTAAGGATAAGATCAGGAAGAAATAGAATGAGAAATGAAGCAGAAAGTTTAATTCAACAGCCGAATCAACAAACACAAACACAAGATAGGGATGTGGATTATGATAGAGTAAGTGTGCATACTTGGAGGTAAGATTCGATAGAAGAAGCAGAAAATCGACAATTAAGAAATGAAGAAGAAGGAGAAAGAAATCAAGAAATGGTTGGAGGATTAATTCATGAAGGACGTGAAATAGTAGATGATTTGAGACAAAGAATACAGGAAGAAAGAATATTAGAGGCAGAAGAGCGTGTGAATTTAACAAGACAAAATCATAAGCTAAGAATGGAGAATTTGAGGTTACAAAGAAGGAGATCAAGAAGTACTGTTAGATCAAATTCAAGATCACTCAGAGAAGAACAAAGGCAAAAATCCCCAATGAGAAATGTTAGAGAAGAAGTGCAAAATTTAAATGGAGAACAACATCCTAGAGAAGAAAAGATAATTGGAGATTGCTATAATCCGCATGGCGAAGCATTGGATAATAGACGCAACAATAGAAATCAAGGAGGAAGAAACAACCAAAATGAAGAAGAAAATCCAGAAGAAGGTAGGAGGATATTACATGGGCGAGAGAATCAAAGGAATCAAAGAATAATTGAAGAAGAAATTGAGAGACATTACGCCGAACAAGCATACCTGGCTTGCGAGAGAGAAAGATTAAGGGAGGAAATAGAAGACCAAGAATTCCGAGAGGCAGTACGACAAAATAACCATGAAAATCGAGAAAGGAGACGTACACAAAATCGCTACAATGATAATATTCAGGAGGAGTATGATAGAATACAGAGGAGATTATTAAGGAAACGAAGAGAAATGAGGAGAAATGAAGAAATCCGCAGAGAAGAAAGTAGACAACTGCGATTTCAAGAGGAGGGTGAAAGAGAAAATCGCAGAGAAAGACGGGGTGACAATGAAGAAGAAGACACACAAATCTCGCAAGACAAGAAAGGCAAGAGCACAGAAGAAGGGAAGCTGCATTAAAAAGGCCAATGGAGCAAAACTCAACTAAAAATGAGCAAATATTGAGAGAATTAGCAGAAATGCGAGGAATGATAAGCAATAGAAGAGAAGGAGGAAGAAGGCAACTTGATGAAGCTATTGAAGAAGCTGCGAGAACTCCATTTACTCAAGAAGTACAATTAAGAGGAATAGCTCCAAAATGTAACTTACCAGCATTACCCAGCATCTTTGATGGGACTACTTGTGTTGTTCAACACGTCAAGGCTTATGTTAGATATATGCTACAATGGGAAAACCATGATGTTGTACTATGCAAATATTTTGCGTCTAGCTTATCTGGCGAGGCATTAAAATGGTTCGAGGGATTGCCAAAAAACACCATAACTTTTTTTTGATCATTTACAAGCTACATTTATAGGAGCTTATATTAGCAACAATTCATCGCGACCAGGTATTGAAGATATGTTTGGGTTAAAACAGAGGGTTGGCGAGAGTCTGAAACATTTAACCATAAGATGGAAGACAATGTGCAGTGAGATGGCAGGAAGAGTTGACGAGAGATATCTTATCTTGTCTTTTATCAATGCAATGTTCGCGACCAATCTACTATACATACAAATTTTCAGAGTCAAGAATACAATCACTATGACTGAACTGCGAGAACTACAGGAAGAATACATTGCTTTGGAGGAGAAACAAAATGAGATGGAATCATATCCCATCGCGAACACCAATTCCGGAGCATCAAATGGGAGTTTACTTCCTAAAATGATAAACAATGTAGCGAGCAGCTCACAAGTGCAACAAGAAAAAGTAGAGACTGATAACCAGCAGAAGTTGGTAGCTATGGGTAGTAGAGATCAAGAAGAGTATGAAAGGGAGAAGAATTACTACAATCGCGGTGGAAATAATAAGATTCAAAGGATTGATCAGCCGCAAGAAACTTATGGTGGACAGAGGAAAAACAATCTCAGAAGTCAAGGGAATCAGAAGATCATATGGGAAGAAATTAAGATGCCTCCTCTCAACGCTAGTATAGAAAAAATTTGGGAAGCTATCATTTTAATGGAAAATATACCATCTCCATGGAACATGGGAAAAGAACCACATCCTAACAATCGCAGTCAAGAATTTTGTCCTTACCATCATTTTCATGGCCACACATAGAAATGACTGCAGGAATGTAAAGAGAATAATTTTAAGGATGATTGAACAAGGAAAGCTAAATCACTTTTTAGTAGGACATCCACAATCTCAACATTGCCTCCAAAGACTTAAATTCGCAGAGTAAATACTGTAAAGGAGCCGAATCATTCGTAATAGAAGTTGGGGCTAAAGCAAAGAATTTGTTTTGTAATTCCATTGTACATTCACATAGAACACTAGAGGATTTCCATGATAATGTTCTAAGCAGAGTCTTTGCGAGAGACACAGATGGAAGAGAGATAATGAATATCGCGAGAGCCTCGCCATTAGAAGAATGACAGAAACAAATTATATATTTTAGTGCACAAGAAGTACCAGAACCTAGTGAGCAGCATGATAACCCATTGGTAGTAAGATTAGAGATAAACCCAAAGCAAATGGAGGAAGAAGATGAAGAAAATGGTGATGAAAATGAAGATTCTTGGGCTATCAATAGAGTTCTAATAGACACAGGCAATTCCGTTGACATACTATTTTATCATACCTATAAAACAATGGGTGGAAGAGACGAAGATCTAATTCCCTCAACATATAAAATCTATGGTTTTAATGGTACTGCCAACAAACCAAAGGGGGAAATTGAAATGCAAATACCGTTAAAAGGAATATCTTCAAAAATCTTATTCTGTGTTGTGGACATCGAATCACCTTACAATGCTTTGATATGACGACCTTGGTTACACGGGATATTGGGTGTAGCATCTACTTATCATCAGTGTATCAAATTTCCTCATCCTAAATGTGTTGGAGTTATTAAAGGAGATTGGGGAGAAAGCAAGAAATGTTATGAAATCGATATGAAGTCTTGCGAAGAAATAGCTGAAAAGCATAGAAATTGGAAGTACAAAATCAAACAACAACAGAGATGTGAAAGGTTAATGATTGATACAATAGAGCGAAAAGAGGATGTGAAATCTGATGGCGAGCGTCTGGTAGAAAAAGAAACAACAGTAAAACGTAGCAGAAAAGCAGAATCAAAAAATAGTAAGTAGAGAGGTAAAATGATGAACTTTAGAGAACTCTATGAATGATTTGTTTGAAGAATATGTAATTGAACAGAATATTCTGCTTGAAAGAATCGCAAGATTTTACAAAAAGAAAGAAGATCAAAGTTATGAAATTCTATCAGAGTTACAATACTCGCGAGAAGCGCGAATAAAATTTCGCAGAGATTAAAGAATGGGACGAACCTTTATGGCGTGCAACCTAGTTCGTGAATAAAAATTTTCAAGAGGCAAATGTAAGACCTAATAGCGCATCATAGGAGGGGGTATCTCTCGACATGATTCATGGGTAAGGTTATACCGCTGCTGGATCCTGAGTCATGCAGATGTTGGGGTTAAAGAAAACCTGTCCGGGAGAGAGATCTTGGATTTACAATTATATAAGGTTATACCCTGGTTGGACGACCGAGAATCTCTTCTAAGAAGTGAAAAGTATGACCAAGGCGCCGAGGTACACGGTTGAGCCAAGGGTGTACGAAACTCCTTTGCCATTCTTGGTAAGTCTTGGCTACGATGCACTTGGCCTGAAGAAAACCCCACTTAGGGTGCAGTCTTATAACTATAAGCCATATAGGCATAAAGGAAAAGAGGCTGCGAAAACAGCTGGTTGTTGGTAAATCTGGATGGGAGGATCTAGTCTTGTATGGCCTATGTTCCCTCCTTGAAGGGGCAACCAGGGGGAAGATAAGGGCGTCACCCTCCATTAGGGAGCTGATAAGTGTCTTAAGACGATAATGTCATGGGGCTTTATGATCACAAGAACATTTAGGCCCGTCATATTGTCGCGTGACGTAAATTATACAGAGGCAACAAGCTAAAAGAGAAAAGTTAAGATGAGATCAATGGGTTTTTACATGAAAGTGTAAATACGTCCTGCGATTTCATCGCAAGACGGCAATGTCATGAGGCTTTGATCCCGAGAGGGAGCTTAGACTTGTCATATTGTCGCAATACAATCAAAAGAATACAGATAAGGCAAGATCAATGGGTCAATACATGCAAATGTAAAGACGTCCTGCGATTTTGTCGCAGAAAGAAAGAGCGTGGCAAAATAAGACCTTTAATTAGGGAGGCATAATAAGACCACAAGATTACTGCGATAATACTCGCAGATGTTATGAGAATTGCGATTTCACGCAGTTATTGCTGGCGATAAGATCGCCAATAATAAGGAAAAATTTATTTACCACTAATGTCTAATCTTTAATCAAATTTTTCATATTGCAGATGAATAATAGAGGCAAGTATGGGAATGCATGAGAACGATGAAATTATTATTCATCTATCATATAAAAAATTGCATAGATAAGTGCACACAGATAATTAAAGGATAATAATTATATTGATTGATTGACTTACAGAAAAAGAACTGTTTTCTAATTCGTACAGGTAGAAGCAAAAGAAATTCACAAAATTGGAGAAACTCATAGCAATGTTACAGAAAGAAGAAAATAAACACACAAAGAAGATAGAAGGAAAAAGAGGAACTAGCTAGATCCATCGCCATCCTCTTTATCAGACTTCTCTTCACCGCTAGACTTCTCCCTTTTATCATTATCATCACTATCTTCATTCTTATCAGATTCTTCTTCTCCACCAAATTTTCTCCTTCGTCATTATCATTATCATTTTCATCCTCGTCAGAATCCTCAGCTTCGCGATCAGAGATGTTAAGATTTGGGATTATTGCGGGGATTTCTTTTGCAAGATCAGGATATATAGAAGGAGAAATTCCATGATCATTTCAGACCAACTTAACGGAATCATTACGAACAACAATGAGAGATCTGTTGAAATTCGCGGTGGTAATGTCAAATTGCTCTTTCAATCATGAATATTTATTATTGCGAGCAGCAAGAGTATTCGCGAGCTGATTCTTCTCATTTTCAAGTTCCACAATTCTTTCAAGATATCTTTTTTCAGCTCCTGCGAGAATATATGACAACAAGTTAGAAATTTTGTAAAGAAGAGTAATAAAAACAGGAAACTAGCGAGAAGAAGAACATCAAACAACCTTCTCTTTCAGAAATCATATCCCTAATTAAAGCCGCCTGTTCAACTTGAAGGATGACATTTACACCTAAATCATTCCTGGCATTATCAAGAATCTTCGCAGCCCAAGAAAACTCATCATCGCTATTTATAAGAAGACGAGATCGAACTTGAGTTTCCCTCGCAAGAAGATCTTCATTCTCGCGGACAAGATTATCTCTTTCCATTTGAACATTAAGAAGAGTCTTATGGAAGTCAGCTAGAGTCTTGGAACCCTTTTTAACAGCAAGATCCTTTTCGTCAATAAGATCACTATTCCTTTTTCTTAATCTATTTATTTCTTTCTTTGAATCAAGATGAAGGCGCTTATATTTGTTGGTCAAACCTAAATTGAATCTGTGTTCAATTTTTAAGAGACTAAGTTTGGATTTTAGTTCATCTATGGAAAGGGATTCAATCTTATTGTCTGAGAAGTTACTTAAAGAGTTATTAAGGCTAGCAAGAAGAGTATTATCATCTACAGGTTCAGGAAAAGATTGAAAGAATGTAGCCTCGTCAGTGAGACCATAAATATCTGCAAGTTAAAAGTGGGTGCTTGAATAAGTCGCGATAGAATAAGGAGAATTAAAATAAAAAATGAAATAAGTAATACCATAGAGTTGCTGGTTAGCTTTGTCAAGATCAGAGATCTTTTGTTTATCAACTGAAGCTTCAGCCTCCAATTGTTTATTCTTCTTATGGAGCTCAGCAACTTCAGATTCTAATTTTTCTTTATCCTGGCGAAATTTAGCAGCCTTCTTTTCATAGTTGGCGCGTCTCTTATCTAAATCATAAGCAACAGCAAAGGAAGCTCTTCCAACCTGCGAGAGAATAATATAAATTAAGAATCTAGTGATGGAGTAAATACATAAACAAATCGAAGAAATAAAACATACCAGGGTACCAAGAGAATTCAAGAGACTGGGAGTCAGCGATCATGAGATTCCTTGGAGAGAATCATTATCCGCCAGAATAGGGGCATCACAAACTTTAGCGAGAGCTTGGGATGTCTTGCTAATAACTTCATCCTCATCATTACAAGTTATGATGTGGGAAATATCGCCAAAAATTCTAGATAAATGGGTCATTGAATAATCAGAAGAAAAAGAATTTTTTATTGAAGGAAACCCGCTAACATTAAAATCCTCGTCATTATTATCCTTATCAAGATCAACACTTGGATTTTCTGGAATTAGTTGAGGAATTGAAGAAGAAGAAGGTTGAGTTTTCCTTCTCTTTAGAGGATCGCTAGATTCTTCATTGCGAGGGGCAGGAGACTTTCCCCTGGAAGGAGCAATAGATTTCTCCTTTGAAGATTTCCCAGATTTCTCTTTTGAAGATTTCTCCTTGGTTTTTGCGGGTATTAATGGTTCTAACTCTTCGATTTCCTGCGAGCACAGATGAAGATAAGAAATAGGGGCAACAATATATTGTTAAAATTTATGAAGAGATATTTCTTACTTCATCTATGAAAGATTTCAGAACCAAGAAAGTGCTAGGCTTCCTAAAAGATTGGTAACTGAGCTTCATTCTTTCAATCTGAGAAAGATCAAAATAATTAGCGAGAATATAAAAACGCGAGGAAAATAATGAATAATAATATAAAAATTCAGAGATATTAGTACCTCTTTAGTTCTCTCAGGCCAATTAAAGACCCAAGGTTGATATTCTGCAAGATTCGCGGGAAGTTCGCGAGAACCAGAAATATAAGGACCTTCGAGACGCAACGAAAAAATAAACCACTTTTCATCGCTAGAATGGCGAGGGCCGTGATTGGTTTTCGTATGAAAGTCAATATCTAGCATGAAAGCTTATTCGACAACGAGTTTCTTCAGGCGAACACCCCAACAGGTGCTATCCCTCTTCATAGGGAGTATCTTGTAATTTTTGAAAAAGTTTTCTACAATATAATCTGCAGGGTTAATGGGAATATGTTTGTAAAGAGGATTTTGAGCATCTTCAGAATAGCGCGATCCTTTACCAGCACCACGAGAAGCATATTCAAGAAGCAATCTAATGCAATCTCCACCTAATTGATATATTATTTGGTAAAATAATGGGAGTTCTGGGTTATAGAGAGGAAGGGGAAGACCATCTCCAAGTTGGCCTAGCGATACTATGATTTTTTTGCGAGAACATTGATCATCAATAAATAATTTAAGAGAAAGTTTAGATCTAGAATCCTGATCTGGAATTAAAGACAAGTTAAAACATTTAATTTTGAGTTTCTCACGCATCTCATTAAAGGCCTTCAAGTTTTTAGTACCAGCAGCAACCATTTTTGAGTATGGGAATGAAAGAAAAGGTTGAAAAGAAGAAAGAAATCACAAAAAAGATGAAGAAACAATTCGGAAGAACGATGAAGATTTGCAGAGAGGGTATGGAGAGAAAGAAGAAGAAAGTAAAAGAGAAAAAGGAAAGGAATGAGAAGAGTATTTATAGAAGAAGAAATTTCTCGAAGAAGATGAAGGAAATTAATGCAAAGAAAAGACGTGGGTGGTCAGATCGCAACGGTTAGAGGAGACGTGTCAAAAATTTATTGGAAGAAAGAATTAAGTGAAAACAAATTTGGCGAAGGACATAGAAACGTGTCATAACGGAGAAGTCTGAAAATATAAGCAGTTATGGCATTTTAAAAAAGTTCTCATGATCTTTTCTTCTTCGCAGAAAAGACATGAGAAGAGGCAAGATGTAGGACCAGAATATCGCTACAACGTTATTCTTGCGATATTAACAACGTTTTTGTGAGCATCACTGCCAATTCTTTAACAACGTTTCACGAGCGTCACAGAATATCCAAAAGAAACTGACGATGGAAGAAATAAAAGAAGAATATGTTGATCCTGCGATGATCATCATTCTTACGATAGAGAATATTGTAGTGATTACGATGAGATCGCAGAATAGATCCGAAATAGGAGGAAAACTTAGCTGTCATCCATTATGTAAATCCCTATATAAAGGGCTCGATAGACCCAAAAAAGGATGATGTATTTTTGAGAGTTGAAAGAGTCTTGAGGAGAGAGAAACTTCAAGAGAATATTTGTAATCTTAATTTCTTCTGGTTTTGTAAACATTTCTGAGATTTGAATAGTAAAGTGTCGTTTAAATCTTTGAAGTTTAATTGATTTCCAATAGATTTCTATAGAATCTTAACAAGGGTGTAGTGTGGGAATTCCTGCAACTACACCTATGACCGATAACTTGATTGAGATTCAGGCTCTTGATCAGAAAATAATGAATCCGAAACTTAATAAACATGTTTTGGATCCAATTCTAATCTCTAGTAAAAAATCTTCTGTTTCTAATGAAAATAGATTAGATTCACTAGTCTTCCCAAGTTCTGAATTTCATAAAGTGTTAGAAAGATTTTTCAAACATGTTGAAAACTATTCAAAGAAGGGAACAACCATTGACAATCTAGATGATGTCATAGAATTTATCGTTCAATTGAATGTAAGAATTTATGAAGGAAAGCGAGAAACACTCAGTCTTCAAAATAATCTGGCAGATTATTTGGAACAAAAATTGTCTCTATGCAATGAAGTTCATCAACAGACTACAGAGTGTGAAATCCTGACTCTATCGCTGGAATATTCACAAATAAGGAATAAGATCCTTATTTAAGATCTTCTTACAGAGACATGTCGAAAGGTATATCTAGACAAGTGTTTAGAAAAACATTTCCAACAAGGAATTGATACCTTAAGAGGACATATAGAATGTCTTGAACAAAAGACATCAGAAATTTGTCGGATGGAAGATCTAGACCACACGGGTTCAAGTTCAAAGAACATACCATCCTGGGCACAAGATGTAATCAAGGATATAACATCTCGCAATATTCCTAATGAAGAGGATGGATTCAAAACCCACACAAGGGAACATGATAATGTCCCTAAAAGTAAGAAGGAAGAAATTCCTCAAAAGGTATTTGGTGAGGAATATCCTCACCCCAACGCTTAATTGCATTGGAATGTGCATCCTTATAATGCCCAATCTACTGATGTAAGGAAGCACACAAATCTGGGAAATTTGTATCCTGTCAATAATCTCTTATTCAACATAGAGAGTTTACACAATCTACCTGAAGATGTTTAAATATGTCTCCATATGTAGAAGAAATGTCTTACAAACAACTTGTGTAAACATGATAAGTTTCCCTATCTAAAGAAGTATTAGATATGTGATCTAAAAGGTTGATTCTTTCTAAAGAATCTTTGTGATTATCTAACACATTAGATGCAAAAATCTCTTCAAATCTAGTCATAAATATTCATTTAAGGATGATCCCTATGTTTGGAATGTGTTAAATGTTTCTCGAATATACGAACTCATATTATGTGAGAACCCTTTGGTAACAGGATGTATCCTCAAACCAGATCTCAAGAAAAACTTCTGAAATCCTTGAGTGGAATGACTTCTAATGAAGCTATTCATCTTGATAATACCTTCAAGAAAACTAGCTGTGAAGATAAAGAAAATGAAAAGGAAGATATGACTCATCTCCTTGTCCAAAATAGTTTGGATGCTAAGATTGATATTATTAATATTCGACAAGTCCTCCTCAGTACTATCGAAACACATCATAGACATGCAGTACTACTAAGAATTGTTATCCGTAACCAAAGAAAGCTGATCAAACTTGGAATCGGTAATAGGGAGTATGCTCGGAATATTATTCGAAAGGTTAATGCTTTATCCTGTGAACATAATCAAGGTATTGTGTGCATAATCCGAGATATCAGTCGAGATGCTGTTGATGAAGATCCTGAAAAATTTGAGGAAATTGAAGATGATCTTTGAAAATAGACATTAGTTTTTTGATTATTTCAATAAAGTCTATTTGAATAAAACTATCTATTATTTATGAATAAAATTATTGTTTTATAATTTTTCTTGTAATAGTTTTCGATTACATAACCTGTGCTTGAATGCTTTATATTATTGATATGTATGCTTATGTGATGTTTTCATAACCTTATTATTCGATCTCATATGGTGTGAACCCTTATGGTTTGGGTGACTTTTTGGTTTAACAGAATTAAGTTCTAGCCCATGTTGGTAGGATTTATCAAAGGATCATAAGGGGTTCTGATTGAAACTAATATGTGAAAAAGTCACAATATGTTGAATTGTTTGGTTTAGCATAAAAGCATATGTGTTTTAGGGTTTTAACTTTTGCATTGCATTATTTAAAACAGGTTTTCAACCTTTCTCCGGTAAAGGTTGGTCCTTGTTGTTGTTCTTTTGTCTTGCGAGAGGATGACAACACAACATGGGAGAATTCTATGTGGAATTGTGCTTAATGATATATCTTTCTGGGGAGAAGAGGATGCGAAATTTGAGGTAACGAATTTGTTAGTTAATCGTTTTCCCATTTAAGAAAAGCCTGAGTTTATTGCATATGTTTATTGCTTTTGCTTAACAAAGTTTCTGTACAATTGATGTTTATTCCATTATTTGTGTATGGATGTGTGTGTGATTCAATTGTTTATGGTTAAGAAAAACTATCGTTACCTTGCTTTATGGTTTGGTATCAATTGTTTAGGCTTACAAAATTTCGGTTCAATTGTGATACTATAATGTTTATGTTTGTTTTAATTTCTTCCGGTTGACGTAAATAATTATGAAAATTGATTTATTTGGTTTATATGAATTGTTTATGGCTTAACAAAAAGATTTTCGGGATCAATTGTTTAGTCCAATTCGATTTTGGATAAGAGAAACTAAGTTAATCTTATCTTAGTTAGACTTATCAAAGTGGAGGTTTCGGTTATTCAAGTATAATCGAATGCCTTAACAAGAAATGCTAGTTAACTAACCTAGTACTTGTCTTGTTTAAAAGTGAATGGTCTAAGTCTAATTATTTGAATAATTAGAACCTGATGAGAAAAATATAGTTAATTATGATCTTTATTTTGGTTTTATTGAACAAGCGATTGTATTTGTACTATCGGTTTAGCAAAAGAACTAAGGAGCTTAGTCAATTTTTGATTTGCTAAACTATTAGGGAAAATTGTTTCCTTGGTAACATATCAAAACAAAATTACTTTGTAGTTTCAATTTTGATATTGGTTGTCTAAAATAGTGTGTGGAACCCTCATGCTTAACTCTTATAGGTTTTGCAAGTATTTTAAGATTTGTAAGATCCTTTCTGTTAGTCTTTTATTTGCTCGTACCTTTGTCATTTTGTGACAAAAATGGGGAGAAATATATGGAGTAAACAAGTGATTTGGTATCATTAAGGAAAGGACAATGGTGCTTAAACATTATATCTAATGAAAGAGTAAAGCATATACTAAGGAGGAGTAACATATCATATTGATACTTGTGGTTATCTTAACTACAAAGGGAATAACAAAGATGTGCAGATTGAAAATATACCTATCTTACCTTTAGGGGGAGTATTAACTTTGTTATTATAATGTCAACAACGGCATTTATGGATTCAATGTATACAGGTTATTGTGCTGTTGAAACTTGGAATCAAGCGTATGTGTAATGAATTCTTGTAATTTGTTTATCCATATGATGTAAGAGTTTTGTCACTAAAATTGACAAAGGGGGAGATTGTTAGAGGATGGATCGGTTGAACCCACCAAGCGTTGGTATGTCAAGTTTGGTTATCATATTTTAATGAATCAAAACTCATTTAAAGAGTCGCTTGATTATTTACTAGAGTCAACTTCGTATAGGTTAGCTAGAAAGTTACTAGGATATGAGACTTACAAGTATTACGTGAAGACTTGAAGAATGTGAATAAGTAAAGATCTACAACGACGACATCATCCTTCCACTTAAGGTTAGTAATATTTAACTTGAACTATTTCATTCCTAAAGTATCTTTCAAGTCATGCATATTGAAAACATAACTGCGAAGCTGTGAATGATTATACTCTAGTTAGACATAGTATTAAGGAATTACAGTACGAAGTATAATATCTATCTTTTGAACTTCGTATATAAGACATTGACATAATCGTATGAATGCTATTGTGATTATGTATGGGTATGAGTTAAGATTTCGTCCTAGGAAACAATGTTTTACATTCGTTTAAAGGAAGTACATTCATAAACTTGTTTTGTGAATCGAAAGGGAAATCGCCAGGCTTATTGGTATTGTTATTCATTGCAAATCTTTGGATATGTGTGTTTAGTATAACCGCTCATAACTTGTTTGTGTATCTTGGTAAAACTTTCCACAATGCCTGACTTTTGTATTGGTATGACTTTTGTAGGACCAGAATATCGCTACAATACTTCTCTGCGAGATTAACAACACTTCCCAACGAGCATCACCGCAAGATCTTCAACTACACTTAGCGAGTGTCACAAAGGCAGTCAAAAGAGCGATGTAATAAATGACGAGTGAAGAAAACTTGAGAAAAGCATGTTTGTCCTGCGATGGTTACAAAACTTGTGAGAGTGAACATTGTAACTAATCGCGGTACAATCACAGAATCAACCCGAAATAAGAGGAAAACTTAGCTGTCACCCACTATGTAACTACCCTATAAATATAGACCCAATGTATCCAGAAAATGATGATGTATTTTTGAGAGTTAAGAAAGTCTTGAGGAGAGAGAAACTTCAAGAGAATAGTTGTAATCTTGAGTTCTTCCATTTCTGTAATATTTCTAAAACCAAAATAATAAAGTGTCCTTTTTCATCTTCAATTATGAGTTGATTATAGCAAAATCTTAACAAGGGTGCAGTGTGGGAAACCCTGCAACTACATTTTGGCGCCCGAAACAGGGATTGAATTAGCAAAATCATAGAAAAAGGTGAAGAAGAAGATAAGAATTGTTCAAGATTAAGAAAATCATAAAACAAATCAGTGAGATATTTAAAGAAAGGATGATTAGAATCAAAAAGGATTGTAGAAACTTGGAGTGTGGTATGGTAACGAGAACAATGATTGATAGATTTCATGAAAATATTAAGGGGAAGATACACAAACGGGATTTTGAAAGAAAGAAAATTATGACGGTGGAAAAAATATCACCATTGAAAGATTGGGAAAAGCAGGAAATCACATTTACAGCGAGAAAATACCCGGAAAATCTAAGTCATACATCTCCATTGGTAGTCACAGTATCCACTATACCAATGAGAAAGAAGGAATCAATAAAATCAGAAGAATGGGCTATGAATAGAACTTTGGTGGATGCGGGAAGTTGTAGACATAATATTTTATCATACTTTCAAGAAAATGGGATATAAGGATGAAGAAATGTCTTATTCAACATATCATGTTCATGGCTTTGGAAAGTCTTTAACAAAACCTAAAGGCGAAATAGTGGTACGAATTCCACTAGGGGAGATTGAAACACAAGTAACGTTATGTGTGGTAGACGTGGAATCACCGTATAAAATGATATTAGGAAGATCATGGATACACGCAATCAAGGATGTAGCATCAACGTTGCATCAATGCATCAAATTTCCTACACCCAGTGAAATTGGAGAAATTATAGGAGACACAGATTTTGCGAAATTGTGTTGCCAAATTGAAGTAAGAAATTGTGAAGAACGTCCAAAGCTACGAAAGGCTCACAGAAAATTGGCGAGAGAAACAAAAAAGGAGGAAGAATTTAAAGTTTACATGATAAGAGAAAAAGAAGGAAAAGGAATACCCAGTGAAATCCCACGAGAAGGAGATGAACTCGCGAGAGTTATGAAAACACCAACACCAATGGGAGAACCTGAAGCCAGTTATATTGCAGCAGAACCAACAAAAGAAGTAAATATTGGGAGTGAAGAAGAGCCTAAAATGCTGAAAATTGGGACTAGAATGGAGGCAGATGAGGAAGAAAAAACTATAAATCTCTTGTGAGAGTATAAAGATATCTTCGCGTGGAGCATGGATGAGATGCCAGGGATAGATCCATCAATATCATGTCATAAATTAGAAATCAACAAAAATATAAGACCATTTAAGCAAAGAATAAGGAAAATCGCAACAACATATCATTCTCAGATAGAAGAAGAATTACAGAAGATGCTTGATGCAGGAATTATAAGGCAAGCAAAATATCCAAAGTGGATCGCAAATATGGTAGTGGTCCTAAAGAAGAACAAGGGGATAAGAATTTGTATAGATTTCACTGATTTAAACAAGGCTTGTCCTAAAGATAGTTTTCCATTACCAGATATCCCACAGATGGTTGAATCAGCGGCGGGAAATTCTAGAATATCATCGTTGGATGGATATAAAGGATATAATCAAATCCCTCTCGCTGAAGAAGATCAAGAACATACCACATTTTTTGCTCCAAGAGGATTATATTGTTATACAAATATGCCCTTTGGCTTACGAAATGCTGGTGCAACATATCAAAGAATGGTGGAGAAGGTGTTTGCAAAGTGGATTCATAAAACATTAGAAGTGTATGTAGATGATATGCTGATCAAAAGCAAAGAAGCTGAGAATCATGTGCAAGATCTGAAAGAGATTTTCGATCAAATGCGACAATTTAATATTAAAGTGAATCCCGATAAGTGTACTTTTGGAGTAACTTCAGGAAAATTTCTGGGGTACATTGTATTAAAAGAAGGAATACAAGTTGATCCGGAAAAAGTACAAGCAATTCGCGATATGTCAACGCCTGCGACGATAAAAGATGTGAAAAAATTGAATGGACTCTTAGCCTCGCTAGGAAGATTCATTTCATGATCTTCAGACAAGTGCAAACATTTTTTCGATATACTCAAGAAGGGAACAAAATTCAAGTGGACAGATGAGTGTGAAAAAGCTTTTCAAGGGATAAAATAACATTTGATGAACATAACTATCTTACAGAAAGCTAAACCGGGAGAAGAACTATTGATTTATCTCGCAACAACCACATATGCGCTAAGTGTTGTGTTGCTTCGAGTAGATGCAGGGGTAGAAAAACCAATTTATTACATCAGCAAAACTTTCAATTCTGCAGAGAGAAATTATTCAAATATTGAGAAACTGATTCTAGCATTGGTACATGCAACTTTTAAGCTTCGCATCTACTTTCAAGCACATAAGGTCAAAGTGTTAACTAAAGTGCCAATTGAGTCAGTAATGAAAAATTCAAAAAGATCAGGCAGATTAGAGAGATGGAATGCACAAGTAGGACACTTCGATATCCATTGTGAAGTTTTATCCTCGCCAAAGTCACAAGTTATCGCAGACTTCTTAGCTGAATTTCCTTTAGAAGATGATGAAGCTGTATAAGAGATGATGGATGTATAAGAGGAACATGGAGATCCAAAAGAGCTATTAACAGAACCCGACAGATGGGAGATACTGGTGGATGGATCATCAAATGGGGAAGGAAATGGGATTGGAGTTGTTTTTATTTCACCAGAAGGAGAAAAAACAGCTTTTTCATTTAGATTAGAATTTGCATCCACTAATAATGAAACAGAATATGAGGCCGTGATTCATGCTTTAAAATTTGTTTTAGAAACGAAGTTAGAAAATGCTAGAATCACCAGCGATTCACAGTTGGTTATTCGCCAGATAAAAGGAAAATACACAACAAATGAACCATCTTTAAGAAAGTATAAAAGGTTAATCGAAGAATTATTTGCGAGAATTCCAAAAATAAAATGGAGACACATATCAAGGAAAGATAATAGGCTCGCAGATGCATTTGCTTTCATATCTAGTATGATGACAAATCCAGCTGCGAGATGCATAAAAATCCAAACACTTTTTACACCAGCGATAGACAAGTAAGAAAAGGAAGAAGAAGATGTGATGATGGTTGAAGTTGGCGAAGAGGAATTAAAAAACAACATTACGGATTGGCGAGCAGATCTTCATGCATATTTGGCAAGAGGAGAAATCCCAAGAAATCGATTGGAAGCACATAAATTAAAAAGTAGGGAAACCAATTATGATCTAAGAGAATGAGTACTATATCGCAGATCTTTTAGTGGACCATCGCTAAGATGTTTGACGAGGGAGGAAAGACAAAAAATATTAAAGATGTTACATAGTGGTGATGCTGGAAATCATAGTGGAGGAAGATCTTTGGCATATAGAACAAAAATGCAAGGCTATTACTGGCCATATATGCATGAAGATGCAAAACAACTCTCAAGGCATTGCGAAGATTGCCAGTGATATGGAAAGAAGATACATGCACCAGGAGCACCATTATTATCTTCAATAAGTGTATGGCCTTTTGGGAAATGGGGGTTAGATATTGTGGGACCATTTGTACTTGGTTCTGGACAAAGAAGATATCTGATTGTCGCAACAGTTTATTTCACAAAATGGGGAGAAGTAAAGGCAGTACAACATATTCGCGATAAAGATATTTTTACATTCATATTTGAGAATATAATTTGCAGATTTGGGATTCCAGCACAGTTGGTGTCTGATAATGGAAAGAAATTTGAAGGGCAGAATATAGAATTGCTACTCAATGCATTTAAGATAAAGTATGGAAAATCTACTCCTCTATATCCACAAGCAAATGGTCAAGCTGAAGCAACTAATAAAACAATCGCAGATATCTTAAAAAAGAAACTAGAGGGATACCACAGAGCATGGTGTGAACAGGTGCATAATGCAATATGGGCCTACAATACAACTAGACGAGAAGCTAATGGAATGTCACCTTTTTGTTTGACATATGGAGTTGAAGTTGTATTACCAACAGAAGTAGCTATTCCTACAACAAAAAGAGAGGCTTGGGAAAAAAATCTAAGTGCTGGAATGATTTTAAATAAATTGGATGAATTAGAAGAAAAAAGAGAAAAGACTTTACAACATATGGAAAATTACCAGCGAAGATTGGCTCGCGAGTACAATAAACGTGTTAAGAAACGTGAATTTTAACCTGGCGATTTAGTGCTGCGAGAAACACCAAGTTATCAGCGAGAGAATGGTGGAAAGTTGGCGAGAAAATGGGATGGACCATAAATCATTAAAGAGATTGTTGGAACTGGGGCATACAAAATAATGGACCCAGAAGGGAGAGATGTTGGTCAAAGACTTGACAGACCATGGAATAGACTATATCTGAAAAAGTATTATCAATGATTTTTTTTTTTTACGATTGCGAGGTTCTCCTAATAATAAAGCAAAGCAAGAACTGCGAGCATAATCGCAATAATGGCGGATAAAATTTCGCAGAGATTAATAGAATGGGACGAACCAATATGGCGTGCACCCTAGTTCGCGAATAAAATTTTGCAAGAGGCAAATGTAAGACCTAATAGTGCGTCATATAAGGGGGTATCTCTTGACATGACTCAGTGATAAGGTTATACCGCTGCTGGAACCTGAGTTATGCAGATGTTGGGGTTAAAGAAAACCTATCCAGGAGAGGGATCCTGGATTTCCAATTATATAAGGTTATACCCTGATTGGATGACTAAGTACCACTTCTAAGGAGTGCATAGTATGACCAAGGCACCGAGGTACACGGTTGAGTCAAGGGTGCCCGGGGCGTACGAAACTACCCTGGACATCCTTGGTAAGTCTTAGCTATGATGTACTCGGCCCGAAGAAAACCCCACTTAGGGTGCAGTCTTGTAACTATAAGCCATATAGGCATAAAGGACAAGAGGCTGCGAAAAACAACTGGTTGTTGGAAAATCTGTATGGGAGGAGCTAGTCTTGTATGGCCGATGTGCCCTCCTTGAAGGGGCAACCAGGGGGAAGATAAGGGAGGCACCCTCCATTAGGGAGCTGATAAGTGTCTAAAGACGGAAATGTCATGGGGCTTTATGATCGCAAAAACATTTAGGCCTTTCATATTGTCGCGTGACGAAAGTTATACAAAGGCAACAAGCCAAAAGAAAAAAGTTAAGATGAGATCAATGGGTTTTTACATGAAAGTGTAAAGACGTCCTGCGATTTCATCGCAAGACGACAATTTCATAAAGTTTAATTCTTGCAAGAGAGTTTACACTTATCATATTGTCGCAGAGATGTTGAAAAAATATTGATAAGACAAGATCAATGGGTCAATACATGCAAATGTAAAGACGTCCTGCGATTTTGTCGCAGAAAGAAAAACTTTTTTGGCAAAATAAGACCTTTAACTAGGAAGGAAAAATAAGACCAACAGAATAATCTTAAAAAATTAACTATTCTATTTTAAGATGCATGAAAGATTTGTTCATCGCAGAAGAATATATAAGAAGGCAGATTCGTAACATCGTAAACTCTTTCAGAATTTTTCGGAATATCGCAGCTGTACTCATTACATCGCAGAAATATTCATATTTTCACAGTTCACAGAAAGGAGACATAGGAAATAATTCACCATTTCAAGAAAGATAATAAAGGGCAAGTAGGGGAGTAGAGAAATAAGATTTTATTGTCTTCCTTGAGGATATTCAAAGTAAACAAAATCAAAAGTCGAATTCTCAAAATTTCAAAAGTTACATTATCCGCAAGAAAGAAGAAGAAAAAGAAAGCAAAAATGAAATTCAAGTTTTGACGATTGTCTCGCCAGATTCACTATTATTTCTCGCCAGATTTGTTATTCTTTCCAGAATTGTCAGCTTCATCAGTATTCTTCTCACCGCTTGTAGTTACTTCTTCAGGAGGACTTCTCTCTTCTTCATTATCTTCTTGAGTGGTATTTTCTTCGTCAGTGAATTCTAATTCCTTATCCATGGGAAGAGGAGTTTCATCATCATCAACTTTTAAAGGAGGAACATATACAGGAGGGAGAGAATGGGAGAGCATAATATCGTTCACAAGAACTTCATCACTGAGGTGGACCTTGCGAAGGAAACCTCTGTCATGATTCCTAATCTCTATATTTTTGAAATACTCGAGATAATCAAGTCTTCTTTCTGCTTTGTCGCGGGCTTCAATATAATTGGAAGTAAGAGTCTTGTTTTCTTTGCAAACTTTATCCAATTTGTCAGTAAGATCAGCGATGGTAGAATGAAGACTTCTTTCAGATTCTGCGAGTGACAAAAGTGATAAAAGATCATTCAGTGAAAGATTTTGCAAGAAATATAACACAAAAGTTGACAGAAAGGTCAACAAGAGAGGCAGTCAATTGAATACCTTCTTTCTGCGAGGTTAAGTTTTGAATTAATGTAAAGAAACAGTTTTCCCATTGATTCATAGCGTCATCGAATTTATCGCCAACCACACCCTTCAGACGAGATTTCATGTTTTCTTCTCTGGTGCGTAGAGACAAGTTTTCTTTTGCTAGTAAATAATGAGATTTCTTCAATTGAGAGCATTGGTATTGAAGCTCGTTGGCCTTCAAACTAAAAGTTAACCTACCCTTGATAAGTTTATCCTTCTCAGCAGCAGATGATTCAGTTACCTCCTTGAGTTCATCTTTAAGGGAACGTAGAGATTGCTCTTGATTATCGCATATTATTTGTAGATTACTCAATTGCTGTGAAGAAATCGCCATCAAGCTTGAAAATCTATGTTTCTCTTGGGATAAAGTTCTATTTTTATCTGATAAAGATTCTACCGCCAAGTTAGACTTGGTTAAAGAATATGAGAGACGAGTAATCTCGTTACTTAATAAATTTTGACTTTGCGATAGTTGGTTATTTTCATTAGTAAGATTATCTATTTGATCGATCGAATATGTGTAGAGATTATCTAATCTATTATACTGGTCCATCCAAGAATCTCTTTCAACACGATCTTCGTCAGCAATAGATTCAAATTTAAGTCTCTCCATAAAAAGAGTCCGATTTGAAACTAATATATGAATCAAGAATTTAAGAAGGAGACTTGAGTACAAAAGATATGAAAGCAAAACAGAAAAACAAAAGGGTAGAGGCAGGAAAATTATACCTTTCAGCTCGTCATTTTTTCTGCGAAGGTTCTCGCAGTTAAGAGAAGAGTTGCGAAGCATATGGTTCAGAGTATCACATTCATAAGTTTTGACTTGAAGGCTTTTTCTCAGAGTTTCAACTTCATTCTATAAAGATGCTCGTGAAGCAGTGTTATCAGATCCAAAATATTTAAGTAAGGTCTCGCAAGCTTCATATTGGAGAGAGTCAGAAGAAGATTTTCTAGCATTATCTAAAATATTATATAAAATTTTAAAAGCAATATCAACTCCAGCTAAGATTCCATTCGATGAAGGAAGAGATGCAGAGGGTGAAGTAGTAACAAGGGCAAGTTGACGATTTGAGTCATTTGCGATGGTTGTATTATCAAAAGGAGGAGTGTTGGGAAAAACAACAGTTGAAGGCAGTAAAGGGCTAGAAGGAACTTCAGTCACAACAATTTCAGGAGCTTGATTTGTCTATGAATCAAAAGAAGTAGAGGTGTTGGTAGCGATGTTCTCGTAGGAAAAAGGAAGGGGACCCAGTTGTGAGGGTGTGGGAGTAACTCTTGCAGATGCTAATGTGGGGATGGAGAAATCAGCCTCAAGAGCTTTGAAATGACGAGATCTTTTGGGAGGATTAGCGATGTTCTCGACATTCTGCGAATAATAACTTAGATAAGAAACATAGGAAACAATATTGTTATTAAGAAATAAGATGTATTTCTTACCACCTTATCATTCGCAGAACTTCTCTTCTTCTTCTCAGTCGGTCTTTTGCGAGCATTAGGGTTTTGACCTGAGGATTGGGTGTTAAGGATAGTTCCACTGAAGAGAAGACATAATACGGGAGTTATGAAGGATCAAATAGAGAAGATCGAAGAATATGAGTAAAAATTGAATCAAATAAAGATTATAATAAAAAAACATACCTTGATGATTCCATTAGAATAGTAGCAGGAGAATATGAAGAAGAAAAAAAAAATTACAGACAGAAGATAAAATAAACAGATGAAGAAGATAGAGAAGTAGAATAAGAAAATTAGTTTTGAAGTTTAACTCTACCTTTTATAGGCAAAAGGGAATAACCTATTGAGTAAAGACGTGTCAGTAAAAAGATGAATTTACAACACGTGTAGGCGGTTAAAGCTAAATTAACGGAGCAATGTCGAGAAGAAAATATGGAAAGAAGAGAGGCAAGAATTGAGAGAGGCAAGCATTTAAGATTCTCATATCCTCTCCACTTCGCGAAGAAGACATGAGAAGAGGCAAGATGTAGGACCAGAATATCGCTACAATACTTCTCTGCGAGATTAACAACACTTCCCAACGAGCATCACCGCAAGATATTCAACTACACTTTGCGAGTGTCACAAAGGCAGTCAAAAGAGCGACGTAATAAATGACGAGTGAAGAAAACTTGAGAAAAGCATGTTTGTCCTGCGATGGTTACAAAACTTGCGAGAGTGAACATTGTAACTAATCGCGGTACAATCGTTGAATCAACCCCAAATAAGAGGAAAACTTAGCTTTGTCACCCACTATGTAACTACCCTATAAATATAGACCCAATGTATCCAGAAAATGATGATGTATTTTTGAGAGTTAAGAAAGTCTTGAGGAGAGAGAAACTTCAAGAGAATAGTTGTAATCTTGAGTTCTTCCATTTCTTTAAACATTTCTGAAACCAAAATAATAAAGTGTCATTTTTCATCTTCAATTATGAGTTGATTATAGCAAAATCTTAACAAGGGTGTAGTGTGGGAAATCCTGCAACTACAACTTTTATTAGTGAAACCGATCCTAAGTAATCACCTGAGATGGTATGATCGATTTATTGTAATTGGTATGACCAACTCTACACATTGGGGAAGTAAGAGGTGCAACCGATCACAAGAGGTAATCGATCCTTGTAAGAGGTATAACAAGTTTTTAGTAATTGAGGAACTGATCCTATGACTTGTGCAACCGAATACAAGTTTATACCATAAATATGTGGTAACCAATCCTAGTACCTAGTCAACCAACTTTTGGTAACTAGCGTGACTAATCTTAGTACCTACATGGAGGTAGAACCGAAACTTTCTTTGGTAGAACCGTTAAACCCATGATTGGTGATTTGATAGGATAATCAATCACATAGTTCTTGGAAGTCAGATGAACCAATTCTAAACTTGTTTGGAAGTGTGGAAAATCGGTTCCAAGATTGTAAATATGAAAAAGGATTTACAAAGTAAAGATGTCGACATACTTTGAACATGTGTAGTAACTCTTATATTTTATTGTTCAAAGATATTCCTTAATAGTTAAAGGAGAATCCCGGATCAAAATAAATTGAGAATCTTTTAATTAAGGTTTTTAGTTTTTATATGCTTTTAATTTCCAGCAATTAAATGCATATCTTTATAAAATAAAAATTAATAATGTGCATTTACTAATTGGAGATTTTCTTATGAGATTTCAGTCAATATTTGGACAGTGCATTTCCTGGAATTATGAAAACCTATTTGGGCTTTATTGCATATCTTTGAGAATATTCAGTTTTGGAAATTCCTTGGTGTCCAAACTTCCTAGGTCTATATATATTTAAGTTTGCATTTCAAGCAAACTAATCCTCAGATCCATCAAAACTACCTAGTTGTGTTGTTACTGGTGGAGTCGTCTATTCGGAGAGGAAAGTAACCTAATTAAGCGAAATCTCTTACGACCGCTCTTATTAAAGACTTCTTTGGGATTGGGAATCTCTACAAGTACCGTTGGTGGTAAACTATATAATTGCAGTTTCTTATTAGTTTTCGATTGATTTGATTGATTAACGGTTGTTGAACTTTGATTGCACCTAGTTTGTTTATGCTTGAGAATCTTCTCTTATGATATAAGATTCACGCAAACTAGATCGAAGTGTCGATGGGGATCTTTAGAACTGTTTGTAGATCTAAAGACGTCTTGTGATAATCCATTGTTAACAGACTCTGTTCTGTATGTGATTGATCACAAGAGATTCAAGTTGTTTGTGTGCAGGTGTTTATTGAAGATCTAAGAAGATTTGAAGACAAAGAAGATTTCTTATTTGAGTTCATAATCTTTGGTGTGCACAAAACTTGATCGGATGGGGATCCAACTATAATCGGTTTATCTTTGTGATAACCTTGATTGATTAGTTGAGCAGATCGACATCAATACAATTCTTTGTGATTCAAAGTATTGATTACATAGTCGAAAACAATTACTTTGGTAGTTGTTGACTATATAGATTTAAGAACCTGATAAAGGAGTTTATTGGTATAAACGGAAGAGCCTTTTTTCAAACTCATATCACTTTATTTGAAAAGAGTTGTTACCGAACAAATATGTTGTTCCTTTACTTTTTGGAATACGAACCAAAGAAATTGTTCCAAGTGCGTGACTTATTACAAGTTGGTGGCGCAGGGATACTGAGGGAACTAGGTGAAATATAGGTTTAGTTGCTTGGTCTCAACTATACGAAGTTGGTTTATATTTTGTATAGTGGCTTAATTCCGAGAGCATTCAATTCTGGACTAAAACCGGGGTTTTTCTGCATTTGTGGTTTCCTTGTTAACAAAATCTTGCCGTGTCTTTTACTTTTCTATTTCCGCAATTATAATTGTTTTATCATAATTAAAAGTAAAATACACATACATTAATTTCTATTTAGTTAATAGCAATCCTATTATGTTTGGTTAAGTCCGAGCCTTTTATCAAGTAATCATACTTCGTTGTTGTATTGTCTCGATCTTGTATCCATAGACAATCACACAAGTTATCTTGTTGTCGTATTGTCTCAATCTCGTATCCATTAAGGATCACACGAAGTGTGAACCAATTAGTTGTATTGTCTCGAATCAGTCCATAGACAATCACTTTCGGAGAAAGGACTTATAGGTGGAAAAGTTTTAGATTGAGGTATATTTGGGTACCATCGTCTTTTCATAATTTATTTTCGCATTATAATTGTTATTATAATTAAGTAAATTACACACGTACGTTAATCCTAGTCACTTGATATTGATCCTATAGTGTTTAAGTTTTATACCGTACCTATTATCAAGTGAACACTTTATTTGTTGTATTGTCTCGATATCGTATCCATAGACGATCACACAAAGTGTATACCATAATTTTTGTATTGTCTCGACTTTTCCATAGACGATCACACTTGGTATTAGACTTATATAGGCTGATATTTAAAAGATTGTGGTGTATTTGGGTACCCTCGTCTTTTCAGAGTTAATATTGCCAAGAAGAAATTTCGAGTTTAATTTTTTCTTGGTTAAACCATCGAACTATTATTAAAGAATTTCACAAACCCGGTTTGCAAACCCCTACCATCAGACTTTTGCGAAATTCCAAGGTCTGCAAACCCTTGTGGACTGACTTTAGCGAACTTGTAAGCATGCTTTGCAAACTTTTGTGGCCTAAGTTCGCGAACTATCAAAGGTTTACAAACCTGCCCAGTTCCAGTATAACATAAGTGCTCGAACTATTTTATATGTTTATGCTCAACTTTGGTACGATTCTCATAGACACTTATAAGACAAATGCTATTCACTAAATCGCTCTTTGTATGCGAATCATTGATTAAGGCTTGAGTGTTATTGAACACCATTATGTGCTTGTAAGTTCAAAGGCTACTAAGCCTCTATGAACAATCATCGTGCACGATTCCAGAATCCTGGACCATAATGCATATTATTTTGTGTAGTTTCAAGGTGACTTCTCACATGCTTACATGAATTCCTAATAAGAATTTTATCTAAACTGAGAAAGTTTTTGCTCAAATTCCAAGCAACCATAGCTTGAATTCAAAACTACCTAGAGCGTTGAAAATATATAGATAAACAAACTATTGCAACATGATTTCTTAATCCCTGGAACTCTTGTGACCTAGTTGTTAATCTAGAGTTGTCCTTTGTAACCTAGGTTTTTCATAGAATTGTATTCAAGGTTACGACTTTAAAGACTTCACTTAGGATTCATGAAGCCCGTTTAGACTATCTTTTACCTGATAGTTCGTGTATAGAAATTTTATCTTTATTGATCTTTGATGTTTTAGTAATCTTAGATCAGGAATGATATATTTAGAAATCACAAATTTATCTTCGTCTCAGATTTTGTGATTCCTCAAGAAGATATCTAAACTCTTATTTGATTTGCTTGGATTATTCTTGAGAGGTGGTTAGTAATCTAGGATTCTAAGATAACTGATTATAAGTGTTCCGTATCCGTGAGGTTTGCTGGAATTTGTCTACTGCAAATATATTTCCAAACCTATATTGAAAAATCAAAAGGGAAGCAAAATAGGCTTGTCTTTAAGAGGAAGATATGTACCAAAAATTCCTCACTGAGCTTGAAGCAACTCTTAGGCTGTAAAGGACGTCAGCTAAGAGAATCAAGTGCGTCGAGCATTGCAAGATTCAAGAGACATAAGGATCACGACTACAACTGAATTTCTTGGAGGGTTAATTCAATCTCAAAAACATTCCAGTCCAAAGTCTGATGGTAGGCTAGTGTCTGTAGCGGTTTAATACAGTGCAGTGTTGAAAGTTGGACAAGGTCCCAGGTTTACGCAAGTGCACTTTTCCTCGTTAACAAAATTCTAGTGTTTTGTGTTATTTTATTTTCCGCATCATATTATTTATCTTTATAATAGGAATATCACAAATAGTACATAACCAAACTTAGATAGTTTAAGTCCTTGTTGTTTAAGATCAAACCAAGAATTGTTTTTGTTGAATTCATATCTTGAAATAAAGATTACATGTTTAATACTTTTTAAAATTCAGATACAACTAGATTGATCTTGGATATTTATTTTAGAGATCGTTTAATAAATCTTCTACATAATCAGGTACACAGACCTTTGGTCTATACATATTGATTTTGGAAGAGGAAAATAAAAACTTTTTATACAATCTGATTCAATAGTCTTTACTATTGACATACTTTGTGATTATATTAGGTTTTGTCCCTACATGTTGCTGAGCTGGCAAAATTTTTGTGGTGTACTTGGTACCCTCTCCTTTTCAAATAGGATAGTCTTCACATACCTTTGTTGATCAAGTTCTTGTAGATGTATTCGATGTTCTTCAGTATTCAATCTTCGAGGGTATTTAGTGATTTCTGATACTAAACTACCATGTTCTAATCCTAGTGCGAGATTGACTTTAGTAGACATAAGTAAAAAAATAGTTTTGGCCATCTAACATTGACAACAAGATAACATACCAATACTTGTGGGTTCAACCGAGCGATGCTCTAACATGGATCTTGATGTCAAAGAGTTGATACTTGATGTTTCGATCATTTCCAGTTTTGAAAATGCGGGGGTGTAACAACCTCATCCAATATTTCGATTAGCAATCTGTATGGAAAAATCCGAGTTGTATTCTAGAGAATAAACTAGACAGTTAGACTCAATAAATAAAAAATACTCAATGAGTTATTATCTCAATCTCTCGATTTGATTTACTCATGCAAATATGATTCGCGAGTCTAATCAAAGAGAGATAACTTGGATGGTACCAAAGACCAATATCCAAGTGTCAATCGATTTAAATCAACAACCAATAAGGTCGGATATTCTAATCGATTGAACAACGCACAAACTGTATTATTTCAATTATATAACAAAATATAATGCGGAATAGAAATAACACAGACACCGTAATTTTGTTAACGAGGAAACCGCAAATCCAGAAAAACCCCGGGACCTAGTCCAGATTAAACATACACTGTATTAAGCCGCTACAGACACTTTCCTACTCCAAATTAACTTCGGTCTGGACTGTAGTTGAACCCCAACCAATTTTACACTGATCCAAGGTACATTTATGCTTCTACGCCTCTGATCCCAGAAGGATACTACACACATGATTCACTTAGCTGATCTCACCCACAACCAAGAGTTGCTACGACCCAAAGTCGAAGACTTTAATAAACAAATATGTCTCACACAGAAAAGTCTACAGGTAATAGATAAATTCGTCTCCCACGAATAAACCTACAAGTTTTGTTTTGTCTTTTGATAAATCAAGGTGAACAGGAACCAATCGATAAAACCAGACTTATATTCCCGAAGAACAACTTAGTTTCATCAACCACCTCACAATAAACTTAATCGACGCAACAAAGAAGATTATTGAGGAATCACAAACAATGAGACGAAGATGTTTGTGACTACTTTTATCTTGCCTATCGGAGATAGAAATCTCAAACCAATTATTACAATTGTACTCGTACGATAGAAACAACAAGATCAGATCACACAACTACAAGAAAAGTAGTATCGGTCTAGCTTCACAATTCCAATGAAGTCTTTAAGTCGTTAACCTGGTTTTAGAGAAGAAAACCAAAGGTTAAAGGAGAATCGACTCTAGATTTAGCAAACTAGTATCACACAAAATGTGTGGGGATTAGGTTTCCCAGTTACTAGAGTTCTCCCTTATATAGTCTTTCAAATCAGGGTTTGCAATCAATGTTATCTTGCTAACAAAGCATTCAATATTCACCGTTAGATGAAAACCTGATTAGATACAAGCTAATATCTTTCAACCGTTAGATCGAAAACTTAGCTTGTCATACACACATGTACTTGATGTTTTGAGTTCGTGTACCGTACTCAAACGTGTACAATGGTTGGTTCAATATTAGTCAACCAAATGATAACTTTCATATAAACCATATTCTTCTTCACCATAACTAGTCCAAATGACTCAAATGAACTAGTTAGATAGTTGTTCAATTGCTATGAGATCCCAAGTATTACAAGAGACACAATTGAATCAAAAATGATGTGATTCACTCGAATCATTTCATGAACTATAAAGCCACGGTTTGAAAAAGCATTCCTTAGTAATTTAAGATTAGTTCACGAACAACATTTTCAGACATAACCTCTTGAGTTCGCGGACTCAAGCTAACCGGTTGAAGTTAATAAACTCCTGCAGAATTTCTCGGGATGAGAACTTCCGCCAGTTCGCGGACTGCACCTGAGCTTCAACTTCAGCAGATATTCTCGGGTTCGAGAACTTACGCCAGTTCGCAGACTAAGTTGCTGCTCACGTTCCGGTTCCACTTGATCAACAAAGTTCGCAAACTTCGGTTCAAGTGTTCAGGACTTATACATATATGTGTTTCCACAACAATTTTTATATCCCACAATGGTTATATAGTCTAAACTCTCATTTCAATCATTGAAACATTCTTAGAGGGCGTTATATAGTTGTTATTCACAAACTATTTTTTCGTCAGAGCGATTTCCAAAGTGATTGAAACATAACATGACTTTCGTCACTAGGAAAAGATGAACTTGGCTAAAGCAAAAGCTTTACCAACACCCATTTCGAGAAATAGATAAGCGAGATATACTCAGCTCGAAATATCACATGTGCATATTCTTAGTCTATATAGTAAAACAACTTTTGTCTCAAGTTAGGAGATAGAGTAAATAGACATTTGAGTGATAGATAAGTTCAAGTCTCCACATACCATTTAGTCGATGAATATCCACTAGTTCCTTGAGTAGTCCTTCATCTTGTATGATGATCGCCATGGAGTTCTTGAGCTCAACTACACTTTCTATCCTAGTCCGAGACCTTAGCTATAATAGACTAGAAATCAAGACTTTATAGTTTTGATCACTAAGATTGACAAACATGCTTGAGATAGCAACGCATGCGAGTTTGACAAAGCAGTGCTCTAACAATTTTGATAATTTTTGTTGTAATATACTTTTTCCATTAATTGCAATATCAAACTTATAGTGGGTTTTATGCAAAGTTTCTCAACTACCACGGTCGAAGCAATGGCACAACCTCTAAAAATAACCACGATGTTAGTGGCGAAAACATGGGCCATGCTTATGGCGGCAAGAAAAAACAACAAATATACAATAAACAAAAGTTTGCTTAGAATCTAACTCATAAAACCTCATTTATTTCTCCCACAATACGGATCTAGACACCATCATACTTTCGATATATGTCAACAAAATCGTAAGCCCATTACGATGGATTCCGCATCATACAATTCACCACATTTACATAAAAGCAAGTAACTTATGCCCAATCTTAACCTCTTCTCACAATGATGGACCACATGGGGTTTATGGATTTAGGATTCCGAGGTGACCCATATACTTGGAAAAACAATAAATGGGGCAAGATAACATTCTAGAGAGACTCGATAGAGAACTGGCAACCCAACATTGGCATACTGCAAATCCACATGCATCCGTTACTCATCTTCCAAGAATAGCATATGATCACGCCCAAACCCTACTGCAAGGAAAAGCAATAGACTAGCATGGAACAAAAAATTACAAATTTGAACATCTGTGATCACTCACCCCCAAACTTAGGCAAGTGGTTGAATCGGCTTGAGAACAAATATCGAACCTACCCTTGACCTCCAATTAAAGCTCATAACAACCGGTCAAACCTTATTGGAATGGAATAAAGAAGCTTTTGGCCACCTTCCAACTATGATCAAGAAATCGACAACCAAGATAAAAATTTCCCAACATCAGTGTGCTATCCAATATGCTAATAATCTGGAATTTTGGTTGGCTCAGGAAAAACAACTAAAAATCGATCATACAGAGCTGCTACAATGTTATACAACATACTGGCAGCAAAGATCCATAATTCAATGGTTACAATCATGCCATCTCTACACAACCTTTTTCCAAACTAAATAAACCATCCACATGGCCTATAACAATATACAACAACTACATGGACCCATAAAACAACTGGATTAATAAGAATAATGACGTAGTTCAACTAATTCTTGGTCATAAATATCAATAATACACGACCCCACCTACAATGATATATGAGGATATTTTTACAAATATTAATTCAAGAATAACTCCCAGAAAATCGGATCTACTTACTAAGGAGGTATCTACAACAGAAATCAAACAAGTCATATTTTACATAAATTCTGGGAATGCTCCTGGTCCTGATGGTTACACAAGTAAGTTTTTCAAAGTTTTTTGGGAAACAACTCACTCTCAATTGATAGCAATAATTCGAAGTTTTTTCAACGATCTTAATATGCATCCACTCATGAATCACACACACATAATACTAATACCTAAAGTATATCATCCATAAAAAACTTCACAGTTCAGACCCGTATGGCTCTGTTATATCGCATACAAAATCATTGCAAAAATCCTAGTTAATCGAATTAGACCCCTACTCCCTTTATTAGTACCCCTTTTCAAAGTGCCTTTGTACAACAAATATCGATTCACGATAACATAACAATCGCTGGAGATCTATTCCACCACATCAGAACCTCAAGCCTGACCAAAGATCCAAAAATAGCTCTCAAAATGGATATCCAGAAAGCCTACGATAGTTTATATTGGAGATTCATCAAAACTGCCCAATAGAGACTACATCTTGGAACACCTTACTCGCTCAAATCTCAACCACACCGAACTCCAACTATACCCCCATACTGGCTTTAAATCCTCAGACAACCATTTCCCAAATCCTACAACAATCAACACCCAAATATGTCATCTCTTCTTTCTGTTTTTTATTCTGGACCTTATGGTTGGCTAGGAATGAACTAATATACCGCCAAAAGCAAACAACATCAGAAGAAATCTTAGCTTGGGCTCAAAAACAACAACAAAAATATTCTGCAGTGCTAGAATCCTTACCTCTGGTCCTACCAGGAGATTCACCGATACATAACCGCTCAAGAATCACCAAAAGGATTTCAACAATCTCGGCATCTAGGATGGTCCACCCCGAACACGAACTTGATTAAGATTAGCACAGATGGGGAAGCCAGGGGTCATTCGGGTTTCGCGGGTGCAAGTTTCATTTGCAGGAACTCCGATGAAACTGTTATGGCTTTAGCTCAACCTTTAGGAATTACGACTATATTAACTGGAGAAACTTGGGCAATGCTTTTGGCTTAAAGAACAACAACAAAAAGGCAATGGCCCAAAGTTATCTTCGAGACTGAGGAAATAATGAATAGAATGCAACAGATCCCACATGTTGCTATCCAACACAATTACAGAGAAGGAAATCATGCAACAATGGCCTAGCCAACCATGCAGCAAATTGGAGTCAAATGAGAAAATTTTCAACCAAAATTTGGGACCAGGCGATCTCGATTTTTCTCAGTCAAATTGTTTACCATGACTACATGGGTACCACATATCCACGTCAAATTGTGACCTAATCTTCATTTAATAAATTGCATGCTTATTTTTTTTTTTTTTTAAGTGGCCAACCAGGTGGTAGATGCACTAACAACTCAGGCGGCGAACATAAGTCAACAAAGATCTTTTAAAACATCGGGAATACTTAGGCCTCACTTCTATGATTATAATTATATGTAGCTCATGACTTCATGGGTTATAACGTACCAACACACAATTTTTTGTTTTTTTAGTTTAGATCAACATAATATGCTTTAGAATAAAATAAAATAAAATGGGATTTGATCATTTTCTAATGGCATAGTGATATTCATCAAATTTCATATAAATTAATTGGGAAAGAAGATGTCCAAATCAGTCCGAAGAAAATTGCTTAATAACATTAAAGATGGATGATCCATTCACACTTCTACTTTCACAAGATCTCACACTTTGGGCGTCTTTTTTGCTAATAAATCCTAAACGGTTGCGGATTTGGAGATAATATTTTGGAGATATATTACTCTTAAAAAGCTTTACACACTTATCAAAAATGAGTACAATCCGAAATACCTAATGTTCAAAGTAGTAGATAGTGACATTAATTCGGATGTGCTAATTTTAGGTAAGAACGTAGAGCTATATATGAGGAACAAACTGCCAAAATATTGGATTCAAATCCGCTACCATTTAGGACCTGTTACCAAAAAAAACGCTCAAATTATGACATAGTGTGAAAATAGATGTGCGAGTCGATCCTTCCTCAACATTGAATACTAATATTCTTACATAAAAGTGTACAAAGTTAGATAGCTAAATGGAATTGGAAAGCAGTACTTGCAAAACAAAGTAACTGACATTCAATAACAATTAGATAGGATGACTATCAACCACCATTTAAACAATCAAGCTGTAAGAAAAATTGAAATTTTGGGCCCTAACAATCTGTAGCCTAGCAGGCCTGGTCTATAAGACGGCTGTGTTGAGAGTCTTGAGACTCTTGGATAGACCCATAGTGCGGTAAACCCAAAAAGAAGAAGAAAACCTGTGAACTCTGGATGTAACCAACTAATATTGGAAAAAACTCGCTCTCAAAGATGATGTACAAAATAAGAACTAAGACCGAAATGTTTGCAACAGAGAAAGTCCGGATATAAGAACTACTGCATAGACACTGCAGTCCATGAAAACTGCCTTAAAAGCCTTGTACATAACTATTCCAGTCTCCAGTGCTTCCCCCACATTCATTGCCCTACTATTTGCCGCTTCCACAGCATTCACAGGACTTCCTCGTTTCGCTAACAGTAATAGTGCAACCACAATAGTGAAATCGGCCAACAGGACCAGATAAAGAGGCTTTGACATAATAAAGTTTTTTACAACTTCACTGCTGCTTAGTATAGGTAAATTTAGATGGGATAGAATCACCAGAAGTGCTATGGTGACGGAGCAAAGAACACGGAAGTTCTCCGAAGCAGCAATGGCAGAACTAATTCGTTTAGGAGTGAACAGTATGGGATGATGTGTCCGTGGTGCTGCATGTGAAAGTGGTGTTGTATCAGATGGTGTACTCTGAGATGAATCTTCTACAACTGTTGATGCTACCAGTTTTGGTTTCTTTTCATTGCTAATTCCCGATGCAGGTGATCTTATTTCTTCAACATTACCCTCACTAGTATGTAACCGATGTTCCAGTTTTGGTTGCTTTTCATTGCCAACTCCCAAAGCAGGTGATCTTATTTCTTCAACATTACCCTCACTAGTATGTAACTGATGTTCCACTTGATCTCCATAGCGAGTGGAAGCGTTGCTTGAAGTTTCATTGACAATTGATGGTTTTGGCTTAGGAATACTGCGGATCCCATTGTCATTAACACCATCACTGGAATCAACTGCGACAACCGAAGGACAAATCATCAATAGAGTGTTGAAGCAATTTATGTAGCTATTTTTCCACAAGAAAGAAAGTTCATAATGATTCACCTCATAAGAAGAACAAAATTAACAAGGTTCTATTTTTATCCTTGTAAATTGTGACCTCAGGTTTTCGTCGAAAAATTTCAAGTTTGCATAAGAAGGAGAAGTTAGAATAGCATAAGATCATGTTATGATGTCTAAACATATGGCCCAACAATTTCCTAAATCAATATTACCATCCTTTTAAAAACAATCCACAAAACTCTTGTACTTAACCAAATCATATAACAGAAACATTAACAATCAGTTCAAAATGAAGTTCCCAAGAAGCAAACCATATAATTGCATTAATTTTCGTTTACTAAATCATCCACATTACCATATCATAATCCAGGCTCCAGCAGAAACCATTTCTACTCTATCTGGCTGTATCTAGGGTACTAGATATCAAATCAACTAATACCACTTTCTGGTGGGGAAGATCAGTTTTATCGTTTCATCTCAACAACCCTTCAACTAAAACGAAAATCAATTTTCAATGCCGCATAAAACACTTTTACACATAAACGTTTCACAATCAATAATAAAGGTCTCAACCATACTTGGGGATTTGCAATTTCTCATGTTAAAATGAAACCCTAATTACAAAATTGATGGATTTTCAATAAATTCAGCACAGAACAATCACATGTTTCCAATAGAAAAATTTAAAAACCCTAGAACTTAAATTAACATCTAATAATAATTAAATACAAGAATTCGAGCAAGATGGATAAAAAAGAAAGTACCTATAATTGGACCAGAGCGGGATTGAATATTATCTCGACGAGATAAAACTGGTGGAGATGAGAATGTCCGAGTATGCTCTGATTGTAGTTGTGGTTTTAATTCTAGTACTGGATTTGGTTGCGGTTCTGATGGTGATGGTGATAAAGGTGGTACTGGTGATGAATCAAGGGTTTTGATTCGACCAGTGATAAGAGCAAGACGATCTTCTCCTCTATCAACAATCCTTCTCCTTCGAGCTTCTCTTGTACTCGTCGCCATCTTCTTCTTCTCCTTCAATCGAAAAATTTGCAGATTTCCGATAATCAGATTTTCTATTTCATCTGTGTACTTTATACATTGTGGTTTACCTTTTTACCCTTTATATTTCTCTTATTTACGTAGTTACCACTGGCTCCCCGAACCTACAGGATGGCCAAGGCCAAGAGGAGATTCCTGAGATGGGAACGGGGCGCATACTTGGAGTATGCGTCCCCACTCCCCTATGCAACATGTCATATACCTAACAAGTTTTAGATATGTAAAACGGTTTTGCAAACTAAAACTTAACTACTTTTCAATCAATTACTATATGGCCCCTAAATACCTAAAATGCAACAAGTCATGTATCCAATTTTATCTTGTTCCTGGCAGATTTGCTTCAGTCTGTTTTCCGTTTCTTTTAAGATTTTTTTGATTTATATTCTCCCTGCGAAAGATTAAATCCAGATTTCTCTAAACTAAATGACACCATGGCTCACTTCTTCCATCATCGGGATTTTTTTTCTTCCAGAATTCTTGTTCCCTTATTTTAGCTTATCTTTGATCATCAGACATCCATTGTTTGAATACCAGAACTCCAATTTTTGAGGAAAGAAAGAATTAAATTTGGTGACGGACACGGACTTGGTCACTTGGATCAATTATAACTAGTTAAAAACATTTTACATTTTTCTACCTTTGACTATTACTGAGCATCTGATTGTATTGTTATGTATTAATCTGATCTGACTATGAACGATGAAAGTGAAAGATGTTGAACAATCTTATTTATGTTCTACACAGAGAAAAATATGTACTTTCCATCCATATAAGAATTTGTTACCTTTATATAATACCAAGATAACGAAAATGGTGAGACAAAAGTGGAAACAATATAAACGGAATACTTGAGTTTAGGGAATTAAGGGTATAACAGTAAGCGAGAAATAAGTAGCTAATGATTAAATTTGCATGTAATTGCAGGAAACCCTACAACACACCCCTTATCATATCTTGATAACAATTTCTAGATCTAAATATAAAAATGGTGATAAAAATACTAAAATTATAAATGGACACCAAGATTTTTTACGTGGTTCGATCAATGTGATCTACATCCACGGTTCTTCACTATGATAATTTGTAGCTACATCAATTTACATTTACAATCTCTATTAATGGAGTTCTTGGAAGAATTCTAGATCTAGTTTTGGAGAAGAAGATGATAAAGAAAATACATTTTCTCTCTCTAAAAATCTCTCTCTGCAAAATATCTTTCTCTCTCTTCCTAGAATTATCTCTCTTTCTCTCTCCTGCTCTCTTCTTTATATAAGTAATTACATAGTGGATGACAGCTCATGACAGCTCATTTACAGCTAAGCTTTCCCTTAATTTCGGATCTGAGTTCTGCGGTAATATCTTTCGCAAGCTTTCTTCATTTCTCTCGAGCTCCACTTCATTTCTCTCAAGTTTCTCCATGTCTCGCAGGATTTTTCCCTCTTGCTACATTTCTTGCGAACTACCACCTTATTCTTGCGAGTAATGATAAAAACTTCACATATTTCGTCATTTCTTGTAATTATTCGCGACACTTGCCATGTGTGGCAGAAATCTTGGCAAGAGCGTTGTTGTTGTGAGATTCTGCTCCTACATTTTGCCTCTTTTTTCTTGAATATTGCTTGAAGAGAAATTTTTAAGAAAAAATCCGTAGTTGTAGTAGTCTCTGATCTTGGTTTATGAAGGAACAAGCGAAAGAATACCAAACTTAAAAAGTATATACTTGCCTCTATTCTTTTGCGAAGTTCTGAAACTTTGAGAAGTAATTAGAAGTATCATCTTTTGAAGTATGCGAAGTATGAAGTATGCGAAGTATACTTGGAGAAGTACAAGAAGTACTCAATCCTCGAAATATAAGAAGTAACTGCTCTTAAAGTCATAAGTATTGCCTCTATTCATGTGAAATTATTTCTTCATTTTTGGTGATAATTCTTGCCCATTTTGGAAATGATTCTTGCTGAGAAGATAAAGAACATAAAATATTTTCTTGGTAATCCATAGTTGCCTCTGTTCTTTATCTATGAAGGAGAATCCTTGAGAAAATGTTGAATGATTAAATTGCTTCTTTATCCTTACCTTGCCTCTGCCTCAAGTGGTAATCACTTTAAGAAAATAATCACATTCTGCGAAATTCTTTCTGCGAATCTATGAATAGTGCCGCAAATAGTGATGTGAATAGTGCTGCGAATAATGGCTCAAAACATGAATAGTCATGCGAAATTTCAAAGTATTATTCTGTAAAATTTTGTAAAATACTTGTGCGAATATAATGTTTATGTAATGATTATGTTATGAAATGTGTATGTGATGCTTATGCCATGAAATGCTTATGCAATGCTTTTATGATGCGAGTATGATGAGAATGCTTATCTATTGCAATGTATAGATAATGTTTGTGTTACTTAGCTCATTTTGTCGCAGTAAAATTGATGTAGCTTTAAATTGCCTCCATTCTCCATTTCTTTGGACTTTTTCTCTAGTATGAGCATTTCTATTTGTTCTCCCAAGTTCATTGTATCTCATTGTTATTTTCTTCACTGTTTACTCATGCGCTATTAGTCTCACATAATATAATTAAAATATCAAAAGTGCATAATCTCAATTTAATCAATTAGAAAGTTCATATATAAGTGTTTTTATAAGCTTATTTGCTTACATATAATCGTCTTCGCAATTTTATTTGCGTTCTCTCTGTTGGTCTTATTATGCCTTCCTAGTTAAAGGTCTTATTTTGCCAATTGTCTGCGAAAAGATCGCATGACATTCTTACATTTTCATGTAATAATCCATTGATCTTGTCTTATCATTTATTTTGATCTCTGCGACAATATGATAAGTCTAAGCCATCTTGTGAGATTAATCTTTCTCCTTGCTCTTTAAGACTTATGACATTGCCGTCTTTGCGATGAAATCACAGGACGTCTTTGCGATTTATATCCTCTTAACATTGATCTCATCTCCTCTTATCATTGATCTCATATTAACATTAGTCTTATCACAAAAACCCATTGATCTCATCTTAACATTTCTCTAAAGGCTTTTTGTCCTGTTACGCGACAATATGGCGGGCCTAAATATTCTTGCGAATATAAATTCCCATGACATTGCCGTCTGTGTCACGCGACAATATGACAGGCCTAAATATTCTTGCGAATATTAAGTCCCATGACATTGCCGTCTTTTTTGATACACAGCTCCCTAATGGAGGGTATCGCCCTTATCTCTCCCCCTGGTTGCCCCTTCAAGGAGACGTATTACGCCATACAAGACTAGCTCCTCCCATCCGGTTCTAGAAACAACCAGTTGTTTTCGTAGCCTCTTATCCTTTATGCCTATATGGCTTATAGTTACGAGACTACACCCTAGAGGGGTTTTCTTCGGGCCTAACACATCGTAAGCCAAGACTTTCCATGGATGGCCAGGGTAGGTTCATCCGTCCCGGGCACCCACAGCTCAACCGTGTACCTCGGCGCCTTGATCATACTTTGCATTCCTTAGGAGAAACTCTCGGGCGCCCAACCAGGGTATAACCTTATATAGTTAGGAATCCAAGTTATCTCTCCTGGATGGATTTTCTATAATCCCAAATCTCCATGACTAGGTTCCAGCAGCAGAAATTTTTGTAATTGTAAAATCTTTGTAATTCTGCGATTGTATCGCACTTTGTAAATCAAATCAAAATATTTGAAATCTTAGAAATCTTTGCGATAATTTCGCTCTTTGTAGTCTTTGAAATATTTGAAATTTTTTGAAATCTTTAACTTTCTGTAATAATTTGCAGACATTTTTATGATCTTTTGAAATCAAAATCTTTGAAATGTTTTGAAATCTTAAGAATTTTAGAAATCTTGCGATTATATCGCTTTTTGGAAATTAAATAAAAAATCTTGTTGTAAGTAAAATATTCTAAGAAAAGGTACTTAGCTCTTATGTGAATTGTAGCTCTTATGTGAATTGTCTGAACATCTCGCAGCAAAAATAATTGTGAAGAGTGAGACTTGAACCCTTGATCTACTTTCTGCATTTTCTCACACCATACCAACTGTGATAACATTTTCTTGCGAAATAATGAAAGATCTTGCGAAGTAATCAAAGTTCTTGCGAAGTAATCAAAGTCTAACTGTTCTAGAGACAATTCTCGCAAAACAAAAATAAACGTGTGTGAGATGAGAATTGATCCTGCGACCTATTGCTTGCATTCATGCCTCTCAACCAACTGTGCTAGCTCTCTTGCTTGCGAAATTTATCTGCGAAATAATCAAAGGCTAACTTGCGAAATAACAAAAATAAACTTGCGTGAAGTAAGAATTGATCCCGCGACCTATTGCTTGCGACATATCACGCTGAACCATCTGTGCTAACCCTTTTCTGCGAAATTTCTCTGCAAGATTATCATTAACTATCTTCTGCGTGAAATACACTTGCGAAATTATCAAGGATTGCGTGAAAAAATATGTATGTGTTGGGACTTGAACTTGCGACCATAAACTCATTAACTTCGCATATTACCAACTGTGCTGCCTCTTGTTTGCGAGATAATGAAACAATGCTGCGAAATTATCTATTTTTTCGAACCTGTGACCACAAACTCACATACTGTTCTCTGGACCAACTGTTCAAGAATCTCTCTGCGACATTTAACGCAGAACTTTTTTACTTATTCTTTTATTCTCCGCTGAAAATGAGAAGAAAATGAAAAATATGTATTTCTCATGAGATTTGAACCCTTGACCTCTTTGTTATTCTCATGAGACTTGAACCATCTCAGTGCAAACTTATGCTTGTGATAAAAATTGCAATGTCTACCTCTTATCTTCTCTTCGTCCTCCCTTAATTTCTTTCACAATTTGCCTCTTGTTTATTCTCCTGAACATGAAATCTTCCACTGAAACCTTGGTTTTCTTTCTCAAATTCACCACAACAACTAATTTTTTCTCTTAGTATTCACATGTCTTTGAATTGTTGATAATGCTTACTCCCTGAAAATGTAATTTCTTCCATGAAATTTCCATTTTTAACCCTAATTTTTTTTTAGATCTAAAAATATACATGAACAGTAGCTAATCTTTCTTGGAATTTTCTTGAATCAACAAATTCATCCTTTTTACATAGTTTTGCATCTTCGTCTTTTTATTTTATGCTCTTTCACTGTGTTGTCGGTGTTTGTTTGAAGACACAACTTCTCCATTATCGAATTTCCTCTCAAATTTTTTAAATCTCACAAATTCTAACTCTTCCTGTAGCCGATTTCTTTGAATCTTCCTCAATTAATCAAATAGCAGGTAGTGTTTCTAGCGCCAAAATGTAATTGCAGGAAAACCTACAACACACCCCTTATCATATCTTGATAACAATTTCTAGATCTAAATATAAAAATGGTGATAAAAATACTAAAATTATAAATGGACACCAAGATTTTTTACGTGGTTCGATCAATGTGATCTACATCCACGGTTCTTCACTATGATAATTTGTAGCTACATCAATTTACATTTACAATCTCCATTAATGGAGTTCTTGGAAGAATTCTAGATCTAGTTTTGGGGAAGAAGATGATAAAGAAAATACATTTTCTCTCTCTAAAAATCTCTCTCTGCAAAATATCTCTCTCTCTTCCTAAAATTATCTCTCTTTCTCTCTCATGCTCTCTTCTTTATATAGGTAATTACATAGTGGATGACATCTCATTTACAGCTAAGCTTTCCCTTAATTTCGGATCTGAGTTCTGCGGTAATATCTTTCGCAAGCTTTCTTCATTTCTCTCGAGCTCCGCTTCATTTCTCTCAAGTTTCTCCATGTCTCGCAGGATTTTTCCCTCTTGCTACATTTCTTGCGAACTACCACCTTATTCTTGCGAGTAATGATAAAAACTTCACATATTTCGTCATTTCTTGTAATTATTCGCGACACTTGCCATGTGTGGCAGAAATCTTGGCAAGAGCGTTGTTGTTACGAGATTCTGCTCCTACATTGCAAAACTAAATTAGTTGTTGTAGTCTTTGAAGGAGATGATGTGTCGAATAGAGAAGTGGGGACGCCGACCTAAAGGTAATATTGCATGCTCCTCCTGTAGAGAGATGCTATAGCAGTTGGAAAGTCACCTCCAGGATACAACTACTAATCCTCTTCGTAGCATACAAAAAAAGCACTCTAAGAACTTGGCAGCAGTGATAAACAAAAACTTAAAACAGAGAAAAGTCGATAGTAAAACTGTTTACAGAAAACAGAGGAAGAGCAGAAGAAGAGATGTTTCTCAGTTGTGTTTTAAAATGAGTTGAAGATCCCTCTCTTGTATAGTGTTCAAGATTTTAAAAAAGAGAGGGAAAAATTATGCAAATAAGTGCAAGGCAAGGGCAGACATAAAACAGAGTGAAGATGCTTTTTTCTTTTCAGTTCTAAAACATAGTGTTGATTTTGTCAGTCAGCTAATAAGCACGCGTGTCAGACACATGAGCCAAACACGTACAGACAAGGAGAAAGATACTTCACGTGTGCGACAAACACGTACAAACAAAGCATAAAAATTCTGCTTGTTCGTACGAATATTTTTAGCAAAAAGATAGGATCTAGTGAACCCACACCCACGCTCGGATGGCGGCGGCATGCATGCAACCTTGCCCTAGTCTAGGTTTTCCCCCTCACACAAAAGTGTGTAGACCCAAAGGACCATGCCCTTTAGGCAAAACCCATGATATTTAAGTCTAAAACTCTTAAGATTTTAGTCTATGTGGGACTAATGTTTGGGAAATTGGTCTAGGGATCAAATCATGTTCCATGTACTTTTGGTTTTAATACAAAGTCCGTTTTTTCTAACAGGTATAACCCTTTATACTTTAGCTAACTGTGATTTTATTTCTGTTTTGCTACATGATTTTTTTTATTTCTCGCCAGTCGCCACTTCGTACTAGCTTTGTATCTTCTTGTTTTGATATCTGAAATGCAATAACCTTCACCGTTAGTTATACCACCACACTCACCTCCGTTCACAATTCCACAAACATCACCAACAAATCTCCCTAAAAAACACTCCGACCACTACAGACTACATCGATTGCTACCACCATAGACTTAAAATTGTGATCCATCGTGGTGGAGGTTTGCTCTAGTGCAAGTGTGTTGTGCTAATTAGTTTCAGAGTTCAAAGGATGATTGAATTCATCATGAAATGCTTAATATCCAAATTACCCACATGATCATGATGATGTCCATGATGTTGATTTGGAATTCTAATTGATTCTTTGGATGTTCCGTTCATCTACTAACCCTTGAGATTTTACAGCTAAAACTGGTCAATCCTTAACCAAGGTTGAGTTAGGCTCAAATGGTCCAAAATTTCATATTAAGATGCTTTTAATCTTGGAAGGCATCTGCCAGTGATTTATGTAGTACTATAAATTTAGTCGATAATTTATCATTATCATTTTGATCCTTACTTTAAGAATGTATAATTTTACAGTGATCATGTCTATCCGAACATATCTCACCGAGAGAGAAACCAGGGACAAAAAGATTGTTTTGAACTACGGAAAGGTTGAAAGCATCGTTCTGTGTTGAGATTATTAGTCCCACATTGATTGGGCAATCAAAGATCCTGCGGTTTATAACACTATGGGCCTCTCTACTCATTGCCAATTAATTTTGAGTTGGATGCCCGTATTTTAACATTATGTCCCTATGGTATGGGTGACGAAGACAAACAATTGCCAATTACTCTCGTAGATGGCGATAACAAATACGAGGTGGTTTTGCTGCGTCCTTACCCTGTAAACACTTACTTTTTTGATGCCAAAGATTTAATCAGGCGAGCAAGTCTGAAAGCACGAGATACCATTCATATAGGACCGCACCTCGATGGACAGTCCTTCGTCTTTCATCTCGGATGATAGACATCAAGGCATCACTAAAAGAGACATTTAAATATTAAATAGCGGACGAAAGAGTTAATCTGTCTTGTAACAGTTGGATCCTAGTTAGCAATTCGGTGAATAATTCGCGAATCCGTTTCATTCGGCCGAATTATCCAAAGACCGAACAGGTTACGCGCATTATATGGGGTTTCCGAATTATTTGCGAATAATTCGGACGATTCGGCGAATTAATTCGGGCTGGTGACTAGTCGATTCAGACATGTGGCTCGGCGATTCTAACACATTTAAGTGTTTTTTTGAGAGTTATTAAAAAGAAGTTGGTGGTGGGGATTGAACCCATGACCTTTTACTTACTAATTAAGGCTCAAACCATTGAGCTATTTGATTGTTTTTGTCTATTCCTAATGTATTATCTATATAATACAATAAAATTGGTTTAAATCATTCTTTCAACTCCATAAAACCTTAAAAATATACTTTTTATTAATTTGATGTAATCCGAATTTTCCGTACCGAACTTATATTTCTAAAACGAATTATAGACGTACGTATCCGTTCCGAACTACCCTCCGAACAACGAACCGTTGACCGACTTTTTGACCGAATCCGACCTATCCAAATCCGTAAAATTCCCGAACGTATGCCGTCCCGAACTCCTCTCTGTACCCCGTATTGCTAACTAGGAGTTGGATCTCTCTGTTCAATAAGGGTTTTTATAATGGGTAAATTTATTAATACCCTTAGTTTTGACACCCAATAAATATGAACGCGTAATTCGGGGATATGGGAATTAATTGGGGGATATAGCTACAAGACAAAATAGGAGTCCCAATAGCAATTCTGGGTCACCCCTTATGTAATTATTTTTTTAATTCCTAATCTACCCCTCACTAATTAGGTTTAGTGGTTAATAATAATTAGTAAAAATCTTAAGTATTTGGGGGATAGATTAGTGTGTATTTTTATTTGTGTTTGGGTGAGAGTAGAAGGAGGGAAAAAAATATTTGAGAGGAATTTCTTTTTTTGAAAATGGATGATGATTGTGATGAGAGAATTACTGCTAATAAGAGGTTGAAATATTGATTTTTTTTTGAATCCACCATTGTTGCAGCTGAAAAAGCTTGGTGTCGGCATGGTATTCAACCAAAAACCCATGTCGGCAATTGTTGGAAATGTTCATAAATTGTTTGCCACCATCCCAGTTCGGGGGCGTAACTCTCTCGTTACGATTTTTTTCGGTTTTGATCTTCGAATGTTGATTTTTTCCTGGTTTTGAACGAGTACTTAGGCATGGTAATCTAGTTTTCGAATCTAGTTTTTCCAAGATAGAAATTTAAGCATTTCTATGCCTTGGGATGAAAAGTATCCGAGAATGTTGATTTTTTTCACTTGACTACCGGCATTGATAGGAAATTCTAAGCATCACTATCATGTCATCAATTCCATGGGTCTTCATCAATTCCGTTTTGAATTTTTCTAGGTTTTAATCACTCCATCGGTTGATATGAAGACCATGCCGATTTTTTTCATAGAAAATAAAGCAACATGCTATCTTGGGAAAATAATACGGCATGGTCTTCATTGATAGGAAAAAAAGGAAAAATTCAAAACGAAAGTGATGAAGACCATGCCGGAATTGATGAAGACCATATCTTAGGAACATGATGGTGCTTCGAGAATCAATTCCGGCATGGTCATCATCACTTTCAGCATGATCTTCATCACTTCCGAATAAAACACAAAAATCGTTTCCAAAGTGAGGAAAAGAGAATTTGATGTAGAGTGGGGAGAGTTTAGAATTTGAAAGGGAATGGGGAATATTTGGGTTTCAAAGCTCTACCCCTAAATAAGATTAATAAGAAGTGGAGATGGAAATGGGGGATATGATTTTGTTTTTTTAAATTTTAAGTTTTTGATTTTTATTTTGAGGGAAGGGTATTTTAGTATTTTCATAACCAAAAGTCACCCCTTAGCACACACCATGGGTTGGGGGAAGTAATTCATATCCCCCAATTACGCGTTCATAAATATACCCTTATACACCAATATAAATACCCTATCATTTAAATACCATCCATTAAAAAATAGATTACCTTAATACCCTCACTTACAATATTATTTTCCATTTAAAAATTTTATCCATTAAAAAATAAATTTTTCTATTATTTCATTTCACCACCACCAACAGCACCGCCGCCACCACAACTCAACCACCACCACCACTCCACCACCACCACCACCACCAATCCGCCACTTACTAAATACAACCACCAATAACATTCCACCACCGCCACCACCACTTACTAAATACAACCACCACCGACGCCGACGCCACACACCACCGCCGCCGCCATACACCGCCGCCGTCACACACCACCACCACCACCGCCGTCAATATTAGGCGTCAAAAACTGAAGTTGATCCAAAAAATCAAAAATATTTGTCAAATTTGGTTGTTGATTCCATTTTTGTATTGTTGATACACAAACATTGGTTGTTGACTCCCTACACTAAGGTCATTTTCTATTGTTGATACACAAATATTTGTTGTTGATTCCTTACACTAAGATTTATTTCTTTTGTTGATAGACAAATATTGGTTGTTGATTCCATTTTTCTATTGTTGATACACAAATATTTGTTGTTGATTCCTTACACTAAGATCTATTTCTATTGTTGATACACAAATATTGGTTGTTGATTCCATTTTTCCATTGTTGATACACAAACATTGGTTGTTGAATCCCTAAACTAAGGTCAATTTCTATTGTTGACACACAAATATTGGTTGTTGATTCCATTTTTCCATTGTTGATACACAAACATTGGTTGTTGACTCCCTAAACTAAGGTCAATTTCTATTGTTGATACACAAATATTTATTGTTGACTCCTCACACTAAGATCAATTTCTATTGTTGATACACAAACACTGGTTGTTGATTCCATTTTTCTATTGTTGATACACAAACATTGGTTGTTGACTCTCTAAATTAAGGTCACCACCAACCCCACAATAACCATAACCACCACTATCTTCACTTTCATGACAATGAAAGTATCTCCCGGCCTAAATAAATACAACCTACATAAAATCTTGTAACTCAAATGTTAATGGAAGTCAGACTAGTTCCCTAGATCACCAAAATGGTCCTATGTCCTACATAAAACAGTATCATAAACTACTCTTGAGTCTTCATTTGATTGCACCAGGGTATAAACACTTAATGCATCTTTACTAACATAAAAAATGCATTTAACTTGGAACCTGAGAGTTCCCTGAGAATCCACTAGCTAGCTAGGACAGACAGTGTAATTAACTACTCACAAGTGCTTTATTTTGTTCAAGTTGGCAAATGATTTAGGCAATGGTCCTGTTATGAAGTTTTGGTCAATCTGAATTCTGTCCAAATTTGGAAGATAACCAAGTTCTTCCGGTAAAGAACCTGTCAATTTGTTTCCATTCAAGAGACTGCAACACACAAGTCAAAATAGCATTCACATAGTATCGACTTAGGTCTGATCGAAAGAATAATTAATAACCAATGGAAACAACTTACATCAGCTCCAATGTTGTAATGTTGCCGATTTCCCTTGGTATACTCCCAGCAATTTCATTCCACATGAAATCTCTTCCATAACGAACACAAATAGAATAAAACGAATCAGCAACAAAATAATCATGTAACGCCATACATACGCAACAATTTGTTGGGTGTGCTTTGGTGGTTTAAACTCACATTATTTCCAAGTGAGAGAATCAACCAAGCTCCGGTGATAAGGTTCCGGTAAGATTCATATTCAACAATAGCCTGCCGTAAAAAATTTCATATATATGCATTAGCTAGGCATGTTAAGGGGAAGCAATCAAAATGAGAAACTTACATAAGAGAAAGCCACCACAATTTCCATTATCAATTTTATCATTTTAGCTTCTTTCCATCTCCATTATGACCGACCACCAGCAGCAGAAACTTACATAAGAGAAATAAGATAATCAATTTAAATTCATTGAAAATTCTATTATTGATCATGATTTTCATCGTCTCGATGCAGACAATTAAGATCCAACATAGTTATCATCGATTTAGGTTCTTCAAGCCAAATCCAATTCATATCGAGATGAATTCAATAATTTTGATGCTCAAGATTAGGTTTTAGGATTTAGTTTATGGTTGATTCATCACTGGATTTAAGTTTTGAAGTTGAAAATCGATCTAAATCGATTGTTTAGGAGGTGGTGTTGCCGCTGGTGGTGGATTTGGTGGAGGTGGTACTGGAACTGGTGGTAGGATTAGTAATGGTGGTGCTGGAGCGGAGGTTGCGGCGGTGAAGATGGTGGTGATGGGATTTGATCAGAAACTTCAACAGTCGACATGGTGGTGGTGGGAGCAATGAAGAAGAAGAATAACATGATACGAAGAATAAGATGAAGAAGAAGATCTGTTTTTGATGATGGATTGAAGGGCAAATTTGGAATAGATAAAAACCTTAATGGACTCTTGATGGGCTTATGAATGGAGAGGGGTATTTTTATTGTAGGATAAGGGTAGTTGTGAAGCCCTTGAAAAGGAGGGTTATTTATATAATTCCCACTTTTATAATGGGATGCTGGACTCTTTTAAAAAAAAAAATTCACTAAAATTATGTCTTACCGTAGCTTTCTTCTTTTTGTTAATAGATGTGGTCATTACTTACTTGAGTTTTTCATTTTCCATCATATAAAACGTCATTTCTAATGCCCATTATTTTAGATTGGTGGTTAAGTCGGAGACTGAGCCCACTTTTGTCACTTTAAAACCTGGCGTGATTGGGGTATACTCAATAAGACAAAATCAGGTCATTACGAAGTAAAGCCAAGCCACCCCTTAACCTAGATTTTTCTAAATGGCTAAAATGCCCCCCACAATGATTAGCTCTAATTTAACTAAAATGATTAGATTAGTTAAATTAGTTAGATTAGTTGGTTGATTTAGTTATAAGTTGGGTTTTAGAAATCATTTAGAGAGAGAATTAGTATGAAGTAGTAGAGGAGGTTTTTTTTTTTTGTGTGTGTGTGTGGGGGGGGGGGAAGTTAGGGTTTTTGTGAAATTTGTGATATGAGTGATTCCAATCCTGATTTTGAAGTGGGGGAGCCTTCTAACTTTCCTCCTACAGATGAGTACTTGTATGATGATCTACCAGACCATGATCGAATGGATTATTTGCATGATCCTCACTTTTATTTTCCTCAAACTCAAGATGGGTATGGAAGTGATGAATGTCTTGAGACAAACGTAGAGTCCAATGACCAAGAAGAAGAGAATGTAGATGCAAGTAATTTTTCCATGCAAATGATCGATTTTGCTTTTTTTTCTTCCAATTCTACTGTACAGGGTCGGCAAGGATGACGCTTGTCGATCATTCCGGCCGTAAAGGTCGGCATGGTTCTACTTTGCACAACTTTCCGACTATTCATGAGAAGTACCACGCCAGTAGTGTTGGAAATTTTAACCTTGCCGACGTCTATTTTTTGAAACACAGGAGCCGTTACTTGAAAATGCTTACGCTGGCATTTTTCAAGTTTTCAGAACTTGCCGGATGTTTCCATGTCGGCAATGTTTATATTCTCTTACATGCCGGCTGTTTATAACCGACATTGTTTTATATGTAGACCCTGCCGACTGTGGTAATACAAACTGACTTGAAAATGCTCTAGCCGGCATTTTCAAGTTTTCCAACATTGCCGGCTATTGTCATGTTGGCAATGTTAATTTTTTCTTACGTGCCGGTTATTTCTAGCCGGCAGTGTTTTATATGTATACCTTGCCGACTTTGGTAATACATATCAACTAAACTTTTGATGTTTTGTAGATTATGGCATTGGTACCTATGGAGGATCAGCCTCAAGCCCAGAAAATTAGGGGTCCCGATACTTCCGAACATTATGCTAATGATTTGGAATGGGTGGATAAAAACGACGCGGTCAAGTGGGCTATTGAGAAAGCAAAATAGAAGATGTGCGTTCTAGTGAAAAACACCCAACAAAAATCTACGCGGTTTGAAATGGTATGCGAGTGTTATGGATCTCCGGACGAAAGTCACAAGAGAAAGGGTTATGTGTATGATAAGAAGACGACGAGGGTGTACAAGATGAAGTCAAAGAAGTGTGGATGCCCATTCAAGATTATTTTGGAGGAACCAAGAAATCGATAACATGTGGAGAATGACTAGAGTTGATGTTGGTTGGCATAACCATAAAGATACGAAAACTCTTGTTGGGCATTGTCAAGTTGCCAAGTTGAATCCCCATGAGTTTGAACAAGTAAGAAGAAGTTGGGGAATTAAACCAAGCAAGCTCCTTCGTAAGTTCAAGAGGGACGACCCTCATAACCTCTCTTCATTATCTACAATTTATGCGGCCAAGGAAACCATTAAAAGAATTGAATGGGATGGAAGAAAGGTGATGGAAGAATCACAATGGTTAATACACAAATACAACTACATGGTGAGACACCATGAGTCATCGGAGGGGAAGGTGGATCATATTTTTCTTGCGCACCCCGATATGATTTAATTAGCGTGTTGCTTTTACCAAGTTTTGTTCATGGATTGTACTTATAAGACGAATAGGTACAACATGCCTTTGTTGAACATTGTAGGACAAACCTCGGATAAGCAATCGTTCACGGTGGCATGGTGTTTTATGGATCATGATAAGGATGATAACTATATTTGGGCATTGGAAACTTTGAAGCCTCTCTACCATGAAGACAAAACTCCGGGGGTTATAGTCACCGACAATGAGCAAGCAATAATGAACGCCGTGAGGATAGTCTTTCCCAATGCACACAATTTCCTTTGCACTTGGCATATACAATGCAATCTTAGAAAGAATTATAGAAGTCATATCCAAAAACATAAAGAAAAGAAAGGAACTAAACATGAAAAATAGGAAGATGAACGTCTTAGCAAACTAACTAAAGAGGAGCGAGAGAAGGAGAAAGAGAAAGAAGACGAAGAATGGAAATAAGGTGAGATTAAGTTTGGGTTATTCATGAAAGCGTGGGATAAGGTGGTTTGGTCGATGAGTGTAGGAAGATATGAGTTTAACTTGAAGGATTTCGAGGATGAATGGGGAACTAATTACCCCAAAGTAGTGGAATATTGCAAGAAACAATGGTTGAGGCCACACAAAGAGAGGTTTGTGTATGCTTATACTTACGACTATAAACATTTCAAACTTGAATCCACAAGTATGGTAGAGCAAGCTCATAGGAGACTAAAAGGTCTACTTTTCACGAGTCAAAATGGGATTGTGACGGTGCAACAAGCTATCCATGATTACACTAATAATGATATCGACAAGATAAAAAAACAATTCCAAGAAAGTAGCTTCCGGAAGTTGAAGGAGTTTAAGGAGGATGATTGGTTGCTTGTTGGTATACATAGAAATGTCTCGCATTGGGCAATACATTTCATGATGAAACATCTCGCATTGTATAAAAAGTATGACAAGACGGACACTCCTTGTAAGTGTAGGATAATGAAGGCTATCGGACTTCCATGTCGTCATATGCTTGGTAGGTATAAAACTCCCATTCCTCTTGATGATATCGATCCTTATTGGAAACAACTATCTTTCAAACCGGCTCCAAGAGAAGATCCTGGTGAAGAGTTTGGCGACATGAAGCTTGGAAGAATAATCCTAGACAAGTACCCCAAGTTGAATAGGTTGGACAAACAAATTATGAAGCACAAGTTGATGCCGATTGTTTACCCTTTTATGGAAGAACTTGAAGAACCGGGGAAACAAGATCCAACGGGTAGACCACCTACCACAAAGACGAGGGCGGAAGAAAGAGAATAAATCAAAGAGTTTTTGAGTACAAATTGTGATCAAGATCAACCCGAAAGAGAACAAATCAAAGAGTTTTCAAGTAGAAATAGTGATCAATCCAAAAGGTAAAATATTAAAGAGCATTTGAGTACAAAGTGTGATCCATCCGGACATGTTTATACCGAGGCGCAATACAAGGAGGAGCCCGCTAAAAAGAAAAGAGGCCGTCCAAGGAAGGATTCAACTATACCAATGGTCTCTAACTTGAATACAAATGACACTCTACCTCTTGAGAGTCAAGCAAGTGTGGAATTTGTTGGAAAGAAAAGGGGTCGGCAAAAGAAGGATTTAACTACACCAACGGTCTCTAACTTGAATACAAAGGGAACTCTACCTCTTGAGAGTCAAGCAAGCTAAAGAAATGTTGCGAAGAAAAAAGTTCGTCCAAAGAAGGTAGTACAACCAGTGTTGCAAAAGTATCGCAATCAACTCCCTCCAATTATTCAAGATTTCGTGATTGGTACCGACGATGTTCTGAAAGATGGAAATTATGGGTTTCACGTTATCTCATAACAATTGGGACACCTAAGTGGAGCGGTTTAGGAGAATCTCACCCAATGCCAATATATTAGAAAGAAGATGACCGCTCGACTAGAAAACGACAAGGAGTTCCATATCTCAATGATGCTAGAAGGTTCCATAGAGGAGAAAGAAGCAACTTTCAAAGGTTTGCTAACTAGTGTTAAAGGCCCGGAGGGAAATGCACCGATCAAATGGGAGCATTAGTTGAGAATGCTGGAGTGTGGCCATCTATTGGCGGATACGTGGAATTGTGTGGTACATTTTTTTAGTGAGGGACTATCTATAGCATTTGCACCGAAACATGCGGTTTGCGTGGACCAACTCAAGCATAGAAGAATTGACATTGCTTTGGTGGATAAAAATCATTTTATTGGTCTACAACTCAATAAGGAATGTCCATTACCTCCTCTATGTAGGTTTAGTTTTTGGTAGAAGTTCACAAACAACAAGAGCAGGGAATGGGTGAAACTTTATGAGGACAACATGGCCCTTTGGAATGTTATGGATGAGTCTAGGGAATGTCCCATAGATTTGACTAAAGGAGGTTTAATAGATTTGAGTGAGGAGTGATTATGATTAGGGAATAAGGAAGCTTTTTGTGTAGTGTACAATGGAGTACTAGACAAATTATTCATACTTTTTGGAGTACTTTTGTAATCGCATGCGTATTTTGTGTAATGTACTTTGGGGTGCTACAAATGAATGAAATGGATGTGTTTTCTTTGGGTGTATTCTAATTTGGTCGACATCATATTTATTACAAGACCTAGCCGGCACTCCAAGAGTCGACACGTTATTATTTCGTCAAACTGCCGGCCGAAATGCATGACAGTACAGGAAAAAGCTGCCTGATATGGCCGGCAAGGTCTGGGTTTTGACAGGTTGCCGACTTGCACTACGCCGACAATGTTTATGAAATTTACCATGCCGGCTAAGAACTCCCTTAAAAAGATTGTTCCTGGATGTTTTTTTTCTATCAAGCCGGCAAGGTCCTGGTTTTGCCTGGTTGCCGGCTTTTATTGCGCCGACATTGTTTTTGAGGAGAACCATGCCGGGCTAAGAACTCCCTCAATTTTTTTTCATGAATGTTATTTTCTATCAAGCCGGCAAGGTTTATTATAATATCCATGCCGAAAAAACAACCGTCGGAAAGCTTTTAATTTAGGATAATGCCGACTATTAGGCCGCCGACAAATTTCTAATTTAGGACAATGCCGACTATACATCGGATACAAACCTTAATTAAAGCATACAAATGTTAAAAACTTAACCCTAACATATTTGGGACATAGATAGTATCTTTTTCCGGTACACAATTTCTTAGGAGAGGTAATTAGCTTCATCTTACCGTCGCAACATGGATCTGTGCATGGTATAAGGTTGATTTTAGCAACTTTATCTTCATATGGAGCTAGACGCTCATTTATCCAATAGAAAAACCCACAACAAGTGCATTTTGAAGCATACGGCTGATATACACCTCCTATTGCAGCTTTCATGAGAAATAAGAATCCCTTACAACCTTCAATAGTGCATTTGCTTCCTTCAAAGGGACAATCGTTTGCAAAATGACCACTTAGTGTACAAAGACTACAAATATTTGGTGGTGAAACTTCCATTCTTTATGCAAGGTTGAAGATGAAGTTGGGAATGCTTTTATAATAACAACATACCTAATATCTTGATTTTGAAATTTCTAGCCATTGAGCATTCAATGGGTTGTACTTTGTACCTAAAAGGTGCAACTAACATTTAGGTCGGCAAGGTAGAAATTTCATACCATGCCCGCCTCAAGATGGTCGGCAAGGTATATATTTCATACAATACCGGCCTCCAGTACTTTGTCTAAAACTGCATAAACAAAATAATAACTTCTAAAGCAACTAAAACTGAAAATTAAAATAAGTTTAACAAGTCTAAAACCACAATCTAAGAGTTCAAAACACAATGTATTTAAAGAATCTAAGTTTCTAAAGCAAGTAAAACATAATAAAGTTTAAGAATTTCAAGGGTCCTTCTCATTGTTGTTATCTTCCTCCCCATCACTAGCTTTTTCACCGGCATCAGCTTTTGCTTTTCCCTTCCCCTTCACTGGACCTATGTAGTCACCATCCTCATTGTAATAGGGGTTCACTCCAGAAAAGTCACATGCCCTGAAAAAGTTCTTGGATCAACCTCCTCTTCCTCCTCCTCTGATGATGTGCATTCTTCATAGTTGAGGGGATTGCTAGGACTGTTCATAAACCTTAGAAATTCTTCTGGATTTTCCTTACCCATCAAACATAAATTTCTAAACGGGCAATTCTCTTCAGTTTCATCTTTAGGATCTTCTAAATTGGGATAAATTGTTTCCAAAAATTCAAATAGCTCTTCTGCATTATTAACAAGACAAGGTAAATCTTCTTTTGTTTCCTCTAGGAACCTAAACAATGCACAAATAAGATATATGAAAACAAACAACACAACACTATTGAACTCAAGATATTGGTCGATTCATGATTTGAGTGAATACAATTTTCTTTTCCCTTCCACTTTTAGGTATGAGCAATTAATTACCGTTCATACCTAAAAGCGGGAGAGAGATGAATATTATTACACATTTTGGTCATCCACTGGCCGACAAGGCCGATAAACTAAACAATTCCGACCACCATATAGTCGGCAAGGTGTTAACCAACTACACTGCCGACTACATTAAAGTCTAAAAGGTGTTAACCAACTACCTTGCCGACAAATAAACAGCCGGAATGGTCCTATTTATGAAAGATGCCGACTAATAACTTAGGAAATTAAGGTTTATGTGGCCTAACGTCGGCATGGTACAAGTCTAAAACCACGCCGACCAAATATAATCCGGCATGGTTGGTTATTATACCATGCCGACCCTGGTTATTGTCCAACAGTCGCCATGGCTCTGATGAAAAGTCGGAAAGTTATTCATCCTGAGACCATGCCGGCTCTTTCAAAATACCAATGGTCGGCGTGTTGTTCAACTATCGACCTTGCCGGCCAAAAACCTGAAAATCATAATTTTCGATTTCTAACCTAATCTAACAATCATATAAAACAAAACAATAATGGGTTTGAGTTTATAAATCACTTACAATCTTCTTTTCGCCTGTAGAGGTTTCTTTTCAGCATCTTCAAGGATTGCATTCTTGGGTTTACTCGTTCCAACCTTTCCCTTACCTTTTCCCTCTGATTTGGATCTTTTCATGTTACCAATTGAATCTCTCTTGTTGCTGGATTGTTTAGAATCAACCATTTTTTTGTAGAAAATCAAAATTGAAAATTTTGGTTGATTTTAGGTTTTTGGAATGAAAGAGAAGAGAAGAGGAGAGGGATCAGAGAAGAAGGATTAGAGGAAGATTAATCAGTTTTTAGTTTTTAAGTTTAGGGTTTAGTTTTAGGTTAATTAGTGTAGGGGTATTAAAGTAACTTTACCATTTTTTGGCCTCCCCTTAATAAGGGCACATGTCCCCAATTAATCTGGGTATACCCCAATCCCCGAAACATTTATTCACTTAACTCAACATTGGTTAAGCCTTCAGATGCACGTCAGGCATACATGTTGCAATCCCATCGTTCGAATCTTAACTTTTTTGAACTTCACACTTGTTGCCGTTTTTTTCTAGTAGTTTGTGATATATGATATTATTGGGCCGACCGACCGGAGGGCCCGATGGGAGGGAGTCCCTTTTATGGCCACTTTTTTGTAAAATGAACCTAACAATTTTGATAAAAAGATTGGATTTGATTTCCATGTGGTTTATTTTTGGTTATTTTTTCACTAGACAAGATTATCCCTCCCTTTTATAATTAACCTACTCTTGAAGGGGTATAATTGGAAAACAAACTTTAATATAACATATCTAAAAATCCGTTCCTTAGAATTTTACAAATTTTATCTCGTTGGAAAGGTTATAAAAAAATCTACGCAACGAGTATAAATAACAATATCAAATTTAAAATCCATCATCGGATTCTTCTTCGGTCGGCCCTTCCACCGTGGCAACGGTTGTACTAGTAATTAACTTGAGATGAAGTAACGCCGCTTTGGTTGGGGGACAAAGTGTACGAACATTGAAGAATGATAACATAGCACTGAACTGCGGCCAAAGGCAGCAATTTTTTTTTTAGATGGTTTCTCAATCAGGTAAAATACTACTAATTACTAATTAGGAACGATATTATTGTTAGAGAATTTTATTTTTATCATATTGCACTGAATTCCGGTTTTTCTTTACAGTTGAAAAACTAGGAAAATTTGAAAAACTAGGATTACGTTGGAAAACTAGGAAAAATTACTTTCCGGTTTCTTTACGTTCCGTTGTTTTTTTTTATCATATTTTCTCATTCTAAGATTACGTTGAAAAACTAGGAAAAATTGAAGACTGCATACACTTTTCCCTTTATTCCCCCTGTTCTCTCCTAACAAAATCAGTTCTCACATGTTCTTCAACAAAACCATCTTCATTACAATCTAATCATGCCTACTAATGATTTTTCTTCATTACTTTCAAACCAAGCACTACTTACTCAGTTGTCATTACAAGAAAGTAAAAAACCCATATGAGAAGCCCCAACTTCATCACCAATCTACTGTCTTTGTAACTTCCATGATCTGTAGTCTAAAGCCTTGGAACAGGAAAGAAAAATACAACAGGGTATACTGAATTAAGGATGGAAGGAGATGACCTAAATTCTTTTAGCTACCGTGAAATTGGGGGACAAATATTCTACACCAAATTACCTCTACCAATTTTCCGTTTCCAAAAAACTAGGGAGGACAACTATCCTCCCTAGTCCCTGTGTAGCTCCGCCACTGCATAGGGAGTATAAATTATAGACCAAAAACGATGATTTCAGTCTAACCTCGGTAGATGAATGTTCGATGAATTAATAAAACCGCCA